>CM065173.1:25470311-26670311 GCA_033026295.1 Channa striata | reverse complement strand
ATGCATTAAAATGTTACTGAAGGCATCAATAATTACAGTGAACAATTGAACCATACACATTATGACTTTATCATCCTACTGAATCATATGTATATGATTCATACATCATCATGTTCAGCTTTACAGAGCTACATCATGGGAATTGGGCTTATTGTTTATTTGTCCTAATCACAGATTTACCGTTTGGTTTCACTCTCACTAGTTCTCGTGTTGTTTTCAGCTGCAGCAGGAAGCAGCTGTATTTCGCAGCTAAGCCACATATTTTCTTTAGATGTTAGTGGAGAACAAACACAGAACTAGAAGTGAGCAAGTCTGTATAATAATGTGAAAAAAATTTAAAAAATCACGTTCTGCTACGACGACCGAAAGCCAAAAGCCGTGGATCTGATGTTGCCGTGTTTCCTATCGAGACAAATTCATCGTCTGTAGCAAATTATCAACTTATGTCAGCTTGTGTTCACAACTTGTTTCCTGTCGCCTATAAGAAATGAGGGGAACAAAAGGCAACTTCCATATCTCCACATGAACGTTTGGAACACGTTTCTGCTAATATTTGAATACATTTTAAAAAGTTACATGTTTTCAAAATTACACAGTATAATACAAGTACTGAAGGTAAAATCATATTTTTTGAAAATCACGACTCATGCATGAATGTGTGGCTCATTCAGGGGGGCAAACTTATTAATATTCCGTTACATACTTTGAAACAAAACGTCCATTTATCCTGTTGATTGTAATTCTTGACTTTAAGGTGCAGGTAACCATGGCAACGAAGTAAGTCAAATTAAAATGGATGTACAAGCAATTTCAATACATTTTCAAAGCATGTCTGAAGCTCATTCACAAATTACTGGATATTTATTTTTTTGCCTCTTGGTCCTTTCACATTAAAAGACTGTGGATTTTGCTCTGTCGGTGCCCAGCACATGATAGATTTACTTGGATTGGAATTTACAATACTACTGATGTCAGCAAGACTAGAGCTGGCTCTGGCTTTGTCTTCCCTAAATCAGCAGGTTACTTTCTGTGTGATCATTTGTTTGTGGTGGAACACTCGATACTGAGCCGACGTCCTTAAGTTGTAGAATTGACTTTTTCCACAGGTCGTTTAGAAATGAATGGATTTACACTTCACTATAAGTATTCAATTACCACACACAGCTGAATACTACCTCACCCGCTCCTATAACTGCTACCTGGGTGTATGCTAAGCACTGCAGCAGTGTGATGCTGACCCGCCTGGCCCGGCGGGCTGGAGGTGCCACTGGCAGCTCCGCAGTGGACCTGATTGCCCCGGCTCGCAGAGTAACTGCAGATGGTCTATTCCACACGGATTTTCTCTGTGACTCCCAGGAAAGGTCGGGAGGCGACCCGCCAAAGTGCTCGGAGTGGGGCTGACAAGGGGGCGAAGTGGCGACGGCTGCAGCATTTTATTCTCCTGAATCACTTGAGCATTATCAGAGTGGAGTCCCATTGTGCTGCGACATCGTGTTTCAGATGCAGTAATCCCATTTTCCGTTTGTACGCGCGGCTTTAATGCAACTTGCTTTGTTACCTACACGTTCTGTTGCATCACTCAGTCTTTAATCCCTCGCTCTCATGTAACGTAAGGAGCTCATCAGTCCAATTCTGGGCAATGTGCTGTCAGCAAATTAGACAAAACTGTCAAGAGATGACACAATGGTGTGAGGCAGGCAGGATGCTGTCAGCACTTTTTGATGAATAGCAGTCAGTGCAATACGTGGCTCAGTCTACCTAAAGTGTGACGAACTGACTCTCAGCTGCATGAGGACGGCCACAAAAAGTCACATTTATTCCATCAAACCTTTTTTTTTTGTTTGACACATTGGGTTCCTGTATTTGGTGAAATAAAAGACTTTTTACTTTTTAATACGGGGCATAATTTGTCATGGTGGAGGAGGCTGAAGAAGGAGGGTCACAAATCATAAAAGCAATTAAGGAGAGAAATGCAGGTTCAAGTGGCCTCGCCGGTAAGAATATTACTTTAATTTAGATTCTTTAAATACACGACCTGCTGCTCTGTGTTGCACATTTAAAGCAAGGTGCAGTCCTTCAAAAGTATTGGAATAGCAAGGCCAATTTTACACACGGAAGACTGGGGTTTAAGATCAAAAGATGAAGATAAGAAAAAAGTTCAGACTTTCAGCTTCTAAGGTTCGGTGATTGTCAGGCTACAACCGCCGCGTTCTTCCCTCTGCTTTGTTGACGGGACATTGCTGATGCATTTCACTGTAAACCTGAAGAGGAAGTGTTTCTGCCAGAAGCAGCCATGCAGCTGAAACCACGACACTATTGTGCTTCACAGATGAACTTGTGTAGTTTGGATCTTGAGTTGATCCTTTCCTTTGATGGGTTTACACTGTGACTCGTTGAGTGGCCTCTGGATTTCTCCTCATTTACCCCATCACAGATACGCATATGATTTTTAAAAATATTCTTTCCTCTTAATCCGTAATCCATTAAGAAGCTGCACAGCATCTGCTCTTGCAGAACAACCTCCCGTTTTTAGATGCCGTTATTAAAGTTTTATGTTCATCTTGATCGAATCACCTGCAGTATTTAGGGTTAAGATTGTTCTTTGACATCAAGAAACGTGCAGAAAACCTTAATGTGTGATGTTTACGCCTGGATGCTACCATTAAAGGCCTTAGAGACATGCTTGAGTTTGTGACCTTGGAAAAGTCCTGGGGGCCATAGCTGGTCGAATCCCCGACCAGCTGCTCGTAGGTTTCCTCCAGGTACTCGCCAGTTTTTGCCCAGTCAAGTTTTTACCCCACCGCTCGCTCAGTCACATTTATAAATCAGGTCCATAAATCTATTCTAGTTTGGTTTCAGTCAAGTAAATCAACATAGTAAAAGTATTTTACATAATATAATATCATATACAGTATCATTTGATCAATGCTACATGTGATTAACTCTGAGTCTGACTGCAGACCATCTCTGCTTTGTAGTGACACTTTACACCTGCACAAATTTCACCTTTAACGGACAGTGGACGAGCTAATGAGCGACATGATGTGAGCCAATTATCCTGTGCTTTTCTGTCCACTGACGCCTTTGTTAATGGAGATTTTATGGGCTAATGATGTTTAAAATGTGGCCTTATTATACTAGCTCTTTGTTTTCCATGATGCATAAAGCATATTTAAACAAACTGGCCTCTGCTGCAGTGAATGACGTTTGTGTTTGCTGCAGATGTCGCTGTATTTTTATTCTGGATAATTTTGAAGCTGCCAGTTCTGATTGTTCCCATCTGTACCAAACTGTGTTTCAAGGCTCATATCGAAGCATTTATTCTGATGACACTGTGAAATGTCTCCAGTGTTGCTGTATTTCCTGTATTTATCAGTCGTTGTGTAGTCTGTGCCTGAAACAGAAGCAACAGCATTAGTGCATCACAAATACTGTATTTATACTGTAGATTTCCAGTTTTTTTACTTTTCCAGGTTTGTTTGTTGAACTTATGAAGAACCTTTTATAAATTGAACCCGTCGTTTTCTCTTTGAGTTTCACATACAGCTGAGCACAAACTTTTATCCCCGTACTCTCAAAGAGGCAAATTTTTTAAATTTACACGTAGTGTAAATAAAGAAAGTTAAAGTAAAAGAAAGAAACGTAAATCAGTTTTCACTCAGCTCGTCATTGTGGACGGGTCCTTCTTCAGCTGTAAGGTTGAGAAAATAGATATCAGTTGGATGAATAAGGTGTTAGAGTCATGGATTCCTCTGAGTGGGTTTGACACTTTTATTAACCGGTAATGTTTAATGTTTCACTTGAAGATATATGACGACATATATTTGATAACTTTCAGCAACTTGTTGAAATGTATCTAAACCTTTATTGGAGAATATTATGACGCATGTGGTGACAGGTTAGTTCGGCCTTTCCCTCACTCCTTCCACATAGAACACAGCACTAGTGTTTTACAGAAATAATATATATTTTTAAATGCCATAAAATACATAAAACAGCAGCACCATCTAGTTTTTTTGACATCAGCGTTGTCCTGTAGCAGTGTTGACCATCATAACTCAATTATAACAGTGGGATGACGAGGCCTCACTGACAAAGATAGAATTTAAAGGGAACAAGAGGGAAGAGATTCAAATTGCACGCGTGGATGACTTTGCTCAGATACTGTACAAGTTTGCCAGATTTGATGGACCATATGCTGTCAAAACTCCCCCAGACCATTACAAGTGTTTTCACCAATCAATCATCCGTTGTGTCTGTGAACTCCAGACAAGCTTGATTTTTATTTTCAGACCAAATTGAGAGCGAGGGAGAGGTGATCAATGATTGAAGACACTGTCCAAGGTGGAGGGACGATTTCAGACATCTTTTATCATTCCTGGTTAGACGTCGGCTGAGACGGCCGACAAATGCTGACTTTGTCTCCGAGGTCCCCGTCAGCCTGTCGTTCAGTCTCCAGCCTTAATGTCAGTACTCAGCAGCCGCTCAGCCACATCATCATAAACACCAGTTTATTTCCACAAAAGTGATGCGGCACACGGGACACTTGTACCGTCTCCCACACAGGCTGCGGCTGCTTGGACTGACTCAGGAGCTGTAGATGTTACTCAGCAAAAAGATTCGGAACTTCTTTATTTGCAAGGCCAGCTTCACAAAAGGTCATCGCTCTTTATTCTGAACAGTGTTTTGGCTGAACATGAAGTTCCGGTGGGAGTTCAGCTTTTTTATTGTTTGACGTGACTAAGATCGAACGGAACACCTGCGTTACCTGACGGTGCCACTGGGCAGGGACCCAGCAGCTCTGGGGTCACTGCTGCGGGTCCCATTGTGCAGCGCTGATACACGTCGGATCAGACTCAGTTCAGCTGTGCATTGCATGACCTTTGACTCTTTTTCTTTAAAACGACTATATGCATTCAACACCTCAGTTACGTTAAATTCCACACAAACATTTCAGGCAAACACACAACGCTGCAAATAACTTTCAATGGAGTTTGATTTATTGTAGCTCATTCAACATCTTGGCTGAACCGACACTGAAAAAACTTTAATTTATTATCCTTTAATAAAAATGAAATAACAGGGTGTTTTTAAAAACCAAAGTCCAATTCTTTCAAAATCAATTCTTTTGGCTCCTCTGATTCTTCAAACAGGCTTGTTTGGTCTGTTCTGCAAACCCTCACCGTCTAAAAGCCTCATCTCAGCATCGTTTACTGTCTTTTCCTTCCTGTGAGTGAGAGACGTGGTGCTCGCTGGCGGGTAACTGGGGCACTGCAGAGGACTGTCCTGGTCATCGGGGACCCCGTGATACAGGACGTTCAGCAGCACTTGTTCCACATGCTCCTCTGTGTCTATCACTTACTATTTGAGTCCAGCCTTTATTCAGAGCCACAGCTCTCTGCTGGTCCCCTCCTTTATGCAGATGCCTTAAAAATGATAAAAGATGCATTCTATCGGAGACTTCAACAAAAACAAGCGGTTTTGATATTTTAGCAGAGAATAAATATGTTTGGAAACATGCAAAAGTACAGTAATCAGTAAATGTGTGACTTGTGACTAGAATTATCAGTATATCTTCATTATGAGAATATAAAATGTAACACTGTTGCACAGTTTAGTTGATTTTAAGGAAAACGTGTTGGACAGCTCGGAATGAAACCTTTTTAGTCGGACACTGGACCAACTTTTGGCCTCTGGAGGGTGTTGGAGGCAGATTAGTGGTCGGTGCTGCTTGGACGTTAACGCTATGACAACAGAACCTGGATTTCAAGTAACCTCTGTAGATTTAAACAGACCGTACGTCCTTTAATACGAATACGAGACACTGTAGACATACAAGAAGCAGCTCCTCACTCTTTGTACTACAGCAAGTAATAAGTAACGTCTTCACCTTTCAGGGAGATAAAAGTGAAGGTCACTTATTTCTCGTCCTGGGCAACTTTTCCAACACTGGTGTTAAAATACAAAAAATAAAGGTCAACACACACAAACAAATCACACACGTTGCCAGAAGCTTGTGACGCAGCACAAATTGTGCTGCCGAAGCACATTTGTTAAAGTCACCTCTGTTATCTGGTTAAGTCAAATGCCAGAAGTGAGTCTGATTTAGTTTTTACTCTCACAAGCAAAAATCCATGACGTCTGTGAAACATCAGACATACACAAAGACCGGAGGAAACGGCACAACGTCACCGCTGACAGCTGATTGTGCTTTTATTGGAAACTCCCAGCGAATCAAACACTGTGTGCGACTCTGATTGACGTTTATCTCATCGGACCATGTCAGCTTTACACATTTAATTTTAATTGTGAACTTTTTGGGAAAACTTTAGTCTTTCTGTTTTTAAGACTTAATAATGTTCTTTTGGTTTTTGGTTTGAGAAGAAAAGAAAAAATCCAATTATATTATGTATTATATATATTATGAAATGAAAGATTTCAGCTTAAATAAATGAACTGCTGGACGTTTATTTAACTTTCAAAGAAACATGTTTGGAGTGTAAAAACTCTTTAGATACTGATATTTTTTATAGTATAAAAAACAAACCAACATATGTCTTTATTTTAATTAAATTGCCACTTTTTCATAGTAATAAAAATTAGCAACAGAAATATTGCTGACTACGCTGAAGGTTGGTGTTGAATCCAGTCAAGTACTGTGCTTGGTTCTAAATGGCTAAAGCAGCTGCATCTGGAAGTTCTTTATGTCAAAAAGAAAAACGTAAATCACCATGATGATCCATGAAAATACAAAATGAGGAAAAAGTGGCTATTGAACTTTCCAAGATTTTAAGTGGAACAATTGAGTAAAGAAGTAGATATTCGATAAGTAGATAAGTTCAAATTTAGTGCGTTGAAGTTAAAGTTTTCATTACACGTTACTTAATTCCTTTAAGGCAACCAGTTTACTCCAGTTTTTAAAGTAAATTTAACTTCTCCTAGCTTACAGTCTACAATCAACTCGTATATTATTTGAATTTAACCTCTAAGGGTCTGATAGACCTGGAACAGTTGAGCAGTCAATCGTCCACATTCATGACATTGAACTATGTATAAAAGTGGTTTGACAAACACCCTGAGGTCCGTCTGAACTTAAAGCACATATTGATTGTTTCATTTCAAATTCACTGTGTTGCTGGACAAAACCAAAATGAAGAAAAGTGTGTTTCAACATGCAGCAGTTAAAGCTGCAGTTTCTCATGCTCTGCACGTGTCAGATCGACTGTCCGTTATCACTGCGTTAGCCGCAGCCCACATGAGTGGCCGATCCCAAAGGCTTTGAGCTACGCTAATACACAGTAAACACACACACACACACACACACACACCACCATGCATCACATTCATTCTTTGCCTTTTCCCTCTACTAGATCTTTTATTAGGTAGTTAGTTTTCAGATTAATGCCTCCATCCTCAAGTTCAACCCAACAGCCCCCATCTGAGGACCCCGTGGATATTAGAGCCAAGATGCACTGGTGTGAAATTAAAATTTAAAGACGTGGAAAATAATCTCATTAGAGTACAATACAGTAGCATAACACCACTTCTTAATTTGCCTTCATTAACATCATCATTTATTCAGAAGTTCCACTGTGGCTCCACACGATTCGTTTTAGAGTCAAATATAAATGTATATATTTTACTTTGGAGACCTACAGTGTGTCTGAATGATCCAGTGCTGTCACTTTACCAGACAGTAATGTTACATATTTGATGTCTGTGATTTTCTTGTGATGACTGTTTCATTAGACTTTAGCCTCACACTGAATATCCACATTCCTCCGTAATCCTGTTTTACACCTGAATGTTTAAAACCACAAATTCGGTCCAGAGTTTATTCTACGTCGTTGAATAAAAGTCATTACATGGTGGTGGTTCCTGCTGTCTCCCCCTAATCCTGACCATCCAACTTTATTACCTATTAAGACACTCCAGCTAATATCTGCTAATTCAAGACAAAGCTGGTAGTCGGCCATCTTTGTCTGCAAGAAGACACTGGAAGGTTCTTCAGCTGGAGGCGTTCGCGTAGCTTTTACTTACGCAGTTAGACACTTTGTTCTCACCTGTTAACCTTCCAGTTCGTGGCTAATGCGGTTCAGTGTCTGCAGGTGCCATCAGCTGTCGTTAACAGTTAATTCAGTTTACTGAAATGAACCGACGCAGGGTGTCTATGAAACTCGCTGTTGTGTGCGCACGTCTGCTCCGCGTCAGTCAAAACCGCCGTCTGTGATCCCGTCGAGGTGGAAGGCTTCACTCTGATGTAAACCCGTCCTCGTGTAGTTCCACCTCAAGCCGACTGAAGTGACTCCTCTAGTAAAAAAAGTTAATTTAACAATTTCAATAAAGAAATCACAGTAAGTTAAGTATTCAGAGCAGGGGTGTGTCAAAGTCAGTGTGCTGTTAATGTGGAAATACAGGATTAAAGAAGTTCATATATTCTGTGGCCGTTTAGCCTGCTGTATATTGTATACACTCTGAAAACCAGGACCCTTATTATTATTGTCCACACTCTTCAGAGTCTCTATGATTCCACTGTCGAAGAGACAGACGTGTCCGAACGCTGCGGCACAGTTTGTTGCGTTTTTGGCCGAGTAGCCACAGATCACTGACCCGTGTCACGTCTCTGAGGTTTGCTCGTTTTCATCAGGGCAGTTTGCGTTGGAACTCAGCTCCAATGGACTCACTTCCTGTCCGCTGCAGCTCATAGAGTGTGTGCTGCATCAGCATCCCTTCAGTCCAGGCATCCACCTCCGCTTGTGTAGTTTGAACAGAAGCTAAGTTCAATTGACGTCTACTGAATCGAAACGAATTGGCTTGACTCTCGATTCGTACTGCTTTGTATTTTTACAGTCTCATTGTTTTGTTTGTGTATCAAATCATGACCCAGACATGGAGGCGTGTATCGAATTGTTTCGTATTTTATAGAAACCACAGCAGTGCGGCTCCACAGACACAGAGTATCTGCTTGACTGCGCTGCCTGCAGTCCAGACCTGTCTCCTTTTAAAAATGATGGATGCATCATGAAGAGGAGAATCAGTCCATAGACCGCAGGTGGTTAGGCAGTGTAAGTCTTGGATCCAGCTAGAAAGGGGAAAACTGCAATCAGCACCCTCACTTCCTGAACCATTAAAATGCGTAAAGGTGTTGTAGCGTAGAGGTGAACATGCCTCTGTCCTCATTTTTTTCATGAAACTCATACATTCACCCGTTCCGCATTTCACTTTTTTAAATCCTTAAATTAAAGTTTTTCCAGCTAAATCTCCCTGTGATCTCACAGGCTCTCATACCCAGGTGGCTCTTATTGGATATTTCCTAAAAGCCCTACGACGGCGATGTCAGTCAGAACCTGATGTGCTAAGTCGTTGTGAATAATTAAAACAGGTGGGTTGGAATTAAAAGGTCTCATGATTCGGCTTTTGTTCATGCTGTTTTCATTAAAGTACTATTCAGAGAATTTAACTGCCTTTAAAGAAAGAATTGAAGTGGCAATCAAGCGCTCAAAACACATTTTCAACTAAACACCAATGTACATGTGTGTTCGATGGTGTTAATTAATTCAGGCCCATGTGGACGTATTAATGCAAAGTATTTGAATTGTACATTGAGTGTTACACGTATGTACAGACTGACTCATGGATCTTATCCAGGCAGGATCAACCAATGCATCTTCACTCATGAGACTTTCTCCTCGTCTGTGTCGTCATCTAGTTGCTTTAAATGAACCTGCTATCACTGCAGCTTGATTCAGATGAGTTACAGAAAATGATAAATGGAGGTGACATCTCTACTACTTCCTTCTTTTTGTGTGTCGGGGGGGCAATGCATTAGACACATTCACAGCAGGCGCATTCAGCCGTGTGTGCACTCGTTCAGGCACCGTGCTGGCTCCTCGCTGAGTAATGTCTGCGCAGTGGCTACAAATTAGGTGAAACAAATGGCTGATTTATTCACAGAATTATTTGCTAGAAAATCCTAAAGTAAAATCCTTCCTGTGCTTTTACTCCCCTCGCTTCAATAAAAAAAAATATATATGATGAGACGTTTCTGCTGGTTCCGTAAATCTCTTCTGTCCACCGGTGCCTGCTTCTCTCTTCTTCAAATCTAATCACATTTTGTAAAACCAAGGTTTGTCCTTGAAAAGTACCTAACACACACTGCACTGACATCATTAACCTTCCCTGTGCCACCAAAAACCATTTCCTTCCAACCCACGTCTCTCAGAAGTTTTACTTCTTGTAACATTTTAGTCTTCATGTGTGAATTTTGTGTTTTGTGTTGTATTTGCCCCCGCAGTTCCCCTCCTTGCCTGCTGATGCCCCCCCTCACTTCATCCTTCACTAAACGCCCTTCCCGATTCCACTCTTCTGTTGGTAGCAATCATCACACCTGAACATCACTCATCCATACATGTTTATAAGGACTACAATTATTATCAACCTTGCTGGTGTGTTTGCCTACGTTTCAGCTCTTTGTTTCCTGTTCCCGTCCATTCACTGACCACCGGCCTTTTGTTAGTTGATGTACGTCTTGGTAGTTAGTCCTACTTTGTTGATGAAGTCCTTGTCCGCTATCCACTTAGTGTTCTTTTCTTTTCTTTTGCTTAGCTTCATTACTTGGGAGGTTTGGATCCTCTTGGATCTTCTGGCTTCCAGCTCTCAAACAGAGCTGACATTCACACTTAAGTGTGAATGGTTGTGTGAATAGATAACCATTCACACTTACACTGAGGCCTTCTGTAGACAGACGTAATCTTGACAAGTTACAGTATCAATTCGTAGAACTCGTACTAGTCCATGTACGTATATGAGTCATACATAACTGAGAAATGATTTGCTGTACGGTCCTATTATAGCAGCTGTTACGTGCTAAGTGCTCAAAATGCACTGATTCTCTAAACTCAGCACTGTTTATAATGAAAAACATTGTTGTAACTGGATGAGGGCTCACAAGATTAGCTGAATTCTGTTGCTATTATGACAGAGCAGAGGCTGGAAACCCAAACAGAACTACAGTACTAGTATTTGTCCTGATCCTGACATTCTCTACTACACAGCTAATGGTAAAACTGAGAACCACATCCGCACCAAACTCCACTTTTAAATCGGGTGAGTTCACCACAATTGCTGTAAATTATGAAGATCCGGTCAAAACTTGTCAGCATCCCGACCTTTGACCAATCAGATCACCAAAATAATGGATTCATCATTCAATCAGGATCCTGATGGCGACAAAAGCAATTTCAATAACATGATCACAACACAAATAGATCTGTCAAAGGATTTAGCTGTTTGAAAGTTTCTAACCCACTAGCTTACATAACGATGTCATCATCCCAGTAATTGTTCAATTTTTTTTCAAACCCCTTAGACTGTCTGTGCTTTTAGACCACTTCCATCTTAGTTCATCACTGAAGCTTGTGCTTTTATTTTATCAAGACTGTGACCTCACAGGCTTGCATGCGTTTCCTCTGGGTTTGCAGTTCATCCAGTGCAAAAACCATTTTTACCTGCGTTTTAAACCAAATGTGCCTGCAGGTGGCACCATTGCATCTCATTATGTTGCATTATGCATTTAATTCATGGTTCTGGCGATGTCGCGTCTAATTACCGACTCCACCTCTTTCACATAAACACAGCCTGACAGGAAAACAGAGCAAGCTTCATTATGCCGCTTATATAGGATGGTCAGTGAAGCCAAATAGCCCTGAGATAGCTGGAATAATGTGAACTTGCTTCATGATACAGGCACCAGAACATGACACAAGTTCTGAAAAAGCCAGAAAAAGGTTGAGGGCCGTGGCGTTAGCGCCGCTTTTGACAGACGGCTTTTCGCACTTTGAAAAATGTCCTTCAGTCTCTCAGCTAGTATCCAAACGACTTTGACTTTTCCTCCACTTTCACAGTGGGCTGTGCGTGTGTGTCGTATCCCGGTGAGCAGATATACTGCTCTGTGCTCCTGTCTTGTTTGGTTGAATGAGTACAGCTGAGGACACAAAAGACTTGTAATGCTCCACGTCAGATATCATAAGCCATAACACAAAGATGTTCAGAGGCATAACGGCGGGGGTGGAGGGAAGGCTCGGGGTGAATCGTAAGCAGCGTTTCAGCGTGAAACCCAAACGACCTGTCCTTGGTTTGAACTGTTCAATGGAACAATGTGCCGGGAACAATTAATCTCTGTATGAGATCATTAAGACAACACTGAGCAGAGTCCCAGTGCAAATTGCTGTAATGAGCTAGTCCTCCATATCTGCACTCACTGTCCTCCCGTGCATTCGCTGCCCACCAGCAGCTAAAAGTCTGTCTTTGCAGGGTAGAGGAATGGAGGCTGATTCAGAGGGGTGATCAGGAAAAGGGCATACAGCTGTTGTGAGCCTTGGGGGCACTTGTAGCCTATTAGTAGTTCAGAAGTCCAACAGTGTTTTGTGGCCAGTTCCATCTGTGTAAATGCTCTTCATTTTTTATGTTAGCACTTTTGCTTTGGTAAGTGTTCGGTAAACTTTTGTTCTCTACACAGCCATTTTCTACATAGCTGAATCCTGTTCCAAGTGGACAAGTTACCACGCTGGCAACTTTGAAGAAATAATTATGTAATTATTGATCGGCCTTGGTTCATATTTGGGGTGTTATTTAAGATGGACTCGTTGCTGATGTGGAGTATTTCATCCTAAAGTGCCTTTGTGAGCACATACAAGACGTAGATCAGCAGCTTTTGTCTTTTCTCTTCAGGGATCACCACAGCAGGATGCCCGGTGCCCCTCCTGGGCTCAGGATGACTGGGTGGAGGGGTGGGATTTGATCCCATGGCCTTCTGTATCCATACCAGGCTTAGTAATTGTTTTTCAGTGTTGTCTGTCCACTCCATTATTTTAGGAATTTGATTTATTAGACTCAGACGACGAGTAAGATTTTGGTCATCGGAGGAAACGTGTTACAACTGCAACTGAGTAGATGTACAAGCAAACTCCAACCTGCCTCGTTGGTGGAGGCCAACAAATGCAAGGTGTCGATTTTAGTTTCCTCACAAATTTATTTAGGGTGAGCGTTTCTCCATCCCCCCTAAAATTATTGGTTTGTTAGATTAGAAGATCATTTTGCCTCTTTAAAGGAAAAAAGAATCATCCCGAAATATGCAATTGGTATCACCAAATACACCAACACAACAACAAAACATTTTCTCTCATTTTGTTTACGGAAAAGCTCGTCTCTGTCAGTGTTTCCATTATTACACTGAGATTTAATCGTGCAGTTTTCCTTGATGGGAAAGTGTTTGCAATGTATTGCGTAAAACCTGATGCATAACTAAAAATGTGCTGTGCTAATCAACGTGAAATGCGAGGAAATAAAAATGCAGCGAAAGCGTTAATGATGCTGGTCTGACCGTGATCTCACTGCAGATTACCTGTTGCTGTGCAGAGAGTGAGTTAGGTTCAAAAGTCGACCATAGATACAGAAATTTAATTATTTATGAAGATGTTTAGTTGTGCCGAGTGCATAATTGTGTGTCTGTAAATAATGTCCCGTCTCTAAGCAATGCTGCTGAACTTTATAGCAACAATAACATGCAGCACTTTTTGAGAAGCATTTCCACCCATGCTGTTTTACATGCTGAGAAAACGACTACGACCCCTGCTGCCTACGACATCACCAACACAACATCGTACTTACGGTGTCTAAGCTGAGACACATTCAGGCTGATGTATGGAAGCGCTGATGACGCATCAGCACAAACATTGCCCCCATGTTACTCTCATTTGCTGGAATGCCAGTAATAGCATGACGAACATGCCTCGGGACCAAAAGAGAAAATGTTGTGGCCAGGAGCCAGGCAACCACGCCTCTCCCAGTGCTGCCGTGGAGGTTTTAACAGAAGGACATACAGTAAACGGATTAGGCCACATCAGGACGTGCGTATGACAGCTGGCAGAATTCTATTCCCATCTATTGGCAGCACAGTTGTTTAGGTCGGGAAAGCAACTTGTCATCCTCTGCTGCTTCGTTTGCAGGATCAGGGAAAAGTCTCCCAATCCCCAAGGAAACTCGGAAGTACTTCAGGGAAGCTCACCTAATGTTTTGGGCTTTATAACATATTTCTCACATCAGGTTGTGACATTCATTTCTGAATGTAAAAAATGCTGGTAAATATTTAGATATTATAGTCAATTATTTATTTTGGAACGACTAATGAATGAGGATGATCACTTTACTTATTTAGTGAACAGCCAACAGGACGGGACTGACATAAGCAATGAGGAGTGTAAACATTCTCACGTCCTTTTGAGCCCTAAAAGATATTTTCTTCATCTACCTGCTCGTGTCTGACAAGCATCTTGTTTCAGCTAATAATGTTCATCATGTCATCAACTCTTTGTGGATCATCATCTGCCTGGATACCTGGTCCCGCTGAAGACGGTGAAGGACGGTAGGACGGTAAACTCCTGTCTTAATCTGTTTCGCACAGTGTTGGAAAAACAATATGATATCATTGTTTCTGAAGAACCTGCGGATTTCATGACAAGAAATGGATCGGACGGAGTGTAGTTGGATCCAGGTACAGTGATAAGTGCCTGTTGTAGCTGCAGGTATGTACATGCAAACAGCAAGTGTTACTCCTGTGCTGAGTGTGATGTGATTTTAAAAGACAGTGTAATCATTGGAAAATCCTTTTCAACGCTTTTAGCAGCACAGCTGAAAAACAAGGACATTTTCTAAGTGACCGAAACTTTTAAATAATAGACATATAAGAACAATGTTCATCATCATAACATACATCTGTGTGTTGCCACACATCACCAGACACCATAAATACACTCACTGGCCACTGGACACTCACGAGACAGTCAATGTACAATGAAAACAGGAAATTCAAATCTAATCGGAAACAGTCAACGGCGAAATGGTGTAAACACATACACAGCGAACAAACACAGAGTGCGACTGATTTCACCAGATCAAGATCACGGCGAACGTATAGACGAACAGAGTAAATGAACTGAGGGTCAAAGGTCGGCAAAAGCAGGGTCCTGCCTTTGGTTGTGGGAATACGACGTTACAGACTCTGAGGTTAGACCCTCATCACAGACTCTGATTCAGCATCGTAAGCAGGAAGCAACAAACTAATAAAACTAATACATTTTATTCCATGTAATTCTATTCAGTCATTATGTAGTGGACTTGGATTTCTATGAACTAAAGTGCATGAATCAAAGAATCTTCAGCTGTGATCAGATTCAATTATTAAACATGATTATTCTCAAAAAATTTGAACGTAGTGACATTTTTGTTTTCTACAATGAGCATCACACGTCTCTGAGCACGTGATCACAAAGGTCCATGTTTGCTTCGGCCTTTGTTGCATTATTTAAAATATTCAGATCGAAAATCAAAATCAATCCTCATTTTTAATTTTCTTTATTGTGTAACTTTTACATTTTATAACTTTAGTTGTATGCAGGTTTTTTTGAAGGCTAATAATATGGTAATGTTACAGTTCATAATGCATCAAGGTTAAAAGTGAGTGTGAAAAATTAATATACTTACAAATCTTGCTCAGCAGCATTTAATGTTACTGGAATCCTGCTCAAAAATTCCTTCATACAATATTAGGTCCAGTTTAAATGGACAGCCAGCGTCTTCAAACACACATAATTTACAACATGTCATGATGACTGAGATAAACATCTGTCAATAACACAATACAATATGAAATGTGTCTGCAGATCCTGTGTGTGTAAGAAAACCTGGCAGAGTTAAGAGTCCGTTACCACGGTAACTCAAGGGATGTCCATTTCAGGAACAAATTCAGAAACCTCCTGGTTTCCTACCAGCCAGGGGCCGTGTGTTGAGTGTTGGATACTGGCGCTGTGCGGCAGGCGTCCACTGGACCATCACGTCCGGGAGAACACCGAGCTTCTCCCCCTGCTGCTGTTCTTGCTTGTTGTCCATCGCACCAAACACGGACTTCATCCTCGGCGTCTGGTTCCTCTTCCTCTTCTTCTTGTTGGCTGGAGAACAGCTCGCACTTACATTCCCCAGAAACTGCCTGCTGCCACATTTTACCTGGACTTTGTACTACGGGTCTCACAGGAAGAAGTCTGAGCACATGACCTGGACATTTGTGTTCTCATGTGCAGCTCCTCCTTGTGAAATCCTGGAAAGCTCAGGTTTTTTACATGCGTGTGTGAAAGCCAACAAAATGTGAAACAACACTTAAAAATTATAATTACATAACTTTATAAGAGCTAAGAGGTTGCATCAGCTGAGTTAGAAATGGTTTATAATGTCTCTCGGCCACGTGAAGGGAATACACTGTCCGCTTATCGTTGCTGCCTGGAGGAGAGAAACGACACATAAATAAAAGTCTAAGATATGGATATTAAATGAGATTCTACTGAGAGCCTGAACGTTTGCACAATTTCATCCAAGCCAACGACTACACCAGATAATGTCACACCTTCAGCCAAAGAGGGGGAGATAATCAGCGAAATCAAATTTTGTTCTTTCAAATTTATGCACTCTTGGCAACTTATGGCAAACGGTTTAATATCCCTCATGGAATATATAGTCACTTTATAATGATTGAATATTGAAAATGTCGTCAATAACGTGAGCCACTTATTAAACTGACAGGGACTAGATTATGATATATTTTGGCCAGGTTCTTGGCACCGTGCCACATGTCCACCCTGTGATATTCCAACTGATTTCTATCGAAAAACATTCATCATTTATTACCCCTGCATTAATATTTCATATTATCCATGCATCCTACCTGATTAGCGCAGTCTTCACAAGCCTTATCTCTGATGTGAGATACCCACAGCCTGGATAAAAGCCTTCTTCTCCTTCTTGGTGGCGTTCGTAATGATCCCCATAATGTCATTCTCCCTGCTGATGTATTGGCAGTGCTGTGCACATATCGCCCTGGTGACTTTTACTGTATGAATATGATATGAAATTGCTGCCCCAACACTTACATTGTGAGGTGTTTTGCTTATGAGCTTCCCTGTCAATAGTCCTTACAGGCTGAGAATTCCACCTCCACATTCTGTGTTCAGTGCGGCAAATGGAAAGTGGATATAATAATTGCATTTAGAATGTACAATGCGGACTTTGATTTGAATTTAACGTTTTTATGTCATCATACTTTTATGCTGAGACTCTCCAGACGTACCCACATATTTGGGTTTGACCCCTCGAGTAAGACACGGAATCCCAATTTGCTCTCAGCGGCTCAGATTTTCTGAATCAAGCTTCTGAATTAGAAGCTTGATGGTGTTGAAGTCCTATGTATTACACGTAACCCCGACACCACGTCTGCTCCGTCATTTTTCAGCTCCAGTAACTTAGAGCTCAGACTTCTCCAGTCCACTGGACCACATCTCACAGACCAGCTGCTTTTAATGTGCCAACATGTTGATCCTCACTCGTATTGAACTGTCTCTTACTGTCTGCAACACACACTGTCATTCTTACACACTCCCTCTCTCTCTCTGAGAGCATGATGTCACTTCCTCTCGTTTGCCAGTTCTGTGAAACACACTTGGACTCTGTGCACATTTGTACTGACCCATGTTCAGCAAAGCAGTTGGTGTTTTTGGAAAAAAACTTCTTATGTGAATAGACCCCAACATGTAATTCTCTGACAGTCTGACAGGAAACTACCAAAATGGTTTTAATCATCCAGTTCCAAGAACAGGAGCCATTTTTGGCCTATGCACAAAAAGGGTGAAAAATAAGCGAGCACACACGATGACAAGACAAGAAGACGATGGTTCACACTGTGTGTTTGTGTTGGTTCTGATGGACAGACACAACTCGCCCTAAAGGATGTTACATATTATATGAACCTGGGGCGATAAGTCACTGAAAGATATATGTTAATAACCTCTTTTCTTCATCATAAACACACACAGACAAAGTAGTAGAGTCTCTCCAGCTCTGTCTGCACAAACACTCTCCAAAAATCGAAAAAGTACTGAGGTGGAGGAAAGGATTTTTCTTCCCACTTTCAGGAGCAGAGGTCCTATTTATGCAGAGAACACGTTACTGCTCAAAGCTTAATTGCTCTTCCTCTGCTCGGAGACATTTTAGTCTCGCTTTTATATGATGGGTTTCTGGTAGATGCAGGGAGGTATTTCTTTTTTCTCCTCTGGAGAAGAAAATGTTTTTCTCCATAAGAAAAGAAAAGTTGTAACACAACTCTGACCTGCATGAATAGAAGCATTTATTACATGGATGCTGTAACATACTACATTATAAAGGTGTATCTAGTGATTAAGAATGTGGCCATATTCATAGTAGCTGTAGTATTACTCATTTTCTTTTCCAAAGGAGACGACGAGGAGCTAAATCGCTTGAATGTCCCTTATTGTCTCCAAGAGGACTTAACATTCTAATAAGAACAAAGTAGAACAGAACAGGACACAACAGTGATTCTAAATGATGTGCGAGGCATAGAAACAGAAGCTTGGTGCATCTGGGTCATTTCACCAGAGAGACTCAGTTGTTTGCAGGAGACAGAAAGATCAGAAAGACTAACCTGAGAATATCAGATTTTCTTTTCCATTCAGCTGAAACAAATCACCTTATTTTTCTTTATATATTGCAGCCACGTGTTGAAGATGCAACAACACCTTCGTCTCAGGGCCAACACAGACAGACAACCATTCACACTCACACCGACATGTGTGATGCCTAACATGGACGTCTGTGGACTGTGGGGGAAAACCTGCACAAGCATGTGGAGACCATGCAGAGTTCACGAAGACCACGACCAGCCAGTGGATTTGAACCAGGGAGCTTGTGATCACTCATTCCTTACACACACTTTATTTAATTTCTTGAAAAAAAAATTGCAATTTGCAAAATGCATTTTTTAAATAAAAAAAAAAACACTGAATGTTTCCTAGAAGTTGAGGAGCACTGAAGGCACCGCTGGGATTTGAACCCAGGATCTCCTGTTTACTAGACAGGCACTTTGACCAGCTAAGCCACAGCGCCTCAGGATTGGTGGGTTCATGACCCTCTAAACTGGCGCATTCTTATGAGAATATATTCATATTCTACATTTGGGAGAGCAATTTAAACTGGTGTAATGTGCATCCTGCTCCAGCCAACAAAATCTTTATAGCGTCGTAATTTCAGATAATTTGTTACTTCCATTAGATTTTTATATTAGATGCAGGATGTTGACTTGATGAGCACAGAGCCAAGTTAATGTTAAATATGGATAGAATGTTTGCATTTATTCTGCTGTGCGGAACAAGATGGATATCTAAGCTCGGTAACATGAGGTGGAGACCGTATGCATCTTATCATTAGCAGGACGCAGTGAAAAGTAAGTGGATAGTCTGACATGAAATGCTTCTTCTTCCACCTCGCAGTGATATGGGAAATACAACTCTGTAAATATGTAAACCAGGGAACTGTGTTGACTTTGCTC
Organism: Channa striata; assembly: GCA_033026295.1. Taxonomy (NCBI): domain Eukaryota; kingdom Metazoa; phylum Chordata; class Actinopteri; order Anabantiformes; family Channidae; genus Channa; species Channa striata. Next base: position 26,650,867 of record CM065173.1, on the reverse strand, counting down.
ATAAACGCTTTGTTTGACAAGACTGAGATGAAATGGGATGCTAAAGTGAGACAGCTGACCTTTGAGTCTGTCAGACAGGACTTGAGCTGCACTGCCCATTAGGTTCAGAGCAAAATTAAGCAGTTTACAAAATCTCTATAATAAGATATTGCATATGAAAACGATATTACTTGAGGTCATTATTTCAAGTACGAAACTAACGAGAAACAAGAGCTAGTAAGGGAGAGAAACCTGCACAGTCTAAACATTTTGGCTGCTCACAAAGAAATATCTATTGTTATATCACAACACCTCTGACTTGCCTGTTTGAATTGAATTCTGTTTCTATGATAAAGATTTCCTGCTAAAGTTGCATCGGGCAATCCAGACATAGCTGTTTCTCAGTTTTGATTACGATATTCGTCACAGTGCACAGCCGTGACAGTTCAGCTAAATTGAACTTTCATATCTTTCACATGCAAAGTCACCAGGCAGCACGCGGGACGTGCACTCTGCTTGGTGCGGTGACAAACTGCCATCCTGGGGAATCTCGGAGGCAGCCGGGCCGTCTTAGCATTGGGTCCCATCTGTCAGCTGCATCATCATCCAGGTACAGTGAGAGTTTGCCGCTGTTTGTGTCACCACCTTTGGGAAAGTGATTCATGTCTGTTTAGCCCTTAGTTTGTGTTTTCGTACTTATGCAATAGGAGTTCCCTGGACTCCATGACATTAGGTATAAATTGATGCAAAATAGATGTGGCAGTAAATATGGTTATTATAAGGCACAAGTAAAGAAATAAATATGTGGCACCATAAATATCTATGTCTATACAAATGATTCTGATTGAAATAGACCTCTCCATTTGAATTTCACCTCTTATGTGGACATGTACAGCACAGGATTACAAGGTATTTAAACACTGACAAGAACGTCCGAAAGGATGATATGCAAAAAAAAGGAACAACTGGGATTTGAACACAGGAACTACTGTTAACAAGACAGGTACAATGATGACTGAAGGCCCAGCAGGAACAAGGACCACAGCTGCATAAGTTTAGTGCTAAAAAACGACTTTTTCATTTAATATAAAATCTTTAAGGTTGTGTCTACGTGGAAAATGTCACATAATTAAAACACATCCTCCTTAATTCATACAGGACGAGCGCCAAATTTTCTCTTCACCGGTCTGATGAACCGTTTTCTGTGAAACAAGTGGCAGGTAATAAGATGGGGAAAGCTTTTTATGTGACCAGAGAAGAAACTAAACTTCAATTTTATTTTAATCTACTGAGTTGAAATTGAAGAAGCCGTTTTTGCCGAACAGATACGTGCAGAAAAACAATTAATGCTCAAAAACCACTGAGAATTGAAACAGCTTAAAATAACCGCTGATGGTGAAGTAAAACATTGTGCATTTCTAGCATCTTTGTCTTATTAGACTTTGTTATCGTTATTATGCTGATTATGTCTTAGGAGTCTGCTGTCTGGACAAAATAATCTTTGTGCATCACTGTGTGTGTGAGTCCTTCATTCATTAAATCCTCTGTGACATGTGTTGTTGAAACAGCTTCTAACTCTTGGAATCTTACAAACTTTCTGGAAGACGGGCAAAATACTTTAAATAGTTCAGTGTAATCGAGTAATACCCAGTGTTCTTTATGAAGACTTGAATCTTTACATATTTTCAATAGAAAAAAGCTCCAACATTTATCTCAGTGTGGAGAGGTGCAGAGCTTAGTGTGAGCTTTCCATGCTTCGATAAGACCATTAACACTGCAATGACGCACTGCCAATAGTGAAACAAACCAACGTTTTTCTAATAATCCTGTTGAAGTCACTTAAAACTTGTTGATGGGGTGAAGATGTGACGCTGTTTGATTTGTTGGGCCCCCGGCGTTCTATTTCATCCCTCACTACATGGCTGGACAGAAGGATTCACTGCTGCTCAGGTGTGAAAGGGGCCTCGTGAATTAGAGCAGGTCCATTTCCAGCTTCTGGGGTCCATGTTAAAGTGTCCTCGGGCGGGACACTGAACCCCTGGTGCTGTGTGTTGTGTGTTCTTCACTTGTAAATCACTTTGGATAAAAATGTCAGCTTAATAAGTGGAAGAACATGCAAAATAGATTTTACACATTGATTTGGTCAGATACTCGTTTGTGTTACCTGATGTACCAGCAGGCCAGAAACATGTGACCTCAGTATGATGAAGGTATGAGCCAAGATAGTACCACACACACACACACACACACACACACATTCTCAGACACACCACTTGAGAGGTTTACTAAATCACCAGGCTGGTAAATTGAATTCCATTGAGTCTCTGAATGGGTTTGTTTCTCCAAGCCCAAACCCCAGGGCCAGCCATTACATAGCCACCTGTTTCTGTCTCTCTTCTGTTACACCTGACACCCCCTCTCCTTTTCTCTAACTAGTCATCGTCTTGGGTTTACCTTCAGCCTCAGCAGGCTTTTGTATCTCAGCCAGCTTATTGTAAGGGTTCCCCAACGTTTGCTTTCAAAATTGTGTAGCTAGTTGGAAAATAAAATATAGATCTGATTCGTATCTGATAACTGAGAGGGCAACAAAATCTGTAAAAAACAAAGGGAGGGTTCAACAATAGTCAAAAGAGGAAGTGGCTTAATTTAGATTTGTCAATTATTATAAACTGGGAGGAAAATATCCCAAAATAACCGAGCCGTCAGTGTGGAACCTGCACAGATACATACACACGGTTCTCATTTCAGTTAAATGTGCACGTGAGAACCATTTTAGGAGTGCAGCAATGTTCTCACCAGAGCTGAATAAATGTCACTTACAAACAGCAGCCTGGATGTGTCTGGTAGGTACAGTTACTTGTGAGTCAACATTCTGGCCAAAAACTTCCCCAAACCCACACCGGCACAGAGAGAACAAACATCCAGCTATGAGGACACAGAGCTCACCGTGTCAACCCGAACATGATCAAAATATTCAGGAAAGCTGTCAACTCACCTAACACATTTCATTTGAGCCACAGCTAAACTGGTTGGGTGAACTGGTCTCAGTCTGGGTGGGCTGTGTGGACCCTGAACAGGTGTTAGGCTGATGGAAGGTTCAGCTCAGGGTGGAACTGGCCTATTCCAGGAGGATAGAAAGAATGAGGAGAGTGATATAGACAGACCGGATTCAGATTTTGCTCACAATATAGTAATCTGTGTGATTTATCAGCTTCTGCTTTTAGTCTCAGTCAGTTTCTTTTACGTTGCTTTTATGCATGGTGACACACACAGAATGTTCACAGACGCCCCTGATGTTTGGTTGGCTCTCCTTGTAATCCAGAAAATAAAAAAGAAATATGTATTGAAGCAGCTCTGCAGTGGGAATAAAAATCAAGCTGGGACTTATAAAACAGACCAGCCTTTGAAACGTGGAGACATCATCACATATGCCTACAGCCCAATTTAAAGTTCATATTTTTGTTCACCTTGGTTGTTTTAAACTCCAAACACAAGTAAAGTATAGTACAAGGAATATGCAGCTCAAACATACTATGATACAAAGGTTGGTTTTTGGCACATGACACATATTGAAGCTGTCTGGGACAGCTGCCACCCTATTAGGAAAGAATGAGGCAAGGTTGTCAGCAGTGGGTAAATGCAGGATCTTGGTCATTTGAAGGCAACATGTGTAAAGCTAAAAGCCAGTCACCTTGGCAAAGGCACTGCTGGGATTTGAACCCAGAATCTCCTGTTAACTAGACAGGCACTTTGACCAGCTAAGCCACAGCGCCACTCATGGTGGTACCACTGGAGAATAGAGAGTTAGTCTTACCAAAGGTGAATGTAAATAGTTATTAATCTGTTTAAGAGTAAAGCCTAATACTCAGCCTGGTATTAAAAAAGGTACAGGATGTACCTTTAGTTTAAATTGGTTCGCTCATTGTCCTGTCCGTCAGAACTGCCTGTTTGTGATTGGCAGCAGGTGAGGAAGAGAAGTAGAGGGGCGGGACGGGCCAAGGTGAGAAAAAAGTGCAGAGACGGAGGATGGACCGACGACGAGTGACGTCTGGATGAATCATATTTGATTTATTGGTTGATAAAACCGTGGAAATGGATTAAACGGGAATTAAACAGGAATTTAACGTGCGTGTTCCTGTCAGCTTGGCGGTTGTTGGGCCGCCGTTCGCAAGTCTGTGGAGCGGCTCCAACAGAGCAGCTGTTAGCCGGTTAGCTAGTGAAGTGTTAGCTGCTAACTGGTCTGTTAGAAAGTTCTGCTGGTGAAGCTGAAGGTCGTGACAGGGACGCGGTCGGTTGGAGATTCAAGCTCAGACGGTGACAGTGACAATCTGTGAGTGTGTGTCCTCTGATGAAGACGCACCTGAACGTTTGGGACGTGACGAGGTCGGACAGCGCCATTGGAGACCGGAAGCCGTTGGGTGTCCACGAGCCTTGGAGGAGCTGGTTTCATCTCCGGCACCGAACCGTAAGTGAAAGTTCGCTTGGTTTTTGCAGAAACCAGGTTTGCGTGAGCTACAGGGACGTTGACTTGAAATTCCAGCTGTGATGTTCAGTCAGTCATTAAAGCTGAAAAACAACTTTAATAACAACTGTACAACATTCAAACATAGTGTCATATATATCAGTTTAACATATTGTCTCAGCATAAATAACAAAAAACATAAATTCCAACATGAAAATAAAATGAAAATAAATATTACAAACAAAAATTAATATGAAGTATAATGTGAGTATGACTTCTATTTTATAAATTAAGATCCATATTTAAAACATCACAAATAAAATAAATTAAACCTCAATAATTGTTTAACCATATCAGAGAAACAAAGGCTTTATATCTAGTTAAAGATTTCTTCATAGAGGCCAATTGTGTGTAGGATTTTTTTATTTTGTAAAAGCCAACAAATATTATATAATTATCTACTTCAATATTAAATGATTCAAATGATGGCAGGGTTTTGGAGAACTTGGATCTGTGAATGTGAAATTTACCAACCAATATTAATAAACTGACCATATGTTGTAGTTCAGTCATTAAGTGTGGCAGTGGGTGCTATTGGGTCACTTCCCGTTTCTTCACACTGTTTCGGGTCAGTTGAAAGATTGTTCACTGGTTAATCGTAGCTGTTATTTTATTTAAATTTGTGATTTCCCTGCATAAGAACTATCACTTGGGACGTGAGATTTGTTCACACAAAAACCTGCTTAATGTACCGTAAATTCTGGACTATAGAGCGCACCTAAATTTAAAAGAAATATATATTTTGTCACATATAAACCGCATCGGACTAAAAGCCGCCAATATCCAGGATGAGAAATAATATCTGTTGTATGCGCTCCTACTCATTGTTCACAGTAGGCATGAGGATGTTCTGTGCGCTGTTTTACCGGCATTACGGTAAAGAGTGCGTTTACGTGTATGTGTGGCTGGTATAACACATGTCGAATGTACAGAGCCGACAAAAACGTCCTTGTTATAAATAAACGGCTTGTTCCATAGCCAAAGGAGAAGACGTCTCTTATTCTTCACGAATTACGCAGGAGTTGCTGCGCTCAACAAAAGATTTTGTACCATAAGTCTTTATTCATACACCTGAACCTGAATGGTGCCTGTAACACGGCAGTAAAAGTGCTGATCACATAAAACAGAAAAGTCATGGTTTTATTAATCTTCCTCCTGTGCACTAAAACCAAGTTGCTTTATTTTTCTTCCTCCTGCAAACTGAAACCACTGAACACCAAACCACTGTGACTTTTTCTTCCTGCGCACTGTTAAAGCGCAACTGCGCAACTATTAAAGTCGCTTCATTCTCCCGTGCACTGAAACCACAAATCGCTATTCATCTTCCTCCTGAGCATTGAAACCACTGTCACACTCGATTTCCTTCACGGATAGCCAGATCGATGGCTTCAAATTAAAAGCTGCATCATAGGAATTTCTTCGCGTGTTTTCCATTATGAGGGGGTGAGGGTGTAAAAATATTACCGTATTTTGCTGTTGTGCGTCTTGGGTTGCATTCGCTGGTCAAAGCGCCTGTCTTGTAAACAGGAGATCCTGGGTTCAAATCCCAGCAGTGCCTCACTATATGAATGTCCTTTATGAAACACTTACAGTAACATGTCATTTAAAGGTAATCCATGTGTTGTAATTTTGCATTTAGACATTTGCCAGATGCTTCTTTCCAAAGAGACTTACACGTGATGTACAAGGCAGCAAAAATCAAAAGTCGAGGAGAAAACACCAAAGCAAAGTGCTATCAGAAGAAATGTTTCTGTTTCATGAGCTGCAACTTCAAGAAAGAGACAAAATGATTTTTTTTTTTTTTAAGTGATGTGGAGAAATTTGTTTTTAGCAGTTTTTTTAACATTGGGAGCTGCTGAGTTGAGCAGCCGGTAGGTAAGAGACAGATAAGAACCGAATCCGGGCAGCCACAGGAAGTCAGTGCAGAGCCAATACTCCTTATAGGCTGATGAAAAATGAGACGTGCTGGTTCATTTGGATCATCTGCAGTTGCAGTAATTGATGCGATACATCGTCCTCTGTCAGAGTTGAAAATGCGATAAGCGACGCACTGTTGGATGAGCTTAGCAGGGCGTCACCAGCTAAGCCACAGCACCACGCTTAATGGTGGTGCTGATTGTTTTAGAATCCCATGGCCAAACAGTCTAACGATAAATTCTGCAAATAGGTCTAGTAGAATACGTGATATATGTCTTGGTATTTTTTACAAGTTGAACGGTGTACACTGTGTCTGGGGGCGCTGTGGCTTAGCTGGTCAAAGCACCTGTCTTGTAAACAGGAGATCCTGGGTTCAAATCCCAGCAGTGCCTCAGTATATACATGTCCTTTATCAAAAACATACTCCAACATTTCATTTAAAGGTAAAGTAGCTTTTAGACATTTGCCAGATGCTTCTTTCCAAAGAGACTTACACGTGATGTCCAAGGCAGCAAAAATCAAAAGTCAAGGAGAAAACAGCAAAGCAAAGTGCTATCAGAAGAAGTTTTTCTGTTTCATTGGGATGCAACTTCAAGTAAGAGACAAAAGGAAAGTTTTTTTTTGAAGTGATGTGAAGAAATTTGTTTTCAGTAGTTTTTTTTTAAACATTGGGAGCTGCTGCTTTGAGCTGCCTGTAGACAAAAGACAGACCAAAAGCAAATCCGGGCAGCCACAGGAAGCCAGTGTGGAGGTCTGAAGAGTGGTGTGACATGAGTCCTTATTGGCGGATGAAAAATGAGATGCGCTAGTTCAAGAATGAGGCAGCAGTGGGTAAATGCAGGATCTTGGTCATTTAAAGGCAACATGTGTGAAGGTAAAAGCCAGGCACGTTGGCAAAGGCACTGCTGGGATTTGAACCCAGGATCTCCTGTTTACTAGACAGGCGCTTTGACCAACTAAGCCACAGCGCCACATTTGAAAATGGTGGTAATGTTTTAAAATAATGCTACAAAGAGCTGACAGACAGAAATGAACCTATGATGGTCTAGCAGAAATAACAGAGTTATCTAACAGAGTTCACTGCTGATCATTAAGGCTCTTATCTCGCTCTCTTTTCTCATCTCTTTGTCACTCTTGGACATTTTTTTTTTATTTCTTTGATTCAGACACTGGCCCAATTTATGTAGCAGCCCACAAGGAGAGGACTGACCACTCCGGCACTGAATTGTAGTGTGATTTAGATAAGCTGACACTGTTAACCTGACACAATATGAGATGAATATGTATTATAAACCACTGAAACGATGTCTGGATCTCACAGCCAGGTTTGCTGGAGACATGAAGTTAAGTAGGACATTTACACTGTGTCATTTACCATTATACCCTGACCCATCCTATCATCATCACAGGATAATAAATAGCCTAATCATAAAAAAATAGTGAAGTTATGGCAGCTGTGCAGTGCCCATCTTCATTTAGAGACACTTGTTTCTGCTGCTGAAAGATTGCTGAAGGGATTTTCCATAATTCTAAATGGAAAGATCAGTAAACGTATGAATGTACAATCACACTACATATTCTACATACGTAGAGTAGATGGTTCGCAATTTTGTAAGATCTGTCTGTGTGTGTGTGTGTGTGTGTGTGTGTGTGTGTGTGTGTGTGTGTGTGTCCTGAAGATTGTCCTGAGTTGAAGCAGCAGTAAAGTACAGCTACACTGCATCAGGAAGTAACTTTGTGTCTGACAGACTCTGCAGGAGAGAGCGGGAATTAAGTAATCCATGTACACACTTAAACTTTAGTTTTTTCCCTCCCCATCACCTAGAAATACCGTTTCTATACAACTAAACTACTACTTCTCTTTCGGCGTTTCCCCACAGCGAATCATCCTTTTCCACCTCACTCTATCCTGGGCATCTTCCACTCTCAGAAAGTGCTATGGATGACTCACATGGTTGTACTCGGTTTCTAAGTTTTACGCCGGATTTCCTTCCTGACGCGTCACATGTCACATGTCACTGGCTTGTAACCCCTTTGGCTAGATTGTTTCTATACAACTAAACTGCAAAACGCAATTCCGATAAACATAATTTCAGCCAAATAACTTCTCCTGTGAAGATATTGAGCATATGTTGACATGTAACTTTAATGGTAAGTTGCAAATACGTTGATACTGAACCTATCAATAAAATGTTACCAGGCAACTGATTTTTTTTGTCCGTCAAAATATCCGATGTTGGAGCAAAAATCTGCTGTTTCCTCTCATGTACCTCTGTCTTTGAGCCACTCTCTCTGTTTCCCTTGTGTTTGCTTTCCTCATGTCTTCTCTCAAATCCGCCTCTTCTCTGGTACATTGTTAGTCAAACAGAGACAAGGCTGGTGGTGCTGGATGTTACGACGCCTGGAGCTGGGCTAACAGTGACACTCAAACGTATGTGTATGTAAGATGATACATTAAAGAGCACAGACAGAATTCAAACAAAGAAACTGTTTATTAGGTCAATTTGTGGTGAATTCACAGTGGCTCTGTATAAAACCAACACTTTTTATCACTCTACTCCCTCTTCCTGTCCCCCAGCTTCCTGCTTTAGTCTCCCCTGTCCTGTCGGTTCGTCCACGTTGATTTAGTGGTGGAAGCCTTTAGCATTAACCTGAGTTAGCACCCAATTTAATTCCTCCCTCCTGCTGCCTCGCTCTCACAATATTTATTTCCTTTGTACACGTCTCTTATTTTCTGTGCCCCACAACTTTTCTCTTGTCTCCTGTCACGTAACGTCTGTCCCCTAAATCCCAAGACAGGTCAAGACAAAGAAAAGCTGCAAAGGCATTCGTATATGTTACTGCTGGGTCTACCAGGGTTACAGCACCTGGAAGATTGCTGTCATCAGCTGATCAAACAGCGGGAATGGTTGGAAATATGATATCAACACAAATTCAGTTCCCACAATATTTACGAGAGCTCACTTTTTTATGTAACTGCTCTGCAAACAGTGGTAGAACTTGAAGAATGTCTATTTCTGGCCTATTTTACATCAGTATTACTCAGCGCACCCTGTAGTCACACTGCTTTACCTACATAAATCTCAGGGGGAGTCTTCAATCTCATCTTTACTATCATCCAACAGTCAATTTCCCGTTAAAGGGTATTTTAAATGTTAAGTTTGCCGTGATGATTTCCACTTGGGTTTGAAGGTCTGATCAAATCTGGTGCAAATGGGACTCACCATATGTACTATGCTACACCTGGATATATTTTTTAGACATACGCAGATGATGTGCTCTGAAAAACATCCAGACTACTGAATGAATGTTTGACCACCACTACCCCCTTCTTCCATACTCCCCAGACCAGGAGACCAGACATCATATCCTGTCGAACTAGACTAATCCACTGTTTAGATCTTAAGTAAAAACAAGTGAATTAGTCTTTTCGTTCCAGTACTTATGGGCGAGACTGTATGGCAACGCCCTCAGGGAGAGAGTGTGATGAATCGTCTGTGTCTGTGAGTGGGGAGGGGAAGTGAGCGAGGGAATGTGCTGTGTGTGCAACCATGGTGCACAATCATCTTCAGTTGCACAATTTGGTAATAAATATTATGATCATCCGTGGAAGTGTTTTTTTTCCTCCTGGGAATTTTGTCCCGTTTACTTTGTGGTGTGAGGTTGAGTTCAGGCAGTGATCGGCAGGATGACGCTCAGTACTCACAAAACACAATCATGATGAGGATGTTTCAGGTATTTTTTTGGTGAAGCGCACGGTCGTCACAAAACAAGAGTTGCATAGATACAATGCTTCATTTCAGAAAAGAAATATTTCATTACTTAATAACAAGGAAATGAAAAACACTCGCACATACTGATGATAATGATACATGATAAAATAATGTATAAAATCATGTAACTTATCATTTGCCTAGTGCATCGCTGTCAAAGTCTGTTTGAATTCCTCCAGTCTACCAGTGACGATGAATCGGACCCTTTTCACATTTTAATAGTTGCCAATTCTTTCTTTTTCCAGATAGAAGAATATGATTCTCAACACATATAGAAAGAGACGATAACACAGGAGATGATTATGATATTTTGTAGGTTTGGGGTATTTACTGAGGAACCCAGTATAATCAGCAGTGGATCTATGTTTATTGTAGTTGTAAACAATTTCAAGTTCAAAATTCTTGGCAGTTTAAAAAACAAAACATAGCTATGAAGTAAATGTGCCTAAACCTGTTCATATTTGGAGATTGAAGATGGCAGAGATTGCAGACCTTTTTGAGAAGATTTTGTGAAGCCTTACGTTTAAGTAATGAAATATGCGAAACATTTTGAATTGTATCAGTCAGTGTCTGGCATGAATAGAAAAAACTGATTGATATCTCTTTTTCCAAAGGGTGGGAACCCCAGTTTTCTTTCTCCCAGTCTTTCCTTATACAGGATTTACCTTTTTGTTCCAGATCCTGCAGTCTGTGAGGTATCTGGAACAAGCATTCCTCGATAGGCCATATTCATCTTGAAGTTACTGGATTAATACAAATACATAAATCTCTAACCTTGTACAGCCCTAATTCTTTCAAAGGCACCATCCATCATGGAATAAATGATGGGAATGTGACGGATAGAGCTCCAAGCTTGAGCTGTTTCCGAATCTGAATAGTACTTAAAACGCAATCACGATGTGGACGGTTTGGAATGTGAAGACTTTATTAGTGGTTGGTGGATTAAAAGACCGGATTGGTTTTAAATGCTGAGATAATTTTTGTGTCCTTTAGTGTGAGATACTGAGCCTGCCTCATAAAATCTGAGGTAGCATCAAGTCAAAACTAAGAACGGCTTTTTTTCCTTGTCCAGGATAGTCATTCTGTTGGTTGCGTGGGGAACCTATAACTGAACAGTGACAGGCAAGAAGGAGTAAAAAAGCTAGACGAGGATGTCAGAGGTGAGACTTAATCTGGTGGGAAATGTTCCTTGAAACACTTAAACATTCTGGTTTGGGGCATTAGATTCAAAGCACCTTCTGTAATTCCACAGTGGACATAGCTGCTGCTCTGCTGCCACCTCTACCTGCTTGGAGTCGACGTGCTCTGTCAGCATCATGTAGATCCATCGTGTCCTGTAGGCTGCTGTGTCCAGGACAGGACACAGACTAACTTAGCTCCTCTTGAAGGTTCTAAATAACCCACTAATGAAATAAGCCACTCCCTGTGCGTGTAAAGTGGAAGGTTCTGACCTGACTTCAGCACGACACCTTCAATTCAGTGTTTCAGAGTGTTAATGAATGACTGTGGGGTTGTTCTATTCAGTCGCCGCTGAAATTCATCAAAATAACCTTCTTACTGAATCCGTTTTTTGATTTACAGTTGCACTGATCTAAGTGAGTTTGTGTTACGTCGACGATCTTACTTTTAGTTCCGCAGCCACAGAGAATAATCAGCCAGCAGTGTAGCCCTCAGCACTACGGAGCGTTTTAGCATCTTTTAGTTTTACTGCCTGCACGTTAACTGCTTTTCCTCACTCTGCCAGCTCTCATCAGCGTCGACTCCAGCAGCAGGTTTTTGCTGCAAAACGCTCTGATAAATCAACTGTGCACTACCTGCATAGAACCAAACAGCAGACGGACAAAGTTTGAGACTAGTTCATGAACGCACAGAGACAGTGGATGGTAAAGACTGTGTCAGGCAGTGAGGAGAAAATATCCAAATGCATGATAATGTCCATCTGATGGATGTGAAAAAACAAACTGTTTGCTAATATGCAAAGAGAACATGTCAGTTTGTGTACAGTTGCTTTTGGTGTCGTCACACTGACACAGATTATTTAATGCTGATGTATGTTTTCTTCTTTGGTGGCAATTCTTTAAAACTCCCTGACATTTTCAAATCAATTGATTGAATTTTTATAACTCATATAAAAAACTTTGTCATAATCATAGTGTTTTTATAGAGTGCTTGTGAAGTGTAAGAAATGCGAAATGTGTTACTTGTGTGTTACTATGTGTGCTTCAGATATTTCCAATAAAGATACATTATAATAATAAACACTTAAGGAGAAGTAAAAATTTAGGCATCAGAGGGATAATCTACTGCAAATGCAACAAAACTGACAACAGCTTTAGTGTACATATTATGTTTATATTATGTGTAAATATTATTTATATAAATATATATTGATTACGTACTTTTATATTACAATTTCTTTTATCTTCAGATTTAGTCAGTCCTCTTGCAAACCTACTGAATATGAATTGAACCGAAGGGAGGGGAAAATAAACCCACGAGACAGAATATACAATAAGAAAAAATAAATAAAATGATAAATATTGTAAATAAACCTACTAAAACAAGAACTATTATAACAGAAACAAAAGAAAAAATAGCAAATAAACAGTCTTCCACCATGTAAATTATCAGCCATCCAGCTGAATCAGTTACAGCTCACGTATCGTCTCTTCAGACTCTTTTAAAAGGGGTCCCAGATTTTATAGGAAAATGTTGGCTTTGTTCTTGAGTCAGGGGTCATAGCTTCAAGAGGGATTCATTCTAATATAGTCTGTGAGCACTGTGTCAACGTAGGAGGTTTATTAGAGACCCACTGGAGCAAAATCCATATTCTAGCCCAAAATAAAAGAATATCGTGCAGCTTTACCTTTATGCCCAGGTGCAGAACGTCCATTATCCCAACACAAGGGGTTGAGCTGTAGACCTTTAAGATTTTGTTAGAAGATACAAACGATACACAGAGGAGCACAGCCACATCTCCCCTCATTGGTCATCTTAGCCAAAGCTAAATCTTCCTTCCAAAGGGTCTTAAGGTGACCTGTGCCCTGTGCTGGAGCAAGTAGGCCAGTGTAAAACCTTGTCGTCAGGTTTGGAATCTTGCAATATCTTCACTAAGGAGGAGCAGGAACGGAAGAAAGTTATCGGCATTATTATCGGCATCTTTAGCTGATTGAAAGATTTTATGTTACTGTCAGCAACTAGATCTTCTGCAGTCGAGATACTATCCACCGGGCTGGGGGTGGGGGGCATCTAAACTGAGAGAGAGAGCCCTCCTGAGTCACCATCCTAATAATTTTCCGCACATTAAGCGTGTATAAAAGAAGAAAACTGGCCTTTATCAGAAGCCCATTGTTGGAAGCTTATAAGATGTTACAGAGAGGAAATGGGTCTAAGGGTGCAGTTTCTAGGTTAAACCCATGTGGACTGATTGAACAGCCTTACATGACCAAGGAGTAAAAATGGGAGATTAGTCCAGTGCACCAGGTCATTTATTTTACACATTTTCACCCATTCACTCACCAGTGATGGGGGCGACCATGGATGGTGCTCACCTGACCAGCTGGGGCTCAGTGGGGTTTATTATAATAATTTCATCAAATGTAAGACTAAAGTACGACTAAAACAATATTAAAAGGTCAGGAGTCAGGCCACGGGGAGCTAGGGCTTTATTTTGCCAATCGTTATTTGTTTCTATAACTTGCTCTTGTGTATATAAGTGTGTCTGAGCGTGGGAGGTGTGAGGGGGATCAGCGTTTGCATCACAGCTTCAGGTTATAAGTTATTCTATAGACATTCATATAGACATGCTTGAAAACATGAACTCATGCCCATTACACCATATTTTAGCTGAAATGGCCTGTTTCCTCACTAGGTAAGTATTTAGTGGCTTTGCTTCAAAACTAGTACAGCTTATACTTCTGTGGTCATAAAAGCAAAGAGCTGCTGAAGTGGTATTAGTTTGAGACCTTAAGTTGTTCAAAGGGTTTATATCAAATTTTCTCTGGAGCATGTTTAATGGATATTCAAACTTCTACTGTTGAGCTCCTTGTTTCTTCTTTAGATTGGAAAAGATGGATATTGTAAAACCATGTGAAACTACACAATCATCATGTAGTATGCTGATTTATGGCTTTAAACTTTAGCTACAATGAATGGCAAAGATTTATTAATTAAAATATCCCCCCACCTCGCTCTATAATGTAAAGGAAGAGTAAAACACGTTGCACCTACTAAATAAAGGAGGATCTGAAACTTCTCTGGCTTCTGCAGATTAATTCTGGTTCCCCTGTACATTCTAAGAGCACAGTTTAATTTTAGAATTATGAACCATGAAACAAGTGGTGATGCGTCAGGCTGAAAAACGCTTTCAGATCTTAAGGAGTAATATAATCGAACCTTTCAAGCTGGTTGATAAAGAGACAAAAATGTGCTTCCTCAAACAAAAGCTGCACTGGACCAGTACTCTGAATATAATGAAGTGCCCTTGAAGGAATGTAATACAGTGTAGAGAAATAAATACATAAGGAATCAAAGTAACCTAGATGTCCCATCCACATAGAAAACAGCACCTGCACTGTGGATTCAACGTTAGAGGGAAACTTCCTGAAGCGAAGCTTATAAGCAACAGCAGACACAAGTGTCCACGTGAACGACTGTCGATCCTTAGGTGTCGATCCCACCACAGGGTGGCAAATGACTCACCAGTAGACTGTGAAGTGTTCATGGATCAACAAGTTGTCGAGTCAAAGGTTTTCAGTCCGTGCTCAAATCAGCAAAGTTTTCTTCTTAGAAGCAGTCAAAACACTCGCTCCTCTGAAAAATAATCAGGCAGCAGCAAGGAAAGTTCAAAAGTGAAGAGACAGACGTTCGAACCGGGTCTGAAAGCCTTTTTTACAGGGTCATACCATAACTCCTCCCAGGGGACTTAATCATTTTTAATAATCACAGATGTGATACTATTATTTCCAAATTATTTAATATTTATATTATGTTATATTTCCAATGCTTAATAAAACCTATTCATTTGAAACTATCACTTATCAATAGCACATCTTTAATAATAATTCATCTTTTGATAGGGGTCTTGTCCCCCCCTCCTTGTCTGATTTGGATTCGTCTGTCCCTGTCAAACCTGTTCAGGCTGGTTTTACCTACTAACCCGTGATTCACCCCGGTCTGGGTGAGACATCGGTCGCCCTCTCCACTGAACTTTTTACCTCTGTCTCACCCTGCCATCAGTGGGCCACTTTCCCTTTACTCTGGTCCTACTCTCTGCTGCACTGAAGAGAAAATGAAGAGCAAATGTATTACTCTGAGCATAAATTGTATTATTCACAGCTGATGCTCAGAGTAAAACATTTGTGCTCAAACAGTAAAGTACATTCCGTTTATGATTTTTTTCCCCATAAAGCTTAAAAATGGAAGAAAGCGACCGCTCCTACACATCTGTATCATCACTGTCTCAGTTTCTTTTGTCACTGTTTTTTGCCAGGCAAGGTTCATTTATGACATGAGGCATTGTTATTTTTGAATTCCGATTAAGAGTGAGAATATCAACATTTTTGCTAAAGGCTTAATCATGCAGTATTTGTTTATGCATGTGTGCAGATTTAATGCATGTGTGAATTGCGTCTATCTGTGTGTGTGTGTGTGTGTGTGTGTTAATGAACAAATGTTGCAAAACATATTGAGACCTTGAGAACTTAGACAATGACTTGACCTAGTCTAACATGTTTTTACAGGCTAAACTTTCGTTAAAAAAGAACTGAAAGGCTTCATTGTGTATTCAGGGAAAGAAAACACAGATAAGGGAAAGATATTAGTGAATAGCACAAACGTGCAACATGAATGCACTTTGTGTTAATTAGCAGAGGAAGAGTGAAAGACAAAGTGAGAATGGCAGAGTGTGGAAGAGGCAAACATACAAATACTGTAGAGTGACTCATCCTGACTCACGTTCAAATTATTTGATGGAAGTCAACAGAGACAGTTACTCTTGTAAATGTGTCACCTCTCCTCATTAATGGCAGGACTCTGCTCTTATTTCCAATAGGACTTTAAAATTGATGTACCTTTAATGATTCTGACATTAGCAGACTCTTTAAGATGAGTCCGAACACTCCTACTGTACGACACCGAAAACGCTGACGGCGAGCAGACACACGACAGGCAGGCATAAAACAACTTGCAGCGACGAAGATTGACCGTTGTCTCGCCTTTAAACAGGCCATAAAGTGGCACTTGAACACATCACAAAGACTTCGGGCAACATCCAACCACCACATACATTCTGTGCCCGTGTGAGAGGAAGTAGCTCTGCACAACAGCAGCTGGCAGTAGTCATGTCATCCAAAAAGGGGAAGGGAAAGACCAGGGAAGGACCACTTTACAAGTTGATAGTTGTATCACAGGCATTGTTAGCCCGTAGACTTTTGGTTGTCTAAGGAGAAAGGAAGTGGTAAAAAATGAGAAATTGCACGTTTCGTACGTTTTAAAGTGATTTATCTGTCCAGGGTGTACACTACCTTTTTCCCAGGGACAGATGGGATTGGCTCCAGCAACCCCTCAGAGAATAAGCGGATAATGGATGATAATAGAGGGATTGAATGTATGGGGTATAATGATTAATCACTGAAAGTAGTGTAAAGCTCCTCCAAACATGTTTGATGAAAAAACTGAAAAGACACAGTCATCTGCCAAGTATTCGAGCGGACTGGCAGGAGGTCAGTTGTGTAGCTTTTAAATATATATATTTTTAAATCCCATTATCAGCTCCTTCCAAGAACTGGGCAGTGTATGTGACAACATAATTAGAAGGTGTGTACATGACTTTTTCCATTCTGTATTTAACTTTTCATTATTGGTTGTTGTTAAAGTTGTTTGACTTTTTCTGTTATCATGTAATTTAATATACATAAAATGAATCATTTTAATGACAGACACTTGAGCTCCACAAATGTCCACTTAAATGTCGGTTCCCTGCATGTGATGACGTTCTGTCTCATAATTTACTATGAAATGTGAACACGCATTTACAAATGAAAAAAAAAACCTCTGTAAAACCAGTTGATTGTTGCATTGACCATACTGTAAGTACATTAACACTACAATGAAAGTACCTCATGCATATTTTAATACAATGAATAATGGATTGGGGATAGGACAAACTGTCACATGTGATATATATGAGAAGTAGAATCCTAAAGCCAGTGTGAGGTCCGTCCTGTATCCCTGCCGACAGTGATTTAATGATCATCAACCTTTTGATTCTAGTGAGGAAAACATGATCACCCCACCAGAAACCTGCATAATAAGGGGAAAAAAATCTGTAATGTTTGCTTACATCGATCAAATGACCTGCAATTATTATTGAAGTTTTCGTACTGCTCAGTGTTTTCTATGCCTTTCTGATTTTACAGATTCAGCGCAATATCAAATAATTCCCAAAGCGGAACTCCGCCGAAAAAAAGAAGTTTGTAATGGTGGGCCTTACAGCAGGACAGAGACAATCCATCTCGAAAATTAGTAAGCTGACGTGCTGAGGATGTCTATATACTGCAAAAAAGCAAATAAAGACAAACACCCAACTTTGAAGAACACTCATTTGTATAAAGCCCACGTCAAAGTCTGTCAGTAAAATCAGACACTGAAATTGTAAAGCAAGTTCAGGGAAGAGCTCGAGACTTAGGAGCTCCAGTGTTCTCCACGGCACACTTCAGGCATCATGTCCTGCCCCCCACATGCTCCACCGAGGTGCCACTACTTACCCAGACTGAATGGAACAGTCCAAATGAGAAAGCATCACACACTCATTATCTTCTAAAGTTCACAAAAAGTGTGAAAGAGCAACTGAAGATAATATCCCAACTCGATTCTCCAGATATTCTCTGACTTCATCTGTGAACCAGGCTTAAAGAAACTACAGAATATAAGGTTAACAAAAAAAACTAGTGATGCAAAACATAAGGATTGAGGAAACTAAAGAAGACAAATAGATAAACTAGGAGAACTAAGTATGAGCCGGAAAAATTCAACCTTCAGTCCAGAACCAACTTACAGTAAAGATGAGTGAAGAACATAGTCCATAGCAGACAAGAAGCACTGAGAGCTGAACAAAGGAGGAAACCAAAGTGTTAGAACAATGTGCTGACAAGGATCTGATGGAGCATAGAACGAGTGGAAGACTTAAGTGTGATGGATGTGTGTGTGTGAGGCAGATCAGAGGGCAGAAAATTAAAATAGATAAAAAGGTTTCAAGATGTGGATCATGACAGAAATCAGTTACTCTCACTCACTGATCCTCTGTCCGTCCGTCTACGTCGTCTTGTTTTACTGCGCAGGTACAGCTGCTGTAGGAAGTGGAGCTCCTGTCAGAGACGGACACACAGAGACTTCCAGAACTCGCTCGTTTAGAAATGACCATGTAGTACTTCTGTAGTTTTAGACAAACACTAAAATGGTGCCAGTTTACGCAGCACAAATTTAGGAAAGAACTGAGGAAAACTACGATGAAACGCAGTACAATTTCTATAAACGTCTATAAACAGCATGTGAGCAGCTACGCAGCTGGATTGGTCGAGGACTCTTCACATAAACGACTGTCAGTCTCTTTGTCCTGAGTTCAGGTTTTCTAGCAGCACACATCTGGCTCACAGCGGTGTCGTACGCTGCAGCGTTCACCTACGTCAGAGCAGATCAAGTCCACATATTCAGAGCAAATAACCCGAACGCCGACCAGGCTGAGATGACTGGTAAACCTGAGTCACCGTTCCTATCGGACGATATGAATCAAAGAGTTTGTAACAGCCGATGTCTCTGTGCGAACACTGTCATCCAACTAGTTTTTCACCGAATCATAAACAGCAACTGAGTGTAGAGAGTTTCTCTCACCTCAGTGTGTGAACACACAGTCAGACGATGTCCTTTTCACACTCCAAGCAGCAGCACGCCGCTTCGCAGACAGTGGGAATTCCAGACCATTTTCATAGGGGTTGCCAGACTGGGATGTGTGTGTGTGTATGTGTAGTCAAACTTTGACAAGGAGGGGTCAACAGCACAACCTAACCATCCTCTAAAACCAGTAGAGTCCTGCTGTGAAGGATCCAGCAGCTTTAGATGAAAGGATCAGATTCTGGGTCCTTTTAATATAACTCCAGCCAAATTAATTTGTTTCTAACAAATGGAGGGTGACTTGATCACTCAAATACTTACTGCAGGGACAGTTAGCGCATTTCCGTTGCACAAAGACAAAAGAACAATGACAATCTTGTTGAAGCGATTTCCTTAACACGTCGCTATAATTAAATTACTTGTATATATGGAAATTATTTCTAGTGTTTCTACAGCTTCTTATTCTGTTCAGTGGTTGCCTGTTGTTTACGTCACCCTGCAGAATATTGGCTATACTTTTGGCTCTGACTGTGAACCAATTTCCCCACAGTCTTTGCAGTCTCATCTCATATTATATTATGTACCTCGTTTGTGATTCTGATGATGTCGCCTCTAATTAAAAACTCTATCCCTTTTACAAAATCATGCTCGTAGCCGGGAGGAGGCCCGGGCCTCACCGAGCGCGTTGATAATCAGCCTGATGGTGCTCTTTTTCCAGGACAGCCAGTGTTAGGCTCAGCGAGGCCTGATGAGGCAAACAGAAGAACAGCCTATCTGCACTGGGAACCAACAACAACAAAAGGTTGAGAGAAGAAAGTGAACAATGGCAGACACACGAAAAGAGTGAACCGGGACTCTGAGACGAAGCTGCTGGTTTTAATTAGTAGTTGCCGTCTGTCAGTTTGGCATTTATCAAACTTACCTGTCAGTGATTTTACAGGAATCTCTAAACACAGCGGTTATGCAGTTATTAAAGTCAGAGCCTGATAGTTACTAGGACAGTGATAATTACAGATGTTACACAACTTCATATAGACGCTACCTTTATGATATGAACATTTGTAACTGTGTGACCACAACGAGGGGGGGGGGGGGTGATAACAGCTCACAACAGCCTGCAGCAGACTCTCAGATCAAATGTGGTGAACAGGCTAAAATACAAATGCCAGCATGATCCTTGAAGATTGTTATAAATAAATGAATATATAAATAAATGCGATATCCGGCAGCACTGGAGGGAGCATTCCGAGCTCACGGGGGAGAGCGATGTGATGGACTCATACAGAGGCATAGTTTTTTAATGGCACGCAACAGGGGTTAGTGCTCTTTCAGTGCCCAGAGACGTGCAGAACGTCTGAAAAAGATGGAAATGGGCAAATCAAACCGAAACGTAAAAGTAACTAAACCTGAAGTAGGTTAATTGCTCAATCGCATCAGTGTGAATGTCTGTCTGCTTTGGCCCTGAAACAGACTGGAGACCAGCTTGGAGCCCACCTCTCACTCAGTGACAGCGGAAATAGACTCCAGCCCCATATACAACCCTGAACAGAATAGGTGGTTAGGATCAAATGGGTAAGGAATGGGTAAAGATGGATTTCATACGGCCAAATGGTCTGACGCTACAAACATCCCCTAGGGAGCAGTCCCCAAATATCATAGGTTGACTAACAAATATAACATTTGATGGCAAAACTGCTCTTCAAAAACCTTAATCCATCCATTACCGAATGTTAGTTTTGGTGTTGGTTGCTTCTAAAGTTGTGGACACACATAAAGACCAGTTAGGACTTGCAAAGATGACAGCTCACACTTCAGTACTGGTTTCACCAGCAATCTGGAAGCAGCACACGCTGAGTAAGCTGCTCAAAAAGAAAGACAAAGAAAATGACGAACTTAGTTTCGACTTTGTGTGCGGGGGCTAGTGCTAAAGTGGCCTGACATGTAGCGGGGGAAAATGAGGGTCTCCAGGATAATATCAGGGTGGCTGACTGCGAGCTGAATCTCAGAAGAAGCTGGGTTATGAAGCAGGACAATGATCCTAATCTAAAGGTCTAATCCACAGCTAGCTAAAGGGCTCGTTTGAAGCTGCCGTCGCTAAGGTTAGAAAACAGTTAATAAATCCAAGGGTTCACTTACATTTGCAATCAGCACTTTCAGTGTTTAATGGCCATGTTCGATAAAGATATAAAACTGTAGTCCAGGTCACATTTTATGATCTATTAGTTCAGAAAATAGAGGTCAAACACTTTTTTGTGCCACTAAAAAATGAAATGAGCCTTTGGTCTTTAATGGAAGAACTGGAGCGACTTCTACAACACCACTACATGTTCTCCTGCTCAGTACGTCTTTTTCTATAGTTCACTACACCTCCGTTTTTAACCCAATTATGACTTTTTATGAACTAGAATTACCTGAGGCAGAGGCATTATTATTTGGCATTTCCTTGTTTTGGGCCTTGGCTAAGAGTCATTTGTCTGTGGTTATGTGAGGAAAACAGTTTTTTAAGATGACATTTATTACTTTATTTATGCAGATTTCAGTGGTTAATGTCATTTCCCCTGATGCAGTGTAGCCGAAGTGAAGACAGGACAGATGATAAAACAAAGTGCCATAATTTAGGAACAAACCTTCAGAGACACATCAAAACAGTAATTACCAGTTTCATATTTTACAAAGTACAAATAGCCTAAATTTGCCCATTGCATTCAATGCATTGGTAATATCCTGTCATTGTATTACAGTGATAATGACTATGTCTGTCTGTGATATGGACCTTTATTGTTTTCTGATTATAGTGCGTTAGGAATGTAGCTCTACATGTCATCTCTGGTGTATTCAGGTCTCCACCGATTACATTCACTAACAACGTGTAACAAGAAAGAAACTATTACCAGCATGTAAATGTTGGCTGTGATGGACAGTTTCAGAAACCGCGATCTACCTGTAATTAAAGAGGAATAGAAGAATATTTAATCGCAGGAGGTTGTTTCGCACTGGACTTCCTGTCTCCACTGTCAGTGACCTTACACACTTCGTCACCGCGTCACGTTCACCGTAGGCTCCACCCAAAAGCAATACATATCTTGGTTGTTTTCTGGTAACTAATACACACAAGCAAGGTGCATCTTGCAGGTTGTATCCATCTGAGAAGAGAGATATGCAAATTTTATTTTCTTAAAAAAATCTAGACTTTTTATACTTTTTCCAAATTTAACTTTTAGGGGAAAAAAAACAGCTCATGTTAACAACTTGTGTGTTTCTTCAGCACAGATTACAACAATCTGTACAACAACTGGGTGTGATGGGTTTTTGGAATTTTTCTGCTGCAGTTTTTATAAATACGGGTACATACGTGGGAAGATGATATTCTCATTTCCAATGAGGCCTAAATGCTCTGATTTGGTCAGCTGTTTCTCTAACCAGCGGAAACAGCTGTCACCACAACAGACACACACGAATCACTGAGCAAGAGAGATGTGGGTGGTGATTCTACCTGAACCTGCACTTGGTAGATGTAAATTCATGTATACACTGTGTGTATGTGCGTGTGTGTGTGTGTGTGTGTGTGTGTGTGTGTGTGTGTGAGTGAGCACGAGAAAGAGAGAGAGTGTGAGTGGCATGGGCCTCAAATGTAAAGTGACTTTGAGCGAGGCAGGGAGAAATCCCACCATTATGCACAATCCCAGGGGCTTCATTGATTGAAGGGTCTCACACACACACACACACACACACACACGCACACACACAAGTGAGTCATAAACACACTCCAGACACACACTCACACGTGTGCAGTAAAAATCACTTTCCTCTGTGTCAGCCACACACACACACACACACACACACACACACACACACAGAGTCACGACATACTGCAGTTATTATTATTTATCCAGTTTTGGTTCCAGTGAGGCTGTCAAAAGTGTCTGAATGATTACATGCTGACAGTCTGATAGACTCTGTGTGTGTGTGTGTGTGTGTGTGTGTGTGTGTGTGTGTGTGGCAGTGTTTTGTGGCCAATATATGACTGGCATTATAACTACAGTATTTGGTTGCCACTGGTTAAAGGTGTTTTCATGATGGCCAATTGATGTTCACATAAAACAAGATTATAAGCTCACGTCATTTTCGGATCAAATTCCAGGTAAATGCTACAGACATAACGTGAGTCTAATCTACGTTTGATTTCAAAATGTGTGTTTAGGGTTCTACAGATTGGATTGGCTCATTGGAACAGCAAGGCCAGATCAGGTTCTTTTATGCTCTTTACACCTGACCACACAATATCAACATTTCAAAAGTAGTTTCCTTTGTTTAGTCATTAGAATAAATGATTGCACTCAAGTTGTTTAGGTCCTTTTTGTGTGATCTTATGTTTGTAGAGGGTATCAGTTTTAGGCCCATTAGTCTCTGTGTACACAGCTGCTCCCCTTCGGGCCACATCATTGTATCATTGCTATGCTGATGATGCTCAAATCTACATCCTACTTGAAACATCAGAGCCTGATTGCTGAGCTTCTCTGCTGACCTGTCAGCCTGACGTTCATTGTTGTATGTGTCAGGTTTTTCTACCGCTTAATCAGGACAAATGTGGCTCTAAATTTAAATAGATGATGCTGCAGCTTTACATGGACGTCACTAATAACATAACGGACTCACACTGTTGGTTCTTTTCTGCTCCATTTATCTCAGTGGAACAGACAGAACCGAACGAACCACTAAAATGAAAAGCTTTTGTGATGCTCATGGAAAACACAAAAACACACATTCCAAGGTATGAATTTCACAAGGCAGCTCGTAAAAATGCATGTGACATGCAAAGACAGACGGTGACACTGTAATTGTGCTTGTGGAAAATGATTTCACAGTGTCTCTGGATTGAACTACGCAGTCACAAAAGCAGTGCTCTGTGTCGTCTCATGTCCTATCTACAGGGGAGAGGTTGTGTATTCCTCTCATTCTTACTGGTTCTACTGTTTCCCTTTTATCTCACACACACACCGCTGCCGCTCAAGCACAGCCAGATGAGGTTTTGTCAGGTCATGAGCCAGAGGCAGGGATAATAATCAGACCACACAACACCTGATGTTACATTCAATTCAGCTCGGCTCTTCAGTGTGTCCGTGTGTGACCACGGTTCGACAAATTTAAACACTGTTGCACTGACATTTAGTACTTCAACTTCAAAAGATTGTCCAGTTGGTTCAGGCAGGTTTATGTTAGGGTTTGGGATTTAGGCACAATATTTAAAGTTAGTGCCAATGGCTAAAAAAAGACATAGCTCAAATTTATGACAATTTAAGACAAGCAAATAGAAAAAAACACAATTAAGATCACTGCCCAAGTATACTGTGCATTATCTTTAAGTTCTGCAAACACATACAGTACACCTGAATAACCATTCATTGGGGTCACATTCAACTACAGAGGCGCTGTGGCTTAGCTGGTCAAAGTGCCTGTCTCGTAAACAGGAGATCCTGGGTTCAAATCCCAGCAGTGCCTCACTATATGCTTGTCCTTTATGAAACATTTTGGATTTGAACCCAGGACCTCCTGCTTATGAGACAGGTGAAGTCCAAGTGAAGTCCCAGAAAGTGTCAATATGTGTCATGTACTGAAAACCAGGGTACACCATCGGAAGGGCACCTATGTGTAGGACTCATTCAACTTGAAAAAAATGCCAAGACATATATCATGTATTCTACTAGACCTACCTGCAGAATTCACCTTTAGACTGTTTGGCCACTGGATTTTAGCTTTACACATGTTGCCTTTAAATGACCAAGATCCTGCATTTACCCACTGCTGACAACTTTGCCTCATTCTTTCCTAATAAGATGGCAGCTGTTAGTTTCAGATCATGACGCCCTGCTAACTTCATCCAACAGTGCGTCGCTCTTCTCATTTTCAACTCTGACAGAGGACGATGTATCACCTCAATTACTGCAACGCACTGTTGAGGGAGTTTCCGGCATGTATGATCAAACCCCTTCAGATGATCCAAATGCAGCCAAAAAGGACTCATGTCACACCACTCTCAAAGCTCTGCACTGGCTTCCTGTGGCTGCCCGAAACTGCTTCTGGTCTGTCTCTTGCCCACAGGGTTCTCAACTCAGGAGTTCCCAATGTTAAAAAAAACAGGGGAAAACAAATTTCTTTGCAAACTTGCTCTGCAAAAAGAAAAAAATACTTTGGGCTGCATCTTGTAGTTCCACATTCATGAAACAGAAACACTTCTTCTGATAGCACTTTGCTTTGGTGTTTTCTCCTTGACTTAGATTTTTGCCGTCTTGTACCGCACATCTAAGTCTCTTTGGATAGAAACATCTGGCAAATGTCTAAATGCAACATTACGTTTAAATGACATGTTGGAGTAAGTGTTTCATAAAGGACATGCATATAGTGAGCCACTGCTGGGATTTGAACCCAGGAAGCTTGGAAGCTTCAAAACGATCACAGCCAAAGAGTCTGAAGGTAAACTCCCAGTGACTGTGTGGTTTTTGGCGCATGACATATATTTAAAGACTTGTGATCTGACATGTCTTGGCATTTATTCCAAGTTGAGCGATCCCTATGTATAGGTGTCCTTTCGTAAGGCGTACCCTGAAGTTTTGCCGCATTTGTCAACAGTCAGGTGAGGCGCTGTGGCTTAGCTGGTCAAAGCGCCTGTCTTGTAAACAGGAGATCCTGGGTTCAAATCCCAGCAGTGCCTCATTTTAAAATACTGTGTTAAAAACTTGCCAGTAACTTGACTGATTGGTGCAAAGTGACCATATAAAGCCTCATGTGCATTGAAAAGGTAGAAATGGTAAGTCCAACATCCCCACCGAATAACTATAAATCCCTGTTGTGTAGAAGAGCTTCATAACTCCTCAATATAGACATACCAGTTCTCCAGTTCTCCTTCAACCATGAACAGGACCGTTGGTTTATGGATATTTCTATTTTGACCAAAGCTCATACATTACTTTGTCATGCAGTAATGGTCAGTACTGACTATGAACAAGCCTGCTTGTGTTTTATGAGTTCAGCTGTTTCAGAACTTTTCCACTAATACTGTACCTGTCTGTGTAAGCAAACCCCAACTGGAAACACAGAATGTCATTGTAGGAAACGGAACTAACGCAGCCAAATTGTTTTCAGTCAGCGTCGTGAGGAGCTGTCTGTAAATGGTAAGTTGCAAATATGTTGACACTGAGCAATGAAATGTTCCTAGACAACAAACGGTGCTTGTTTCCATCAAATAAATATTTGATGTTGCAGTAAACCATCCAGTTTTGACTACAGCTTTATTAATACCGGCCTTTCTTCTGTTTCCCTGCGAAGAACCTCACACCGGATTCTGGAGTCAGACAGTTGTGTGCTTTGTACACCGTGTCTGTTCTATTAATGAATCTAACACTTCACTTTTTTCAAGCTTTAGGCAACTTTTCCAGTCTTGTGCTGCCCAGCCTCTGTGAAACGCTAAGTTTCAGTCAAACACGTTTCACGTAATTTAGAAATGATTTGTATTTGGCTGTTTGGTTGCATATGACCCGGCTGCACAGATGCGTGCTCTCATTAACTGATACTGTTGGCCGATGTTTGTTTGCTGCTGGGCTGTGGTCCACTTGCTTGTTGCACTGTTAGGAACAATTTCTTGTGTACTGGGCACAGTGGGCAGCTTGTGACAGGACACACAGAAGCACATATGGATCAGTCAGTCAGCTGAGCTGTGTGACAGGTCCTGTAAGAGCCACTGCTACTATTTATAGTGATTCAGTCTATGCAGCTTTTATCAAACACTGGAACATTCATCACATTATTGTCATTGTAGTGTAGCAGAAACATTTGTACATTTGCTTCTATTTAAAGCTGTTTGCAACTTTTCACTTTTGGTCCAGTCCCAGTTCTCTCATTAGTTCTTAACACAGCAGTAGGAAGTTTTTTTTTTCTTAAAGAGAACAAAAGAAAAGCTCTGCTCCACAGACATACATAACACATGAACTTTTATTTATGTTGGCAGTTTCAAAAATACTTTATAAAGAATATGATCAGGGAGGATGTTGAGCAACTTCCCGATAGAACACAGTAGTCACAGTATATACAGGTCATTATAAACTCACACATTTAGCTTCAAAGAATTGTATTTAATTTAATTTTGGTAGATATTTAGCACATGTTAGTGCCAGGCCAAACAGTGTCGGTAGGAAAAACTTGTTCATTCAGTTTTTTCCAGCCGTCTTTGCCTGAGTTTACTCACACCTAAAGATGGAGACAGATCTGTGCATGCAGCCGACGAGTTATGTGGTTGAGCTTATTTATGCATTTATTTAGACCTCTCCAGTCGGACTTTCACTGGAAGTGATGTAAATATGAAGCATCCACATGTGCATCTATAAAAAGAAATTAGAAAGCAGGTCTTATGTATACATGGCGTTGTGAGACGTCCGAGTTTTTTGGAGAAATCAGCTTGTGGAGACTAGGTTTCCTGTTTACAAGTCGGTGTAAACTGTCAATGCTTTGGGGAAATAACCAGCGTGACAATTGTACATGTAATTTGTATAAAAATGGTCTCACAAGGCATGGCTTGCTCATCCCCTTTCTAACCTCCTTTTTAAAATCACTGCACACACACACACACACACACAAACACAAGAATCTATTTGCTTCCCTTTTTCTTGCAGTGTTGTTCACAAAAAGCCAAATGTAACACTTCATGGTTGACCAGGCAGGATTCAAATTTTCTTTTTAGAGTAAGCCTAATACACCTCCGGCTATGACAACTGAATCAAGTCAAAATTTGGCAGATCCACAAATGCATTATGACAATGAGTGTGGCTGTGTGTGTACATGCAGTGTGTGTTCGTGCAGCGCTACAGGTTTTGGCCAAAAGGGCCAAATTTTCACAGTGTGTTCAAATTTAGTTGAGTAAAAACAACTAAATGCGTTTTCCGCCCAGCCGCCTAGAGACAAGCATTTTTCCAAGTTTCCAAGTGGAATAAAAGCTTGTGTGTCTAAAAACATATAAATGTGTTTTTCTTTAAGGAGCAAAATGTTCCATTTGTCGAAACGCCCTCTGTAGCCTTGAAAATGTCTAACTGTTCAAACAACGTAACTGCTGGTTTCACACACTGCAGTCGCTCGTCATGACAACATCTGCTCACACTGTGGGTTCACGTGTGTCACAGTCTGTAACCACGTTCACAGTAAACATGTTAGTTCATGATTAGGCAAGTGTGGAGAAGGGAAACGAGTCTTTAAATGCCAAATGTTTCCGAACAGCTCTGCTGAGTGTGTGTAAGATGCGTTTTCTAAACCACCTCTGCTAAGGGCAACAGAAATGCCAAAAAGCACCAAGCCACGATGAGGGCTCGTGTTCTTTCCTGGGGTAAAAGTTTTTCTACACTAATGGCACTACAGTCCTAGCAGATGACAATGCCTCCGTCAGCTTCAGACAAATGCCTTTTGAATGAGTTTGAAAATGACCAGAACCATCTATTGTACAGACCTCACCTCAGTGCTGAGGAACTTTAATCTAAGTGTATTTATCTGCCCGGTCTTTGTGTATTTGTATGGATCCTAAAACAAACTTTAAAAGTGTCTAGACTTTATTTGCAGACCGCTTTGGACTGTATGGATTAGTATATTATAAACTTTAAGCTCACTAGAAGGAACTATAATGTTCCAAAAAGACTACAGGTGTCGCTTCAACTTTATTTGTCCCCAGGGGGGAATGAAAGGCAAAGACAGAAGTACGGTCGGAACAAGAGACTACACGCATTTCTACACTAAGACACTAAGTTGTCCAATAATGTAGAAACATTGTTTGTATGCGCATTTCTTTTCATTTGTCTCTGTAAGTGGCCACAATATTTGACTGCTAAAGTAGTGGCCCCACTAACCAATCAGATGCAAGACCATTATCACGTCACACACACCTACTTACTACTACTAGTCGAATACTATGGGTATGCGATGAAATTTATCAGGTTGGGCTCCGTGGATCTCTAAGCACAGGAATGTTCAAAATGTTATTAGTTTGATTGTCCTTTCAAAAATGTTGTCTACAAACTAAAATCTTTCGAAAACATCAACAGTAAAATTTTTGTGCCTGAACCAAACAGTTGTATTTCATGTTTAGTACTGCAACTATGACAACAAAGGTGGTGCAGACACTATTGCATAGTAACGACACTGAAGCAGGTTCCTGCCCAGAAAACAACAGCCACTGCACAGCCGGAGAATACGTGCAGGGATTCTCAGTGAAACACTCGAAAGACCAGTGATCCCGATCAACCGACCGGATTTCTGGCTTGTCAGAAATTTTGTTTGTCTGTCTGGTGTGAGCAGTTCCGCAGTCTGATTTTTGGAATGGCTGCTCTGCTGTGACACGCAGACCTTTGCTAGACATAACGCACAACGTGGGCATCTTTCAGCCATCCACGGCTCCATGCTCTGTATCACACAGGTTATAGGAATTGTTGCGGCTCAGGCTCAGTATGAGTTACACGTTGCTGACAACTGAAGTTTCGGCTGAGCAGGCAGGCTGATTAAAATGCGTGGTGTGAGCTAACACATCAGACATGATTGATAGAAGTCGCACATTGTCTTCTCAGCTTAAGTGACGCATAAGTGATGGGCTTGTTTTCTGTGGCACCCAGCAGTGACATGTTAATAGGCGGCAGTGGACTTTGCCAATAAAAGATTCGACAATTAGTCCTTTGAGCAAGTGCCCAACAAAAAATATATGTTTAA
The DNA here is from genome assembly GCA_033026295.1 of Channa striata. Taxonomy (NCBI): domain Eukaryota; kingdom Metazoa; phylum Chordata; class Actinopteri; order Anabantiformes; family Channidae; genus Channa; species Channa striata. The sequence goes on along the minus strand of CM065173.1, from coordinate 26,621,053 downwards.
GTTCAAGTGACAGAGTCGTCTTCCCTTGTGAAAAGAGCAGCCGTCTCCAATACGACGGGTGCCTCTGCTGGCAAATATAAAGTGTATGAGAGCACAGGAGAAAGGAAACACGAGCACCTCACACGGATGATGTGCTTAAAAATTTGATGTGCGCCACAGAATTTTATCCTTTGAGTCTGATTCAATTCAAAGTAGGAAAATTGGATTCAATCAGAGGGGAAGAAAAAATAAAACCTCTTGTCCCGTCTCTCTCTGCCGCTGTCTCTGTGTCTCTCATCCCCCTGCTTTCATCCCCCTTCGTCTCACTGTGCATCTGTAACAAAGCAGAGGAATCCTGTTATTAAAACTCATTACAGAATGATATTTGTATTCCAGCTTGTTTGAATTCACCTCATGGAGTTGGTTGCTTTGAGGAGCTGGTGAATGAGACTTTGGAGCGCCGCGTCTGTGCGCTAACTACAAGGTAATGACAGTGTGACATCTAATTTCATGGAGACAGACGTGCAGATTTGAGCGTCGCAGAAGGCCGACTGTTCCGCCGCAGCTTCCTGGAGGGAGAGAACTCATTTGAAATTCAAGTTGTGATCACTTGTGCCATCTCGCTGTGATTTGGTTACTGATTGAGAGGAATTATTCTCCTGCTTTGGGTTCTTCAAATGCAGTAGCCACTGTAGTACTAATAGACACATGTCCCAGTTTCTTTGAGGCTCCGCAGTAATTATGCTCGGCTTCATTTTGGTTTTTAAAATCGCTTGGTGCCTGTCTACACAGAGGAATCGTGACACAATGTGACACAAATTGATGGATGTTTGCGGCTGTGTCTTTGTTTACAAGCTCACTCATTGGATTGTAGATATTTCACTTTTAAAGATAAGGCGCAAACACTGGGGCACGAACATCAGGCTGAGAGCAATGATGTAAAATGGATCCTCAAAGCTCACAAGTATAACGAGTGAAGACCTGCTTTTAATATCCTGGGGCAAGATGAGACGATTCCACTTAAACTATCAAACGTATTTCTGACTGCATGTTAGTGGTACGACCGCTCAGCCTGCTGCTCCATTGTTAGTTTAGTTGACTCAGCTCCTTGGGAACAAAATACTTCCAAGGGCATTGAGACCAGTAAAGGGAAGTTTGGAGGGACAAAGTCGTAGAGATCGTAAAGTTGACTTAAAGATGGCAAAAAGAAATCTGCAAGGTTGAAGCTACAAACTAGCAGTAACTTGAGACTTGAAATCAATCTATTTTCCGCAGCCAGCTCTCCCTCTCCCTGCTCCACTTTGATCTTGAGCCGTCTGCTATGCTCTGCACAGCCCTTTTATATTAGTCATTATCTAATTACAATAAGAATTTGCAAAAGTTGGTAATCAAGCAGAAATCTTTGGTTAGAAGCGTGAGCCAAGGCCGATATTTGCTTTATTCACTTCTGTCATGTCGCCCAGACCTAAGCTGAGAGTTGTCTAAGAACTCTTACTTTTCTTGGTGGGATGGCCATCGCTTGCTATTAATAGGCTGCTGACCATTGTATAGGCCGTTGCAAAGTTGTTGGCACCTGTGGGTTTGTACGAATTCTGTCTGTGCTTTGTGACATGAACTAAAATCTCAGATCTTTCTGCTGCTCCTGCAAAAAGGACTGACGGAGAAAGTAACTCTGGGTGAACTTAAAGAGACCATCAGATATTAGACAACCTGAGTATGTTGGGAGGCATTAGAAGTGTTTATTGTTGTCTTTTAATTTACTATGTTCTCAGTAAATGAGATTTACCTGCTTAAATTAAGGAACCTGAACTCACTCTGCTGTGTCTTGACAAGATTTTTCAAAAGCATAAGATTTATAGCATATTTCCACTAAAAGAACAATGGAAAGGATCTTGCCGTAGCTGTCAGTTTAAACACGTTTCTCGTGCATACTCACACAGGCCGCCCTCTCATCTGCATCATTACTTTCTGTATTGGCTGCTATGGACCAGTATGTCTCAGACTGCAGACTTGCAGTTTCTGAGCGTCATCTTACGGAATGTGTGCTGGCCTCTACGTGTCGTGTTCATGGATTAATCGTAGCTCCTAGCCTATTCCAGTAAGTGATTTCTCTGTGCTCATCTACTCAGCGTGTCTCATGTGAAGATTTTGCTCTAACCCCCTTTAGCGTCGGTGGCATCTGGAACGAGTGTAAGGCTGCTGCAGCCCTTAAGGCAGGGCTCTGCACTAAAGAAATGAGCCAGCTAATCAGACGCCGTCAGCCAGTGTGGACCGACCCAGTGCAGCCCCCTGTTAGCTGTCCGCCGGCATTTCCCTGCAGCCAGGAAGTCAAGTGGCATATCATAGGAGACCTAATGCTCGACAGACACCTGACATTCACCAACCAGCCAGTTCAAAGGGCCGTTCAGTTATTTAATCAAGGTTCCCCGATCAGACACACACACACTCATTCTCTAAAACAGGAATACTAGAATTAAGCAGGGACGGGACATAAATGGCTAAACATGACAAAACTAAATATGCAAGTGTTAAAGCAGCGTGGGGCACGATCGGGTGCAATGAGGAAATATGTGTGTGTGTGTGTTTGTGTGTGTACACAAGTGGCTTGGAAGAGCTACAAGGATCAATGAGTGCACATAACCAGAGTGGGTCTGGAACCGAGGTGTACTCACAAAGAAAGGAGATGAAGAATGCCTTGTTCATCAGACCAAAGATAAACAGGCAACAGCGAGAGTCGGGTGGGACCAGGCTTGGAGTCCACTCCGGGGAAAATTAGCGAGGATCTGTCAGGGAACTGAGGGCAGAGCTGGGTCTAAATAGGCAGGGGAACGTGAGATTAAGAATTGTGAAAAATGATGTAGGTGGAATGAACTGATAACAGGAAGTGGGGAAAGGGCTACAAAATAAAAGTCTGAGGCAGGAAGTGAAGTTGAGGGCCAGGTCACCTCCAGACAGTAACAACAGTGGCAAATAGTTTTTAAAAAATATTCCTGTTTTATTGTGTATCACTAACTTACACAGTGTAAAACACACATCAACTCTGACAATCACCTTTCCCTCCTTTTACTATATAATTTCACGATAGGTAGTAAACTGTCTTTCTGCTCCACTTTTCCCGTGAATCAACAGGATCCAAAAACTGATGTTTGTGTGTGCAGCAAATGCATTTGCTCAATCTAAGACTATTGCGAGCAAATCTCGTCTATGGCAGGCCATAAAAACTGCCACAATGAATCAAGTTATAACGTATGATGGGCAGGGTAGTTTCCTCTGGAACAAACCTTTTCTCACAGTGGCAAAACATTCCATTAGGTGACAAGAGTTACACTAATCTGTCATCAATTTAAAACCACATCCTGGTTTTAGATTTGTTGTGGGCAGGTAAAATCAGGTAAAATCAGTGCTTGCTATGATTGACAGGTGTCACAATCATCACGGGTGCATCGTAGCTTGTTGCATATTGTCAGGGCCTGAGCTGACAGCCGTCCACCACGACACTGAAGCCATCATGCGGCTGCAGTAAAACTCTGCTGTCTTAATCATTGCGTGGTAATTTTCCGTTCAGTTTGAGCCCTACACCCACTGCAGGTGTGAGTCCCCAGTGATGAGCAACTAAGGACTGTCAATGTATAACAAAATGATTGTCAAGTCCTGGCCAAGAGCACTAAATAAAACTTTTCAAATTATTGTTCTTAGCCAAGGGTGTAACTTTCATGTCACACACACAGAATAAAACAGCCTCCCTGCTGAGCCCTGTGTTTCCATGGCAACAACTCGCTGAGTAATTCCCATGCGCTAAACCAGGTGTCATTATTTTGGGGCAACTGAAAAATAAAATGCCACTGACACCTTAAGCTACAATGAGTTCTAATCTCATTTGACAGTCAGTGAATTCATGCTTAACGAGTTTTTTCCTGCAGAGCTGTCGATCTTCCTCTGCTTCTCACCCTTGTGTTAATAATGACTCTGGTGAGCAGCTGGCTTAACAAGTCACACACACACACACAGTCATGGTAGTGTGAATCACTCATTAGTTTTGTATCATCTCACTTTTTCTTCCTCTTTCTTGTGTGCTTACACACACGCGCTAATTTGCATTTCTGTTCTCGTTTGGACATTTATTGGCGTAATGGATCCCCTCGCCAGCAACCATCACAGCTAAATGCCTAACCCCTCTGATCCTAAAACCAGGTCATAGCCATCAAACAGGCCCTCAGACTTGTTAGGACAAGCAAAATGTCCTTCCCTCACAAATATGTTTATATATATTTGGGTCCAAGATATAGGTAAATAATAAGGCACACGAACACAGACACAGACCCTCTTTGTAAAGACAGTAGAATGGTAAAGATCTAGATCAATCATAGAACAGCTAAACCGTTATCTCACAATCAGATTCAACATTTTACCTTTAATTTTAACTTCACATAAACAGGACAAATATAAAAGTGGCCCAGAGAACATGCCAGACAACACAATAACAGGCAATAAAATCAGAACAGAAGCCTGGAATGCTACAGTAACAAGGCAACGGAAGACAATCTGGCAGGGAGCTGAGAATTACAAGGCAAACGGGGGTGACAATCAAAGGCCTGATTGACGGTGTGCTAACGAAACGGTCGCCTTCCTGGCAGCTTTTTCCACCAGGACTACTGAAGCTCTGTTCATCCACCTGACAGAGGCGCTTTTGTCTGTTTCTGATTCAATTAGGTCCAATGAACAACCCCAGGAACTGACATTTAGTCATGCGAGATCCTCGTGAAATCCTACAACTTCGACGTCACTTCGCATTTTGTATTGGCTGTGGTGTTCCCGGGAACACGTACCTGTAGAAAAGATTTTCCACATTTCCCTTGATATATTTCTCATTACGGAATGTTGAGGTTGACAGAGATTTCCTTGGGCTTCATGCTAACACGTCTCAGGAATTATATTTGTAGACAACCACAAATATGGTTTTGTATGGAATTAAACTGCAACTGAGTAACATTTTCTGTTACCAACATAATGACAATATACTAACAAAGAATGAAGATATGTATTTCATTCTGCCAAAATACCTAATCTTGCAGCACAACATCGTGTTTATCCGAAGAAAGTAATTAAAGTCTTTTATCACTGACTCTTATAGCACTTGGTTAAGGTTGGAGAAAGACTAATCAGACCTGTCAGAGAAAAACTTAAGGTATTAACTTTTAATTGGGTATTAATGAGACTATGTAACAATCATATTTGAGCATCAATGTCTGTAGTGTGTGTGTGTGTACATGTGGCACCAATTTTGCTGGTTAATCCGATCCCTGTAGGGTAGCATGATGGTGACAGCCTCATGTTATATGACTGCCCGGACGCGAAGGATAAATGCAACCAAATAGATTGAAGTTCTTCATGAAACCAGCTCCAGAGCGCCTGAGATCTGAGTCTGCACTGATGATTAACCTTTTAATATGACCATGGCACAAAGCAAACAGCCAGGACGGGAGATTCTTCAGGACACGTCTCTGACTGTCCCTGAGTGGTCGGACTAAAGTCTGGACTTAAACCCAATAAAACATCTGTGGAGAGACCTGAAGATGACAGTTCACAGACACTTCCCATTTAGTCTGATGGATGATCTGTCATGAGGATTGAGATCAATTGCCTGAATCCAGGTGTGAGGTGCTTGTAGAGAATTCCCCAAGAAGATTCTGGCTTCACTTTTTTGTCAATATGGGTTAATGTGTGTAGATTGATGGCCAACATTTTATTTTAAAATTGTTTTCGGAATAACAAAAAAGTACAAAAAGATACTTTCCAAAAGGACAGGATATTTAGGATCAAATTATGAATTAAACAACTGTTTTTTTAATCTATGAGTTTATTAAAGGAATATATTGAAGAAACAATTGCATGAAAAGTCATAAGGGAAATTAAATAGGATAATAAATCAAACGCAGTTTGGCCTTTTTGTGATTAGGGATTAGCCAATTCTCATCACATCACACAGCACATCGTAATGCCGATTTGTGGGTAGAAAACTGCAGAGCCTGTGTTGAACAATGGTTATCTCTACTTGATGTATTTCAGAAATATAATTTAATTATACTCCTTTTCTTTATAATGACCTCACAAATAGAGATAAGGTAAGGCGGAAAGAAAACGATGAGCTTCTCTTTGCATTTGAGCTTAAACATTGTTTTAAGGAAACAGAAGAATGATAAGAGACAGATAATAAAAAAATCCAGCTGCAGATGATGTCAGACACTAATGAGCTGGATCTTATTCTAAAGACGACACAGAGCAAGTAATACTACATTTTAATATTCTTAAGTCAACAGAGTGTGAAGGTTAGTAAAATACACATGGGCAGTGAGAGAGAAGTTAGACATGGAACTGTATTTATTATAAATGATGTAGATAAGAGCTGGAATGAGTCAGATAATAATAATAAAATAATTAAAACTACTTAAAATTGACAAAACTTTTAATAAATGACACAAATACAAAGCAAACTTTACTAAAGATTTTTGATTCACCAGAAGATTTTCCATGATTCGAAAAATACAAACGGCCCAGAGACATTCAGCAAATGTGCAAACGCTGCAGTTTGATAAGGTTTGGGCACAAAAACATTCCAGGTAGGTTGGGTCAGGGTCAGGCAAGAAATCAAGATGTTAGGGTCCGTAAAAAAGTTTGCTTCCCTAAGGTCACATCTGACATGAGTGGGGAGCACGAATTGAGACTCAAACCTTGGTCTCGTGCATGAAAGGTATCATTTATTCAGAGAATTTATAGCAAAGAAAAGAAAAGAAGAAAAGTAGCCTTTGTGCTATTTGGTATTGTGTGTGCCGCACTGAACCTGGACTAGAGAAATCAAAAGTGAAAGATGACCAAGATGTGAATACAACTGCTAATATTATTAAGTTTAAGGTCCATGAGTTTGTCACTAACCTCCCCTTCAAACTGCACTGCCTGGTGCAGAGATCTCACCGAGAGCTACAGAAATCCCTTATTTGCAGTGATTTCCTCTGAAGATTCTCTTTTCTTGGAAGGGTCCCAAGAGTTTCGCTCATATCTCTAAGAGTCTTCAACTTCAAAGATCCTTGATGATAAAGAATAATTTAAAAGAACAACTGCATTCCTGGATTTATAGCATGTCACTTTCATCTAAGACAGAAAAGTCTACTTCCAAATGTGGTGATGGGCCGAAGCCAGAACAACAGAAACTAATTCAGAATTCGCCGCTTTGTCTGTGTTACATAACAACCACAGTGCCCGATGCTGCCTTTTGTCTAACAGCTTTGAGAAATGTTGTTCTATGAAGGAGATTATGACAGCGTGGTGACGTGTCAAAAGTGAAGTTCATGAATAACGAGGTGGTCTGGGTCACTATGCTCCAGCACCAAGTCCTTGCGGACGGCACTGCAGGAAGTGCACATCAGCAGAGCAGCAGCGGCTCTCGAGTTGCAGGGCTGCGTACAGTGGATGCGAAGTCGGGGTGGTCACTCCAAATATTGATTTGATTTAGATTTCTATTTTGTTCTTTCACTGCATTTTGTTCATTTATGAAAATAAATGTTTAACACTCCCATTTTTGAAAGCATTCTTTGTTTACAGCATTTTTTCACACCTGCCTGAAACTTTTGCACAGTACTGTATGTGTGTACGTGTATATGTGTGTGTATTATGTATGTATGCCAAAGTATGTATGGACACGTACTTACTACTTATAGAGACATATTACATTTGCTTCTTTCCAGACCTCTTTGTATTATTATTTGTATTATTAGCTTATATCAATGGATGCCCTGTATTTTATTACTTTCATTATAATTATTTTACTTTATTGTTATTGTTGCCTTTTGTTTTAATTTGTTTTTAGTTTATTTATTTATTTTTATTATTTACCAGTTATTAATATAAGTTTATAGCTCTCTCATGTTATCAAAAAATTTAACAATATTTTTTTTCCCCCATTTTTAAAAACATTATTTTGCTCATGCTGCGTTTAGTTTACACAGCTTTAGCACAAGGGAACTCCCAAAGAAATCTATAATAAATCTTAATGCAAATAAGACATACTGCTTTTTTCGTCACTTTTGCATAACTGTACAAGCAGAAAAAGTAACTTGGTTTCTGGGTCACACAGTGCTAACAGACCTTGCAGTTTCATTACATCAAAATGTCAGTGATGGCTGCTTGCGCGCTCACTCCAGCTCCCAATAAAAAGTGTCTTGAAACTGAATTGAGAGGTGAGTCATAGATAGACAAAGAGACGGAGAAAGTGGCCTCAGCAGTTTTTTGTTATTCTGAGAGCGAACAAGTGCCACAGAGCAAGTGAGACACAGTCATAGCGGCTTCCAGTTCTAAAGTGAACATCCCAGGCAGCCCACTAGTCAGAATTTATTACTCTCCACCTTCTGTGTCCGTGCTGTTGATGGAATATTAAAAGTGGGATTACAGCCCTCACTTACACCGTCGACTCGATCTACCACTTTCACGGTTTAGTTTTGTATGAAAAAAGGGGGAAAGTTCAGTTTTAGGACATGAGTAATGGTCGTTACAGCAGCTAAAGATGAGTTGGTGGAGCCGTTGTCCCCAACCCACACGGTCAGTGGACCCACATGTCCAGCTATTCTGGTGCAAGACACTGAACCCCAGAGTTGCTTCTTGTGGGTCAGGTGACAACGTTGCACGACAGCTGCCGCCATCAGTGTGTGGATGCACAAGTGTGAAGTAACTAAGAACTTTGGCTTCTTCTTCTTTGGTATTTTTTTGGTCAGATTAGCTCTCCCTTTTCTCTCTGAGTTTCTGAATGATCCACTCTTCTATCTCCCTTGGTGCTGAGCAGGTAATATACCTCTGAACATAAGTAGTGCTGTGGTTTAACATTATGCTATAAAAGCAATGAAAGTGAACCGAAACAGTTAAGGTCTAGGTAATGAGCTGAAACTCACTAAAGGCTGAGGGGAGCTGTAGGTTCACGTCAGAAACCTCTGTAAGTTCATCACTACAGTCATTCCTGTAGGTCCATAACGTTCCCTTTTATTAGGCCATTACCTTGTTTTTTTTATACACTTCTTTTGGAAAGCATGTACATCATTTTCACTTTTTGCACATCCTACTAGACCGAAAATTTTAAATAGTTTGTGGCGACATTAATCTACCCACTCACAATTTCAACGTGAGGATGTATTTGTAAATGACAAAAGCTGTTTTACACAAGACGTAAAGTCGTGGTCAGAAGTTGACTCAAGTCCAGCTGTGGCAAATGAACTAGATCTGTTTTTAAAATGTTCACACCTGCTTATAGAAAACACCTCATGCAACATTACGTGTTAACTGAGGTGAACTGACTCTCTGTAGACCTCCATAATGACAATTTGTAGTGTGATAAACGTAGTTACGTAAATAATTAGACACTAGTTGGCAAATGGCATTTATGGGACTCTGGTTAAACCCATAGCATGATGCTTTTGGTATTCACAAAGCAGCAATTGCAACAAAAGAAAGAGAAATCCAGTTGGAGAAAATCAGGTTCAGATTGCGTCATACCTGAGACTAGCCACACGGTTCATCTTTTAACCCCACAGGGACCTGAAGCATATAGTCAAAACACTGAAGTGGCTTATGCAAGGCTGTTTTGATGGTGTACCCAGGGTTTCTGCTACGCCGACTGCTAATCGTGTGACCGCGTAAAGCTTAGGTGCAGCCGCTGGCATGGCTGTTTTTATGGGAAGAAGGTCATTTATTTTTTTATCACACAACTACTCACACATCTTTTTGTGTGTGCGACAGCATGAGTACCTTAGAGACGTGAATGCATGCATTTGTATTTCCATTTGTACGATTCATTGACTACAAAGATGTGCAAAAGCCCGAGCTGTCTGAGAGAGAGATTTTAGGAAGGCAATGCGATAGGGGCAGGAGTAGGCTGTTTAATTTATTTCATTTTTTGCTTCATCTGTGACTGTCGCAGTGCAGAATAAGCTCAAACAACATGATACAGCATTGTCTATTTTAAAAATACTGAAACCTTCCTGCAGTCGTCTGAACGATCCCCCAGGGTGAGAAAGCCAGTGTTTGTTGAGCTGTGAATGTGCGGCCCAGACGTTTTGGTCCCAGGTAGCGTATCTGTCTGCTGTGTTCTCACAATGCCACTGGCTAAATGTTAAAACAAGAATTACAGCTTCCTCCCCGCCGACAGGTGAATCCATTTAGGATTAGGCTTTGCCATGAAACTACATGGAATGAGAGTTTTCTTTCATTGTGACTGAAAGCTAAAGCAGGACATTTTTGTTAAAAATGAAAGCATGATGGCTTGTATCAGTTAATTCATTGTTGACTATGATTTTTAAACATTCATTATTTTTAAGTAGGATCACTGAGGTGCTATCTGCAATGCACCAATCAAGTAACTGTTCTCTGACTGACATTTAAATTCGATAAAATTGTACTAAATCTGTATGTTTTGGTTTACGTGAATAGATACAAATTCAGAAAGTTATTCATTCCAATACCAGAGACAAAAGGTGAAAGCGTCCATCTCTTTCTCTGTGATGTGAAAAATGTTTTGTGAAATGTTTTGTGAAATTCTCTTGCTGTGAGTTACATGTCTGAAAGGCCACTCCGGATAATGTCCGAGGCCGAATTCTCCGGAGGCAATGTGTGAAACAGGCCCAAGTGAAATTTTTTTTGATGTTTAATCTTTGAACTGTGTATTAATTAAATCATAATTTAACTAAGGGGTGGAGTGGTTAGTGCGGCTGCCTAACAGCAACAATGTCCCCAGTTCAAATCCCCACCTGGCTGTGGAGTTTCCAGGTGGGTTTCCTTGAGTACTCTGATTTCCTCCCACAATCTTTTTGCATGTGAAGTTAATTGGTCATTGCCTGTAGGCGTGGATGTGAGATATTTAGTTTTATTATTGAAGATATGATAATTTTTAATATATCCAAACCAGTCAGCCCTTCCGCTACAAATGCTGTCATTTGGCATGAATCACATTAAATGAGTAAGATTATCCAATAAATGAGGCGTAGAAAAGCCGCATTTCCTAGGCACTATACACTACATGCCGTTGCCAAAATTACCACAGGGCCATCTCAATTCAGTTTCTTCTTTTCATGTTTTTGGCAAAAACTTAATATGCTTATCTAGTTTGGAAGAAGGGGACAGATTAAGCTAAGGTGTTAGACCTTATCACTTTACTGCGTGTACAGTTTGTGGTCCATTTACTTTCAAAATGTTAAACCAAGACTGTAAATAAATTCTTACAGACTTTGTGTCATCGCGCAACATCTTAGAACAGTGGTAGTGGATGAAGTCACAGTAACACTATCTATATCATGTACAGATGTGGCCACTGAAAGACATGGTTTTGGCGTGCAGTATTTCTGCTGTACCCTGCTGGTGGCGTTGCGTCAGGATGCAGCATGTTCGAGAAAAAGAATTCAGAAAAAGGCTCATTAAATCCAACCTGCATTTGGTCTTTTAAGACACCAGGGTTTGCAAAGTTTTGTCCTCGTCTCCAGTCAACAGTACTGAATCCTGCTACTGTCTGTGGATGCATTAAGAACTTCATGGTCACAACTACTTTTAAATCTGATCTATCACACAGCCCCCGTCATGTAGATGATGTCTAACGCAGGTTGTGATGAAGGAAACATTCGATATTTGGATTATAACCCAATGCAACATGTCTTAAAAGAATCAATATATTTATTTACAGAAATGTAGATATAAACACAACCAGTGATCAATCAGAAGTGAGTAAGCATTACTTATTATATATATATATATATATATATATATACATATATGTCTGCTAGAGGTTTCTTCTGTTAAAGGGACTTTATTTCTCTCCACTTCTTCTCTCACTCAAGTTTCGCGGTTTTCTCTAAATGTCTGTATAGTCTGAACTTTATAATGTAAAGTTCCTCGAGAGGAATTTGTTGTAAATTGTCTCTGTATGAATACCATTGAATTGAATCCGGAAAGAGTAGCTCTAACACAATTTGACAGACAGTTTGGTTTTCGGCGCATGACATATATTGACAGTTCTCTGGGACTTGTAATCACTTGGATGAGGCGCTGTGGCTACATGGTCCTCTGTCACAGTTGAAAATGGGAAGAGCGACGCCCTGTTGGATGAGCTAAGCAGGGCATCAACGCCTGGAGGAGGGAGCTGGCAATAAATGGCTGCCACCCTATCAGGAAAGAATGAGGCAAGGTTGTCAGCAGTGGGTAAATGCGGTATCCTGGTCATTGGAAGGCAACCCATGTGTAAAGCTAAAAGCCAGTCACCTTGGCCAAGGCACTGCTGGGATTTGAACCCAGGATCTCCTGTTTACTAGACAGGCACTTTGACCAGCTAAGCCACAGCGCCACTTTTGGTGGTGGTGCGGATTTTTTCGGAAGGTCCAAAACGATCACGGCCAAACAGTCTGACGTTAAACTCTCAGTGAACATCACAAAACAATTTCTCCGAGATGCAGATGCAGTCTGGGGCTGGATCACAGCCACAACAATATACAAGTCAAAGAAGAAGAGAGACGTACAGACTCCAACTGGCAAAGCGCTTCAAGCTGGAACCATCAAACGCTTTGGCTGGGTTGTCGGTCACTATATCTTGGCTGCTGTGGCTCTTTTTGTTGAATGTGTAGATGGTAAACACGAGATCCTGAGGGCAAGTCACAGCACTGCTTTGATCGCTGGGAATGTTGCATTGAGCGTTAACCCTACAGTTAGTCACTGTTGTGGCCAGACGTGCCAGCAGTGATAGCTTAAAATCCCAGCTGTAATGTTTACTCATTCATTAGAGCGTGGCAGTGGGTGCTGAGGCCTGGCTGGTCAAAGCTTGTCTTGTAGATCCCGCCTGAAGGTCTCAGCAGTGCCTTAATGACTTGAATTCTTCAGGGTACGATTGTACGTATGATCATACTTCATCAACAGTGTGCTGCCGTGATCGAGATGAGATATGAACAGCTTCTGCACAAGGAGTTGGATTGTATATTCCGGGAGGCAGGGTCTGATCTTTCTGATGCTGTAGAGGGCAAATCTGCAGACTGAGGCGATGTGTTCCGTAAAGCTCAGTTGGTCGTGAGACGATGACTCCCAGATTTCAGGCTGACTTAGTGGCGACCGTCACTGCAGATCCAGTGTTGTTGCTGATGTTGTGTTGAAGGTCTGGCTTGAAGTTCAGTCACGGAGAGGTCAAGCTGGAGACGTCTCTCTCTCATCCACGCAGACATGTCAGAAAAACTGGTAGAGATGCGGGATGAGACAGTGGAGTCAACCGGTGGGAAGGACGGGACGAGCTGTGTGTCATTAGCAGAGCAGTGACCAGAAAAGCCATGTGAATGCATTATGGAGCCCGGGAAGAAGTATAGATCGTAAAGAGAAGAGGACCAAAAACGCAGCCCTGCGGCACACCGATGGAGAGGCCATGAGAGTGAGAAACATGCCCCTGCCAGCGTCCACGGTTTAAGTCAGACAGGTTGACATCGAGGAGGTTGTTCTCGGTAAGAAAGTCTGAGAGTTGATTGAAGACTCCTCGTTCCAGGGTCTTGGCTAAAAATGAAAGACGAGAGACTGGTCTGTAATTTTCAACAAGGGGGGGTGAACTGAAGGCTTTTTAATTACAGTATTTCCTCCTCCACTGCATCCACCCCAACCCAAGGCTGCGTGACATACATTTATATCTTGGAATTCTTGGGCTGAATACATGACATATGTCTTGGTATTTATTCCAAGTTGAGCGACCCCTATGTTTAGGTGTCCTTTCGTAAGGCGTACCCTGAAGTTTTGCGCGCCTGTGACCAGGCGGATGAGGCGCTGTGGCTTAGCTGGTCAAAGCGCCTGTCTTGTAAACAGGAGAGCCTGGGTTCAAATCCCAGCAGTGCCTTAGCCACTTTGACCTGAGCTACAGCTCTACACAGGTGTCCTTTAAGTGACTGAGATTCTGCAGTCAAGGCAGATGGCCGCCCACCATGAGCCTGGGTCTGCTAGAGGTTTCTTCTGTTAAAGGGAGTTTAACCCCTGCTAGAGGTTTCTTCTGTTAAAGGGACTTTAACACTTCTTTTCTCACTCAAGTTTCGCGGTTTTCTCTAAGTGTCTGTATAGTCTGAACTTTAAAAGTGCCTCGAGATGAGTTTGTCTCTGTATAAATACCATTGAATTGAATCCAGAAAGTGTAGCTCTAACACACTTTGACACATAGTTTGGTTTTGGCGCATGACATATATTGACAGTTCTCTGGGACTTGTAATCACTTGGGTGAGGCGCTGTGGCTACACAGTTGAAAATGGGAAGAGCGACGGCCTGTTGGATGAGCTAAGCAGGGCATCAACGCCTGGAGGAGGGAGCTGGCAGGTACTGGCTGCCACCCTATCAGGAAAGAATGAGGCAAAGTTGTCAGCAGTGGGTAAATGCGGTATCCTGGTCATTGGAAGGCAACCCATGTGTAAAGCTAAAAGCCAGTCACCTTGGCCAAGGCACTGCTGGGATTTGAACCCAGGATCTCCTGTTTACTAGACAGGCACTTTGACCAGCTAAGCCACAGCGCCACTTTTGGTGGTGGTGCGGATTTTTCGAACGTCCAAAACGATCACGGCCAAACAGTCTGACGGTAAACTCTCAGTGAACATCACAAAACAATTTCTCCGAGATGCAGATGCAGTCTGGGGCTGGATCATAGCCACAACAATATACAAGTCAAAGAAGAAGAGAGACGTACAGACTCCAACTGGCAAAGCGCTTCAAGCTGGAACCATCAAACGCTTTGGCTGGGTTGTCGGTCACTATATCTTGGCTGCTGTGGCTCTTTTGGTTGAATGTGTAGATGGTAAACACGAGATCCTGAGGGCAAGTCACAGCACTGCTTTGATCGCTGGGAATGTTGCATTGAGCGTTAACCCTACAGTTAGTCACTGTTGTGGCCAGACGTGCGAGCAGTGATAGCTTAAAATGCCAGCTGTAATGTTTACTCATTCATTAGAGCGTGGCAGTGGGTGCTGAGGCCTGGCTGGTCAAAGCTTGTCTTGTAGATCCCGCCTGAAGGTCTCAGCAGTGCCTTAATGACTTGAATTCTTCAGGGTGCGATTGTACGTATGATCATACTTCATCAACAGTGTGCTGCCGTGATCGAGATGAGATATGAACAGCTTCTGCACAAGGAGTTGGATTGTATATTCCGGGAGGCAGGGTCTGATCTTTCTGATGCTGTAGAGGGAAAATCTGCAGACTGAGGCGATGTGTTCCGTAAAGCTCAGTTGGTCGTAGACGATGACTCCCAGATTTCAGGCTGACTTAGTGGCGACCGTCACTGCAGATCCAGTGTTGTTGCTGATGTTGTGTTGAAGGTCTGGCTTGAAGTTCAGTCACGGAGAGGTCAAGCTGGAGACGCTCTCTCTCATCCACGCAGACATGTCAGAAAAACTGGTAGAGATGCGGGATGAGACAGTGGAGTCAACCGGTGGGAAGGACGGGACGAGCTGTGTGTCATTAGCAGAGCAGTAACCAGAAAAGCCATGTGAATGCATTATGGAGCCCCGGGAAGAAGTATAGATCGT
This sequence comes from Channa striata, assembly GCA_033026295.1. Taxonomy (NCBI): domain Eukaryota; kingdom Metazoa; phylum Chordata; class Actinopteri; order Anabantiformes; family Channidae; genus Channa; species Channa striata. The sequence continues at coordinate 26,605,523 of CM065173.1, read as the reverse complement.
AAAGAGAAGAGGACCAAAAACGCAGCCCTGCGGCACACCGATGGAGAGGCCATGAGAGTGAGAAACATGCCCCTGCCAGCGTCCACGGTTTAAGTCAGACAGGTTGACATCGAGGAGGTTGTTCTCGGTAAGAAAGTCTGAGAGTTGATTGAAGACTCCTCGTTCCAGGGTCTTGGCTAAAAATGAAAGACGAGAGACTGGTCTGTAATTTTCAACAAGGGAGGGGTCAACTGAAGGCTTTTTAATTACAGTATTTCCTCCTCCACTGCATCCACCCCAACCCAAGGCTGCGTGACATACATTTATATCTTGGAATTCTTGGGCTGAATACATGACATATGTCTTGGTATTTATTCCAAGTTGAGCGACCCCTATGTTTAGGTGTCCTTTCGTAAGGCGTACCCTGAAGTTTTGCCGCGCCTGTGACCAGGCGGATGAGGCGCTGTGGCTTAGCTGGTCAAAGCGCCTGTCTTGTAAACAGGAGAGCCTGGGTTCAAATCCCAGCAGTGCCTTAGCCACTTTGACCTGAGCTACAGCTCTACACAGGTGTCCTTTAAGTGACTGAGATTCTGCAGTCAAGGCAGATGGCCGCCCACCATGAGCCTGGGTCTGCTAGAGGTTTCTTCTGTTAAAGGGAGTTTAACCCCTGCTAGAGGTTTCTTCTGTTAAAGGGACTTTAACACTTCTTTTCTCACTCAAGTTTCGCGGTTTTCTCTAAGTGTCTGTATAGTCTGAACTTTAAAAGTGCCTCGAGATGAGTTTGTCTCTGTATAAATACCATTGAATTGAATCCAGAAAGTGTAGCTCTAACACACTTTGACACATAGTTTGGTTTTAGGCGCATGACATATATTGACAGTTCTCTGGGACTTGTAATCACTTGGGTGAGGCGCTGTGGCTACACAGTTGAAAATGGGAAGAGCGACGGCCTGTTGGATGAGCTAAGCAGGGCATCAACGCCTGGAGGAGGGAGCTGGCAGGTACTGGCTGCCACCCTATCAGGAAAGAATGAGGCAAGGTTGTCAGCAGTGGGTAAATGCGGTATCCTGGTCATTGGAAGGCAACCCATGTGTAAAGCTAAAAGCCAGTCACCTTGGCCAAGGCACTGCTGGGATTTGAACCCAGGATCTCCTGTTTACTAGACAGGCACTTTGACCAGCTAAGCCACAGCGCCACTTTTGGTGGTGGTGCGGATTTTTTCGGAAGGTCCAAAACGATCACGGCCAAACAGTCTGACGTTAAACTCTCAGTGAACATCACAAAACAATTTCTCCGAGATGCAGATGCAGTCTGGGGCTGGATCACAGCCACAACAATATACAAGTCAAAGAAGAAGAGAGACGTACAGACTCCAACTGGCAAAGCGCTTCAAGCTGGAACCATCAAACGCTTTGGCTGGGTTGTCGGTCACTATATCTTGGCTGCTGTGGCTCTTTTGGTTGAATGTGTAGATGGTAAACACGAGATCCTGAGGGCAAGTCACAGCACTGCTTTGATCGCTGGGAATGTTGCATTGAGCGTTAACCCTACAGTTAGTCACTGTTGTGGCCAGACGTGCCAGCAGTGATAGCTTAAAATCCCAGCTGTAATGTTTACTCATTCATTAGAGCGTGGCAGTGGGTGCTGAGGCCTGGCTGGTCAAAGCTTGTCTTGTAGATCCCGCCTGAAGGTCTCAGCAGTGCCTTAATGACTTGAATTCTTCAGGGGTACGATTTATGCGTATGATCATACTTCATCAACAGTGTGCTGCCGTGATCGAGATGAGATATGAACAGCTTCTGCACAAGGAGTTGGATTGTATATTCCGGGAGGCAGGGTCTGATCTTTCTGATGCTGTAGAGGGCAAATCTGCAGACTGAGGCGATGTGTTCCGTAAAGCTCAGTTGGTCGTGAGACGATGACTCCCAGATTTCAGGCTGACTTAGTGGCGACCGTCACTGCAGATCCAGTGTTGTTGCTGATGTTGTGTTGAAGGTCTGGCTTGAAGTTCAGTCACGGAGAGGTCAAGCTGGAGACGTCTCTCTCTCATCCACGCAGACATGTCAGAAAAACTGGTAGAGATGCGGGATGAGACAGTGGAGTCAACCGTGGGAAGGACAGGACGAGCTGTGTGTCATTAGCAGAGCAGTGACCAGAAAAGCCATGTGAATGCATTATGGAGCCCGGGAAGAAGATCGTAAAGAGAAGAGGACCAAAAACGCAGCCCTGCGGCACACCGATGGAGAGGCCATGAGAGTGAGAAACATGCCCCTGCCAGCGTCCACGGTTTAAGTCAGACAGGTTGACATCGAGGAGGTTGTTCTCGGTAAGAAAGTCTGAGAGTTGATTGAAGACTCCTCGTTCCAGGGTCTTGGCTAAAAATGAAAGACGAGAGACTGGTCTGTAATTTTCAACAAGGGAGGGGTCAACTGAAGGCTTTTCAATTACAGTTTACAGTATTTCCTCCTCCACTGCATCCACCCCAACCCAAGGCTGCGTGACATACATTTATATCTTGGAATTCTTGGGCTGAATACATGATATATGTCTTGGTATTTATTCCAAGTTGAGCGACCCCTATGTTTAGGTGTCCTTTCGTAAGGCGTAGCCTGAAGTTTTGCCGCGCCTGTGACCAGGCGGATGAGGCGCTGTGGCTTAGCTGGTCAAAGCGCCTGTCTTGTAAACAGGAGATCCTGGGTTCAAATCCCAGCAGTGCCTTAGCCACTTTGACCTGAGCTACAGCTCTACACAGGTGTCCTTTAAGTGACTGAGATTCTGCAGTCAAGGCAGATGGCCGCCCACCATGAGCCTGGGTCTGCTAGAGGTTTCTTCTGTTAAAGGGAGTTTAACCCCCTGCTAGAGGTTTCTTCTGTTAAAGGGACTTTAACACTTCTTTTCTCACTCAAGTTTCGCGGTTTTCTCTAAGTGTCTGTATAGTCTGAACTTTAAAAGTGCCTCGAGATGAGTTTGTCTCTGTATAAATACCATTGAATTGAATCCAGAAAGTGTAGCTCTAACACACTTTGACACATAGTTTGGTTTTGCGCGCATGACATATATTGACAGTTCTCTGGGACTTGTAATCACTTGGGTGAGGCGCTGTGGCTACACAGTTGAAAATGGGAAGAGCGACGGCCTGTTGGATGAGCTAAGCAGGGCATCAACGCCTGGAGGAGGGAGCTGGCAGGTACTGGCTGCCACCCTATCAGGAAAGAATGAGGCAAGGTTGTCAGCAGTGGGTAAATGCGGTATCCTGGTCATTGGAAGGCAACCCATGTGTAAAGCTAAAAGCCAGTCACCTTGGCCAAGGCACTGCTGGGATTTGAACCCAGGATCTCCTGTTTACTAGACAGGCACTTTGACCAGCTAAGCCACAGCGCCACTTTTGGTGGTGGTGCGGATTTTTTCGAACGTCCAAAACGATCACGGCCAAACAGTCTGACGTTAAACTCTCAGTGAACATCACAAAACAATTTCTCCGAGATGCAGATGCAGTCTGGGGCTGGATCACAGCCACAACAATATACAAGTCAAAGAAGAAGAGAGACGTACAGACTCCAACTGGCAAAGCGCTTCAAGCTGGAACCATCAAACGCTTTGGCTGGGTTGTCGGTCACTATATCTTGGCTGCTGTGGCTCTTTTGGTTGAATGTGTAGATGGTAAACACGAGATCCTGAGGGCAAGTCACAGCACTGCTTTGATCGCTGGGAATGTTGCATTGAGCGTTAACCCTACAGTTAGTCACTGTTGTGGCCAGACGTGCCAGCAGTGATAGCTTAAAATCCCAGCTGTAATGTTTACTCATTCATTAGAGCGTGGCAGTGGGTGCTGAGGCCTGGCTGGTCAAAGCTTGTCTTGTAGATCCCGCCTGAAGGTCTCAGCAGTGCCTTAATGACTTGAATTCTTCAGGGGTACGATTGTACGTATGATCATACTTCATCAACAGTGTGCTGCCGTGATCGAGATGAGATATGAACAGCTTCTGCACAAGGAGTTGGATTGTATATTCCGGGAGGCAGGGTCTGATCTTTCTGATGCTGTAGAGGGCAAATCTGCAGACTGAGGCGATGTGTTCCGTAAAGCTCAGTTGGTCGTGAGACGATGACTCCCAGATTTCAGGCTGACTTAGTGGCGACCGTCACTGCAGATCCAGTGTTGTTGCTGATGTTGTGTTGAAGGTCTGGCTTGAAGTTCAGTCACGGAGAGGTCAAGCTGGAGACGTCTCTCTCTCATCCACGCAGACATGTCAGAAAAACTGGTAGAGATGCGGGATGAGACAGTGGAGTCAACCGTGGGAAGGACAGGACGAGCTGTGTGTCATTAGCAGAGCAGTGACCAGAAAAGCCATGTGAATGCATTATGGAGCCCCGGGAAGAAGATCGTAAAGAGAAGAGGACCAAAAACGCAGCCCTGCGGCACACCGATGGAGAGGCCATGAGAGTGAGAAACATGCCCTGCCAGCGTCCACGGTTTAAGTCAGACAGGTTGACATCGAGGAGGTTGTTCTCGGTAAGAAAGTCTGAGAGTTGATTGAAGACTCCTCGTTCCAGGGTCTTGGCTAAAAATGAAAGACGAGAGACTGGTCTGTAATTTTCAACAAGGGAGGGGTCAACTGAAGGCTTTTCAATTACAGTTTACAGTATTTCCTCCTCCACTGCATCCACCCCAACCCAAGGCTGCGTGACATACATTTATATCTTGGAATTCTTGGGCTGAATACATGACATATGTCTTGGTATTTATTCCAAGTTGAGCGACCCCTATGTTTAGGTGTCCTTTCGTAAGGCGTAGCCTGAAGTTTTGCCGCGCCTGTGACCAGGCGGATGAGGCGCTGTGGCTTAGCTGGTCAAAGCGCCTGTCTTGTAAACAGGAGAGCCTGGGTTCAAATCCCAGCAGTAAACAGGAGAGCCTGGGTTCAAATCCCAGCAGTGCCTTAGCCACTTTGACCTGAGCTACAGCTCTACACAGGTGTCCTTTAAGTGACTGAGATTCTGCAGTCAAGGCAGATGGCCGCCCACCATGAGCCTGGTTCTGCTAGAGGTTTCTTCTGTTAAAGGGAGTTTAACCCCTGCTAGAGGTTTCTTCTGTTAAAGGGACTTTAACACTTCTTTTCTCACTCAAGTTTCATGGTTTTCTAAGTGTCTGTATAGTCTGAACTTTAAAAGTGCCTCGAGATGAGTTTGTCTCTGTATAAATACCATTGAATTGAATCCAGAAAGTGTAGCTCTAACACACTTTGACACATAGTTTGGTTTTCGGCGCATGACATATATTGACAGTTCTCTGGGACTTGTAATCACTTGGGTGAGGCGCTGTGGCTACACAGTTGAAAATGGGAAGAGCGACGGCCTGTTGGATGAGCTAAGCAGGGCATCAACGCCTGGAGGAGGGAGCTGGCAGGTACTGGCTGCCACCCTATCAGGAAAGAATGAGGCAAGGTTGTCAGCAGTGGGTAAATGCGGTATCCTGGTCATTGGAAGGCAACCCATGTGTAAAGCTAAAAGCCAGTCACCTTGGCCAAGGCACTGCTGGGATTTGAACCCAGGATCTCCTGTTTACTAGACAGGAACTTTGACCAGCTAAGCCACAGCGCCACTTTTGGTGGTGGTGCGGATTTTTCGAACGTCCAAAACGATCACGGCCAAACAGTCTGACGTTAAACTCTCAGTGAACATCACAAAACAATTTCTCCGAGATGCAGATGCAGTCTGGGGCTGGATCACAGCCACAACAATATACAAGTCAAAGAAGAAGAGAGACGTACAGACTCCAACTGGCAAAGCGCTTCAAGCTGGAACCATCAAACGCTTTGGCTGGGTTGTCGGTCACTATATCTTGGCTGCTGTGGCTCTTTTGGTTGAATGTGTAGATGGTAAACACGAGATCCTGAGGGCAAGTCACAGCACTGCTTTGATCGCTGGGAATGTTGCATTGAGCGTTAACCCTACAGTTAGTCACTGTTGTGGCCAGACGTGCCAGCAGTGATAGCTTAAAATCCCAGCTGTAATGTTTACTCATTCATTAGAGCGTGGCAGTGGGTGCTGAGGCCTGGCTGGTCAAAGCTTGTCTTGTAGATCCCGCCTGAAGGTCTCAGCAGTGCCTTAATGACTTGAATTCTTCAGGGTACGATTGTACGTATGATCATACTTCATCAACAGTGTGCTGCCGTGATCGAGATGAGATATGAACAGCTTCTGCACAAGGAGTTGGATTGTATATTCCGGGAGGCAGGGTCTGATCTTTCTGATGCTGTAGAGGGAAAATCTGCAGACTGAGGCGATGTGTTCCGTAAAGCTCAGTTGGTCGTGAGACGATGACTCCCAGATTTCAGGCTGACTTAGTGGCGACCGTCACTGCAGATCCAGTGTTGTTGCTGATGTTGTGTTGAAGGTCTGGCTTGAAGTTCAGTCACGGAGAGGTCAAGCTGGAGACGTCTCTCTCTCATCCACGCAGACATGTCAGAAAAACTGGTAGAGATGCGGGATGAGACAGTGGAGTCAACCGTGGGAAGGACAGGACGAGCTGTGTGTCATTAGCAGAGCAGTGACCAGAAAAGCCATGTGAATGCATTATGGAGCCCGGGAAGAAGATCGTAAAGAGAAGAGGACCAAAACGCAGCCCTGCGGGCACACCGATGGAGAGGCCATGAGAGTGAGAAACATGCCCCTGCCAGCGTCCACGGTTTAAGTCAGACAGGTTGACATCGAGGAGGTTGTTCTCGGTAAGAAAGTCTGAGAGTTGATTGAAGACTCCTCGTTCCAGGGTCTTGGCTAAAAATGAAAGACGAGAGACTGGTCTGTAATTTTCAACAAGGGAGGGGTCAACTGAAGGCTTTTCAATTACAGTTTACAGTATTTCCTCCTCCACTGCATCCACCCCAACCCAAGGCTGCGTGACATACATTTATATCTTGGAATTCTTGGGCTGAATACATGACATATGTCTTGGTATTTATTCCAAGTTGAGCGACCCCTATGTTTAGGTGTCCTTTCGTAAGGCGTACCCTGAAGTTTTGCGCGCCTGTGACCAGGCGGATGAGGCGCTGTGGCTTAGCTGGTCAAAGCGCCTGTCTTGTAAACAGGAGAGCCTGGGTTCAAATCCCAGCAGTGCCTTAGCCACTTTGACCTGAGCTACAGCTCTACACAGGTGTCCTTTAAGTGACTGAGATTCTGCAGTCAAGGCAGATGGCCGCCCACCATGAGCCTGGTTCTGCTAGAGGTTTCTTCTGTTAAAGGGAGTTTAACCCCCTGCTAGAGGTTTCTTCTGTTAAAGGGACTTTAACACTTCTTTTCTCACTCAAGTTTCGCGGTTTTCTCTAAGTGTCTGTATAGTCTGAACTTTAAAAGTGCCTCGAGATGAGTTTGTCTCTGTATAAATACCATTGAATTGAATCCAGAAAGTGTAGCTCTAACACACTTTGACACATAGTTTGGTTTCGGCGCATGACATATATTGACAGTTCTCTGGGACTTGTAATCACTTGGGTGAGGCGCTGTGGCTACACAGTTGAAAATGGGAAGAGCGACGGCCTGTTGGATGAGCTAAGCAGGGCATCAACGCCTGGAGGAGGGGAGCTGGCAGGTACTGGCTGCCACCCTATCAGGAAAGAATGAGGCAAGGTTGTCAGCAGTGGGTAAATGCGGTATCCTGGTCATTGGAAGGCAACCCATGTGTAAAGCTAAAAGCCAGTCACCTTGGCCAAGGCACTGCTGGGATTTGAACCCAGGATCTCCTGTTTACTAGACAGGCACTTTGACCAGCTAAGCCACAGCGCCACTTTTGGTGGTGGTGCGGATTTTTCGGAAGGTCCAAAACGATCACGGCCAAACAGTCTGACGTTAAACTCTCAGTGAACATCACAAAACAATTTCTCCGAGATGCAGATGCAGTCTGGGGCTGGATCACAGCCACAACAATATACAAGTCAAAGAAGAAGAGAGACGTACAGACTCCAACTGGCAAAGCGCTTCAAGCTGGAACCATCAAACGCTTTGGCTGGGTTGTCGGTCACTATATCTTGGCTGCTGTGGCTCTTTTGGTTGAATGTGTAGATGGTAAACACGAGATCCTGAGGGCAAGTCACAGCACTGCTTTGATCGCTGGGAATGTTGCATTGAGCGTTAACCCTACAGTTAGTCACTGTTGTGGCCAGACGTGCCAGCAGTGATAGCTTCAAATCCCAGCTGTAATGTTTACTCATTCATTAGAGCGTGGCAGTGGGTGCTGAGGCCTGGCTGGTCAAAGCTTGTCTTGTAGATCCCGCTTGAAGGTCTCAGCAGTGCCTTAATGACTTGAATTCTTCAGGGGTACGATTATGCGTATGATCATACTTCATCAACAGTGTGCTGCCGTGATCGAGATGAGATATGAACAGCTTCTGCACAAGGAGTTGGATTGTATATTCCGGGAGGCAGGGTCTGATCTTTCTGATGCTGTAGAGGGCAAATCTGCAGACTGAGGCGATGTGTTCCGTAAAGCTCAGTTGGTCGTGACGATGACTCCCAGATTTCAGGCTGACTTAGTGGCGACCGTCACTGCAGATCCAGTGTTGTTGCTGATGTTGTGTTGAAGGTCTGGCTTGAAGTTCAGTCACGGAGAGGTCAAGCTGGAGAGCGTCTCTCTCTCATCCACGCAGACATGTCAGAAAAACTGGTAGAGATGCGGGATGAGACAGTGGAGTCAACCGTGGGAAGGACAGGACGAGCTGTGTGTCATTAGCAGAGCAGTGACCAGAAAAGCCATGTGAATGCATTATGGAGCCCGGGAAGAAGTATAGATCGTAAAGAGAAGAGGACCAAAAACGCAGCCCTGCGGCACACTGATGGAGAGGCCATGAGAGTGAGAAACATGCCCCTGCCAGCGTCCACGGTTTAAGTCAGACAGGTTGACATCGAGGAGGTTGTTCTCGGTAAGAAAGTCTGAGAGTTGATTGAAGACTCCTCGTTCCAGGGTCTTGGCTAAAAATGAAAGACGAGAGACTGGTCTGTAATTTTCAACAAGGGAGGGGTGAACTGAAGGCTTTTTAATTACAGTTTACAGTATTTCCTCCTCCACTGCATCCACCCCAACCCAAGGCTGCGTGACATACATTTATATCTTGGAATTCTTGGGCTGAATACATGACATATGTCTTGGTATTTATTCCAAGTTGAGCGACCCCTATGTTTAGGTGTCCTTTCGTAAGGCGTACCCTGAAGTTTTGCGCCTGTGACCAGGCGGATGAGGCGCTGTGGCTTAGCTGGTCAAAGCGCCTGTCTTGTAAACAGGAGATCCTGGGTTCAAATCCCAGCAGTGCCTTAGCCACTTTGACCTGAGCTACAGCTCTACACAGGTGTCCTTTAAGTGACTGAGATTCTGCAGTCAAGGCAGATGGCCGCCCACCATGAGCCTGGGTCTGCTAGAGGTTTCTTCTGTTAAAGGGACTTTATTTCTCTCCACTTCTTTTCTCACTCAAGTTTCAGCGGTTTTCTCTAAGTGTCTGTATAGTCTGAACTTTAAAAGTGCCTCGAGATGAGTTTGTCTCTGTATAAATACCATTGAATTGAATCCAGAAAGTGTAGCTCTAACACACTTTGACACATAGTTTGGTTTTAGCGCATGACATATATTGACAGTTCTCTGGGACTTGTAATCACTTGGGTGAGGCGCTGTGGCTACACAGTTGAAAATGGGAAGAGCGACGGCCTGTTGGATGAGCTAAGCAGGGCATCAACGCCTGGAGGAGGGAGCTGGCAGGTACTGGCTGCCACCCTATCAGGAAAGAATGAGGCAAGGTTGTCAGCAGTGGGTAAATGCGGTATCCTGGTCATTGGAAGGCAACCCATGTGTAAAGCTAAAAGCCAGTCACCTTGGCCAAGGCACTGCTGGGATTTGAACCCAGGATCTCCTGTTTACTAGACAGGCACTTTGACCAGCTAAGCCACAGCGCCACTTTTGGTGGTGGTGCGGATTTTTCGGAAGGTCCAAAACGATCACGGCCAAACAGTCTGACGTTAAACTCTCAGTGAACATCACAAAACAATTTCTCCGAGATGCAGATGCAGTCTGGGGCTGGATCACAGCCACAACAATATACAAGTCAAAGAAGAAGAGAGACGTACAGACTCCAACTGGCAAAGCGCTTCAAGCTGGAACCATCAAACGCTTTGGCTGGGTTGTCGGTCACTATATCTTGGCTGCTGTGGCTCTTTTGGTTGAATGTGTAGATGGTAAACACGAGATCCTGAGGGCAAGTCACAGCACTGCTTTGATCGCTGGGAATGTTGCATTGAGCGTTAACCCTACAGTTAGTCACTGTTGTGGCCAGGCGTGCCAGCAGTGATAGCTTCAAATCCCAGCTGTAATGTTTACTCATTCATTAGAGCGTGGCAGTGGGTGCTGAGGCCTGGCTGGTCAAAGCTTGTCTTGTAGATCCCGCTTGAAGGTCTCAGCAGTGCCTTAATGACTTGAATTCTTCAGGGGTATGCGATTGTACGTATGATCATACTTCATCAACAGTGTGCTGCCGTGATCGAGATGAGATATGAACAGCTTCTGCACAAGGAGTTGGATTGTATATTCCGGGAGGCAGGGTCTGATCTTTCTGATGCTGTAGAGGGCAAATCTGCAGACTGAGGCGATGTGTTCCGTAAAGCTCAGTTGGTCGTGAGACGATGACTCCCAGATTTCAGGCTGACTTAGTGGCGACCGTCACTGCAGATCCAGTGTTGTTGCTGATGTTGTGTTGAAGGTCTGGCTTGAAGTTCAGTCACGGAGAGGTCAAGCTGGAGGCGTCTCTCTCTCATCCACGCAGACATGTCAGAAAAACTGGTAGAGATGCGGGATGAGACAGTGGAGTCAACCGGTGGGAAGGACAGGACGAGCTGTGTGTCATTAGCAGAGCAGTGACCAGAAAAGCCATGTGAATGCATTATGGAGCCCGGGAAGAAGTATAGATCGTAAAGAGAAGAGGACCAAAAACGCAGCCCTGCGGCACACTGATGGAGAGGCCATGAGAGTGAGAAACATGCCCCTGCCAGCGTCCACGGTTTAAGTCAGACAGGTTGACATCGAGGAGGTTGTTCTCGGTAAGAAAGTCTGAGAGTTGATTGAAGACTCCTCGTTCCAGGGTCTTGGCTAAAAATGAAAGACGAGAGACTGGTCTGTAATTTTCAACAAGGGAGGGGTGAACTGAAGGCTTTTTAATTACAGTTTACAGTATTTCCTCCTCCACTGCATCCACCCCAACCCAAGGCTGCGTGACATACATTTATATCTTGGAATTCTTGGGCTGAATACATGATATATGTCTTGGTATTTATTCCAAGTTGAGCGACCCCTATGTTTAGGTGTCCTTTCGTAAAGGCGTACCCTGAAGTTTTGCGCGCCTGTGACCAGGCGGATGAGGCGCTGTGGCTTAGCTGGTCAAAGCACCTGTCTTGTAAACAGGAGAGCCTGGGTTCAAATCCCAGCAGTGCCTTAGCCACTTTGACCTGAGCTACAGCTCTACACAGGTGTCCTTTAAGTGACTGAGATTCTGCAGTCAAGGCAGATGGCCGCCCACCATGAGCCTGGTTCTGCTAGAGGTTTCTTCTGTTAAAGGGACTTTATTTCTCTCCACTTCTTTTCTCACTCAAGTTTCGCGGTTTTCTCTAAGTGTCTGTATAGTCTGAACTTTAAAAGTGCCTCGAGATGAGTTTGTCTCTGTATAAATACCATTGAATTGAATCCAGAAAGTGTAGCTCTAACACACTTTGACACATAGTTTGGTTTTGGCGCATGACATATATTGACAGTTCTCTGGGACTTGTAATCACTTGGGTGAGGCGCTGTGGCTACACAGTTGAAAATGGGAAGAGCGACGGCCTGTTGGATGAGCTAAGCAGGGCATCAACGCCTGGAGGAGGGAGCTGGCAGGTACTGGCTGCCACCCTATCAGGAAAGAATGAGGCAAGGTTGTCAGCAGTGGGTAAATGCGGTATCCTGGTCATTGGAAGGCAACCCATGTGTAAAGCTAAAAGCCAGTCACCTTGGCCAAGGCACTGCTGGGATTTGAACCCAGGATCTCCTGTTTACTAGACAGGAACTTTGACCAGCTAAGCCACAGCGCCACTTTTGGTGGTGGTGCGGATTTTTTCGAACGTCCAAAACGATCACGGCCAAACAGTCTGACGTTAAACTCTCAGTGAACATCACAAAACAATTTCTCCGAGATGCAGATGCAGTCTGGGGCTGGATCACAGCCACAACAATATACAAGTCAAAGAAGAAGAGAGACGTACAGACTCCAACTGGCAAAGCGCTTCAAGCTGGAACCATCAAACGCTTTGGCTGGGTTGTCGGTCACTATATCTTGGCTGCTGTGGCTCTTTTGGTTGAATGTGTAGATGGTAAACACGAGATCCTGAGGGCAAGTCACAGCACTGCTTTGATCGCTGGGAATGTTGCATTGAGCGTTAACCCTACAGTTAGTCACTGTTGTGGCCAGGCGTGCCAGCAGTGATAGCTTAAAATCCCAGCTGTAATGTTTACTCATTCATTAGAGCGTGGCAGTGGGTGCTGAGGCCTGGCTGGTCAAAGCTTGTCTTGTAGATCCCGCCTGAAGGTCTCAGCAGTGCCTTAATGACTTGAATTCTTCAGGGGTACGATTGTACGTATGATCATACTTCATCAACAGTGTGCTGCCGTGATCGAGATGAGATATGAACAGCTTCTGCACAAGGAGTTGGATTGTATATTCCGGGAGGCAGGGTCTGATCTTTCTGATGCTGTAGAGGGAAAATCTGCAGACTGAGGCGATGTGTTCCGTAAAGCTCAGTTGGTCGTAGACGATGACTCCCAGATTTCAGGCTGACTTAGTGGCGACCGTCACTGCAGATCCAGTGTTGTTGCTGATGTTGTGTTGAAGGTCTGGCTTGAAGTTCAGTCACGGAGAGGTCAAGCTGGAGACGTCTCTCTCTCATCCACGCAGACATGTCAGAAAAACTGGTAGAGATGCGGGATGAGACAGTGGAGTCAACCGGTGGGAAGGACAGGACGAGCTGTGTGTCATTAGCAGAGCAGTGACCAGAAAAGCCATGTGAATGCATTATGGAGCCCCGGGAAGAAGATCGTAAAGAGAAGAGGACCAAAAACGCAGCCCTGCGGCACACCGATGGAGAGGCCATGAGAGTGAGAAACATGCCCCTGCCAGCGTCCACGGTTTAAGTCAGACAGGTTGACATCGAGGAGGTTGTTCTCGGTAAGAAAGTCTGAGAGTTGATTGAAGACTCCTCGTTCCAGGGTCTTGGCTAAAAATGAAAGACGAGAGACTGGTCTGTAATTTTCAACAAGGGAGGGGTCAACTGAAGGCTTTTCAATTACAGTTTACAGTATTTCCTCCTCCACTGCATCCACCCCAACCCAAGGCTGCGTGACATACATTTATATCTTGGAATTCTTGGGCTGAATACATGACATATGTCTTGGTATTTATTCCAAGTTGAGCGACCCCTATGTTTAGGTGTCCTTTCGTAAGGCGTACCCTGAAGTTTTGCGCGCCTGTGACCAGGCGGATGAGGCGCTGTGGCTTAGCTGGTCAAAGCGCCTGTCTTGTAAACAGGAGAGCCTGGGTTCAAATCCCAGCAGTGCCTTAGCCACTTTGACCTGAGCTACAGCTCTACACAGGTGTCCTTTAAGTGACTGAGATTCTGCAGTCAAGGCAGATGGCCGCCCACCATGAGCCTGGTTCTGCTAGAGGTTTCTTCTGTTAAAGGGAGTTTAACCCCTGCTAGAGGTTTCTTCTGTTAAAGGGACTTTAACACTTCTTTTCTCACTCAAGTTTCGCGGTTTTCTCTAAGTGTCTGTATAGTCTGAACTTTAAAAGTGCCTCGAGATGAGTTTGTCTCTGTATAAATACCATTGAATTGAATCCAGAAAGTGTAGCTCTAACACACTTTGACACATAGTTTGGTTTTCGGCGCATGACATATATTGACAGTTCTCTGGGACTTGTAATCACTTGGGTGAGGCGCTGTGGCTACACAGTTGAAAATGGGAAGAGCGACGGCCTGTTGGATGAGCTAAGCAGGGCATCAACGCCTGGAGGAGGGAGCTGGCAGGTACTGGCTGCCACCCTATCAGGAAAGAATGAGGCAAGGTTGTCAGCAGTGGGTAAATGCGGTATCCTGGTCATTGGAAGGCAACCCATGTGTAAAGCTAAAAGCCAGTCACCTTGGCCAAGGCACTGCTGGGATTTGAACCCAGGATCTCCTGTTTACTAGACAGGCACTTTGACCAGCTAAGCCACAGCGCCACTTTTGGTGGTGGTGCGGATTTTTTCGGAAGGTCCAAAACGATCACGGCCAAACAGTCTGACGTTAAACTCTCAGTGAACATCACAAAACAATTTCTCCGAGATGCAGATGCAGTCTGGGGCTGGATCACAGCCACAACAATATACAAGTCAAAGAAGAAGAGAGCGTACAGACTCCAACTGGCAAAGCGCTTCAAGCTGGAACCATCAAACGCTTTGGCTGGGTTGTCGGTCACTATATCTTGGCTGCTGTGGCTCTTTTGGTTGAATGTGTAGATGGTAAACACGAGATCCTGAGGGCAAGTCACAGCACTGCTTTGATCGCTGGGAATGTTGCATTGAGCGTTAACCCTACAGTTAGTCACTGTTGTGGCCAGGCGTGCCAGCAGTGATAGCTTCAAATCCCAGCTGTAATGTTTACTCATTCATTAGAGCGTGGCAGTGGGTGCTGAGGCCTGGCTGGTCAAAGCTTGTCTTGTAGATCCCGCTTGAAGGTCTCAGCAGTGCCTTAATGACTTGAATTCTTCAGGGTACGATTATGCGTATGATCATACTTCATCAACAGTGTGCTGCCGTGATCGAGATGAGATATGAACAGCTTCTGCACAAGGAGTTGGATTGTATATTCCGGGAGGCAGGGTCTGATCTTTCTGATGCTGTAGAGGGCAAATCTGCAGACTGAGGCGATGTGTTCCGTAAAGCTCAGTTGGTCGTGACGATGACTCCCAGATTTCAGGCTGACTTAGTGGCGACCGTCACTGCAGATCCAGTGTTGTTGCTGATGTTGTGTTGAAGGTCTGGCTTGAAGTTCAGTCACGGAGAGGTCAAGCTGGAGGCGTCTCTCTCTCATCCACGCAGACATGTCAGAAAAACTGGTAGAGATGCGGGATGAGACAGTGGAGTCAACCGGTGGGAAGGACAGGACGAGCTGTGTGTCATTAGCAGAGCAGTGACCAGAAAAGCCATGTGAATGCATTATGGAGCCCCGGGAAGAAGTATAGATCGTAAAGAGAAGAGGACCAAAAACGCAGCCCTGCGGCACACTGATGGAGAGGCCATGAGAGTGAGAAACATGCCCCTGCCAGCGTCCACGGTTTAAGTCAGACAGGTTGACATCGAGGAGGTTGTTCTCGGTAAGAAAGTCTGAGAGTTGATTGAAGACTCCTCGTTCCAGGGTCTTGGCTAAAAATGAAAGACGAGAGACTGGTCTGTAATTTTCAACAAGGGAGGGGTGAACTGAAGGCTTTTAATTACAGTTTACAGTATTTCCTCCTCCACTGCATCCACCCCAACCCAAGGCTGCGTGACATACATTTATATCTTGGAATTCTTGGGCTGAATACATGACATATGTCTTGGTATTTATTCCAAGTTGAGCGACCCCTATGTTTAGGTGTCCTTTCGTAAGGCGTACCCTGAAGTTTTGCGCGCCTGTGACCAGGCGGATGAGGCGCTGTGGCTTAGCTGGTCAAAGCGCCTGTCTTGTAAACAGGAGATCCTGGGTTCAAATCCCAGCAGTGCCTTAGCCACTTTGACCTGAGCTACAGCTCTACACAGGTGTCCTTTAAGTGACTGAGATTCTGCAGTCAAGGCAGATGGCCGCCCACCATGAGCCTGGGTCTGCTAGAGGTTTCTTCTGTTAAAGGGACTTTATTTCTCTCCACTTCTTTTCTCACTCAAGTTTCGCGGTTTTCTCTAAGTGTCTGTATAGTCTGAACTTTAAAAGTGCCTCGAGATGAGTTTGTCTCTGTATAAATACCATTGAATTGAATCCAGAAAGTGTAGCTCTAACACACTTTGACACATAGTTTGGTTTTTGGCGCATGACATATATTGACAGTTCTCTGGGACTTGTAATCACTTGGGTGAGGCGCTGTGGCTACACAGTTGAAAATGGGAAGAGCGACGGCCTGTTGGATGAGCTAAGCAGGGCATCAACGCCTGGAGGAGGGAGCTGGCAGGTACTGGCTGCCACCCTATCAGGAAAGAATGAGGCAAGGTTGTCAGCAGTGGGTAAATGCGGTATCCTGGTCATTGGAAGGCAACCCATGTGTAAAGCTAAAAGCCAGTCACCTTGGCCAAGGCACTGCTGGGATTTGAACCCAGGATCTCCTGTTTACTAGACAGGCACTTTGACCAGCTAAGCCACAGCGCCACTTTTGGTGGTGGTGCGGATTTTTTCGGAAGGTCCAAAACGATCACGGCCAAACAGTCTGACGTTAAACTCTCAGTGAACATCACAAAACAATTTCTCCGAGATGCAGATGCAGTCTGGGGCTGGATCACAGCCACAACAATATACAAGTCAAAGAAGAAGAGAGACGTACAGACTCCAACTGGCAAAGCGCTTCAAGCTGGAACCATCAAACGCTTTGGCTGGGTTGTCGGTCACTATATCTTGGCTGCTGTGGCTCTTTTGGTTGAATGTGTAGATGGTAAACACGAGATCCTGAGGGCAAGTCACAGCACTGCTTTGATCGCTGGGAATGTTGCATTGAGCGTTAACCCTACAGTTAGTCACTGTTGTGGCCAGCGTGCCAGCAGTGATAGCTTCAAATCCCAGCTGTAATGTTTACTCATTCATTAGAGCGTGGCAGTGGGTGCTGAGGCCTGGCTGGTCAAAGCTTGTCTTGTAGATCCCGCTTGAAGGTCTCAGCAGTGCCTTAATGACTTGAATTCTTCAGGGGTGCGATTATGCGTATGATCATACTTCATCAACAGTGTGCTGCCGTGATCGAGATGAGATATGAACAGCTTCTGCACAAGGAGTTGGATTGTATATTCCGGGAGGCAGGGTCTGATCTTTCTGATGCTGTAGAGGGCAAATCTGCAGACTGAGGCGATGTGTTCCGTAAAGCTCAGTTGGTCGTGACGATGACTCCCAGATTTCAGGCTGACTTAGTGGCGACCGTCACTGCAGATCCAGTGTTGTTGCTGATGTTGTGTTGAAGGTCTGGCTTGAAGTTCAGTCACGGAGAGGTCAAGCTGGAGCGTCTCTCTCTCATCCACGCAGACATGTCAGAAAAACTGGTAGAGATGCGGGATGAGACAGTGGAGTCAACCGGTGGGAAGGACAGGACGAGCTGTGTGTCATTAGCAGAGCAGTGACCAGAAAAGCCATGTGAATGCATTATGGAGCCCGGGAAGAAGTATAGATCGTAAAGAGAAGAGGACCAAAAACGCAGCCCTGCGGCACACTGATGGAGAGGCCATGAGAGTGAGAAACATGCCCCTGCCAGCGTCCACGGTTTAAGTCAGACAGGTTGACATCGAGGAGGTTGTTCTCGGTAAGAAAGTCTGAGAGTTGATTGAAGACTCCTCGTTCCAGGGTCTTGGCTAAAAATGAAAGACGAGAGACTGGTCTGTAATTTTCAACAAGGGAGGGGTGAACTGAAGGCTTTTTAATTACAGTTTACAGTATTTCCTCCTCCACTGCATCCACCCCAACCCAAGGCTGCGTGACATACATTTATATCTTGGAATTCTTGGGCTGAATACATGATATATGTCTTGGTATTTATTCCAAGTTGAGCGACCCCTATGTTTAGGTGTCCTTTCGTAAAGGCGTACCCTGAAGTTTTGCCGCGCCTGTGACCAGGCGGATGAGGCGCTGTGGCTTAGCTGGTCAAAGCACCTGTCTTGTAAACAGGAGAGCCTGGGTTCAAATCCCAGCAGTGCCTTAGCCACTTTGACCTGAGCTACAGCTCTACACAGGTGTCCTTTAAGTGACTGAGATTCTGCAGTCAAGGCAGATGGCCGCCCACCATGAGCCTGGTTCTGCTAGAGGTTTCTTCTGTTAAAGGGACTTTTTTTCTCTCCACTTCTTTTCTCACTCAAGTTTCGCGGTTTTCTCTAAGTGTCTGTATAGTCTGAACTTTAAAAGTGCCTCGAGATGAGTTTGTCTCTGTATAAATACCATTGAATTGAATCCAGAAAGTGTAGCTCTAACACACTTTGACACATAGTTTGGTTTTCGGCGCATGACATATATTGACAGTTCTCTGGGACTTGTAATCACTTGGGTGAGGCGCTGTGGCTACACAGTTGAAAATGGGAAGAGCGACGGCCTGTTGGATGAGCTAAGCAGGGCATCAACGCCTGGAGGAGGGAGCTGGCAGGTACTGGCTGCCACCCTATCAGGAAAGAATGAGGCAAGGTTGTCAGCAGTGGGTAAATGCGGTATCCTGGTCATTGGAAGGCAACCCATGTGTAAAGCTAAAAGCCAGTCACCTTGGCCAAGGCACTGCTGGGATTTGAACCCAGGATCTCCTGTTTACTAGACAGGCACTTTGACCAGCTAAGCCACAGCGCCACTTTTGGTGGTGGTGCGGATTTTTCGGAAGGTCCAAAACGATCACGGCCAAACAGTCTGACGTTAAACTCTCAGTGAACATCACAAAACAATTTCTCCGAGATGCAGATGCAGTCTGGGGCTGGATCACAGCCACAACAATATACAAGTCAAAGAAGAAGAGAGCGTACAGACTCCAACTGGCAAAGCGCTTCAAGCTGGAACCATCAAACGCTTTGGCTGGGTTGTCGGTCACTATATCTTGGCTGCTGTGGCTCTTTTGGTTGAATGTGTAGATGGTAAACACGAGATCCTGAGGGCAAGTCACAGCACTGCTTTGATCGCTGGGAATGTTGCATTGAGCGTTAACCCTACAGTTAGTCACTGTTGTGGCCAGACGTGCCAGCAGTGATAGCTTAAAATCCCAGCTGTAATGTTTACTCATTCATTAGAGCGTGGCAGTGGGTGCTGAGGCCTGGCTGGTCAAAGCTTGTCTTGTAGATCCCGCCTGAAGGTCTCAGCAGTGCCTTAATGACTTGAATTCTTCAGGGGGTACGATTATGCGTATGATCATACTTCATCAACAGTGTGCTGCCGTGATCGAGATGAGATATGAACAGCTTCTGCACAAGGAGTTGGATTGTATATTCCGGGAGGCAGGGTCTGATCTTTCTGATGCTGTAGAGGGCAAATCTGCAGACTGAGGCGATGTGTTCCGTAAAGCTCAGTTGGTCGTGAGACGATGACTCCCAGATTTCAGGCTGACTTAGTGGCGACCGTCACTGCAGATCCAGTGTTGTTGCTGATGTTGTGTTGAAGGTCTGGCTTGAAGTTCAGTCACGGAGAGGTCAAGCTGGAGGCGTCTCTCTCTCATCCACGCAGACATGTCAGAAAAACTGGTAGAGATGCGGGATGAGACAGTGGAGTCAACCGTGGGAAGGACAGGACGAGCTGTGTGTCATTAGCAGAGCAGTGACCAGAAAAGCCATGTGAATGCATTATGGAGCCCGGGAAGAAGATAGATAAAGAGAAGAGGACCAAAAACGCAGCCCTGCGGCACACCGATGGAGAGGCCATGAGAGTGAGAAACATGCCCCTGCCAGCGTCCACGGTTTAAGTCAGACAGGTTGACATCGAGGAGGTTGTTCTCGGTAAGAAAGTCTGAGAGTTGATTGAAGACTCCTCGTTCCAGGGTCTTGGCTAAAAATGAAAGACGAGAGACTGGTCTGTAATTTTCAACAAGGGAGGGGTCAACTGAAGGCTTTTCAATTACAGTTTACAGTATTTCCTCCTCCACTGCATCCACCCCAACCCAAGGCTGCGTGACATACATTTATATCTTGGAATTCTTGGGCTGAATACATGACATATGTCTTGGTATTTATTCCAAGTTGAGCGACCCCTATGTTTAGGTGTCCTTTCGTAAGGCGTACCCTGAAGTTTTGCCGCGCCTGTGACCAGGCGGATGAGGCGCTGTGGCTTAGCTGGTCAAAGCGCCTGTCTTGTAAACAGGAGAGCCTGGGTTCAAATCCCAGCAGTGCCTTAGCCACTTTGACCTGAGCTAGCAGCTCTACACAGGTGTCCTTTAAGTGACTGAGATTCTGCAGTCAAGGCAGATGGCCGCCCACCATGAGCCTGGTTCTGCTAGAGGTTTCTTCTGTTAAAGGGAGTTTAACCCCCTGCTAGAGGTTTCTTCTGTTAAAGGGACTTTAACACTTCTTTTCTCACTCAAGTTTCGCGGTTTTCTCTAAGTGTCTGTATAGTCTGAACTTTAAAAGTGCCTCGAGATGAGTTTGTCTCTGTATAAATACCATTGAATTGAATCCAGAAAGTGTAGCTCTAACACACTTTGACACATAGTTTGGTTTTGGCGCATGACATATATTGACAGTTCTCTGGGACTTGTAATCACTTGGGTGAGGCGCTGTGGCTACACAGTTGAAAATGGGAAGAGCGACGGCCTGTTGGATGAGCTAAGCAGGGCATCAACGCCTGGAGGAGGGAGCTGGCAGGTACTGGCTGCCACCCTATCAGGAAAGAATGAGGCAAGGTTGTCAGCAGTGGGTAAATGCGGTATCCTGGTCATTGGAAGGCAACCCATGTGTAAAGCTAAAAGCCAGTCACCTTGGCCAAGGCACTGCTGGGATTTGAACCCAGGATCTCCTGTTTACTAGACAGGCACTTTGACCAGCTAAGCCACAGCGCCACTTTTGGTGGTGGTGCGGATTTTTTCGGAAGGTCCAAAACGATCACGGCCAAACAGTCTGACGTTAAACTCTCAGTGAACATCACAAAACAATTTCTCCGAGATGCAGATGCAGTCTGGGGCTGGATCACAGCCACAACAATATACAAGTCAAAGAAGAAGAGAGACGTACAGACTCCAACTGGCAAAGCGCTTCAAGCTGGAACCATCAAACGCTTTGGCTGGGTTGTCGGTCACTATATCTTGGCTGCTGTGGCTCTTTTGGTTGAATGTGTAGATGGTAAACACGAGATCCTGAGGGCAAGTCACAGCACTGCTTTGATCGCTGGGAATGTTGCATTGAGCGTTAACCCTACAGTTAGTCACTGTTGTGGCCAGACGTGCCAGCAGTGATAGCTTAAAATCCCAGCTGTAATGTTTACTCATTCATTAGAGCGTGGCAGTGGGTGCTGAGGCCTGGCTGGTCAAAGCTTGTCTTGTAGATCCCGCCTGAAGGTCTCAGCAGTGCCTTAATGACTTGAATTCTTCAGGGGTACGATTATGTACGTATGATCATACTTCATCAACAGTGTGCTGCCGTGATCGAGATGAGATATGAACAGCTTCTGCACAAGGAGTTGGATTGTATATTCCGGGAGGCAGGGTCTGATCTTTCTGATGCTGTAGAGGGCAAATCTGCAGACTGAGGCGATGTGTTCCGTAAAGCTCAGTTGGTCGTGAGACGATGACTCCCAGATTTCAGGCTGACTTAGTGGCGACCGTCACTGCAGATCCAGTGTTGTTGCTGATGTTGTGTTGAAGGTCTGGCTTGAAGTTCAGTCACGGAGAGGTCAAGCTGGAGGCGTCTCTCTCTCATCCACGCAGACATGTCAGAAAAACTGGTAGAGATGCGGGATGAGACAGTGGAGTCAACCGTGGGAAGGACAGGACGAGCTGTGTGTCATTAGCAGAGCAGTGACCAGAAAAGCCATGTGAATGCATTATGGAGCCCGGGAAGAAGATCGTAAAGAGAAGAGGACCAAAAACGCAGCCCTGCGGCACACCGATGGAGAGGCCATGAGAGTGAGAAACATGCCCCTGCCAGCGTCCACGGTTTAAGTCAGACAGGTTGACATCGAGGAGGTTGTTCTCGGTAAGAAAGTCTGAGAGTTGATTGAAGACTCCTCGTTCCAGGGTCTTGGCTAAAAATGAAAGACGAGAGACTGGTCTGTAATTTTCAACAAGGGAGGGGTCAACTGAAGGCTTTTCAATTACAGTTTACAGTATTTCCTCCTCCACTGCATCCACCCCAACCCAAGGCTGCGTGACATACATTTATATCTTGGAATTCTTGGGCTGAATACATGACATATGTCTTGGTATTTATTCCAAGTTGAGCGACCCCTATGTTTAGGTGTCCTTTCGTAAGGCGTACCCTGAAGTTTTGCGCGCCTGTGACCAGGCGGATGAGGCGCTGTGGCTTAGCTGGTCAAAGCGCCTGTCTTGTAAACAGGAGAGCCTGGGTTCAAATCCCAGCAGTGCCTTAGCCACTTTGACCTGAGCTACAGCTCTACACAGGTGTCCTTTAAGTGACTGAGATTCTGCAGTCAAGGCAGATGGCCGCCCACCATGAGCCTGGTTCTGCTAGAGGTTTCTTCTGTTAAAGGGAGTTTAACCCCTGCTAGAGGTTTCTTCTGTTAAAGGGACTTTAACACTTCTTTTCTCACTCAAGTTTAGCGGTTTTCTCTAAGTGTCTGTATAGTCTGAACTTTAAAAGTGCCTCGAGATGAGTTTGTCTCTGTATAAATACCATTGAATTGAATCCAGAAAGTGTAGCTCTAACACACTTTGACACATAGTTTGGTTTTTTCGGCGCATGACATATATTGACAGTTCTCTGGGACTTGTAATCACTTGGGTGAGGCGCTGTGGCTACACAGTTGAAAATGGGAAGAGCGACGGCCTGTTGGATGAGCTAAGCAGGGCATCAACGCCTGGAGGAGGGAGCTGGCAGGTACTGGCTGCCACCCTATCAGGAAAGAATGAGGCAAGGTTGTCAGCAGTGGGTAAATGCGGTATCCTGGTCATTGGAAGGCAACCCATGTGTAAAGCTAAAAGCCAGTCACCTTGGCCAAGGCACTGCTGGGATTTGAACCCAGGATCTCCTGTTTACTAGACAGGCACTTTGACCAGCTAAGCCACAGCGCCACTTTTGGTGGTGGTGCGGATTTTTTCGGAAGGTCCAAACGATCACGGCCAAACAGTCTGACGTTAAACTCTCAGTGAACATCACAAAACAATTTCTCCGAGATGCAGATGCAGTCTGGGGCTGGATCACAGCCACAACAATATACAAGTCAAAGAAGAAGAGAGACGTACAGACTCCAACTGGCAAAGCGCTTCAAGCTGGAACCATCAAACGCTTTGGCTGGGTTGTCGGTCACTATATCTTGGCTGCTGTGGCTCTTTTGGTTGAATGTGTAGATGGTAAACACGAGATCCTGAGGGCAAGTCACAGCACTGCTTTGATCGCTGGGAATGTTGCATTGAGCGTTAACCCTACAGTTAGTCACTGTTGTGGCCAGACGTGCCAGCAGTGATAGCTTAAAATCCCAGCTGTAATGTTTACTCATTCATTAGAGCGTGGCAGTGGGTGCTGAGGCCTGGCTGGTCAAAGCTTGTCTTGTAGATCCCGCTGAAGGTCTCAGCAGTGCCTTAATGACTTGAATTCTTCAGGGGTGCGATTTACGTATGATCATACTTCATCAACAGTGTGCTGCCGTGATCGAGATGAGATATGAACAGCTTCTGCACAAGGAGTTGGATTGTATATTCCGGGAGGCAGGGTCTGATCTTTCTGATGCTGTAGAGGGCAAATCTGCAGACTGAGGCGATGTGTTCCGTAAAGCTCAGTTGGTCGAGACGATGACTCCCAGATTTCAGGCTGACTTAGTGGCGACCGTCACTGCAGATCCAGTGTTGTTGCTGATGTTGTGTTGAAGGTCTGGCTTGAAGTTCAGTCACGGAGAGGTCAAGCTGGAGGCGTCTCTCTCTCATCCACGCAGACATGTCAGAAAAACTGGTAGAGATGCGGGATGAGACAGTGGAGTCAACCGTGGGAAGGACAGGACGAGCTGTGTGTCATTAGCAGAGCAGTGACCAGAAAAGCCATGTGAATGCATTATGGAGCCCGGGAAGAAGTATAGATCGTAAAGAGAAGAGGACCAAAAACGCAGCCCTGCGGCACACGATGGAGAGGCCATGAGAGTGAGAAACATGCCCCTGCCAGCGTCCACGGTTTAAGTCAGACAGGTTGACATCGAGGAGGTTGTTCTCGGTAAGAAAGTCTGAGAGTTGATTGAAGACTCCTCGTTCCAGGGTCTTGGCTAAAAATGAAAGACGAGAGACTGGTCTGTAATTTTCAACAAGGGAGGGGTGAACTGAAGGCTTTTAATTACAGTTTACAGTATTTCCTCCTCCACTGCATCCACCCCAACCCAAGGCTGCGTGACATACATTTATATCTTGGAATTCTTGGGCTGAATACATGACATATGTCTTGGTATTTATTCCAAGTTGAGCGACCCCTATGTTTAGGTGTCCTTTCGTAAGGCGTACCCTGAAGTTTTGCCGCGCCTGTGACCAGGCGGATGAGGCGCTGTGGCTTAGCTGGTCAAAGCGCCTGTCTTGTAAACAGGAGAGCCTGGGTTCAAATCCCAGCAGTGCCTTAGCCACTTTGACCTGAGCTACAGCTCTACACAGGTGTCCTTTAAGTGACTGAGATTCTGCAGTCAAGGCAGATGGCCGCCCACCATGAGCCTGGTTCTGCTAGAGGTTTCTTCTGTTAAAGGGAGTTTAACCCCTGCTAGAGGTTTCTTCTGTTAAAGGGACTTTAACACTTCTTTTCTCACTCAAGTTTCGCGGTTTTCTCTAAGTGTCTGTATAGTCTGAACTTTAAAAGTGCCTCGAGATGAGTTTGTCTCTGTATAAATACCATTGAATTGAATCCAGAAAGTGTAGCTCTAACACACTTTGACACATAGTTTGGTTTTTTGGCGCATGACATATATTGACAGTTCTCTGGGACTTGTAATCACTTGGGTGAGGCGCTGTGGCTACACAGTTGAAAATGGGAAGAGCGACGGCCTGTTGGATGAGCTAAGCAGGGCATCAACGCCTGGAGGAGGGAGCTGGCAGGTACTGGCTGCCACCCTATCAGGAAAGAATGAGGCAAGGTTGTCAGCAGTGGGTAAATGCGGTATCCTGGTCATTGGAAGGCAACCCATGTGTAAAGCTAAAAGCCAGTCACCTTGGCCAAGGCACTGCTGGGATTTGAACCCAGGATCTCCTGTTTACTAGACAGGCACTTTGACCAGCTAAGCCACAGCGCCACTTTTGGTGGTGGTGCGGATTTTTTCGAAGGTCCAAAACGATCACGGCCAAACAGTCTGACGTTAAACTCTCAGTGAACATCACAAAACAATTTCTCCGAGATGCAGATGCAGTCTGGGGCTGGATCACAGCCACAACAATATACAAGTCAAAGAAGAAGAGAGACGTACAGACTCCAACTGGCAAAGCGCTTCAAGCTGGAACCATCAAACGCTTTGGCTGGGTTGTCGGTCACTATATCTTGGCTGCTGTGGCTCTTTTGGTTGAATGTGTAGATGGTAAACACGAGATCCTGAGGGCAAGTCACAGCACTGCTTTGATCGCTGGGAATGTTGCATTGAGCGTTAACCCTACAGTTAGTCACTGTTGTGGCCAGACGTGCCAGCAGTGATAGCTTCAAATCCCAGCTGTAATGTTTACTCATTCATTAGAGCGTGGCAGTGGGTGCTGAGGCCTGGCTGGTCAAAGCTTGTCTTGTAGATCCCGCTTGAAGGTCTCAGCAGTGCCTTAATGACTTGAATTCTTCAGGGTACGATTATGCGTATGATCATACTTCATCAACAGTGTGCTGCCGTGATCGAGATGAGATATGAACAGCTTCTGCACAAGGAGTTGGATTGTATATTCCGGGAGGCAGGGTCTGATCTTTCTGATGCTGTAGAGGGCAAATCTGCAGACTGAGGCGATGTGTTCCGTAAAGCTCAGTTGGTCGTGAGACGATGACTCCCAGATTTCAGGCTGACTTAGTGGCGACCGTCACTGCAGATCCAGTGTTGTTGCTGATGTTGTGTTGAAGGTCTGGCTTGAAGTTCAGTCACGGAGAGGTCAAGCTGGAGGCGTCTCTCTCTCATCCACGCAGACATGTCAGAAAAACTGGTAGAGATGCGGGATGAGACAGTGGAGTCAACCGGTGGGAAGGACAGGACGAGCTGTGTGTCATTAGCAGAGCAGTGACCAGAAAAGCCATGTGAATGCATTATGGAGCCGGGAAGAAGTATAGATCGTAAAGAGAAGAGGACCAAAAACGCAGCCCTGCGGCACACTGATGGAGAGGCCATGAGAGTGAGAAACATGCCCCTGCCAGCGTCCACGGTTTAAGTCAGACAGGTTGACATCGAGGAGGTTGTTCTCGGTAAGAAAGTCTGAGAGTTGATTGAAGACTCCTCGTTCCAGGGTCTTGGCTAAAAATGAAAGACGAGAGACTGGTCTGTAATTTTCAACAAGGGAGGGGTGAACTGAAGGCTTTTTAATTACAGTTTACAGTATTTCCTCCTCCACTGCATCCACCCCAACCCAAGGCTGCGTGACATACATTTATATCTTGGAATTCTTGGGCTGAATACATGACATATGTCTTGGTATTTATTCCAAGTTGAGCGACCCCTATGTTTAGGTGTCCTTTCGTAAGGCGTACCCTGAAGTTTTGCGCGCCTGTGACCAGGCGGATGAGGCGCTGTGGCTTAGCTGGTCAAAGCGCCTGTCTTGTAAACAGGAGAGCCTGGGTTCAAATCCCAGCAGTGCCTTAGCCACTTTGACCTGAGCTACAGCTCTACACAGGTGTCCTTTAAGTGACTGAGATTCTGCAGTCAAGGCAGATGGCCGCCCACCATGAGCCTGGTTCTGCTAGAGGTTTCTTCTGTTAAAGGGAGTTTAACCCCTGCTAGAGGTTTCTTCTGTTAAAGGGACTTTAACACTTCTTTTCTCACTCAAGTTTCAGCGGTTTTCTCTAAGTGTCTGTATAGTCTGAACTTTAAAAGTGCCTCGAGATGAGTTTGTCTCTGTATAAATACCATTGAATTGAATCCAGAAAGTGTAGCTCTAACACACTTTGACACATAGTTTGGTTTTTGCATGACATATATTGACAGTTCTCTGGGACTTGTAATCACTTGGGTGAGGCGCTGTGGCTACACAGTTGAAAATGGGAAGAGCGACGGCCTGTTGGATGAGCTAAGCAGGGCATCAACGCCTGGAGGAGGGAGCTGGCAGGTACTGGCTGCCACCCTATCAGGAAAGAATGAGGCAAGGTTGTCAGCAGTGGGTAAATGCGGTATCCTGGTCATTGGAAGGCAACCCATGTGTAAAGCTAAAAGCCAGTCACCTTGGCCAAGGCACTGCTGGGATTTGAACCCAGGATCTCCTGTTTACTAGACAGGCACTTTGACCAGCTAAGCCACAGCGCCACTTTTGGTGGTGGTGCGGATTTTTCGGAAGGTCCAAAACGATCACGGCCAAACAGTCTGACGTTAAACTCTCAGTGAACATCACAAAACAATTTCTCCGAGATGCAGATGCAGTCTGGGGCTGGATCACAGCCACAACAATATACAAGTCAAAGAAGAAGAGAGACGTACAGACTCCAACTGGCAAAGCGCTTCAAGCTGGAACCATCAAACGCTTTGGCTGGGTTGTCGGTCACTATATCTTGGCTGCTGTGGCTCTTTTGGTTGAATGTGTAGATGGTAAACACGAGATCCTGAGGGCAAGTCACAGCACTGCTTTGATCGCTGGGAATGTTGCATTGAGCGTTAACCCTACAGTTAGTCACTGTTGTGGCCAGACGTGCCAGCAGTGATAGCTTAAAATCCCAGCTGTAATGTTTACTCATTCATTAGAGCGTGGCAGTGGGTGCTGAGGCCTGGCTGGTCAAAGCTTGTCTTGTAGATCCCGCTGAAGGTCTCAGCAGTGCCTTAATGACTTGAATTCTTCAGGGTACGATTATGCGTATGATCATACTTCATCAACAGTGTGCTGCCGTGATCGAGATGAGATATGAACAGCTTCTGCACAAGGAGTTGGATTGTATATTCCGGGAGGCAGGGTCTGATCTTTCTGATGCTGTAGAGGGCAAATCTGCAGACTGAGGCGATGTGTTCCGTAAAGCTCAGTTGGTCGTGAGACGATGACTCCCAGATTTCAGGCTGACTTAGTGGCGACCGTCACTGCAGATCCAGTGTTGTTGCTGATGTTGTGTTGAAGGTCTGGCTTGAAGTTCAGTCACGGAGAGGTCAAGCTGGAGACGTCTCTCTCTCATCCACGCAGACATGTCAGAAAAACTGGTAGAGATGCGGGATGAGACAGTGGAGTCAACCGTGGGAAGGACAGGACGAGCTGTGTGTCATTAGCAGAGCAGTGACCAGAAAAGCCATGTGAATGCATTATGGAGCCCGGGAAGAAGTATAGATCGTAAAGAGAAGAGGACCAAAAACGCAGCCCTGCGGCACACCGATGGAGAGGCCATGAGAGTGAGAAACATGCCCCTGCCAGCGTCCACGGTTTAAGTCAGACAGGTTGACATCGAGGAGGTTGTTCTCGGTAAGAAAGTCTGAGAGTTGATTGAAGACTCCTCGTTCCAGGGTCTTGGCTAAAAATGAAAGACGAGAGACTGGTCTGTAATTTTCAACAAGGGAGGGGTGAACTGAAGGCTTTTTAATTACAGTTTACAGTATTTCCTCCTCCACTGCATCCACCCCAACCCAAGGCTGCGTGACATACATTTATATCTTGGAATTCTTGGGCTGAATACATGACATATGTCTTGGTATTTATTCCAAGTTGAGCGACCCCTATGTTTAGGTGTCCTTTCGTAAGGCGTACCCTGAAGTTTTGCGCCTGTGACCAGGCGGATGAGGCGCTGTGGCTTAGCTGGTCAAAGCGCCTGTCTTGTAAACAGGAGAGCCTGGGTTCAAATCCCAGCAGTGCCTTAGCCACTTTGACCTGAGCTACAGCTCTACACAGGTGTCCTTTAAGTGACTGAGATTCTGCAGTCAAGGCAGATGGCCGCCCACCATGAGCCTGGTTCTGCTAGAGGTTTCTTCTGTTAAAGGGAGTTTAACCCCCTGCTAGAGGTTTCTTCTGTTAAAGGGACTTTAACACTTCTTTTCTCACTCAAGTTTCGCGGTTTTCTCTAAGTGTCTGTATAGTCTGAACTTTAAAAGTGCCTCGAGATGAGTTTGTCTCTGTATAAATACCATTGAATTGAATCCAGAAAGTGTAGCTCTAACACACTTTGACACATAGTTTGGTTTTGGCGCATGACATATATTGACAGTTCTCTGGGACTTGTAATCACTTGGGTGAGGCGCTGTGGCTACACAGTTGAAAATGGGAAGAGCGACGGCCTGTTGGATGAGCTAAGCAGGGCATCAACGCCTGGAGGAGGGAGCTGGCAGGTACTGGCTGCCACCCTATCAGGAAAGAATGAGGCAAGGTTGTCAGCAGTGGGTAAATGCGGTATCCTGGTCATTGGAAGGCAACCCATGTGTAAAGCTAAAAGCCAGTCACCTTGGCCAAGGCACTGCTGGGATTTGAACCCAGGATCTCCTGTTTACTAGACAGGCACTTTGACCAGCTAAGCCACAGCGCCACTTTTGGTGGTGGTGCGGATTTTTTCGGAAGGTCCAAAACGATCACGGCCAAACAGTCTGACGTTAAACTCTCAGTGAACATCACAAAACAATTTCTCCGAGATGCAGATGCAGTCTGGGGCTGGATCACAGCCACAACAATATACAAGTCAAAGAAGAAGAGAGACGTACAGACTCCAACTGGCAAAGCGCTTCAAGCTGGAACCATCAAACGCTTTGGCTGGGTTGTCGGTCACTATATCTTGGCTGCTGTGGCTCTTTTGGTTGAATGTGTAGATGGTAAACACGAGATCCTGAGGGCAAGTCACAGCACTGCTTTGATCGCTGGGAATGTTGCATTGAGCGTTAACCCTACAGTTAGTCACTGTTGTGGCCAGACGTGCCAGCAGTGATAGCTTCAAATCCCAGCTGTAATGTTTACTCATTCATTAGAGCGTGGCAGTGGGTGCTGAGGCCTGGCTGGTCAAAGCTTGTCTTGTAGATCCCGCCTGAAGGTCTCAGCAGTGCCTTAATGACTTGAATTCTTCAGGGTACGATTATGCGTATGATCATACTTCATCAACAGTGTGCTGCCGTGATCGAGATGAGATATGAACAGCTTCTGCACAAGGAGTTGGATTGTATATTCCGGGAGGCAGGGTCTGATCTTTCTGATGCTGTAGAGGGCAAATCTGCAGACTGAGGCGATGTGTTCCGTAAAGCTCAGTTGGTCGAGACGATGACTCCCAGATTTCAGGCTGACTTAGTGGCGACCGTCACTGCAGATCCAGTGTTGTTGCTGATGTTGTGTTGAAGGTCTGGCTTGAAGTTCAGTCACGGAGAGGTCAAGCTGGAGACGTCTCTCTCTCATCCACGCAGACATGTCAGAAAAACTGGTAGAGATGCGGGATGAGACAGTGGAGTCAACCGTGGGAAGGACAGGACGAGCTGTGTGTCATTAGCAGAGCAGTGACCAGAAAAGCCATGTGAATGCATTATGGAGCCCGGGAAGAAGTATAGATCGTAAAGAGAAGAGGACAAAAACGCAGCCCTGCGGCACACCGATGGAGAGGCCATGAGAGTGAGAAACATGCCCCTGCCAGCGTCCACGGTTTAAGTCAGACAGGTTGACATCGAGGAGGTTGTTCTCGGTAAGAAAGTCTGAGAGTTGATTGAAGACTCCTCGTTCCAGGGTCTTGGCTAAAAATGAAAGACGAGAGACTGGTCTGTAATTTTCAACAAGGGAGGGGTGAACTGAAGGCTTTTTAATTACAGTTTACAGTATTTCCTCCTCCACTGCATCCACCCCAACCCAAGGCTGCGTGACATACATTTATATCTTGGAATTCTTGGGCTGAATACATGACATATGTCTTGGTATTTATTCCAAGTTGAGCGACCCCTATGTTTAGGTGTCCTTTCGTAAGGCGTACCCTGAAGTTTTGCCGCGCCTGTGACCAGGCGGATGAGGCGCTGTGGCTTAGCTGGTCAAAGCGCCTGTCTTGTAAACAGGAGAGCCTGGGTTCAAATCCCAGCAGTGCCTTAGCCACTTTGACCTGAGCTACAGCTCTACACAGGTGTCCTTTAAGTGACTGAGATTCTGCAGTCAAGGCAGATGGCCGCCCACCATGAGCTGGTTCTGCTAGAGGTTTCTTCTGTTAAAGGGAGTTTAACCCCTGCTAGAGGTTTCTTCTGTTAAAGGGACTTTAACACTTCTTTTCTCACTCAAGTTTCGCGGTTTTCTCTAAGTGTCTGTATAGTCTGAACTTTAAAAGTGCCTCGAGATGAGTTTGTCTCTGTATAAATACCATTGAATTGAATCCAGAAAGTGTAGCTCTAACACACTTTGACACATAGTTTGGTTTTGGCGCATGACATATATTGACAGTTCTCTGGGACTTGTAATCACTTGGGTGAGGCGCTGTGGCTACACAGTTGAAAATGGGAAGAGCGACGGCCTGTTGGATGAGCTAAGCAGGGCATCAACGCCTGGAGGAGGGAGCTGGCAGGTACTGGCTGCCACCCTATCAGGAAAGAATGAGGCAAGGTTGTCAGCAGTGGGTAAATGCGGTATCCTGGTCATTGGAAGGCAACCCATGTGTAAAGCTAAAAGCCAGTCACCTTGGCCAAGGCACTGCTGGGATTTGAACCCAGGATCTCCTGTTTACTAGACAGGCACTTTGACCAGCTAAGCCACAGCGCCACTTTTTGGTGGTGGTGGATTTTTTCGGAAGGTCCAAAACGATCACGGCCAAACAGTCTGACGTTAAACTCTCAGTGAACATCACAAAACAATTTCTCCGAGATGCAGATGCAGTCTGGGGCTGGATCACAGCCACAACAATATACAAGTCAAAGAAGAAGAGAGACGTACAGACTCCAACTGGCAAAGCGCTTCAAGCTGGAACCATCAAACGCTTTGGCTGGGTTGTCGGTCACTATATCTTGGCTGCTGTGGCTCTTTTGGTTGAATGTGTAGATGGTAAACACGAGATCCTGAGGGCAAGTCACAGCACTGCTTTGATCGCTGGGAATGTTGCATTGAGCGTTAACCCTACAGTTAGTCACTGTTGTGGCCAGACGTGCCAGCAGTGATAGCTTCAAATCCCAGCTGTAATGTTTACTCATTCATTAGAGCGTGGCAGTGGGTGCTGAGGCCTGGCTGGTCAAAGCTTGTCTTGTAGATCCCGCTTGAAGGTCTCAGCAGTGCCTTAATGACTTGAATTCTTCAGGGGTACGATTGTACGTATGATCATACTTCATCAACAGTGTGCTGCCGTGATCGAGATGAGATATGAACAGCTTCTGCACAAGGAGTTGGATTGTATATTCCGGGAGGCAGGGTCTGATCTTTCTGATGCTGTAGAGGGCAAATCTGCAGACTGAGGCGATGTGTTCCGTAAAGCTCAGTTGGTCGTGAGACGATGACTCCCAGATTTCAGGCTGACTTAGTGGCGACCGTCACTGCAGATCCAGTGTTGTTGCTGATGTTGTGTTGAAGGTCTGGCTTGAAGTTCAGTCACGGAGAGGTCAAGCTGGAGACGTCTCTCTCTCATCCACGCAGACATGTCAGAAAAACTGGTAGAGATGCGGGATGAGACAGTGGAGTCAACCGTGGGAAGGACAGGACGAGCTGTGTGTCATTAGCAGAGCAGTGACCAGAAAAGCCATGTGAATGCATTATGGAGCCCGGGAAGAAGTATAGATCGTAAAGAGAAGAGGACCAAAAACGCAGCCCTGCGGCACACCGATGGAGAGGCCATGAGAGTGAGAAACATGCCCCTGCCAGCGTCCACGGTTTAAGTCAGACAGGTTGACATCGAGGAGGTTGTTCTCGGTAAGAAAGTCTGAGAGTTGATTGAAGACTCCTCGTTCCAGGGTCTTGGCTAAAAATGAAAGACGAGAGACTGGTCTGTAATTTTCAACAAGGGAGGGGTGAACTGAAGGCTTTTTAATTACAGTTTACAGTATTTCCTCCTCCACTGCATCCACCCCAACCCAAGGCTGCGTGACATACATTTATATCTTGGAATTCTTGGGCTGAATACATGACATATGTCTTGGTATTTATTCCAAGTTGAGCGACCCCTATGTTTAGGTGTCCTTTCGTAAGGCGTAGCCTGAAGTTTTGCGCGCCTGTGACCAGGCGGATGAGGCGCTGTGGCTTAGCTGGTCAAAGCGCCTGTCTTGTAAACAGGAGAGCCTGGGTTCAAATCCCAGCAGTGCCTTAGCCACTTTGACCTGAGCTACAGCTCTACACAGGTGTCCTTTAAGTGACTGAGATTCTGCAGTCAAGGCAGATGGCCGCCCACCATGAGCCTGGTTCTGCTAGAGGTTTCTTCTGTTAAAGGCAGTTTAACCCCTGCTAGAGGTTTCTTCTGTTAAAGGGACTTTAACACTTCTTTTCTCACTCAAGTTTCGCGGTTTTCTCTAAGTGTCTGTATAGTCTGAACTTTAAAAGTGCCTCGAGATGAGTTTGTCTCTGTATAAATACCATTGAATTGAATCCAGAAAGTGTAGCTCTAACACACTTTGACACATAGTTTGGTTTTCGGCGCATGACATATATTGACAGTTCTCTGGGACTTGTAATCACTTGGGTGAGGCGCTGTGGCTACACAGTTGAAAATGGGAAGAGCGACGGCCTGTTGGATGAGCTAAGCAGGGCATCAACGCCTGGAGGAGGGAGCTGGCAGGTACTGGCTGCCACCCTATCAGGAAAGAATGAGGCAAGGTTGTCAGCAGTGGGTAAATGCGGTATCCTGGTCATTGGAAGGCAACCCATGTGTAAAGCTAAAAGCCAGTCACCTTGGCCAAGGCACTGCTGGGATTTGAACCCAGGATCTCCTGTTTACTAGACAGGCACTTTGACCAGCTAAGCCACAGCGCCACTTTTGGTGGTGGTGCGGATTTTTTCGAACGTCCAAAACGATCACGGCCAAACAGTCTGACGTTAAACTCTCAGTGAACATCACAAAACAATTTCTCCGAGATGCAGATGCAGTCTGGGGCTGGATCACAGCCACAACAATATACAAGTCAAAGAAGAAGAGAGCGTACAGACTCCAACTGGCAAAGCGCTTCAAGCTGGAACCATCAAACGCTTTGGCTGGGTTGTCGGTCACTATATCTTGGCTGCTGTGGCTCTTTTGGTTGAATGTGTAGATGGTAAACACGAGATCCTGAGGGCAAGTCACAGCACTGCTTTGATCGCTGGGAATGTTGCATTGAGCGTTAACCCTACAGTTAGTCACTGTTGTGGCCAGACGTGCCAGCAGTGATAGCTTCAAATCCCAGCTGTAATGTTTACTCATTCATTAGAGCGTGGCAGTGGGTGCTGAGGCCTGGCTGGTCAAAGCTTGTCTTGTAGATCCCGCTTGAAGGTCTCAGCAGTGCCTTAATGACTTGAATTCTTCAGGGGTACGATTGTACGTATGATCATACTTCATCAACAGTGTGCTGCCGTGATCGAGATGAGATATGAACAGCTTCTGCACAAGGAGTTGGATTGTATATTCCGGGAGGCAGGGTCTGATCTTTCTGATGCTGTAGAGGGCAAATCTGCAGACTGAGGCGATGTGTTCCGTAAAGCTCAGTTGGTCGTGAGACGATGACTCCCAGATTTCAGGCTGACTTAGTGGCGACCGTCACTGCAGATCCAGTGTTGTTGCTGATGTTGTGTTGAAGGTCTGGCTTGAAGTTCAGTCACGGAGAGGTCAAGCTGGAGACGTCTCTCTCTCATCCACGCAGACATGTCAGAAAAACTGGTAGAGATGCGGGATGAGACAGTGGAGTCAACCGGTGGGAAGGACAGGACGAGCTGTGTGTCATTAGCAGAGCAGTGACCAGAAAAGCCATGTGAATGCATTATGGAGCCCGGGAAGAAGTATAGATCGTAAAGAGAAGAGGACCAAAAACGCAGCCCTGCGGCACACCGATGGAGAGGCCATGAGAGTGAGAAACATGCCCCTGCCAGCGTCCACGGTTTAAGTCAGACAGGTTGACATCGAGGAGGTTGTTCTCGGTAAGAAAGTCTGAGAGTTGATTGAAGACTCCTCGTTCCAGGGTCTTGGCTAAAAATGAAAGACGAGAGACTGGTCTGTAATTTTCAACAAGGGAGGGGTCAACTGAAGGCTTTTAATTACAGTTTACAGTATTTCCTCCTCCACTGCATCCACCCCAACCCAAGGCTGCGTGACATACATTTATATCTTGGAATTCTTGGGCTGAATACATGACATATGTCTTGGTATTTATTCCAAGTTGAGCGACCCCTATGTTTAGGTGTCCTTTCGTAAGGCGTAGCCTGAAGTTTTGCGCGCCTGTGACCAGGCGGATGAGGCGCTGTGGCTTAGCTGGTCAAAGCGCCTGTCTTGTAAACAGGAGAGCCTGGGTTCAAATCCCAGCAGTGCCTTAGCCACTTTGACCTGAGCTACAGCTCTACACAGGTGTCCTTTAAGTGACTGAGATTCTGCAGTCAAGGCAGATGGCCGCCCACCATGAGCCTGGTTCTGCTAGAGGTTTCTTCTGTTAAAGGGAGTTTAACCCCTGCTAGAGGTTTCTTCTGTTAAAGGGACTTTAACACTTCTTTTCTCACTCAAGTTTCGCGGTTTTCTCTAAGTGTCTGTATAGTCTGAACTTTAAAAGTGCCTCGAGATGAGTTTGTCTCTGTATAAATACCATTGAATTGAATCCAGAAAGTGTAGCTCTAACACACTTTGACACATAGTTTGGTTTTCGGCGCATGACATATATTGACAGTTCTCTGGGACTTGTAATCACTTGGGTGAGGCGCTGTGGCTACACAGTTGAAAATGGGAAGAGCGACGGCCTGTTGGATGAGCTAAGCAGGGCATCAACGCCTGGAGGAGGGAGCTGGCAGGTACTGGCTGCCACCCTATCAGGAAAGAATGAGGCAAGGTTGTCAGCAGTGGGTAAATGCGGTATCCTGGTCATTGGAAGGCAACCCATGTGTAAAGCTAAAAGCCAGTCACCTTGGCCAAGGCACTGCTGGGATTTGAACCCAGGATCTCCTGTTTACTAGACAGGCACTTTGACCAGCTAAGCCACAGCGCCACTTTTGGTGGTGGTGCGGATTTTTTCGAAGGTCCAAAACGATCACGGCCAAACAGTCTGACGTTAAACTCTCAGTGAACATCACAAAACAATTTCTCCGAGATGCAGATGCAGTCTGGGGCTGGATCACAGCCACAACAATATACAAGTCAAAGAAGAAGAGAGACGTACAGACTCCAACTGGCAAAG
This sequence comes from Channa striata, assembly GCA_033026295.1. Lineage (NCBI taxonomy): Eukaryota > Metazoa > Chordata > Actinopteri > Anabantiformes > Channidae > Channa > Channa striata. Next base: position 26,569,292 of record CM065173.1, on the reverse strand, counting down.
CGCTTCAAGCTGGAACCATCAAACGCTTTGGCTGGGTTGTCGGTCACTATATCTTGGCTGCTGTGGCTCTTTTGGTTGAATGTGTAGATGGTAAACACGAGATCCTGAGGGCAAGTCACAGCACTGCTTTGATCGCTGGGAATGTTGCATTGAGCGTTAACCCTACAGTTAGTCACTGTTGTGGCCAGACGTGCCAGCAGTGATAGCTTCAAATCCCAGCTGTAATGTTTACTCATTCATTAGAGCGTGGCAGTGGGTGCTGAGGCCTGGCTGGTCAAAGCTTGTCTTGTAGATCCCGCCTGAAGGTCTCAGCAGTGCCTTAATGACTTGAATTCTTCAGGGGTACGATTTGTACGTATGATCATACTTCATCAACAGTGTGCTGCCGTGATCGAGATGAGATATGAACAGCTTCTGCACAAGGAGTTGGATTGTATATTCCGGGAGGCAGGGTCTGATCTTTCTGATGCTGTAGAGGGCAAATCTGCAGACTGAGGCGATGTGTTCCGTAAAGCTCAGTTGGTCGAGACGATGACTCCCAGATTTCAGGCTGACTTAGTGGCGACCGTCACTGCAGATCCAGTGTTGTTGCTGATGTTGTGTTGAAGGTCTGGCTTGAAGTTCAGTCACGGAGAGGTCAAGCTGGAGACGTCTCTCTCTCATCCACGCAGACATGTCAGAAAAACTGGTAGAGATGCGGGATGAGACAGTGGAGTCAACCGGTGGGAAGGACAGGGACGAGCTGTGTGTCATTAGCAGAGCAGTGACCAGAAAAGCCATGTGAATGCATTATGGAGCCCCGGGAAGAAGTATAGATCGTAAAGAGAAGAGGACCAAAAACGCAGCCCTGCGGCACACCGATGGAGAGGCCATGAGAGTGAGAAACATGCCCCTGCCAGCGTCCACGGTTTAAGTCAGACAGGTTGACATCGAGGAGGTTGTTCTCGGTAAGAAAGTCTGAGAGTTGATTGAAGACTCCTCGTTCCAGGGTCTTGGCTAAAAATGAAAGACGAGAGACTGGTCTGTAATTTTCAACAAGGGAGGGGTGAACTGAAGGCTTTTTAATTACAGTTTACAGTATTTCCTCCTCCACTGCATCCACCCCAACCCAAGGCTGCGTGACATACATTTATATCTTGGAATTCTTGGGCTGAATACATGACATATGTCTTGGTATTTATTCCAAGTTGAGCGACCCCTATGTTTAGGTGTCCTTTCGTAAGGCGTAGCCTGAAGTTTTGCCGCGCCTGTGACCAGGCGGATGAGGCGCTGTGGCTTAGCTGGTCAAAGCGCCTGTCTTGTAAACAGGAGAGCCTGGGTTCAAATCCCAGCAGTGCCTTAGCCACTTTGACCTGAGCTACAGCTCTACACAGGTGTCCTTTAAGTGACTGAGATTCTGCAGTCAAGGCAGATGGCCGCCCACCATGAGCCTGGTTCTGCTAGAGGTTTCTTCTGTTAAAGGGAGTTTAACCCCTGCTAGAGGTTTCTTCTGTTAAAGGGACTTTAACACTTCTTTTCTCACTCAAGTTTCGCGGTTTTCTCTAAGTGTCTGTATAGTCTGAACTTTAAAAGTGCCTCGAGATGAGTTTGTCTCTGTATAAATACCATTGAATTGAATCCAGAAAGTGTAGCTCTAACACACTTTGACACATAGTTTGGTTTTCGGCGCATGACATATATTGACAGTTCTCTGGGACTTGTAATCACTTGGGTGAGGCGCTGTGGCTACACAGTTGAAAATGGGAAGAGCGACGGCCTGTTGGATGAGCTAAGCAGGGCATCAACGCCTGGAGGAGGGAGCTGGCAGGTACTGGCTGCCACCCTATCAGGAAAGAATGAGGCAAGGTTGTCAGCAGTGGGTAAATGCGTATCCTGGTCATTGGAAGGCAACCCATGTGTAAAGCTAAAAGCCAGTCACCTTGGCCAAGGCACTGCTGGGATTTGAACCCAGGATCTCCTGTTTACTAGACAGGCACTTTGACCAGCTAAGCCACAGCGCCACTTTTGGTGGTGGTGCGGATTTTTTCGGAAGGTCCAAAACGATCACGGCCAAACAGTCTGACGTTAAACTCTCAGTGAACATCACAAAACAATTTCTCCGAGATGCAGATGCAGTCTGGGGCTGGATCACAGCCACAACAATATACAAGTCAAAGAAGAAGAGAGACGTACAGACTCCAACTGGCAAAGCGCTTCAAGCTGGAACCATCAAACGCTTTGGCTGGGTTGTCGGTCACTATATCTTGGCTGCTGTGGCTCTTTTGGTTGAATGTGTAGATGGTAAACACGAGATCCTGAGGGCAAGTCACAGCACTGCTTTGATCGCTGGGAATGTTGCATTGAGCGTTAACCCTACAGTTAGTCACTGTTGTGGCCAGACGTGCCAGCAGTGATAGCTTCAAATCCCAGCTGTAATGTTTACTCATTCATTAGAGCGTGGCAGTGGGTGCTGAGGCCTGGCTGGTCAAAGCTTGTCTTGTAGATCCCGCTTGAAGGTCTCAGCAGTGCCTTAATGACTTGAATTCTTCAGGGGTACGATTGTGCGTATGATCATACTTCATCAACAGTGTGCTGCCGTGATCGAGATGAGATATGAACAGCTTCTGCACAAGGAGTTGGATTGTATATTCCGGGAGGCAGGGTCTGATCTTTCTGATGCTGTAGAGGGCAAATCTGCAGACTGAGGCGATGTGTTCCGTAAAGCTCAGTTGGTCGTGAGACGATGACTCCCAGATTTCAGGCTGACTTAGTGGCGACCGTCACTGCAGATCCAGTGTTGTTGCTGATGTTGTGTTGAAGGTCTGGCTTGAAGTTCAGTCACGGAGAGGTCAAGCTGGAGACGTCTCTCTCTCATCCACGCAGACATGTCAGAAAAACTGGTAGAGATGCGGGATGAGACAGTGGAGTCAACCGTGGGAAGGACAGGACGAGCTGTGTGTCATTAGCAGAGCAGTGACCAGAAAAGCCATGTGAATGCATTATGGAGCCCCGGGAAGAAGTATAGATCGTAAAGAGAAGAGGACCAAAAACGCAGCCCTGCGGCACACTGATGGAGAGGCCATGAGAGTGAGAAACATGCCCCTGCCAGCGCCCACGGTTTAAGTCAGACAGGTTGACATCGAGGAGGTTGTTCTCGGTAAGAAAGTCTGAGAGTTGATTGAAGACTCCTCGTTCCAGGGTCTTGGCTAAAAATGAAAGACGAGAGACTGGTCTGTAATTTTCAACAAGGGAGGGGTGAACTGAAGGCTTTTTAATTACAGTTTACAGTATTTCCTCCTCCACTGCATCCACCCCAACCCAAGGCTGCGTGACATACATTTATATCTTGGAATTCTTGGGCTGAATACATGACATATGTCTTGGTATTTATTCCAAGTTGAGCGACCCCTATGTTTAGGTGTCCTTTCGTAAGGCGTAGCCTGAAGTTTTGCCGCGCCTGTGACCAGGCGGATGAGGCGCTGTGGCTTAGCTGGTCAAAGCGCCTGTCTTGTAAACAGGAGAGCCTGGGTTCAAATCCCAGCAGTGCCTTAGCCACTTTGACCTGAGCTACAGCTCTACACAGGTGTCCTTTAAGTGACTGAGATTCTGCAGTCAAGGCAGATGGCCGCCCACCATGAGCCTGGTTCTGCTAGAGGTTTCTTCTGTTAAAGGAGTTTAACCCCCTGCTAGAGGTTTCTTCTGTTAAAGGGACTTTAACACTTCTTTTCTCACTCAAGTTTCGCGGTTTTCTCTAAGTGTCTGTATAGTCTGAACTTTAAAAGTGCCTCGAGATGAGTTTGTCTCTGTATAAATACCATTGAATTGAATCCAGAAAGTGTAGCTCTAACACACTTTGACACATAGTTTGGTTTTTGGCGCATGACATATATTGACAGTTCTCTGGGACTTGTAATCACTTGGGTGAGGCGCTGTGGCTACACAGTTGAAAATGGGAAGAGCGACGGCCTGTTGGATGAGCTAAGCAGGGCATCAACGCCTGGAGGAGGGAGCTGGCAGGTACTGGCTGCCACCCTATCAGGAAAGAATGAGGCAAGGTTGTCAGCAGTGGGTAAATGCGGTATCCTGGTCATTGGAAGGCAACCCATGTGTAAAGCTAAAAGCCAGTCACCTTGGCCAAGGCACTGCTGGGATTTGAACCCAGGATCTCCTGTTTACTAGACAGGCACTTTGACCAGCTAAGCCACAGCGCCACTTTTGGTGGTGGTGCGGATTTTTTCGGAAGGTCCAAAACGATCACGGCCAAACAGTCTGACGTTAAACTCTCAGTGAACATCACAAAACAATTTCTCCGAGATGCAGATGCAGTCTGGGGCTGGATCACAGCCACAACAATATACAAGTCAAAGAAGAAGAGAGACGTACAGACTCCAACTGGCAAAGCGCTTCAAGCTGGAACCATCAAACGCTTTGGCTGGGTTGTCGGTCACTATATCTTGGCTGCTGTGGCTCTTTTGGTTGAATGTGTAGATGGTAAACACGAGATCCTGAGGGCAAGTCACAGCACTGCTTTGATCGCTGGGAATGTTGCATTGAGCGTTAACCCTACAGTTAGTCACTGTTGTGGCCAGACGTGCCAGCAGTGATAGCTTCAAATCCCAGCTGTAATGTTTACTCATTCATTAGAGCGTGGCAGTGGGTGCTGAGGCCTGGCTGGTCAAAGCTTGTCTTGTAGATCCCGCTTGAAGGTCTCAGCAGTGCCTTAATGACTTGAATTCTTCAGGGGTACGATTGTACGTATGATCATACTTCATCAACAGTGTGCTGCCGTGATCGAGATGAGATATGAACAGCTTCTGCACAAGGAGTTGGATTGTATATTCCGGGAGGCAGGGTCTGATCTTTCTGATGCTGTAGAGGGCAAATCTGCAGACTGAGGCGATGTGTTCCGTAAAGCTCAGTTGGTCGTGAGACGATGACTCCCAGATTTCAGGCTGACTTAGTGGCGACCGTCACTGCAGATCCAGTGTTGTTGCTGATGTTGTGTTGAAGGTCTGGCTTGAAGTTCAGTCACGGAGAGGTCAAGCTGGAGACGTCTCTCTCTCATCCACGCAGACATGTCAGAAAAACTGGTAGAGATGCGGGATGAGACAGTGGAGTCAACCGTGGGAAGGACAGGACGAGCTGTGTGTCATTAGCAGAGCAGTGACCAGAAAAGCCATGTGAATGCATTATGGAGCCCGGGAAGAAGTATAGATCGTAAAGAGAAGAGGACCAAAAACGCAGCCCTGCGGCACACTGATGGAGAGGCCATGAGAGTGAGAAACATGCCCCTGCCAGCGTCCACGGTTTAAGTCAGACAGGTTGACATCGAGGAGGTTGTTCTCGGTAAGAAAGTCTGAGAGTTGATTGAAGACTCCTCGTTCCAGGGTCTTGGCTAAAAATGAAAGACGAGAGACTGGTCTGTAATTTTCAACAAGGGAGGGGTGAACTGAAGGCTTTTTAATTACAGTTTACAGTATTTCCTCCTCCACTGCATCCACCCCAACCCAAGGCTGCGTGACATACATTTATATCTTGGAATTCTTGGGCTGAATACATGACATATGTCTTGGTATTTATTCCAAGTTGAGCGACCCCTATGTTTAGGTGTCCTTTCGTAAGGCGTAGCCTGAAGTTTTGCGCGCCTGTGACCAGGCGGATGAGGCGCTGTGGCTTAGCTGGTCAAAGCGCCTGTCTTGTAAACAGGAGAGCCTGGGTTCAAATCCCAGCAGTGCCTTAGCCACTTTGACCTGAGCTACAGCTCTACACAGGTGTCCTTTAAGTGACTGAGATTCTGCAGTCAAGGCAGATGGCCGCCCACCATGAGCCTGGTTCTGCTAGAGGTTTCTTCTGTTAAAGGGACTTTATTTCTCTCCACTTCTTTTCTCCTCAAGTTTCGCGGTTTTCTCTAAGTGTCTGTATAGTCTGAACTTTAAAAGTGCCTCGAGATGAGTTTGTCTCTGTATAAATACCATTGAATTGAATCCAGAAAGTGTAGCTCTAACACACTTTGACACATAGTTTGGTTTTCGGCGCATGACATATATTGACAGTTCTCTGGGACTTGTAATCACTTGGGTGAGGCGCTGTGGCTACACAGTTGAAAATGGGAAGAGCGACGGCCTGTTGGATGAGCTAAGCAGGGCATCAACGCCTGGAGGAGGGAGCTGGCAGGTACTGGCTGCCACCCTATCAGGAAAGAATGAGGCAAGGTTGTCAGCAGTGGGTAAATGCGGTATCCTGGTCATTGGAAGGCAACCCATGTGTAAAGCTAAAAGCCAGTCACCTTGGCCAAGGCACTGCTGGGATTTGAACCCAGGATCTCCTGTTTACTAGACAGGCACTTTGACCAGCTAAGCCACAGCGCCACTTTTGGTGGTGGTGCGGATTTTTTCGGAAGGTCCAAAACGATCACGGCCAAACAGTCTGACGTTAAACTCTCAGTGAACATCACAAAACAATTTCTCCGAGATGCAGATGCAGTCTGGGGCTGGATCACAGCCACAACAATATACAAGTCAAAGAAGAAGAGAGACGTACAGACTCCAACTGGCAAAGCGCTTCAAGCTGGAACCATCAAACGCTTTGGCTGGGTTGTCGGTCACTATATCTTGGCTGCTGTGGCTCTTTTGGTTGAATGTGTAGATGGTAAACACGAGATCCTGAGGGCAAGTCACAGCACTGCTTTGATCGCTGGGAATGTTGCATTGAGCGTTAACCCTACAGTTAGTCACTGTTGTGGCCAGGCGTGCCAGCAGTGATAGCTTCAAATCCCAGCTGTAATGTTTACTCATTCATTAGAGCGTGGCAGTGGGTGCTGAGGCCTGGCTGGTCAAAGCTTGTCTTGTAGATCCCGCTTGAAGGTCTCAGCAGTGCCTTAATGACTTGAATTCTTCAGGGGTACGATTGTACGTATGATCATACTTCATCAACAGTGTGCTGCCGTGATCGAGATGAGATATGAACAGCTTCTGCACAAGGAGTTGGATTGTATATTCCGGGAGGCAGGGTCTGATCTTTCTGATGCTGTAGAGGGCAAATCTGCAGACTGAGGCGATGTGTTCCGTAAAGCTCAGTTGGTCGTGAGACGATGACTCCCAGATTTCAGGCTGACTTAGTGGCGACCGTCACTGCAGATCCAGTGTTGTTGCTGATGTTGTGTTGAAGGTCTGGCTTGAAGTTCAGTCACGGAGAGGTCAAGCTGAGACGCGTCTCTCTCTCATCCACGCAGACATGTCAGAAAAACTGGTAGAGATGCGGGATGAGACAGTGGAGTCAACCGTGGGAAGGACAGGACGAGCTGTGTGTCATTAGCAGAGCAGTGACCAGAAAAGCCATGTGAATGCATTATGGAGCCCGGGAAGAAGTATAGATCGTAAAGAGAAGAGGACCAAAACGCAGCCCTGCGGCACACTGATGGAGAGGCCATGAGAGTGAGAAACATGCCCCTGCCAGCGTCCACGGTTTAAGTCAGACAGGTTGACATCGAGGAGGTTGTTCTCGGTAAGAAAGTCTGAGAGTTGATTGAAGACTCCTCGTTCCAGGGTCTTGGCTAAAAATGAAAGACGAGAGACTGGTCTGTAATTTTCAACAAGGGAGGGGTGAACTGAAGGCTTTTTAATTACAGTTTACAGTATTTCCTCCTCCACTGCATCCACCCCAACCCAAGGCTGCGTGACATACATTTATATCTTGGAATTCTTGGGCTGAATACATGACATATGTCTTGGTATTTATTCCAAGTTGAGCGACCCCTATGTTTAGGTGTCCTTTCGTAAGGCGTACCCTGAAGTTTTGCCGCGCCTGTGACCAGGCGGATGAGGCGCTGTGGCTTAGCTGGTCAAAGCGCCTGTCTTGTAAACAGGAGAGCCTGGGTTCAAATCCCAGCAGTGCCTTAGCCACTTTGACCTGAGCTACAGCTCTACACAGGTGTCCTTTAAGTGACTGAGATTCTGCAGTCAAGGCAGATGGCCGCCCACCATGAGCCTGGTTCTGCTAGAGGTTTCTTCTGTTAAAGGGACTTTATTTCTCTCCACTTCTTTTCTCACTCAAGTTTCGCGGTTTTCTCTAAGTGTCTGTATAGTCTGAACTTTAAAAGTGCCTCGAGATGAGTTTGTCTCTGTATAAATACCATTGAATTGAATCCAGAAAGTGTAGCTCTAACACACTTTGACACATAGTTTGGTTTTCGGCGCATGACATATATTGACAGTTCTCTGGGACTTGTAATCACTTGGGTGAGGCGCTGTGGCTACACAGTTGAAAATGGGAAGAGCGACGGCCTGTTGGATGAGCTAAGCAGGGCATCAACGCCTGGAGGAGGGAGCTGGCAGGTACTGGCTGCCACCCTATCAGGAAAGAATGAGGCAAGGTTGTCAGCAGTGGGTAAATGCGGTATCCTGGTCATTGGAAGGCAACCCATGTGTAAAGCTAAAAGCCAGTCACCTTGGCCAAGGCACTGCTGGGATTTGAACCCAGGATCTCCTGTTTACTAGACAGGCACTTTGACCAGCTAAGCCACAGCGCCACTTTTGGTGGTGGTGCGGATTTTTCGGAAGGTCCAAAACGATCACGGCCAAACAGTCTGACGTTAAACTCTCAGTGAACATCACAAAACAATTTCTCCGAGATGCAGATGCAGTCTGGGGCTGGATCACAGCCACAACAATATACAAGTCAAAGAAGAAGAGAGACGTACAGACTCCAACTGGCAAAGCGCTTCAAGCTGGAACCATCAAACGCTTTGGCTGGGTTGTCGGTCACTATATCTTGGCTGCTGTGGCTCTTTTGGTTGAATGTGTAGATGGTAAACACGAGATCCTGAGGGCAAGTCACAGCACTGCTTTGATCGCTGGGAATGTTGCATTGAGCGTTAACCCTACAGTTAGTCACTGTTGTGGCCAGACGTGCCAGCAGTGATAGCTTCAAATCCCAGCTGTAATGTTTACTCATTCATTAGAGCGTGGCAGTGGGTGCTGAGGCCTGGCTGGTCAAAGCTTGTCTTGTAGATCCCGCTTGAAGGTCTCAGCAGTGCCTTAATGACTTGAATTCTTCAGGGGTACGATTTATGCGTATGATCATACTTCATCAACAGTGTGCTGCCGTGATCGAGATGAGATATGAACAGCTTCTGCACAAGGAGTTGGATTGTATATTCCGGGAGGCAGGGTCTGATCTTTCTGATGCTGTAGAGGGCAAATCTGCAGACTGAGGCGATGTGTTCCGTAAAGCTCAGTTGGTCGTGAGACGATGACTCCCAGATTTCAGGCTGACTTAGTGGCGACCGTCACTGCAGATCCAGTGTTGTTGCTGATGTTGTGTTGAAGGTCTGGCTTGAAGTTCAGTCACGGAGAGGTCAAGCTGGAGGCGTCTCTCTCTCATCCACGCAGACATGTCAGAAAAACTGGTAGAGATGCGGGATGAGACAGTGGAGTCAACCGGTGGGAAGGACAGGACGAGCTGTGTGTCATTAGCAGAGCAGTGACCAGAAAAGCCATGTGAATGCATTATGGAGCCCGGGAAGAAGATCGTAAAGAGAAGAGGACCAAAAACGCAGCCCTGCGGCACACCGATGGAGAGGCCATGAGAGTGAGAAACATGCCCCTGCCAGCGTCCCACGGTTTAAGTCAGACAGGTTGACATCGAGGAGGTTGTTCTCGGTAAGAAAGTCTGAGAGTTGATTGAAGACTCCTCGTTCCAGGGTCTTGGCTAAAAATGAAAGACGAGAGACTGGTCTGTAATTTTCAACAAGGGAGGGGTGAACTGAAGGCTTTTAATTACAGTTTACAGTATTTCCTCCTCCACTGCATCCACCCCAACCCAAGGCTGCGTGACATACATTTATATCTTGGAATTCTTGGGCTGAATACATGATATATGTCTTGGTATTTATTCCAAGTTGAGCGACCCCTATGTTTAGGTGTCCTTTCGTAAGGCGTACCCTGAAGTTTTGCGCGCCTGTGACCAGGCGGATGAGGCGCTGTGGCTTAGCTGGTCAAAGCACCTGTCTTGTAAACAGGAGAGCCTGGGTTCAAATCCCAGCAGTGCCTTAGCCACTTTGACCTGAGCTACAGCTCTACACAGGTGTCCTTTAAGTGACTGAGATTCTGCAGTCAAGGCAGATGGCCGCCCACCATGAGCCTGGTTCTGCTAGAGGTTTCTTCTGTTAAAGGGACTTTATTTCTCTCCACTTCTTTTCTCACTCAAGTTTAGCGGTTTTCTCTAAGTGTCTGTATAGTCTGAACTTTAAAAGTGCCTCGAGATGAGTTTGTCTCTGTATAAATACCATTGAATTGAATCCAGAAAGTGTAGCTCTAACACACTTTGACACATAGTTTGGTTTTGGCGCATGACATATATTGACAGTTCTCTGGGACTTGTAATCACTTGGGTGAGGCGCTGTGGCTACACAGTTGAAAATGGGAAGAGCGACGGCCTGTTGGATGAGCTAAGCAGGGCATCAACGCCTGGAGGAGGGAGCTGGCAGGTACTGGCTGCCACCCTATCAGGAAAGAATGAGGCAAGGTTGTCAGCAGTGGGTAAATGCGGTATCCTGGTCATTGGAAGGCAACCCATGTGTAAAGCTAAAAGCCAGTCACCTTGGCCAAGGCACTGCTGGGATTTGAACCCAGGATCTCCTGTTTACTAGACAGGCACTTTGACCAGCTAAGCCACAGCGCCACTTTTGGTGGTGGTGCGGATTTTTTCGAACGTCCAAAACGATCACGGCCAAACAGTCTGACGTTAAACTCTCAGTGAACATCACAAAACAATTTCTCCGAGATGCAGATGCAGTCTGGGGCTGGATCACAGCCACAACAATATACAAGTCAAAGAAGAAGAGAGACGTACAGACTCCAACTGGCAAAGCGCTTCAAGCTGGAACCATCAAACGCTTTGGCTGGGTTGTCGGTCACTATATCTTGGCTGCTGTGGCTCTTTTGGTTGAATGTGTAGATGGTAAACACGAGATCCTGAGGGCAAGTCACAGCACTGCTTTGATCGCTGGGAATGTTGCATTGAGCGTTAACCCTACAGTTAGTCACTGTTGTGGCCAGACGTGCCAGCAGTGATAGCTTCAAATCCCAGCTGTAATGTTTACTCATTCATTAGAGCGTGGCAGTGGGTGCTGAGGCCTGGCTGGTCAAAGCTTGTCTTGTAGATCCCGCTTGAAGGTCTCAGCAGTGCCTTAATGACTTGAATTCTTCAGGGGACGTGCGATTATGCGTATGATCATACTTCATCAACAGTGTGCTGCCGTGATCGAGATGAGATATGAACAGCTTCTGCACAAGGAGTTGGATTGTATATTCCGGGAGGCAGGGTCTGATCTTTCTGATGCTGTAGAGGGCAAATCTGCAGACTGAGGCGATGTGTTCCGTAAAGCTCAGTTGGTCGTGAAGACGATGACTCCCAGATTTCAGGCTGACTTAGTGGCGACCGTCACTGCAGATCCAGTGTTGTTGCTGATGTTGTGTTGAAGGTCTGGCTTGAAGTTCAGTCACGGAGAGGTCAAGCTGGAGCGTCTCTCTCTCATCCACGCAGACATGTCAGAAAAACTGGTAGAGATGCGGGATGAGACAGTGGAGTCAACCGGTGGGAAGGACGGGACGAGCTGTGTGTCATTAGCAGAGCAGTGACCAGAAAAGCCATGTGAATGCATTATGGAGCCCGGGAAGAAGTATAGATCGTAAAGAGAAGAGGACCAAAAACGCAGCCCTGCGTCACACTGATGGAGAGGCCATGAGAGTGAGAAACATGCCCCTGCCAGCGTCCACGGTTTAAGTCAGACAGGTTGACATCGAGGAGGTTGTTCTCGGTAAGAAAGTCTGAGAGTTGATTGAAGACTCCTCGTTCCAGGGTCTTGGCTAAAAATGAAAGACGAGAGACTGGTCTGTAATTTTCAACAAGGGAGGGTGAACTGAAGGCTTTTTAATTACAGTTTACAGTATTTCCTCCTCCACTGCATCCACCCCAACCCAAGGCTGCGTGACATACATTTATATCTTGGAATTCTTGGGCTGAATACATGACATATGTCTTGGTATTTATTCCAAGTTGAGCGACCCCTATGTTTAGGTGTCCTTTCGTAGGCGTACCCTGAAGTTTTGCGCGCCTGTGACCAGGCGGATGAGGCGCTGTGGCTTAGCTGGTCAAAGCGCCTGTCTTGTAAACAGGAGAGCCTGGGTTCAAATCCCAGCAGTGCCTTAGCCACTTTGACCTGAGCTACAGCTCTACACAGGTGTCCTTTAAGTGACTGAGATTCTGCAGTCAAGGCAGATGGCCGCCCACCATGAGCCTGGTTCTGCTAGAGGTTTCTTCTGTTAAAGGGACTTTATTTCTCTCCACTTCTTTTCTCACTCAAGTTTCGCGGTTTTCTCTAAGTGTCTGTATAGTCTGAACTTTAAAAGTGCCTCGAGATGAGTTTGTCTCTGTATAAATACCATTGAATTGAATCCAGAAAGTGTAGCTCTAACACACTTTGACACATAGTTTGGTTTTTGGCGCATGACATATATTGACAGTTCTCTGGGACTTGTAATCACTTGGGTGAGGCGCTGTGGCTACACAGTTGAAAATGGGAAGAGCGACGGCCTGTTGGATGAGCTAAGCAGGGCATCAACGCCTGGAGGAGGGAGCTGGCAGGTACTGGCTGCCACCCTATCAGGAAAGAATGAGGCAAGGTTGTCAGCAGTGGGTAAATGCGGTATCCTGGTCATTGGAAGGCAACCCATGTGTAAAGCTAAAAGCCAGTCACCTTGGCCAAGGCACTGCTGGGATTTGAACCCAGGATCTCCTGTTTACTAGACAGGCACTTTGACCAGCTAAGCCACAGCGCCACTTTTGGTGGTGGTGCGGATTTTTTCGAACGTCCAAAACGATCACGGCCAAACAGTCTGACGTTAAACTCTCAGTGAACATCACAAAACAATTTCTCCGAGATGCAGATGCAGTCTGGGGCTGGATCACAGCCACAACAATATACAAGTCAAAGAAGAAGAGAGACGTACAGACTCCAACTGGCAAAGCGCTTCAAGCTGGAACCATCAAACGCTTTGGCTGGGTTGTCGGTCACTATATCTTGGCTGCTGTGGCTCTTTTGGTTGAATGTGTAGATGGTAAACACGAGATCCTGAGGGCAAGTCACAGCACTGCTTTGATCGCTGGGAATGTTGCATTGAGCGTTAACCCTACAGTTAGTCACTGTTGTGGCCAGACGTGCCAGCAGTGATAGCTTCAAATCCCAGCTGTAATGTTTACTCATTCATTAGAGCGTGGCAGTGGGTGCTGAGGCCTGGCTGGTCAAAGCTTGTCTTGTAGATCCCGCTTGAAGGTCTCAGCAGTGCCTTAATGACTTGAATTCTTCAGGGGTACGATTGTACGTATGATCATACTTCATCAACAGTGTGCTGCCGTGATCGAGATGAGATATGAACAGCTTCTGCACAAGGAGTTGGATTGTATATTCCGGGAGGCAGGGTCTGATCTTTCTGATGCTGTAGAGGGCAAATCTGCAGACTGAGGCGATGTGTTCCGTAAAGCTCAGTTGGTCGTGAGACGATGACTCCCAGATTTCAGGCTGACTTAGTGGCGACCGTCACTGCAGATCCAGTGTTGTTGCTGATGTTGTGTTGAAGGTCTGGCTTGAAGTTCAGTCACGGAGAGGTCAAGCTGGAGACGTCTCTCTCATCCACGCAGACATGTCAGAAAAACTGGTAGAGATGCGGGATGAGACAGTGGAGTCAACGGTGGGAAGGACAGGACGAGCTGTGTGTCATTAGCAGAGCAGTGACCAGAAAAGCCATGTGAATGCATTATGGAGCCCGGGAAGAAGTATAGATCGAAAGAGAAGAGGACCAAAAACGCAGCCCTGCGGCACACTGATGGAGAGGCCATGAGAGTGAGAAACATGCCCCTGCCAGCGTCCACGGTTTAAGTCAGACAGGTTGACATCGAGGAGGTTGTTCTCGGTAAGAAAGTCTGAGAGTTGATTGAAGACTCCTCGTTCCAGGGTCTTGGCTAAAAATGAAAGACGAGAGACTGGTCTGTAATTTTCAACAAGGGAGGGGTGAACTGAAGGCTTTTTAATTACAGTTTACAGTATTTCCTCCTCCACTGCATCCACCCCAACCCAAGGCTGCGTGACATACATTTATATCTTGGAATTCTTGGGCTGAATACATGACATATGTCTTGGTATTTATTCCAAGTTGAGCGACCCCTATGTTTAGGTGTCCTTTCGTAAGGCGTACCCTGAAGTTTTGCGCGCCTGTGACCAGGCGGATGAGGCGCTGTGGCTTAGCTGGTCAAAGCACCTGTCTTGTAAACAGGAGAGCCTGGGTTCAAATCCCAGCAGTGCCTTAGCCACTTTGACCTGAGCTACAGCTCTACACAGGTGTCCTTTAAGTGACTGAGATTCTGCAGTCAAGGCAGATGGCCGCCCACCATGAGCCTGGTTCTGCTAGAGGTTTCTTCTGTTAAAGGGACTTTATTTCTCTCCACTTCTTTTCTCACTCAAGTTTCATGGTTTTCTCTAAGTGTCTGTATAGTCTGAACTTTAAAAGTGCCTCGAGATGAGTTTGTCTCTGTATAAATACCATTGAATTGAATCCAGAAAGTGTAGCTCTAACACACTTTGACACATAGTTTGGTTTGGCGCATGACATATATTGACAGTTCTCTGGGACTTGTAATCACTTGGGTGAGGCGCTGTGGCTACACAGTTGAAAATGGGAAGAGCGACGGCCTGTTGGATGAGCTAAGCAGGGCATCAACGCCTGGAGGAGGGAGCTGGCAGGTACTGGCTGCCACCCTATCAGGAAAGAATGAGGCAAGGTTGTCAGCAGTGGGTAAATGCGGTATCCTGGTCATTGGAAGGCAACCCATGTGTAAAGCTAAAAGCCAGTCACCTTGGCCAAGGCACTGCTGGGATTTGAACCCAGGATCTCCTGTTTACTAGACAGGCACTTTGACCAGCTAAGCCACAGCGCCACTTTTGGTGGTGGTGCGGATTTTTTCGGAAGGTCCAAAAGCGATCACGGCCAAACAGTCTGACGTTAAACTCTCAGTGAACATCACAAAACAATTTCTCCGAGATGCAGATGCAGTCTGGGGCTGGATCACAGCCACAACAATATACAAGTCAAAGAAGAAGAGAGACGTACAGACTCCAACTGGCAAAGCGCTTCAAGCTGGAACCATCAAACGCTTTGGCTGGGTTGTCGGTCACTATATCTTGGCTGCTGTGGCTCTTTTGGTTGAATGTGTAGATGGTAAACACGAGATCCTGAGGGCAAGTCACAGCACTGCTTTGATCGCTGGGAATGTTGCATTGAGCGTTAACCCTACAGTTAGTCACTGTTGTGGCCAGACGTGCCAGCAGTGATAGCTTCAAATCCCAGCTGTAATGTTTACTCATTCATTAGAGCGTGGCAGTGGGTGCTGAGGCCTGGCTGGTCAAAGCTTGTCTTGTAGATCCCGCTTGAAGGTCTCAGCAGTGCCTTAATGACTTGAATTCTTCAGGGTGCGATTGTACGTATGATCATACTTCATCAACAGTGTGCTGCCGTGATCGAGATGAGATATGAACAGCTTCTGCACAAGGAGTTGGATTGTATATTCCGGGAGGCAGGGTCTGATCTTTCTGATGCTGTAGAGGGCAAATCTGCAGACTGAGGCGATGTGTTCCGTAAAGCTCAGTTGGTCGTAGACGATGACTCCCAGATTTCAGGCTGACTTAGTGGCGACCGTCACTGCAGATCCAGTGTTGTTGCTGATGTTGTGTTGAAGGTCTGGCTTGAAGTTCAGTCACGGAGAGGTCAAGCTGGAGCGTCTCTCTCTCATCCACGCAGACATGTCAGAAAAACTGGTAGAGATGCGGGATGAGACAGTGGAGTCAACCGGTGGGAAGGACAGGACGAACTGTGTGTCATTAGCAGAGCAGTGACCAGAAAAGCCATGTGAATGCATTATGGAGCCCTGGGAAGAAGTATAGATCGTAAAGAGAAGAGGACCAAAAACGCAGCCCTGCGGCACACCGATGGAGAGGCCATGAGAGTGAGAAACATGCCCCTGCCAGCGTCCACGGTTTAAGTCAGACAGGTTGACATCGAGGAGGTTGTTCTCGGTAAGAAAGTCTGAGAGTTGATTGAAGACTCCTCGTTCCAGGGTCTTGGCTAAAAATGAAAGACGAGAGACTGGTCTGTAATTTTCAACAAGGGAGGGGTCAACTGAAGGCTTTTTAATTACAGTTTACAGTATTTCCTCCTCCACTGCATCCACCCCAACCCAAGGCTGCGTGACATACATTTATATCTTGGAATTCTTGGGCTGAATACATGACATATGTCTTGGTATTTATTCCAAGTTGAGCGAGCGACCCCCTATGTTTAGGTGTCCTTTCGTAAAAGGCGTACCCTGAAGTTTTGCGCGCCTGTGACCAGGCGGATGAGGCGCTGTGGCTTAGCTGGTCAAAGCACCTGTCTTGTAAACAGGAGAGCCTGGGTTCAAATCCCAGCAGTGCCTTAGCCACTTTGACCTGAGCTACAGCTCTACACAGGTGTCCTTTAAGTGACTGAGATTCTGCAGTCAAGGCAGATGGCCGCCCACCATGAGCCTGGTTCTGCTAGAGGTTTCTTCTGTTAAAGGGACTTTATTTCTCTCCACTTCTTTTCTCACTCAAGTTTCGCGGTTTTCTCTAAGTGTCTGTATAGTCTGAACTTTAAAAGTGCCTCGAGATGAGTTTGTCTCTGTATAAATACCATTGAATTGAATCCAGAAAGTGTAGCTCTAACACACTTTGACACATAGTTTGGTTTTCGGCGCATGACATATATTGACAGTTCTCTGGGACTTGTAATCACTTGGGTGAGGCGCTGTGGCTACACAGTTGAAAATGGGAAGAGCGACGGCCTGTTGGATGAGCTAAGCAGGGCATCAACGCCTGGAGGAGGGAGCTGGCAGGTACTGGCTGCCACCCTATCAGGAAAGAATGAGGCAAGGTTGTCAGCAGTGGGTAAATGCGGTATCCTGGTCATTGGAAGGCAACCCATGTGTAAAGCTAAAAGCCAGTCACCTTGGCCAAGGCACTGCTGGGATTTGAACCCAGGATCTCCTGTTTACTAGACAGGCACTTTGACCAGCTAAGCCACAGCGCCACTTTTGGTGGTGGTGCGGATTTTTTCGGAAGGTCCAAAACGATCACGGCCAAACAGTCTGACGTTAAACTCTCAGTGAACATCACAAAACAATTTCTCCGAGATGCAGATGCAGTCTGGGGCTGGATCACAGCCACAACAATATACAAGTCAAAGAAGAAGAGAGACGTACAGACTCCAACTGGCAAAGCGCTTCAAGCTGGAACCATCAAACGCTTTGGCTGGGTTGTCGGTCACTATATCTTGGCTGCTGTGGCTCTTTTGGTTGAATGTGTAGATGGTAAACACGAGATCCTGAGGGCAAGTCACAGCACTGCTTTGATCGCTGGGAATGTTGCATTGAGCGTTAACCCTACAGTTAGTCACTGTTGTGGCCAGGCGTGCCAGCAGTGATAGCTTCAAATCCCAGCTGTAATGTTTACTCATTCATTAGAGCGTGGCAGTGGGTGCTGAGGCCTGGCTGGTCAAAGCTTGTCTTGTAGATCCCGCTTGAAGGTCTCAGCAGTGCCTTAATGACTTGAATTCTTCAGGGGTACGATTATGCGTATGATCATACTTCATCAACAGTGTGCTGCCGTGATCGAGATGAGATATGAACAGCTTCTGCACAAGGAGTTGGATTGTATATTCCGGGAGGCAGGGTCTGATCTTTCTGATGCTGTAGAGGGCAAATCTGCAGACTGAGGCGATGTGTTCCGTAAAGCTCAGTTGGTCGTAGACGATGACTCCCAGATTTCAGGCTGACTTAGTGGCGACCGTCACTGCAGATCCAGTGTTGTTGCTGATGTTGTGTTGAAGGTCTGGCTTGAAGTTCAGTCACGGAGAGGTCAAGCTGGAGACGTCTCTCTCTCATCCACGCAGACATGTCAGAAAAACTGGTAGAGATGCGGGATGAGACAGTGGAGTCAACCGGTGGGAAGGACGGGACGAGCTGTGTGTCATTAGCAGAGCAGTGACCAGAAAAGCCATGTGAATGCATTATGGAGCCCCGGGAAGAAGTATAGATCGTAAAGAGAAGAGGACCAAAAACGCAGCCCTGCGTCACACTGATGGAGAGGCCATGAGAGTGAGAAACATGCCCCTGCCAGCGTCCACGGTTTAAGTCAGACAGGTTGACATCGAGGAGGTTGTTCTCGGTAAGAAAGTCTGAGAGTTGATTGAAGACTCCTCGTTCCAGGGTCTTGGCTAAAAATGAAAGACGAGAGACTGGTCTGTAATTTTCAACAAGGGAGGGGTGAACTGAAGGCTTTTTAATTACAGTTTACAGTATTTCCTCCTCCACTGCATCCACCCCAACCCAAGGCTGCGTGACATACATTTATATCTTGGAATTCTTGGGCTGAATACATGACATATGTCTTGGTATTTATTCCAAGTTGAGCGACCCCTATGTTTAGGTGTCCTTTCGTAAGGCGTACCCTGAAGTTTTGCCGCACCTGTGACCAGGCGGATGAGGCGCTGTGGCTTAGCTGGTCAAAGCGCCTGTCTTGTAAACAGGAGAGCCTGGGTTCAAATCCCAGCAGTGCCTTAGCCACTTTGACCTGAGCTACAGCTCTACACAGGTGTCCTTTAAGTGACTGAGATTCTGCAGTCAAGGCAGATGGCCGCCCACCATGAGCCTGGTTCTGCTAGAGGTTTCTTCTGTTAAAGGGACTTTATTTCTCTCCACTTCTTTTCTCACTCAAGTTTCGCGGTTTTTTCTAAGTGTCTGTATAGTCTGAACTTTAAAAGTGCCTCGAGATGAGTTTGTCTCTGTATAAATACCATTGAATTGAATCCAGAGAGTGTAGCTCTAACACACTTTGACACATAGTTTGGTTTTCGGCGCACATAGTTTGGTTTTCGGCGCATGACATATACTGACAGTTCTCTGGGACTTGTAATCACTTGGGTGAGGCGCTGTGGCTACATGGTCCTCTGTCACAGTTGAAAATGGGAAGAGCAACGCCCTGTTGGATGAGCTAAGCAGGGCATCAATGCCTGGAGGAGGGAGCTGGCAAGTACTGGCTGCCACCCTATCAGGAAAGAATGAGGCAAGGTTGTCAGCAGTGGGTAAATGCGGTATCCTGGTCATTGGAAGGCAACCCATGTGTAAAGCTAAAAGCCAGTCACCTTGGCCAAGGCACTGCTGGGATTTGAACCCAGGATCTCCTGTTTACTAGACAGGCACTTTGACCAGCTAAGCCACAGCGCCACTTTTGGTGGTGGTGCGGATTTGGTGCGGAGGAGGGAGCTTGCAGGTAATGGCTGCCACCCTATCAGGAAAGAATGAGTCATTCATTAAAGCATATAAATGAAGAACAACGTAGCTGTTTTATGCTTTACACTTTTCTTCTATCATACCCTGTTTTTACCATATATTGAGATCAAGGGTTTTCCTTTTGTTGTTCTTTGTTCATCTAGAGAAAGTTGTTTTCATGGACATGGTCTAAAAACAGAGGGGGCCGTTTTTCCTGACAGGTTAAAGGTCAGTTTGTTACCTTGGGCAGGAGTCTGTCTCTGTCACCTACACGTGCACATCTAACAATTCGTCAGCACTGCATATACTGCAGACCATGGATTCGTAGATGACATGTTGGATAATATGTGAGGGAAGAAGAGAACCAACAAACGGACTGATGAAAACAGCGAAGCGCTGTGAAATGGCTCCATCTGTCCATCTGCGTCTCTCTCATGCACGGTCACACTCAATATCTTGTGATGCTAGTGATCTAAATGGGCGCGACATGCTTGAAGGACTTGTGTCATTGATCTCTGATGGCACATTCAGATTAAGCTGATTGGTCAAAAGAGGCTTATTTAATAGTTTGTGCATTTAAGTGCACAATCTCAGATACAGCTGATTGGATTTTCATTACACTTCAGGGAATGATGTAAGTATCTCATTCTTGCATAATGTGTTTGTTTCCCTGTGCTTGCGGTGTGTGTGTATGTAATGTTTGTTTAATTGTTTGTCGTGTACAGTGTGTTATGGACCATTAATCATTCCTTTACTTTCAGTTGGGTGCATCGTGTGTGTCATTAATGTATTTCACCATTATTAAAATTCCACTGTTTGACTTTTGTTACTTTATGACAGTTCATTTTAGTGGTTGCCAGGTGCATTCCACCAGAAAGTTCTTGGTGCTTTCATTTCCAGGAGCCTCCCCTACAGCAGGTAGTAGTGAGTGAGCTGTGACCAGCATTTGTATTGACCATTGCATCTGAAATGTATAATTCAATTACTGTTTTTGAAGTTCTAGGGTTCTGTGGAAACATTCTTTTAGTGAAAACGAGGCTCACGTGACTCAAGACCGGTGAGCCCAAGAGTCTTCAGCAGCAATGGACTGATTATGAAGTGTGTATGATATAAAATAATCTTTGGTAGACTCTGTTTCAGTATCTGTTGTATTTCTGTAGGCTGTAGCCAGGTCTACAAAAGTGGACTGGAGCACCAGGCTGGGAAATGCTGAGAGCTGACACTCTGTGTCCTGACTTGAGAAGAGCTGTGGGAATATTGTATGTGAACTGTAAACCCAGAGGGAGAGGCACAGTTGTGCTGACGTAATAAAGCCGTCATCACATCCATCAGAAAACAACATGGATTGTTCTGTGTGTGTGTGTGTGTGACCTTCTTTAATGCGTAGATTCTTGCATGTCTCTTAGAAACACACCGTATACATTCACCTGTTTAAACTCTCACTTCAACACACACACACACACGCTACCAGGGAGCTGTATCTTAGCAACCTTCTTAGACTGTTCTCTGCAGAACGAGAGGTGCCTTCTCTCCCAAGTGTCTGTCACATTGATACCAATTAGCCGTCGTCATAGTGACACTATTTACTGTCTGTTACAGTAATACAGCTTACTGTATCTGTCATAGTGCAGCCAATTAATGCCTCCCACTTCACTAATTACCAGCCAGGCTTCAGTGCTATTTCACACCTGTGTTGTGTGAACAGGTTAAAAATTGCAATGTCAGAGTGTGAGATATGCAGTGAATGTTGTGTATGCATGTCATAAACATAAATATAGTGGACATGAATTTAAAAGAGATTAACATTTCCTGACATTCAGACGTTTTATGAAAATTAAATCTGTGTATTTAAAACATACTTGATACAACTGTAACATATAACATTTTTATGCATTGTAAGAAACCTCAGCAGTGATTCTCCGTCACAATTCTGTAATTCAGAAACACACCTTATATATACACATATATATGTATATACCCATCCAACATTAACCATTCTGGTGAGAAAAAAATTAATGAACGTCTTTTGGCAACAACAACATTAAACAAAATTGTTGAAAAATCATTGTTTCTCTTTTTATGTAAGTTTTTATTCAATTTCTTTGAAACGGAGCTTGTAAGTTATATAACTGCAGACTGATAAATACCTAAACTCTTTTGATGATGTGTTTCTAAATATTTTATCAACTATTCTTGATCATAATTCAAAATGAGATCTTCTCCAATCTGATTTTATTGACTGGGCTACAAGTTTGGCAACTTGGAACAGGGAAAACACATAACTAGCTGTAGATTGCAGTGTCTCAGTAGATTCATGTACAGTCCTCCAGCAGCAGCAAAAGGTGCACTGCTCAGAGAGAGGACAGTGAGACGTGTAGAGCAGCAAAGAAGAGGGTGTCTGAGAATATGAGGATGATATAGAAACAAATTCTGAATATGAGAGTGAGTTTCAGGATGAAAACTCAGAGCACGCAGCATCCCACCACTGAAGGAGCCCCACAGTCAGCTAGATCCAAAATGGCCAGACGGAATGGTTTTCCTCTCCAGTGACTGACTGCATATTTTTAAATGATTTCATATATCAGCTCAAAATAAGACGTTTTAATAACTTCCATTAAATTGTTTAATTTCATTTTTGTTTTTAGATTTATGTTACCAGTGACTTTATTATAGTGTATTTTGTCACTTTCATATTTAAATGTGATCTAGTAGCTGCAAACATTAGTGTCTATGTTTGAGATAAAGAGAATTTTTTATTTTTATTTCTTATTTTTGTAGTGCTTTAAAAAGCCAGAAATTGTCTGTGTGACCCAAATATTGCAAAGGGTCCAAAGAGAGAACACAAATTAACGTTTGGTTGAAATTCAATTGTTGTTCATATTATAACTTTAATGCAGATCTGAGAGTTAGTTAATAAGAACCGCATATGATTCTAAGGAGTACATATGTTTTCTCTTAGCTGTATGTTCTTTTGATTTTATATCTGGGGGTCAAGCCTAAAATGGTGTTGCTACTTTGCTTCTCGGATCTCACTTTCACACATGTGATAGTTTGTTAGTTTTCGTTATTTTATGTCATTACAGGTGCATTGGAATTGTTTGCGGGTCGAATGAAGGAAGCAATTAAACGGCATCTCTCTGGGCTCTGGAGGCTGCATGACGTGGAGTACAATTTCCTGTCTTTTTTTCCTCTCCCCTACTGGTGTGTATTGTACACATGAGACCACAGCAGACCCCTGCCGGGTTCGAGGAAGGATACTGGCGGGTCCCAGTGCTTCCTACAATAGAGAACAAAATGAGCAGTGCTGCATGTTGTCATGCTTTTTCCAGCCTGGGGTTTGCCTCCCGCTGCGTGTGTGTTTGGGACATTGAAGTTCTTTGTACGGCACAGAAAAAAAAGGAGGAAATAACGGGTGCGGATCTGCTGAGACCATGGAGACAAAGGTTGTGGGAAAACAATAGTTTACTGATTATTACTCAGATGCTGTGCTGTGAGCAACGTGACGTGATCAGCTGACTCTGCACTTTTCTTCTCACGCAGCACACGATTAGTGACGGGCGGCAGAGGGTGGGTGGCGGGATTACTCCCTCTCTCAATAATTTACTTTCCTCCGCTCCTCTTTTGTGTCTTTTTACTGTGACTGATGTCAGCTGAAACCACGGGCAGCCCAACTTTCTGTGTGTTGTGGCGCAGCGACACTGTCACTTCTTGTCACCAGCGCATCACGTCGTCTTGCTGTGACACACCAAACAAGCTCAAAGACGACTCAGTCTGTGCTGGGGAGTTTTCTACATATTGCCACATAGTTGCCTCATGTTGCGTCAATGATACAGTGGCTCCACTGTTACGGGCCCTGAAATAATAATAATGGGGCCTTACTGTTTTTAGCCATTAATAATAGACTGTGGAGCTGATTCCTGATACAATTGCAGGAAGCTGCATACTGTACATTACTACTGCTGTAATACCTGGGGTTCTTTTAAATCAAGAGGATTTGTCATAGATTCTCTGGTGGAGCTGAGAGATGTCCTGTTCGCTCAAAGTTCACTTGATAGCAAGGCTGTCCTCCTCTAAAATACAACTAGGACCAGCAGATACTTGTTACCATTTGATGACAGCTTTAATGAACACAAGCTTGTCACATCACAGGCCTTGACATTAGCGTCAAAGGTGTAACACACAGATAGACCTGCCACAATAATTATGTATCGACTTATGGCAGAATATATGGACATGAGTTTCATTTTTTCTGACCTTGATATTGTTTGTGCCAAGGGCCTTCAACTGTATGAAAGGAAATAATCTGCAAACTAATCAAATAGCTGATTGAACATTTGTCTGTACCTTAGACTCAGCACGGTCGTTGGACTGGACATTTCATCTCATCTTGTTGGAACCTCAGTGAACTTACTCCCTTCGTACCTTGTCAGTTAGAGGAGATGGCCAGTCAGCATCTCTGTGCAGCCTTTGTTCCCGATGCTGCATTACTGGGTTCTGAGGTGGAGGCGACGGGAGGATCGTGTGATGTTGCTGTGGTGAAATCTGTAGATGGCCTGAGATTTGCAGGGGTGAAATTTAAATATCTGAGCAGTGCATCTGAAAAGAAAAGACACCACTGGGTGTTACAGTTTCATATTAAGAAGGATGATTCCAAGAATAAAACTGACCAGATTGAATTTTTAGTCATTACAGCAGAATGCACAGAAGCAGTAAACCCTCATTATCACAGGTTATGTGTGTTTGTCAGGTGTTTAGGCCGGACAGGGACCGTCTCTTTTCTTTATCGCAATCATTTAGATCCAGTTTTAAAGTACCGTCAATTTTTGGCCAGTGAAAACCTTGTAAAACCACTGTGGCCTCTTGCTAGTAAAGCGACAAAACAGTTAGCACATGATGCTAACGTGTACAGCGTGTTTAGGAATCATTTTGTAAGCTCAATTAAATCACGTCCCTCTTCTGTTTGTATCCTGCAAGATTCATGTTAAAAGAGACACAATATTGTTATTTCTTTAAACTCTGTCTTCATAAATAATTTTTTGGTCTCATCACATTAGAATGTCATGCAACCAAGTTGTGCAGACTAAGCACGTGGGACTTTAAAAAGTGTTCTCCTGTAACTTGCTGAAGCATGAAGACTTATTTAATTGGGTTGTTGTGACCCTAAAAATACTCGCTCTCATTATGCCACATGTTAAAAGAAGTCACAGAGGGATAAAACAGACTAATTGAGTTGAGACTCTAAAATTATTCACGCTCTTTCTTACGTAATGTTAATAAGGCAGCAGCAGTGTGAAGCTGTGACCTGAAGATCCCTTACTTCAGATCTTCAGATTTACCTTTTGATTGCTAATTATGTAGTATTACTTAAAGCAAATACCCCTTGAGCTCGTGTCATTAACGTCTGTGTTAATAATGTCAACATGGCAGAAGTGAAAGTACAAAGGAGACGTTTCAGCTTGCGAAAAGTTGCAGTGTGTGTAACTGATCTCAGCTTTATTGGGACAGTTTTGAAAGGAAGGAAGTGCAACGTGTATTCATGGAAACACGATTTGGCTGCAGGGATGTTTCCCATAAAAATACTTTTGCGTTTCTAATTTCGCATACAAACATAAGTTTCAATAATTTATAGGAGAGATTGAAAGGCAGATGTCAAAGGCAGGATTTTTTTTGTCAATTTTCTAGCCAAATATGCTGTAATCTATCACCATAAACAATAACATAATTGTAGTCCGTATTTGGCATGTTGCATAGGTTACTCACCAATTCCTTTTAGAATAAAATATTTAATGAGATAGACATGGACAGATACATGAACATGGATAGTTTTGGTGTGGGCGGCGTGATACAGGGACTTATTAGTGCTGGACTTATAAATGTTTTCATAGCAACAGTTCAAAGTTCAGAAATCAGTAAAAAGACCAAAAGCAGCCGACAGAGGGTCAATCCGGTGCAGAAAAAGCCTGTTTCATTAAACCCCTGAGCCTGCTGTACATTATGCTAATGTTGGCATAAAGCACAAGGCAAAGTAACGGCACTGTTTGCAATTTCCTGTTTTTCTGCCTAATTTGATGTAGGAATGTGATCTGATCTCCACCAAAGTCACAAATACAGACAAATACAATATTTCTCAATTAACAAACAGCCATGGTGTGTGATGTCTTCCTCGAACTTACTGAACTTACTTTTTTCTTTGGACTAAATGTTGCTAATGTGTAACCCTGAAATGGGTCATTCAGGGACGCCTCGCATTTTAATTAATGCGTCAAAAATCACTTCTAATGGCACAGAAAGCTATGATGTCACAGCACAGAGTTAAGTGCCGCTCCAGCGGTTGAGTAGGCCGCGTGAATAGAGCTCTCATTAGCATCCACTTAAGGCACGGGATTGATCGGAAAATGACATTTGTCCGTGAAAAATAGATTCAGCAGGACAACATGACTTTACTGATGCTTTCCTGGCCACTTTTCTCAGGGCATTTTTATGCACCAATTTGTGTGAATTGTGTGTATGTGTGAGATAATGGACATGGGTGTTTTATAATCTCCCATAATAAATGTGCGAAGGCTGAAACTATTCTATTGGATAAATAATTAGGAAGTCCCTCCGGGATTTTGCAATTTGTTTTGGGGATTTTGGTTTCCTAAAATGCCTGATTTCACGACAGCTTCTTGCGATGCATGTTGCAAGGTCATGCTGAATTCACAGGGGACTGGTTGAATTTCTTGTTGCAATCGCATCGAAAATTCCCATGAAGTTGTGATTCAAATTGCTGTAAAGCTGGTTTCAACTTTATAAGTGATCAGATAAACAGGCGTGTGAGGAAAGTGTGAAGAGACTCATCGTCAGAGGCAGAGATGTCGGCCGCACTATAAAATGGACCCATCAAGCAGGATTGTCTGTTTTTCAAAAAACTCCACAAACGTGGAGCATTAACGTTTTGTTGCCAAAGCTACTGGCACCACATAGGAAGAAGAATTTTGTGGCTTTTTCGTAGCTCTACACATTTGGGGGTAAACGTGCTTTATGTGACCGTAAGTGATGAAGCTGTCGCCGTTTAAGTTAAATTCATCCCTTGATCACGTTTGTCTGCAGCTTCAACTAAACACGAGTGATATTTAGATTCAGTTAGGTCGTCTGTGCTTCGTTCATTTCTCTGACATTTCATCTGGACCCCCTGGCACTGCAGGAGCACAGGAGCAACTGACTCACTGTCTTAGTGAACGAAATCGTGTCCTTTCTCTGTAGGTCCGTTCATGGAGGGCATACATGCAAATGTACGAATAAAAATAGAGTTTTAAACACTACTGTAAATACTGAGTTGGTAAAGCAGTCATCCACAAACCACAAGGTCATTAGCTCGACCCCGCTGAAGTGTCTTAAAGCAAGACACAAGTTGTTGTCTGCCGCTTAGTTGTAAGTCGCTTTGGATAAAAGCATCTGCTAACTGTATTTGTAGTAAGTTATTACTTATGCTCCTGAGTGAATCTTCTTATAATTTGTCTTCATGTCTGTCGTCTCACACCGCTGACAGTCAAAGTTGTCAACCAGCTGGTAGCAGTGGGGCATTATTAAATTAAAAGCCCAGATACGTCCCTCTAGTTTCTGTGCCAGAGTCCGATATTTGCGGCTCTGTTTTGTTCTAGTGTGGATTTTGTTCATTCATGTTGCTTGCATGTATTTACAATTATGTGCACATTTGGTTTTATTGTATGTTTTCATCTACTTTTATTATGAATGTTTGGCTGTAGTTGCCAATTCGAATGGGTATAAACTTTTTTCAGGCCTTTACAGAAAAAGAATTCTACAGAAAATTTGCACTTAAAACACAGGAAAGTATAAATCCTTAAATATACAAATATAAGCAAATATAAGTTTATAGTCTGATGAGGAGCAATGTTCTATTCCAGTCACTCAAAATGATGAAACCAGCTGCAATGCGACTATTTCCATGCATTACTTCCCATGATTGTGTGTGTGTGTGTGTTGTTTTTCCCTTTGAACTGCAGCATCTTTGGATTTTCTGTCTTCTCACTCCAGACCTCTCTGCTGTAGGCAAACCCTGTGTTCTCTCTCTCTCCCTGTGAGACAGAGACTATGTGCTTGGGCCCTCATCGGCTTTTTTTCTGTGAGCATGGGTTGTGACAATTTGTCAGGTTCGCTTTGCCGTGACTTCTACTTTAATGCACACACAACATTTGCATCATGATACATATTACACGTTAGATATGATTATGCCCCTGCAGTGTTCATCGCAAAACACTTGTGAACGAGACATTACTGTGACAGCTCACTCGCACATCCCAATGCATGTGCGCACACACACACCCTTAGAATTTAGAGGAGATTTAGAAATTGAACTCAGTCTCTTCTCCCTTCCACTGAAAACTGACCACAATCCTGATTCCACTCACAATCTGCACATCTGAAACACTGTTAGATTTGTGAGTCTCATCAAATGTGGCCACACTCAACATGTCAAGCAGACGGTTTATTCAGCTCAAGCTCCTTTAATTACTGTCACTGTTCTCCTCCGACTGATACAGCCTTAACCTTTTGTTAAAATTTCCTACAGTGACAAAACGAATCTTCTGCTAAAAATACCGATTTTTTTTTTCAGTAATTCATAGCACTAAATCCAGATAAAGAAACATAATTTCCAAAACAAATGTGACACTTTTTTAAATTGTAAATGTGCTGTTTATCTTTATTGGTAGGGGTACGTCAGGGAGGGAAATGCAGGTTATAACACGACACACTCGCATTATTCACACTGTAGCGGGAGTCTTGTCTACATACTTTATGCTCCATAGACACTAAGGACTTTAACAGTAACTTCTAAATAGAAATAGACGTCCGACACTGCTGGCAGACATTTTGTTACGTACTGTATATGTTCCATTTTTCTGTGTGTTGCTCCAAACATGTGTCTGATGATCAGGTATGAGCTGATATCACTAAATGGCAGGTCATGTTTACAGAACAATAAACAGCTTTTAGCTTCAACACGTTGGATAAAAGCATGTCAGTAACCGTTTAGGACTTACAGCCATTTTCATTAAAACATCCTCATTTTTGTTGGCTCATATATAATGGAGCAAATGGCTGAGAAGCACTTGTGTGGCCAATTATGGCCTGTTTCCGTATTACTTCACAATTAATCAAACTAAAAGGCCTCAAGCTGCTTCTGAGTGTTACATTTGCATTTAGCAGCAGTTCCCTGGAGTTCTCAACACAGGTCCAACGAAGGGCGAACGAAAGAGGCCGTCTTTAGAATGAAACGAAATCTTTGTGTACAGGATAGACATCATACATCATATAGACAAATGCAATGTGCTTAAACTAGTAACACACAAACCATTATAACCCGTCACGTTTTGATAACCCATTAAACATTATAATGGGCGTGGTCAATATGACAATGAACTGATTAGATCTGCACAGTTGGAAGAATTTCGGACCGTTATTTCCCACTCATTCATTTTCTCCTCCATGATGGGCCTGAGTCATTGTAAAGAGTGGAGGGGCTCTGCGGCAAACCTCAGGCACAAAACTGGGCTTATTCTGGTAGAGATGTGCCGTAGCGTGTATGTTGACATGAGGTATTTCTGAGCACATTCATGCTGTCAACAGTAAATTGATGACAAGATGTCAGGTTTGTTTTACTGTGCAGCATAACACCTATGTTTAGACCGTCAATGTGGATGACGAAAAACCTCCCGAGAAAAAAAATAAAGTTACAATGCAGAGGATAACTGATGGACACACAATGTCCAGGTGACACCAACACAAGGGGAAGGGTAGAAGACAGGTGTCTTCAAGCGGCGCTTTTAAAACTATTTTTTAAAATATTATAGGATTAATTTAGGCAGGTATGCAACTAATGATGTAACAAAAACAATCTATTTAAACCTATTTAAAGGTTATCTTGTGGCATAAGTAAAATGACTGCAGCAATCAAATCATGTTCATTTCATAATTATCAGGCCCTTTGTACCCTTGCTAATCTCTAAATTAAGCCCTAGTTGTCTGGGAGATTTTAAAAGTCATTTCTGAATGTTACCTGACAGTCTGGTGAGAATTAAACGTAATCTTAACCTTGGAATAATGCACAGTTTGTACTCGGTGAAACGTCTCAGCCTATAATTAGCTGTGAGAGCGATTAAATTTTATCTAGACTAGGAGCATCCTGAAATATGTTTGTGATACATGTAAGTTTTAAGGTGAGAGAGAAAATAGCAACAAGTGTTTAAGGAAATCTTGAAGGAGTCATGTTTATTATCTATTTTTCATCATCTTTTTAGTTTGGAGCAAGTCAGTTTCATTCAATGGCCACTTTATTAGGTTCACCTGTAACATCTAATACAGATCACCGCTCTGACAGTCTCAGCTTAAAGTCTGAGACGTTATAACCTTGTAAAAGTAAAATTCAAGGCAGCGCTGCAGTGTTGGATTGCATTAGACTGTACAGGTGTACCTAATAAAGTGGCCAGAGAGTGTAAAAAGCCCATTCCTAAATCTGCATAATCCAAGAGATGAAATGCAGAGGGATTAGTCTTCTTAGTCATCTTTATAAATGATTTTCTGTTATTCTTTATGAAAGTTTCAAATGTGATTGGAAATAGTCTGATGAACAAACTGGGTTTCGCACTATAGAACTTGCAATGTAATCACATTATTTGTGCAAATATGCAGGAAGGGAGTTCTGTTTTTTGTTGTTTTCGACATTTCCAGAAGCCTTTTAATTGTGTAAACTGATGGGGAGTTTTATAGAGCTATTAAGTCTCTCTGAGAACTGGAAGGTTCGTGACGCCCTCTGGTCCAAAACACAGAGACATCCTTTCCCCTACACGTTTTGTCCTTTATAGGTGACTCTGGGGGGTCTGGTTTAGTGGTCAGGCTCTCTAATTCTTTTACTGGCACGTTGTTTTATGCAGACGATGTGGTTCTGTTGGCAAAAAATTGAACAGGATATTCAGGGTATGATGAATATTGTACTGAACTGGTAATAATGATAAAATTCAAATTATGCATTTTAGAAAGATGAGCTTGAGTTTGCAACATGAGTTTGGCAAATTTAGAAATATGTAGTGTATATTATTTAAAACATTGTACAAATTTTTTGTTCAAACGTTATCAAAAAAAAGGTCTAAAAGAAAAAGTACTAAATAAACCAAAACTGAGAACATTCTGTTATTAAATGATATGTCACACTCACCTGAGCAGAGCCCACAGGTCTGTTTGTGAAAGTGTGTGATTTGGATAAAGCTGAGAATGAAGTTTTTCATTTTGTGTTTTTCTGTGTGTTTTTCAGAAATGTCAGATATGAACCGTACTTGTTTTATCATGACAGATGAATGTAGACTACAGAACTTAAAGACATTTGAAATAGCTCGTTTTGTTAAATGCCTATGGAGACATTGGATGGTGAACAACATAGTGCAAAGCTGGTAGTCTGGCTGTAATTGATACAACGGTGTCTTAAAATCTGTAGATTTCCTCTTGTTTCTAAAGGTTTTGTGACCAATGTTGTGTGAGCCCATGTCAGCTGGGCACCTTCAGGTCTACTTAAAGACAAAAGCCTTCATTCATTCATAAATCCTGGAGCTTATCTCACTACAAAAGGTGTTTCTGCATTTGCAGTTTATTCGTCTGGAACACGATTGTCTTTCATATGTCAATAACCGTGACCTTTAGCATCCATACCAGCTTTTTCATTGACTAAGATGCTAAAATGTATATTTTACTGCAACAGATGCATGAAAAGGTTTTGGGGCGACATTCATTCATAGAGTCCGGACCATGTCGCCTTGGGGCCTGACTGGTGTTGATGCTCTGAAATGTGCTGCAGTGTAGCTCCCACACAAATAAAGCCAAGTGTATTACTGTGTATGCTAATGATATAACAATAATACATAACCCATTCTCATAATAGAGCTGTTGATTTATATTATTGGATCAACAGCTTGGAACTGTTCTTGGAATCAACAGCAGAGGATTTCATTTACTCTGCATGTAAGACAGTATATAAAGAAAAGGTGCCTCCAATCTAAAATTGACCTATATTTGGCGATAATCCAACAGAACACGGTCTCTGCCTGTCTTAGATACAAGCGATAACGTTGCTTATAATTGAAAGCCGTCAAATCACATTTATTTGCATGCAAACGTTGTCAGAAGTCACTGATTACGTGTTCAGGAAAATGGTCTGTGGTGGTCATCGTTACAGCCGTTACAACGGCAGCTCACTGAGGGTTGACGTTGGACGTTGGACGTTGCTTCATAATCCCAATGAACTCGCTGCTCCAACGTGTGCATCAGCAAAAGTAAGTAAAGCCTTTTCAGAGTGGTTAGTTAGTTAGAATCGTCGATAAAGGGTCAACATCAGTCACAATCCTAAGGCTGTGGCATCACAATCAAGGCTGGATTCAGACAAAATGTGCTCGTCTTTAAAATGTCTTCTTCGTCTTACTGGCCTAAGCTTTCACCAACCCTGCTGTTTGAACGACTATCAGTCCACGTCCTACAGTATGTCCATCACACTTGGCCCCTGTACTTTGCCTGGTACCAATGAATTCTGTGCAGTGATTAATCTCAGACAATAAAACAAAGGCAAAAAAACTGACCAACAGCCTCTTTCTCCTTTTATTGCCTGATTGGAGACACAGCATTGCAAAAGCTTTACTTCGGGATTTCCTGTTGCCAGCTAATATTCTGGTATGAAAATATTAAATTGTAAAATTAATTGCAATGTCCAAATTTGTGTGAAAACATACCCTTGCTTAGCCAAAACTGCACTGATGTCTTTTTTATGTGAAATTTTCTTTTTAATACAGATATGTGGCCTGATATTATGTTCTTTATTGTGTTCTTTAATATGTTCTTTAATATAGTAGTAAAGTACAAAGCTATTTGCAAAATGTTTCAACATTTTGAAATGTAAAAAAAAACTGGGCTATTTTCAAAATGATTTAAAGCTTTTTGAAAAATACACGGTCCTTTTGAATTTGATGCCAATATCTAGTAAAAACAAAGGGCCACAGTCAACAAAAGACCGACTGGGAGGAACATGCCATTTCTTCATTCATTCTTTTTCTGTCATTTCCTCGTGGATAGAAAATAAGTTTATATAAAAATATGTGTGCAGTTTCAGACCGAAATTGTTTTTCCAGACGTTTTCCATGTTTTTCTTTCACGACATTTTGGCAGAGATTGTCACATGGTAGAAATGTACTGGGAAAACCTGGCTGTGGACGATGGACATGTCAAACACACTTTTAATGAAATGACCCAATTAGTTATATATTATATGAATGTGATTTCATTCTTCTTCATTAATTCCGGTACATGCTGTCCACTCAGTGTTCGTCCGTCCCCTTGTTTTATAATATTCTCACACTGTTCAGTCAAATCGATAGCTTTGTTCTGTAACCAACGTTCCATGAACTTAGCAGAACTTCATGGTTCACGTTTAACAAAGCGAGTTAATTAGAGGGAAGATCAGAGAGTCGAGGTGTAGCTACTGTCTGAGCAATGCAACAGGAGGGTGAATCAGGGACAGCGGAGCAGACAGCGAGTTAATCTCCCAGCAGATAAGTTCATCTTCCCCACATTGACTGAAGCATTTATGACACATCCAACCTTTGGCAGACATTTGGAAGGTCAGTGATAATAATGTACTCTCCTTAAATGTCTCGCTCTCAGTCTCTCTCCATAAGCCCTTCCTAAGCACTTCTCCCCGTCTGCCTGTCATTTTCCCGGTGCTTCACTGTCCCTTCTAAAATCAAGCCTCGACGATAGTGGGCTATTTATTAGGAGAAGTAGCTTTTTATCCCCATAGTGGAGCTGTTTCATTGAAGGTTATGAAGAAAAATGCCACTTAGTGATTATCTCACTCTCGAGGGCAGAAAGTGAAAGTGAGCTTGTTTGGGTCCTTTTGTGTCTAGTAAATTCATATGTCTTCGCTTTTCACTAGCCAATATTGCAGACATTTTATTTCATTTTCACGTCGGGGAGCAGTGGTGGCTCAGAGGTAGAAAAGGCAAAGGTCTGACCGCTCCCAGGACAACTGAGACAGGTCAAGTGAAAGAGAAGCACTTACCGATCCCTCAGCAAAAAAGCACTATAGCTGTATTCAGACATCTACTGGAACCCGAAACGTGTCTAGATTTCTATTGGAAGAGCTGTAAGTCCAACTCAGTAGGCCAAGACAGTAAGTGGACATTAGCCGCTCCAGGGTCCAACTGAGCCCTTGTGTAAAAACAAGTTTTTAGATTTAGTCCGGAGCAAGCGAACGTGTGAGCGGCAATTCGGTCAGTTCAACACTAGACAACAAGCCTGAGAAAATGATTCCCATACCTTGTGTGGGAACCAGGGTTATACGCGTAACCCAGCGTCTCAAATTAGGAGCAGTTATTGCAGTTATTATTACATTTGGAGCAGTTATACTGGGCCCAAAGTGGGAGAACCCCGATTAAAAAAAGTCAAAATTATCGACTGGCTGCATACAAGTAAAAAGAATAACGGCAAACAATGATAAAACTGTCCCACAGGTAGAAGTAGAAACCGCTTCACCAGCCATTACAGGCTCTGCACTGGGCTCCAAATGTCAACTAGAAACAATAATCTTTTCAGGTGAGCAAAATCTGAGATACAGACAGAGCATTTATCATCACATTATTTCTTTTTTCCCCAAATGTCACTCTGTTTTCAGTTTGCCTGTTTCTGGCCTGGGCTTTATTAATATCCATAGTGAAAGGAAAACACACACACACACACACACACACACACTCATAAAGCTGACAGAAATTGAATAGGCTGGGAGAGATGGGTTTAGAAAATAAAGCAATAACTGGCAACGAGCCATTTATGCACTGACTCAATGCAGCTGAAAAGAAATGATGCTTCCTGAATAAAGTTTTATTGTGTAAGTACAAGGACAAAGTTTTGCTGTCTCATTACACCTGTGAAGACCCGCGTGTCAACCTGGAAGCACATTTCGTACTGGAAAGTTTTCTTTTCAAAGTCAAAGTTAATTAACGACTCAGACTAAAGCCACTGTCATCTGCATATTTACAGATACATAATGAACCTAAAAGAACAATTGATTTAATTATCATACTAACGTATTAATTGAAACAATCTTTGAAAATAGCTTATACTTAATGTACAATACAAAGACATATAAGAATATTTGAAACACATTCCGCACTGAACATTTTGAACAATGATGGATATTAGTGTTTCACAAACAGGGGAATGACGTACTGAATTATTTTTACTCCCCTGAGGAACAGGGGACAAGCTGGAAGTTGTCTTACATGGATCAGGAGGCTTTATGGATTTGCTTCATAAATGAACAACACTGAGAGGGAAAAGCAGAGAAACTGGGGGAATTGACAGAAGGGCAGTTGCTGATTAGTTCTGAGCTGAAAGCTGACAGCTGACGCGTTTGTTCTTTTAGCAAAAGGTGTTTAACAAAGCAATAAATGAGACAAATGTGAGACTTGAACCAGGCACATGGCATTCTGAATTATTGATAGGAAATTAAACAATGTCTGCGAGTCCTATAAAGTGCAAACCATTTATTATTAATGAAGAAGAAAAACATGGTCTTTCATCTGTTAGGAAATATGTGCTTTTAACTAGTGACTGAAGAACACACAGAAATGGGATTGAATTTTAATCTGGTTGGATGTGTTTACAGGAAACTGAAATAGTGTGCAGTATTGTTTCCATATTTACCATGTAGGATTTAATGTTGAATGATTCTTTTTCAGCTTAAGTTAGCATCAAAAGCTTTGAAGGATATAAACACACACACACACACACACACACACACACACACACTCTCCTAAGCCTCCCAGCGTTACTGTGTTCGCAGCCTTTGTCATCGTCCTCTCACTGCAGCATCTCTGCCCACAGTTGTGTATGAGTGATCAGACAGCGGCACTTTACATCGTGCGTGTAAAGAACGTGAGGTCAATGTCATGAAATGTTGATTCTGAGTCAATATTGTACGAGTTCTGCAATTTTTGTGTCAGCAGGTTAGATTCTGTGGTTCTGCTCCCAGAGACGTTCCCTTCTGACGAGGGTTCTGACTGGCCTGTTATCATACAACGAAAGATGGTAAAATATTGGCCCAAGACTGCAGTAACGCTAAATCTTTTACTAAAACGACTAAGCAGGTTATAAGTCAAACTTCTCTGCTAAACAACAGGATTTAAATGTGCAAGTTAAGTTTCACATTCGTTACATTTTCAAATGTGAATATTCAAGTTGGAAAAAAAGCAATTTTGTTCCACAGATGCATTTATTTCTCAATAATGTACAAAAATCCAATGCTACAGATTAACGATGGGCACTGGAGTGGAGTGGATCAACAGAAGAAGAATGAGTCATGCCAATTAGTCTTTCAAAGAAAAGAGTTTTTACAGACCAAGGTAACCATGATTTCCAAAAGGAGTTTCAAACTGTGGACAGTCTCAGTCCACCTTAAATGAACCTCGGGAAAAGGCAGCGGTATCTATGATTTCCTTTAATATACGGCCTTTTTTTAATGTGCATTTTACAGTGTCCCAACATTTTTGGCACAGGGCTGTTTGATCAGCTCTTTTTTGGCTTAGGTTCTACTATTCTTCAAGGCGGAGTCGGGGTAGATCACCATGGCGATCATATGAAACTTCAGAGCATCAGAACAAAATGGGAAAACTGATCATCTTTTCTACATGAACACCACAGCTGACAGTGTCAAATGTTCACTGTGGTTCTAGGCAGAGTCTCTAATAAATTTAGGGATACATTTCCACTCGGAATAATACATAATTCTATGATAATTATTAGAGCTTTAGTTTATTTGCATAAAAATAGTTAATCCCCAACACAGTTCCTGGCTGTGTTGACGACTGAAAAACATGATGATAATTGAATCAAAAAACTAAATCCTCTTGTGTTTTAATGGAAAACAGATCCATATACAGTTGTACTGTATATTTTTTTAAATCAAAACCATTCCGACTGACTGCAGCATGAATTATTTCTTTCTCTTCTCTCTGGCAGCAACAACTGTTTGACATTTGACACGATGTCTAATTGTTTGTGAGCGTCACATAATCTGAATAATTTGTTTACCAGACAAGACTGCAACTCAAGACGCCCCATGTAATATTAGCTACAGTTATTTACAGTTTTAGCCTTAGTTTAACATTTGAAAATTATTTCTGTTGTTTCTTCAGCTTCTTATTTTATTCTAGCTCATTTACAAATCACCTTCCTTACACGTCACGTTTTGCTGCCACCACAAACACATTCACCCATCAGGTCTCACAACTTTTATCCACATTATCGCTGCTTCTAATTAACCACTTTGCCTCTGTCACATAAACATAAACTTACCTCTTTGTTAAAGTGTTGAACACTATTAATCCATTCCAAACTGTTTATTCTATAAATATGTAAATGTATGATATTATTTACTTGTATTTATCTTATTAGTAATTAGACAAATATAGACTACAAGTGGAAAGTTTGGACATGCCTTCTTATTAATGTTTTTCCTTTATTTTCATGACTGTTATCGTAGATTCTCACTGGAGGCATCACATCTGTGAATGAAGACAGATGGAATCATGTGGTGAAGATTTAACATGTTTTATATTTTCGCCGCCCTTTGCTTGGATTACACTCTTGGGCTTCAGCTGACGTGGTTTTCACAGCTGAGCCTTGTCAGGGTTCGTTTGTAACGTAATGGGGTCGGGACCATAAAGGGAAACCACGAGAGAGACGAGGTGTGTGTGGTGAAATTACAAAGGCACGTGTCCTTCAACTGCAGGCACAGTTTTGGATTTAGCATTTGGAACATACTTAAAAAAAGGCCTGGTGTTAAGTTTACGGCTTATCCACCTAAAATATGAGGAATCGGAGGAAGTGTAACTTGTGATGTGTTACATCGACATGTTGTTGGAGGTTTAAACTCTGCATAGTTAGAAAAATTTAAAATTGAATTTGCATGATGTTTGATTGTTAAAAGCGTCTGCTCCCCTCCTCCTGCATATGTTTCCGGTACTGCTCAACAGTTAAAAGTCCTTAAATTACACAGTACACTTACTAAAGTAGAGACACGGTGTCTCTGGTTTGAATAAAGACATTTTCAACCTGATCTTTACACTTCGTGCCGCAGTTTGTCACGGAAATCAACTTCCTCTGTGATAACATCGTTTGTTGCAGCTGCAGGAACAGAAACCAGCACCTCTGTGGCGGTTCCGAGGGACACGCTAATAACCTCCAAAGTCGATTGGTTAACGCACTGGGTGAAAAGTGCGTCTCAACGGGAGACTTGATTTAAACTCCCACCCCCGAGTCTTCAGACTTAAATTGGACTCAATTGGACCTTCAAAAGATGTCAGGCTCAACTCGATGTCTGCCTTGACACTTCGCTGTTAGTCGCTATAATGTTCATTGATTTAATCCTCCCTGTCTGACACACACACACACACACACACACACACACACACACACACACACACACACACACACACACCTCTCACTTAACTAAACAGCATTAGGATGGAGCAGGGCTTCGGAGGTGTGAGTTTAAACTCGAGGCTCTAAGCTGGGTCACATCACCTCACACTCCTTATGTTGGCAGCACCACGTTGTGTGTGAATGTCCGTCTCTCTCACTGTCCTGTCTCTAGTGTTTATGGTGTGTGTGTGTGTGTGTGTGTGTGTGTGTGCCATTCTCTCTGCCCCCGCCTCTCTCCCTTTCTGCCTCTGTAAGGTTAAATTATTTTGTCGCGCAATAAAGTGTCAGAACATATTAGGCAGCGTTGGACAGGAGACAAGGGGAGTGTGGAGGAGAAAAGAAGGAGTTCAGCAGGACACAGTGAGGCTTCGCAGAAGGATGTTGGACAACGTCTACACCAAAACACAATCCGTCTGCATCCCACACGCCGAAGGACTTCCTTTCAGTGCCTTTCTTTACTTGCGTCTCTGTCAGGCTTAGGTCTAGATTTGGGTCTGGACCTGATGATTCACAACTTACAGTTTATTTCTTTCTTTGTTTCCTGTTTCCCGCTTTTATTTTGAATCCCTCAGCTCTACTTCCTGCTCCATTAGTCTTGGAGAACATCGTTGTTCTTCATGCCAAACATGCCCAGCTCTATGCTCGGTTCTCTTCCAGACTGTCAGGTTCTTACTGTGCCCTCTCCAACCTGCACTTCCCCATTCACACTAAGACTGTCGATACACTCAGTCTAGAACCAATTCAGTTCCGTTTGCTCGCTCCGACTCTCCCAGCTGAGACCCTGCACCATTTGTTGCCGCCCCCTCTAATCCCCTTCCCGGTTAATAAGCCTTTTAAAATGTTTTTGAGTCCAAACAAACACATGTTCTGTCCCTGTCTGCCTCAGAGACTTCTGCCCTGTGGACTTTATCTTGGGGATTTTGAAGTACTTTGCTCCAAGGCTGCGGTTTTTAAATTTGGAAACTCTGGGACTCAAATACACCTAAATACAGAAAGAACAAAGAAACATTAAATCAAGAAGCAAAATGTGCACAATGCATAATAAAATGGACGATGATTATAATACATTTAGACACTCCTGCTGTATTTGTGTCCTCTCTGTTTGTGGATCATAGATTTATGTTTCGGAACAATCGTTACCACGGTGATTTTTCACTTTTACAGTACGTTGTGTGTGATTGGTCTGTAAGTGTTTAGCAGGACGTCCGTGATCAGCGAGTCACAATCGCTGCTGCAGCTCCACCTGCTGCCTGTGTTAATGGGCTTAAATCAGCAGGCCACATAACAGAACAGAACCGAGCCTGGAACTACCGGGTCTCTTGTACAATATCTTTGTGATACTGTCAGGCATTGCTTGTTATTGTGATATCAAGTATCATATCGTACCTTATTGAAAATGAAGATTATTTTACTGAAAATGGTGCATTTTCTGTTTTTATTTAAGCTGGTGCAGTGACGTTTCACCTCGTACAGGGATCAGTACGCCATTTTGGAAAAAGTCAATTGATATTGTTTTGTCTGTAATTAAAGGAAATTTTTGCTTATTGTTTGTACTAGAATGAAATTCAGTTTAATGCTTCCTGTCTAACAGACGTCATGTGGCCATGAGCTGTCACACCTCAGAGGACGTGTATTTAGCCCCCCACTCCACTTCCTGTACATTTATGACTCCAGTCACCTTCCAGTGGGAGGAAGCAGTAGGACTGACAGGCCAGTGCTTGAAACGCGTGAATTTTCAGTTGTATCCATTTCTGCATTAAATGAGCAAATGTAACATCTGATGTTCATTGACAACCTAAAACTCGATAAGAAGAACTAAATTAAACAAGCTTTGAAAAAAAGCTAATTGTTTGACTAAATTTTATTTGTAAATTAATAATCCTTCATGTTTGTGGCAAAAGAGTTTTTTCAAGGGGAAATCAGACTCAGCTGTTTCAGTCAGGTGAATACTGATGACACTCAGGTGTGAGGCTGGGAGTTCCGGCTTGATTTAAAGAATGACAGTTTGGCTCCAACCTTAACAACACGGGCTTGTTAAAGTGCGTCACGGCACCAGCAAAGGACATTTCTACAGACCCTTGAAGCAGCATCAGTGACGTGCAGCAGACTGCAGAGTTGTAAACGCTCTGCCGTCCTCGTCTGTCTTTCTTTCTCCGTGTGTTTCCGTCATTTGTGTGAGTCATGTAGAACCAACCCTGTCTTTTGAAAATGACCTTCCTCTGCATCTGGAAATGCAACAACAATGACATTTTTATAAGGAATGTAACTCAGTGGACGAATTATGTTCCAGTGCAGGATGTTTTTAAATGAATTAATGTCTCAGTTCATCAACAGAAAGTGAACAGATCTCTCTGGCTTCTTATCTACTGCCTGCAAAATCATTTGAGGAATATTTGTGCTTGTGTTATTGGGCTTTTTAAAATCGATATTTTGATATAGATTTCATTGGTTCATTCATAATATCAGGGGTGTGGTCTAGTAAGAAAATGCAATGAATGTACAATTCATTTCATAAAAGCATAAATAAAGTCTTCCACGTGTAAGTGTTTTCCGGATGATCCTTGTGCTCAGTGGGACACCATCTATCATCACTGAAGCCAGTTTCGACCCACCTACAGGTATGAAATCCTGCTGACCTTGGGTTTGCAGGTGCAGTCATAAACCTACCACAGGTCAGCTGCCGTTCTGTCAGTGCACCACAGCTTCATTAACCCCACATCCGCAGACAAACAGCCCCACTCTGAGCTCTGAGCTCTGGGGTCATTACTGTGGCATCGTGAGGGCATTGGAAGGAACATGATGCTTTTGTTTTATTCCCTATGAGGTTTATGCAAATCATGTTGTGGCTGAAGGGAGCTCTGCCCAGCAAACGGCGCCTTCATCACGCAGCGTGCCGGGCCTAAATTGCTTCAGCTTTAAGAGTAATCCAGCACGGCTGGCACCCATAAACCCCTTTATAATTGGAACATTCTCTGATCTAATCAGACTTGCTGGTCATGATGCCTGCAAATTACAAAGATCATAGCAGTGATTCTGAAGGTCCGACTCTGCACCACTTCTCAAAGCTGCTGTTAGCCTGGGAGCTGGAGAGATGCAGCGTTGCATGGGCTACTTTACAAATAAATATTTTATTGGCCAATTAATGAGATTTGCATGTCTGTGACCATAGCAGGTGCAGAGGCTTTATTTTCTGTCCACTGCTGTTAGGCAGCTTGCAGCTCACTGTGCCAAATTGCGCCATGAACTGCATGGCTTTCTGATTTGATTATGTTCGTGATACAGCATGCTTGTGGGTATACGTGGCCTTAGAGATTATGTTAGCATGAGGGGATATCTAAAAAGCACACATGCTTTTACAATTTCTAGCTCTAAGGCCTACAGTGAATATGGAACCATCTGGTTACATTTAAAAGAATGTATTTGAAAGATTAGATTAATTACCATGATAATTAATGATACACAGTGAATTGAACAAAAAGTGTGTATTTAGTGATTGTGAACATATATATTCAATTTCAGATATTTAATTATTTAATTCAGAGATGTTGGTCGTCTTCCTCGGATCCTTCCACAAGACTTTGACTCTTCCAGATGATCCTTTGGTAGGATCCAAACATCTGGAATGAGACTCCAGGAGCCAGGATGGCTGATGGTCAAACACAGAGAACCAGAGCAAAAAGAGAGAAGAGACACAGACACATTCAGCTTCCAGTGATCTCATATGTAGGACAAGGGACATTCTTCTTCAGTGCTGTCAAAAATGTAAATGAAAAAAAAGTTTATATGAGGATTAGATTTTTCTTTGATGAATAAACTAGATTCTGTCAGGTACCATCAGGCTTGGTTCATGTCTGCAGTTTGCATGATGTGCCCATTGAATCTGGCTGTGAGCTGTCCCCTCAATACACGCTCTCTTTTGATGAGTTATAATCCCGTTTTAATTATAATTGGATCATAGCCTTTCGCCTTTACTTCATATTTGACAAGCAGAGAGAAGGGGAGGGGGGTCATCCCAAATGGACAGGAATCAAAACAGACGGGTGAACTTTAAACCGTCCACAGACTCAGAGCCGGCTAACTGGTAAACTACAGGACAATAAGTCGGACGTGAATGAAGCCGGTCTATTAACTATCCTAAGATAAACACGCTCGGCTCTCTTTCTCTTCCCGCCCTCCTCCCTCTCACACCCTTCTTATCCTAATATCCCCCAATCAATCACTGCCCTCTCTCTCTTTTCAATCAGTCTTCTTTTTTTTTTTGGGTCATGCATGACCAAATTTCAATCAATCTTTATCCTCATTTCTCTTTCTCACCCCTTGTCTTTCTTACTCTCCCTCTCTCTCATTTACACTTTGGCTTATGTATTATCAATCACTCCCTTTCTCCCCCAACTCCATCTAAGCCATTCCAATCCTTTTCTTCAGTCTCCTGTTATTGATCAATAAATCTTTCCATAGTTCGGCCTCATTGACACCCAAAAGATGGAAAAGCACTTTATATATCTGCCGTGTCTAGTGACACACACAACATACACACATTCATACTAAACCATATTAAAGCTTCTCGCTTCATGTCAGGTCAGTATTTGAAAGATATATTTTATTACGGGTCTTTTGTCCTTGTGGTTTGGAGCAACACATGTTCAGCACAAAAAGGAATATTTCCCATCAAATATTACACTGGGCACAGCCAAAGACTCCATTCATTATAACACAACCAGAAGCAACCAACTCTTGACTTTACCACGGTCGGATGGGCAGAAAGCTTTATTTCAGATCTATGTCAGGATGAAGGAATGAACACAGGAGTCACTCAGACTTAATGAGAACCAAATCTATGCATCTGTTCTGTTTTAGCCTCGTCTATCAGAAAGGGCGAGTTTAGAGGACCCAAATAGAGGCAAGGACGAGCGACTGGAAGAAAATGATTAATTGAAACAGAATGAATGAAGTGAATGACGTGATAGGCTTCGACCGGTAGGAACACCCGGGATGGCTCACGGCAGGGGAGTAGTGGTAGGATCTGGAGGTGGGAAAAAGACAGGTGAGTAGGTGAATGACAACAGAGGGGAAACTTATGAATGAGTAGTGTCTTACGGAATCTATGGAGAGCTGGTAGGATGACGGACGGGTTGTCAATGGTTGAGGTGAGTATATGG
This sequence comes from Channa striata, assembly GCA_033026295.1. Lineage (NCBI taxonomy): Eukaryota > Metazoa > Chordata > Actinopteri > Anabantiformes > Channidae > Channa > Channa striata. The sequence goes on along the minus strand of CM065173.1, from coordinate 26,526,240 downwards.
CGAAACTAGGAGTAACTGAAATCGTCTGACAACGTCAGGGAGAAAACAGGCACAAAGTAACAACAGAAAACGAGGTACGTGGAAAAGTAACAAAACAACAAGTCAAGAGCTCTGACAGAAACAAAGTAACAAATCATATACTCATAACAGTTCTTGAAGTCGTCGTGGCCCTGGTGGGGAAAAGGCACAGATTAACAAGACGCGTGGTCCAAAACGAAGACAGGGAAAATTTGGCAAGATAAAACAGACTTGGCAAAAACGTGGCGTGGCATGGAACGAGACATGAATGATAATCTGGCACTGGAGAAATGTGCAGGCATGGTTTAAATATGAGGGACACAGGTGAAACATATGGAACTAACGAGAGGGGAGGAGAGCAAGGCGGAGACAGACAGGACCGTAACCAGGGCAACACAGATCAACACCGAGACCGTGACATCGTCAGTATTGTGGCTCTTGGCTTGACAGTGTCCCCCAATGTGTTGGTGGTCCAGACCACCATGACTGCCATGAAATTTGGAAGACCTTCTTCTTGGAAGACGTCTTCACGTTCGGTATTTTCTTCCAAAGATCAGCTGCTAGCTCTTAGCTGGGGTTGAACTTCTCTATGGGAGGAAACCGAAGATTCCTGGAGAGATACGAAGAAAAACCTTTTATCAACTCAACAGTGTGTGTGTGTGTGTGTGTGTCTGTGTGTGCGCGCACTAAGAGTTGAAGCTACAATAAGCAACTTCTGGGAATCCACTCACCACCATCTACTGGGATACAGAAGTCTGTGGGATCAAATCCCAGTTCACCCAGCACGTGTGTCTCTGAGCAAGACACTCAGCACCAGCTCCCCATTGCCTGCCCACGGCTCCCCTCCATGCAAAGCAGAGCAATAATTTCATTGTGTCTCAATCACGACAAAGATTCACTCACGTTGTTCACGGCTTCACAGACACCAACCCTGCCATCAGGGAACAGACTGTTAAGTCTATGTTGCTGTTGGCTCCCAAGTTGAATAAGACCAACCTCAACCAGGAACTAATGCGCCACTTTGCCCAGCTGCAGGCCAGAGATGAACAAGGCCCGATCCGTTGCAACACCACTGTCTGCTTGGGCAAGATTGCTTCCTACCTCAATGCTGGGACTCGACAACGAGTTCTGATTTCTGCCTTCTCACGAGCCACTAAAGACCCTTTCCCAGCTTCACGTTCTGCTGGAGTGCTGGGTTTCGCTGCTACACACAACTACTACAGTGTAAGGGAGATTGCTGCACGCATCCTGCCCACCCTCTGTGCCATTACTGTTGACCCTGATAAAAGTGTCAGGGACCAGGCATTCAAAGCCATCAAGAGTTTTCTTACTAAGCTGGAGACTGTGTCAGAAGACCCCTCCAAGCTGGCTGACATTGAAAAGGATGTAGCGTCGTGTGCGCAGCCTGCAGGTGCCTCTTCCAGTTGGGCTGGCTGGGCTGTGACTGGCATGTTGTCTATAACTTCAAAACTGATCCGTAACGCTCCAGGGACAGAAGGAGGTGCAGCAGCTGAGGGCAGTGGGGCTGCCAACACCACCAGCTCTACAAGTGTTACTGATGCATTATCTGCAACGGGCTCTGAAAATAAAACTCCACAATCCTCTCTGACTCCCCACCCTGCCTCTAGTCGTCCCCACCAATCACAAACTCTTGAAGTGACAGACAGTGTTCATGAGTCAGTAGGAGAACGCTGGGATGATGAAAAGGACTGGGGAAGTCTGGAGGAGCTAGGGAAAGGTCAAACTGAGACAGATGACTGGAACACAGACTGGTCAGGAATGGCTTCATCCAAAAAGAAGGCCAGTGACAAAGGAGCAGGCCGGTCATCCTCCATGGACGTAAAGAAGCAGAGCTCTGATTGGAGCAGCTCAGGCTGGGACGCTGATGACAGCTGGTCCAACGAGAAGGAAGGACAGGGTCAGAGCTCTGCAGGTGCACTCAGTCAGAAACCCTGTGCAGGGGGACACGTGTCCAGGTGTGAGACCAGTGTTTCGGTTCTTCCCTGCCAACAAGCTGGACCTTGAATTAAGAAACCATTAAGTATACTGTAATTTAGCGCAGGGCTCTGTTAGCCCCACAGTGTCAGGGGTTTGGGGAAAGGAGTCGATCAGGCCCCCAAAACAAACGCATCTTCGTTTTTCCTCCTCTGCTGATTTTTCCCCGTATTTCTGCTGACCAGAATGTGCTATGTCAATGTGCTGCTGTGGGCAGCTAGCGGACTTAATTAATGCTTTTTAGCAGTCATCCATTAGCTAACAGGGGCCACACTTGGGCAGTTTTTGAGCCAGCTGCAGAGCACCACAGAGTGCTTTCATGAGAGGCTAACAAGGGGGTTGTAGTTGCCATTACGATTTGGGCCGTCATCAGGGGCCACGAGGGGCCCCTTTTTCCCGATTCATTTTAGCGGACCCCTGACATTTACGTGTCTTTAAGCAAGAAATTAAACCAGGCTGCAAGTGTGCGTAGAGAATTAGAGGTTCTTGTAGAGAGCTTTTAGTTACTGAACGTTTCCTCAAGCTCTGAAATTTAAATCTCTACAAGTGATGGTCAGTTAAAGCTCTTCAGGAAGGACGGAGACATCACCTTAGGCTGCTGTGTTGTTAATGCTGTGCACCTTTTCAGGGCTCAGAGGTCGCTCACGTGCCCGATTGTAGGCTGTGATAACATCCGTTTTATTTCATTTTTGGTTTTAAAACTTTCCCTTTAATCCTGTCATGAAGCTGAAAACTGATATTAACAAACAGCAGAACAAGTGTCTGCAACAATACAGCTGGCCTTCAGATATGTTCGACATATTAAGCAAATCTACATAAATTCTCCGCTCTGCTGTATCTACAGTAAGAACCAGACGCAGTGCAGGGCCCGAATACCTCCGAGTTAAGAATTCAGCCAGCTGCATTCCTTAATTCGACAGTGTGCTCCCGATGGAGGCAACATTCCAGTTGTGAAGCCGCTGCAAAACCAAACGGCATAAAGAACCCAGAGACAGTTCTACAGAGTAATGTGGGGCTTTAAAGGGGTTTGTGTGACTGCCAAAAGCATTTGTGTCATGTCGGTGTGGGCGACCCGTGCTGGCTGACATCATGCTCGAGCATTTTGGCTCGCAGGTTAAACCGCCACCGGAAAGAGATGCATTCGTATCATAGGGAATTTTGCATATTTAATGTTGCTCTAGTTTATGGGACCCAAAAGGGATGATGGTAATTCGGCCTGCCAGAGGCAAAGGCTAACAGGGCTCCAGAGCGTGTATTTGTAGCTTGGGAGCAAATCTCTTTGTGTCCAAATGTGGACCTTCTTTAAATGCATTACACAACATATTTTACTTATTACACACAGCACTCTGCTCTTTTCTTTCTGGTGTTGCCTAAGTCCGAACTGTTAGTCGACATTGTAGTAAGATAAAAGTAATTGACCTGGTTTTCTGCATTAATTTGTAGAAAAATGAATCTGATTTTTATCCATCCATCCATTTTCCTAAACTGCTTTTCCGGTTCAGGGTCACGTGGGGCTGGTGCCTACATTAGCTTCCCTCAGGGGGAGAGGACGGCTACACGCCTGGACAGGTCACCGAATTACCTAACGTGCATCTCTGGACTGTGACAAGAACCTGAGAGGAAGCCACACAAGCACCGGGACAACGTGCAATTTCCACGCAGCAGGGCAGCGGCACTCAGCACTTCGCCTCCGCTCGCCCGATTTTCATGCAAGTCACATTTCTAGACAATGTGCTTGAGACAAAAAATACATGTCTTTATGTCAGTAAATTAAATGTTCACAATGTTGGAGAAAAAACTCATTTAATGGGTGAGACATAAATGACATGACAGGAGAACTTGTTGATCATAACGTTTCATAATTGTGTTTTTGACCAAAATGTGTCGTCAGCTGCCGTGACTCTGAACCCATATATTCATGTTCTCTTCAGGATGCGACACCTTTCGGGCGTCTTCTGTTTCTTCTCGTGCCATCAACCTGTCCAGATTTCACTCCTCACCATGTAAAATGCCGTCGTTTTATCAAATCTCATCAGAAGGAATTCCAAGTGGTGGCCTCACAAGCAGCTCTGGGTTGTCACTGTAAATCCCGTCTAGGTGACAGCAGAGCATCATTCATCAGCCCGAGGCCTTTCTAATTGCCTGATGCTGCTCTCTAATTACTGTCTGATTCCTGGGAGGAGAAAAAAAAGCTTCTCATCATACCAGGACATTCGCTCGGCTCTGTGTCCACCCCCTCCTCAGCTGTCTCCTTCGTTTCAGGACAAATCTCGAGTCCCTTTGTGTCTATATGTGGTTTGCTGCATGTTACTCAAAGATAATGATTTATGATAATAATGTTGGACAACATCAAGGTTGTATAAGCTGCTTTTCACGTCCTCTTCATAACAATTGTCCTTATGTTTCTGTCCTTGTGTTGGTGCTGTAATGCAGCATGTCTTTTCCTACTCAAGTGGGTTCAGGGACAAAAATAAATGCGCTTGCTTCTACCTTAGCTGATCCATATCCATCCACCGTTGTCCTGACTTTATATATTGTATTTGGTTTGGATCCACGTTGTAGCTTATGTTCTTTTTTTTTCACAAACTAAGTGGCTTCACGATTCTCTGCTTATCTCAGGTCTTCTCAGTTATGTCGCAGCGAAGCCCCTTTGTGAATTAATTCAATTTAAACAGCTGATATGAAGCTACGGTGAGACTTTATTTTTCATTTTCCTCTGCTGCATAGTGGCTTTCAGAAGGCACCAGCAGCTCATGCTATTAAAGACGAGTCAGCATGTGGACCATCCGAAGAGGCTTCTTCGTCCATCTTTTATTTCCATCCTCTGCTCCTCCTTGCTGCAGCTCTGGACACACACACACACACACACACACACACACACACACACACACACACACACACACACACACTCACACTCACTAGCTGGAGAGCTCATTTGGAGGATGGAGGTGTCGTGTTGCTCTGTCATGATCAGGATAATGCCACTGGCATCACTTATCATTAATCACATTCTAGCGGAAATGGATGGGTTACAAACACAGAGTCTCTCGCACACACTTTCACACAAAGTCAAATCTGGATAGATGAGACAAACGATGGTTGGAGCGCTTCCAAAACCACCAGAGTGGAGGAAACGTATAGGGAGGCTGTGTACGCTGCAGAAAGGGCAACTATGACAAATACACTCTAACACACACACTCCTTGACATAAAACACTCCCTTTACCCCAACCTCAGCTATTACAGCTAAATGCATAACCCCAGTGTAAGCCCTAAATGTAATGGAAACCCTGAAGCCAAGAAATGATTCCACACCCACGTACATAACATGGAATTGTTTAAGTCCCCAATTAACCCAACATGCATGTCTTTGGACTGTGGATTACCTGGAGGAAACACACGCCAGCACGGGGAGAACATGCAAACTCCACACAGAAGCGTCGTGGTAGTCTGCTAGTCAAGCAGGGACCTGCCAGCTAAGAGGCAGCAGCACTAACCACTCCACCACCGCGCTGCACCACACCAGTCCAGGCCTGGGTCCATTTTCTACAAGTCCTTGTCTTTGTATCCAACTTTTGGTTACCTGTGACCAACAGTTAGTCACAGGTTTCACCTTAAATTGATCTGAGCCCACTAATGTTTTTTATGAACACTGTAGTCCAACTTTTGGACCCAGGAAACCCTCTGCTTTGCCATGTGAATCATATCTGACTGTGTGACGAGGCCTATTTTATCCAAGGCAAGTGTGAAAGGCAATAATTGAGACACACAATAGTCAAATGGTTTGTCTCACTGCTCGTGCAGATGAGTAAAGACCTGCAGCTGCAGTAAACTTTGCAGATGCTTTCAGCATGTACGAGTAGCTACTGCAGGTGAGGACATGGACTGTTGTGGAGTCTCCCAGAATAGAACTACTTTTATATTGTTCATCTACATTATTTACATAACAGAACCATCATTTGAACTTGTCAACAGACAGTAAGTGAACTGTGCATGAAAGTGCAGAGACTGAGAAAAGTAAATGCTCATTGGTTTTTTTGGTTCTGCCCATTGCAGTTCTGCAAATAGATGCTGATAATGGCTCAAATATTCCAGTCAAGTGTCGTTAAACTGTTGCAGAAGAAGCTGGTGTGACAGCGGAGAGAAGGAGCAAAAGGCTCGAGCCCAGATTTCAAAACGTCTGTAAAACAGCTGCTTCCCAGTGGAAACTGATTGGTCTGCGAGAGCCTCTGGTTTCTCTGCTTGATTTATTCTCTGAAACATCTGAAACACTTGTGACACTTTCACTGAAGGCTCCTCACATTTGATACATGCCACTAACGCGCTGTCATACGTATTTCCTTGATTGCTCAATGAAGGCTTCGTTTTCCCGATGATTCGATCTAATGGGATATTTTCTAATTACATCCAGAGTGATTTCTCGGTGCATTCCAGTTGAACGGTGGCATTTTTTTGTTAAGTGCTTTCATTGTTTACACCTTTCAAGGATTAGTATGGTTAATTTTAGCTTTGATATTTTAGACGGCTCATCAGTGTTTTCAATTATTCCACCTGCTCCTGACTGATTGGCTACGTGATGTGCTACTTTGATTACTGATTGCTGATAATGGCATGAACATGCTTTGCTTATCAAGTGAATACTGCCGAGTTGGTACATTGTGAGAATTATTAATTTATTATTATTTTGTGCCTGTGACTTTGTTCTTATATGTACGAATCCTGTCGTTCTCAGAAGTTGAAAGCACGTTCTAGTTGCTCTTGCAAATATCCACCAAGCTCCTGATGTTTTTCCATTTTCAACTTTGAAATCTTCATCTGGTTAAATGACCTTAAATGACAACACACTTGAAAAGCTGATTTCCATCCTACACAATAACTTTGAACGTTACAATGACAGCCCTTTATCCAGTAATGGGCAACATTTTGCGTATGGTTTCATGTGCTGCTAATGTGAGTTTTCAAAACACAACCAACCCTAAAACACAGAGTTAACTGTGGTTTGCAAATCCTGATGAGGTGCAAACAAAGCGAATGAATGAAATGAGCCTCACCGCGCTCATGCATGTGACTCACCACGTCCCATTGTCCTGATTCCATGTCACTGCTGTTCGCCTCTGTTTTCTTTGTAGTGATGTCGGATTCTTACCGACTTACAGCCGCAGCTGCAGCTAGACTCAGCGGGCGCCGCTTTATAACGGATGTGTAAGCCACTCATTAGCCAACAATGGGGAGTTTAAGCGCAGAGCATGGAAAGCAGAAAGGCTCACTGTCACGGGGCGACAAGGAGAACGTTTGTAGCAAATCTCCTTTAATTTTCAATCCGTCTTTTATTTTGACTTTTCTGATTGTGCCGTTCTAGCCCCGCTTTCTTTCGAATACAGACCCCCTGTGACCAAACAGTTCGGAATAAGAACAGCAGAAGGAACAAAAGGGAATTTTGTGTTACTTTAATATGTGATCGTTGGATTTGAACCGGGGTTCCTTCGGTTGATCCAGACAGTCAGTGAATCTCTAAAATTTATTGTCCCTGACCAAGAAACCACAGATTTATGAACATATGTATCTGACTGTTGCTGATATGAAGCAGTTTGGACCTTTGGACTTTACTGCTCCGCTTTGTTTTTCTTTGCCTTTACGTCCGGGGCTGCCCGACTTAACGCTCATCCAGGTGATTACGGCGTCTTCTAGCGCCTCTCTGATATAGCTTCGTGAAAAAGATTCTGTTTCTCGGCCTACATGAATGAGCTATGGCAACACCGGTGGCAGGATCACGGTCGCGTCACTCACAGCCCGTCATAACATGGTCATCGGGCTTATAGCTTCTCTTACAGTCGCATTCCATCAGTGTGACACGCATCACTAATCATCTCATCATGGTCGTTGTCTGCAGTGGATCAGCTACAGTCCAACGTACTCTGTGTTCAGACGCCGGTGTGTTTGCTGAGCTTCAGGAACAAATCCACCCACAATAAACACTTAAAGCCACTCACTGCCGTTCACACTAATAAGCTGCTGATGTAATTCTGTGGTCCAGTGAAGAAAATGTGATATCAAGAAAATATACTGTAGTGGAATGGAAGGACAAATATGATCTGTCATCTTCTGTTTCCTAAATGTCAAAATGTTTTGTCCTATAAAGACAAACTGACTTGAAACAAAGACGCTCACTAGTTTCTAGAATACAAGAAAATGCATCTGTGACATGTTGTGTTCTGAATAAAGGATTAAAAGCACCTCACATACATGAACACTGTCAGTGACTGATGTGGTCCAGACGTGCAGTAGAATCATCGTAGGCGGGTCCCAGAGGGCCAGGCCCACCTGTTGAGAGATTTGGCCATTTTAGAAATATGGTTTATTAGTGAAGGAATGATCAGTTATTTATTTGGTAGCTTTTTATCCCTATTAGCAGTGTTGTTAATGTGGCTGTTTTTCTGGGCTAAATGTTTAATTCTTGGACTTTGTCCCACAACCTCCAAACCCAGCTGTGTGTTGTCTGTGAAACGATGCCTGTGAGCTCACACACCATCGTGTATCACAACAGGAACGACTGGCAACGCAACACGTCACGTATATACGTAAAATTTGCTTGATCCATCTGGGATTGATGAGGGATGGCGGCAAACTTGGAACACTCTCCTTTGTTTTAGAACTAATTTAAGGTAGAAGGATGAATGTTCCACACGATATGTGAGCGACAAAGTGCGTCAATCAAACCATTAAACGAATTTAATCCTCGACAACATAAACCTTTACCCTTCATCATTTATTTCTATGCATTTGCTCGTCACTGCCGACAGAGTTTGTTCCCGCTTTGTGCTGCTGTGTGAATTGTGCTTCACATCAAAAAGCTCAGACATGCAAAGCAAAGTTGGAAACACACATGAGCATGTGATGCAGAACGCGATGCCTCTGAACCTTTGACTGTGTTCGGGCGTTTACGCTTTGAAGTCTGTAAGTCCGTAGGAAGTCAAAGTAGGTAGTAGACCTACAAAATTATTGTGCCCCCCCCCCAAATGGAATGCCCCCCTTTTCCAATAACCCTGGTGTCTGACCTGGCGAGTTAACAGCGTGCTCAGCGCTGTCCACATCGTCAAGCAGGAAATTAGCTCTGGCCTAAAACAGCGCTACTTCAAAATAATACATAACGTAATTTGAAACGGGTCCAAATTTAAAGTATAACATCTACTGGGCCTAAAATATGAGATGAAAAATGGAATGTCTATGGAGTTGAAGGCACCTCATCAGTTGTCGTTGTGCATGTAGGCAGCTCTGAAGCAAACAGAGACGAGTAACGGAAAGAGAGGAGCTGTGCGAATGTCGCTCTGTATCCGTCACCCACGTTCTACTTGCCCAAACTGGCCTATTTAAATAATAAAAATGCTATAAAGTAGCAGTGTCCTCTCAACAGCCTCCTGTAACATGCTGGAGTCTTGTCATTTGGGTCTGTACATGATAGTTAGCAGCTCTGAATAGTGTCAGCAGGTATTCATTTCTGGCTTCATATTGCAAAATGTAGCTGAAGAGGCCGGACAAAAAGAGTCTGAAAAACACCGACTCCATAAGCTCCTTCAACCTCAACAATTTTCAATTTGCTTCCTATGGTTGTAGTTTGCAGAGTGTATGTATATTAGTTTTTTCAGTTGCTAACAGGCAGTGGAAGTCGCTCTGTCAGAACAGCAAAACACGTGCACAAAGCTGTAGATTAATTTTTATCTAGTTTGTTTTTTATTTTATTTTATTTTATTTTTTATTTTATTTTATTTTAGTTTGTTTTCAGACAAAATGCTCGACGATCAAATCTTGACTGAGCGAACACACTGTTAATAAAACTGTTAAAAACACATATAAAACAGAATAGTGGCAAATATTTGTATATGAAACCTTCAAAAAAGCAGTTTAAACTAAAAATATGATCAGATGTTGAGACGTTTCAAGAAAGAAAAGAGGAGTGACGGGGAGACGGGGAATGTGTGAAGGACAAAGAGGACGTAAGATGCGATTTGGGGCAAATGCAGGACGGAGTGAAACTCGACACTGAAGGACTCTGAAGAAAACTGCTGAATCCTGAAAGTGGAATCATGTTATTGTTATTCTATAGTAAAATCCTGATTTATGTAAACAAAACTAAAGTTTATCACTTATGTCACACGTTCCTAAATGTAAACCAGCTGAAAACGGGCAGTTTAATGTCCGTTAATTAAAGTTATTACACAGGAATAATGGAAGAACTGGAGCTTTTGTAGCTGAATGTTAAATCAAATCAAATAAACGGTTTATGGTTGCCATTGTTCTGGTTGAACAAGCTTGTTTGGAGACGTATGAAATGTGAGTGACATCACAGTTTTACTTGAACAGATCAGTCAAAGGCAATTTTGTTAAACCCTTAGACCAGCCCAGCAAAACATTATACAAGTCTTGCAAAATTATTTCAACAGTTGACAAAATGTTGTCATAAATGGAAACTACTAGTAACTTCTATGCTTTAAAAGTTTATCTTAGCCTTTATAATTCATAAAAATACATGTGTGTATCAGTGATTAATTCATTAATTAATTCAAACTGTTTTGCCAGGAACAGTAACAGGCAATATGGGCTTATTGTCGGCTAAAGGGAAAATTAAGCGGCATCCCGTCTCCTCTGTGGGTCTGCTCACCTCATCAACATCTCAAGCAAGGTTTTCTCTAGCCAGACAGGGAAGGAGGCCCCGTCTGGAAGCCCGTGTCCAGCCCTGGCGTTCTCCCACATCAATATCACCAGGCCTCCTCTGTCGCCTGGAGGAGCCTGTGCGTCGGTGGCCAATCGTAAAAGTTCCAACTCTCCAGCGAGACCGAGGAGTACGGAGGAGGAGGCGAGCACGGTGGCAAGTGAAGTATCGTAAATCGTGCCAGATCAATGAACGGACTGCATATCACAGCAGCCCGACGGAAACTTAAATTATCCGGGACGACAACCAAACCTGGACTGCTCCGCTCTGTTGCCCTGGACAGGTGCTGTGTTAGTGTGCAGGGTCGAGGGAGGTGCCACATGCTTTGTGCCTTGGCATTTTGAGGAGGTGAAACCCAAACGCTGAGCGTAATGAAATGAAAGCTCATAGCATCGTGCTTTGTCCAGGGTTCCTGTGGCTCGTACGTATCCCTGAGCAAAACACCGAGCTCCAAGCTGCCCTTGTGTGAATTCCTATGGATAAAAGCATCTGCCAGCTGACTAAATCTTTGACTTTTCCTCGCAGATCTTTTACGTTGCTTATGTTTTGGGACTAAAAGCGACACTGAGCTTTCATTTCTTCAGGGCCGGCGCTCGTAGCCTGAGGCCGACTTTGTACCAATTACATCAGTGCTGCAATGTTGCATTCAGTGACGTTGACCGTGTGAGTGGAGGTGCACATTGTATTCGTGAGTATGAGCACAGGCCTCAGTTCTCCTGGGAAATCATTGCTAACACTGAGAGTGCCCTCACATTCGCCTCACACATCTAAAAAACATGATTTTACACGCGGTGTAACTGCATGTGATAAATGCATCGTCACAGTGTGATACAAGAATATATGCAAGTGGACCGTGGAAGGTTAGAAACAAACACATGAATGATTACAGCAGGAGGGGAACAGAGAGCCGCACGCTGACAGTCACGGGCCAAACCAGCTCCGGTCAGCAAGGCGTGAGGCCGCCATCATGCAACTTCCACTGAAGGGGAGATCGCACAGTTTGAGACCAGAGCAACATGTCCACACTGACCTGGGCCAGAGGGCTCGTCGGTCCAGGACTTTTCCAGAGGAGACAGGGGATCGATGTGACGCACGTGCTTATTACAATAATTTATCTTCCAAATTAATCTCGTCCTGATGTTTTTGTGCCTAATGCAAACTGAATAACCCTGCAGATGTTTTCCAAAACTTTAACACAAATTTTGGGTGGATATAAAGTAGTTTGTGTGGCGATATATGGCGACGCTGCTAGAATGTCCAATACTGACACCAAAGGGACATGTGGGATCAATGTGACACGTCAAAGGACGTCATTTGATTAATTGGGAAGTGTCGGTATCGGACACTGAGCATGTGGGGTCCTCGGAGCCCCCTGCCCTGCTTGTTTTCTACCGACTGCTATTCACTGCACGCGGCTTGGATCATTGGACCAGGTGTGGTTAGAGCGAGCGAGGACCGGGGTCCTTGTGGACTGAGGTTGAGAAACACTTCTTTAGGGTTTCTCAAGTTTAGGGTTGTTTGTTGTTCAGCTGTTATTGGAATTAATTCCTTCAAGAGAAATAAGCTTTAGTCTCCAAAAAGATGCGGATCCACAGAGCAGTGTCCTCCACACAATGCCCACAGCGAGAAGCCAGTGGCTGGACATTTCCTGTCTTGGTTGACATTATCTAATTATCCTCTTAGGTCAGTCAGAATTCAATACATGATTTTGTTTCTGATTGAAAATATGACCACAACAACATAACTTCTGTATTAATGGACTTGATGCAGTCATGAGTTTCTTTAAAGACCATATTATGATGATATTTGTGTCTTGAAATGCAAATGACACTTAAAAAGTTCCCAAATTACTGCAAAAGGCAACAGAATTGGGCTGCAGCCAAGGACGTGGCTGAAGTCTCGTTCTCCTCAAATTTTTCTTCGAGCCACTTGCTCAAGCAATTAGAGAGGATTCAGAAATCACAGGAGCCTCAATAAGAGAAACAGAACACAAAATATTTGATGTCCCTAATTTGTTTTTTAATAGATATTCAGTCTGAGTATATGTAAAATGAAACGCCCGGTGTTTTAAATCAGCAGAGCTCTGAGCTTCCTTTTGCAGCAGACTGGCCGTAGGTACTGTAGCTACTGTATGTGACTGTTTAATCATATCCACTGACTTCCTGTGTCGTTTCATCACCGTTTCATCACTTCTTTGGAAAATCCCACTGGACATCTTCTTATTTGATCTAAAAGTGGTGTTGGATGGGCTCTGCTTTTTCACCAAATCACCCCAGGAAGCACGAGTCATCAGAGAATATCAGAGGCCTGTTTGTTGGATGTTGCACATTTGTCTCCAAAACTCAAAGTAAAAAAACAAAAAAAGTAAAGACCTGCGAAAGAAAAGCAGTTTATGATCCGTTTAAAGTTAGTTATTAGTTTGTACATTTAACTAAACTAACAATGTCTTGTACACTCACTGGCCATTAATGCAGGCCAATACAATCTTATACAATGTTTAGGTTTAAATCTTCTCTGTTTATTGAAAGTCAAAGTTGAGGTGGAGTCGTACCGGTGGAGAAATCTGAATTTTTTGAATCTTCAGCAAAGTTCTTCCCTTACACAGTCCTAACCACACACAGGACTGGATTCATCTTGGGGCGGTGGTGTCAGGTTCCTGTACTTTATAAGCCCTTCATCCACCCGACCCCCCGATGTCACTATGTAATGAGTCATTTCATAAATGTGAAAGACATTTTTACTATTTTCATTTTGAGAGCACACACACTAGAAGATTCAGCCAGGAACCAACTCCACACACACTATCTCCTCCTGGAATCCTGGAGGCACCCTGTTGTCGTCAGCTAGTGGCACTTGTATGTGCTGCTGTTTTGCACAAAATTGGGAAAAAATGTGATGAAGTCATGACTGAAAAAAGTGAATCCTCATGGTGTATGAACTGGAGGTGAGTTGGAAATGAAGATCTGTTGTTAGTCTCACGTGACTCTGGTCTGAAAGCATAAAAAACAAAGATGGCGAGTTCAGCTCGCTCATTTTCTCTTCCTAGTTTCTGAGATTGTGGGGAGTCTGAGTCTGTCAGGAGCACTAAGATCATGTCGGCTCACTCACTTTGGCCAGACACTTGGATCAATCAGCCTCAGGTTAGGAACCTGTTGTCAGCAAGTGCAAATCTGGTCCAAAAAGACGTCATTTTCATATGTTCTGGTACTGATCACTGATACTGTGTGTGTGGTCGATGGAGCTTTTGCTGTTGACAGGACAGTGAAATGCAGTAATGTCAAACTCTAGTCACAGGTCCTCCACACACAGACAGACAAAGACACAGACAGTGTGTGGACAGACTGACAGATGATTCATTTTACGCGGTGGTGAAATAAAATATTTGCACATCATAAAATAAAAACTGGCACAAACGGCTTCATTCTTCAGTCCAAGCACAGAAATGAGCATCTATACAGTTAATAGATGAGGATGATCAGGATGGAGCAAAACTTTTCTGGCCTATCGAGCCCAAACCACACAAACACTGCAAGCGCTGAATTACCGCCAATGTTTGTTTTAGTCCGAGAACGTGTGCAAACAGGCGTTTGTGCAGGATTTACAGGTTCGTCTCCTGCCAGGACGTCCGAATGTTCCTGCCCAGACGTGTGTCCACAGTATTTACACAGTCTTAAGACAAAAACAATCTGTGCAAACTGGTGGAAACCATCTTAACGTGGCTCGTCACTACATACACTCATTCTCTGTCCATTTTAAGACCGTGCCTTTTGATCTGCCTGAGTGTTAATTCTTTCTTTATTCCTTTATTCAATATTCATGCAGAGTTTCAGCTCAAATACAAAGGATTTGTTCATATCAAATCTAACCCTCTGTTTAATCCATCAGGAGCAGCTTCTAATCTGAATGTGTTTAAAAAGAGTTTGATCGGGGACTTATAACAAGTCTCGTGGAAGTCCCTCAGTGTAATTAGACTTACTTTGTCCTTTCTATGGCAGCATGAATCTGGTCTTAGCCTCAGATTTCGTGTGTATGAAAAGCAGTTTTGTCCACTTAAAGCTGCACTAATTCATATTTTCGAGTAGCTGATCTGATGTTGTTGCTCATAGTGACAAACCCACACGCACTGCAGCTGCGTCGTGCCCTGGTTGTGAACACGGCAGCAGTTGGCCATTAAAGAGCCTGGACACGTTGGAGATGGTCACAGTGGTGCAGCAAACAGCGTAAGATCTGTGCATATTCAAGAGAGAAGAAAACGTTTAGTTGAAGTGCGGTCGGCGTCGGGTCGAGTTTAACTTGTCGTGGAAAAATTCAACAACTACTGCTCCCAAACCCAGAGAGCTCGAGGGTAATCATCATGAGAGAAGCTTATTTCCACATTCTTCATAAGTACATTGAATATCATTCATCATCACAAATAGACAAAACATTCAAATTTAATCATCCTTTGATTTGTCCATCACAAACTGCAGAGGGACAGCGTCAGTCTGTCCAGTGTCCGAGTGCATGTGAAATATTTTATCACTGGTGCACAAGGTGTGAACAGGAAGTTCATTTAGTCGACGTTTGCAACTTCTGTCCTATAGATTTAGTGTCTGTAACATTAGATCACATCATCACCGTTTTCACTTCACATCCAGTGTCTGGACGTCTGGGGAAACACATTCAAATCAAACAGAAATCTAATTTTGTTTTAGAATAGAGAGTCATATGACGGTCTGTGTTTGTCTACGTGCAGCTGACAGACCTTCAGTCTTGAAACACTTGGATCGGTTACACAGGTCCCAGGGATAATTATTTCCTTTTCCACTCTTCAAATCATGCGAGTGCTCTCAGGCTGTAAACCCTCCTGATGATAGACGACACAACAAAGAAGAGTCTGTCACCGTCCAACCAGTCCACCAGTGCTGCTGAGTCCTTGTCGTCTCTGTTAATATTGTTTCATCCCATTCGTAAGAATAAAACCCTAATTTGATTCGGCAAATCAATCCCACCCAGCGATCATGACACTGTTGCTTTAGTTGTAAATGTGCTGCCGTCCCTGCTAACAAACCTCAATTAATCGAGCTTTAAGTAACGCACGCACTGAGGCCTTTTAGATTTAAGCAGATGCTGATTTAGTTACATATATTTGTATTTTGTCATTGGATGAAGACGTGTGTGAAATGCAAATGCTGGCAGCACATACTTCCACATGCAGCAGCGCTTCTCTTCTCACTTGTTTATGACCTCAAACATCCAGCTCTGATGGACTGAGGCTTCAAACCCCCCGATGCTCCATCTTGACTCTGGTTATCACTTTTTTATTTCAGATATGAGATATTTGCCAATGTGTTGAACGAGCTTTTGTGCATTGACACACTCAAAGCCGTATCACACAGCATTTGAATATTGGTAGTAAACACACCGAATTCCAAATGGATTCCTGCGTTGAAGCCTTTCGGGCTGACTGTCCAGCTGTGCTCGACAGAAAGTACGTTCCTGTGTATGATCTTATGTATGATTTCTTGGCCCTTGGTGCTGTCAGTATTTTTGTGCGAATACTTCCATTTCCAATAAACTGTACTTGAAATCTTTTTCCCATTTTCTTTTCCTGCATTGCTGAAAAGTCTGGTGGAAAGCATCAGTGCGCCTCTCAGACTCTTTCATCTTTATTACCACAAAAGTGCTGTTTTCACCACTTTTTGGACTATTAGAGTTATTGCATTATTCTGGACAGATGATTTTAATATTTCTGATAACTTCCCCAAAGAACCTTAAAGGACCTTGTCTAATTCTCATGCACGCTCACTCATTTTCTCTGTCTACTTCACTCTCTCTGTTATGGCCTCTCTCTCCGTGTCTGCAGAATTCTTTCTTCTCGAGAAGTGAAAAGAGAAGAGAACGAAGAGAACGAGGTGGCTGGCGAGGGCGAAGTCCATGACCTAGATAGTTTAAAGTGTAGCTCATTGATCAATAATGCCCCATGTTACAAAGGCTGACACATGCTAAAATAGTACACAGGGATGAACTTTACAAAGACAGAGAAGGAGGAGGCGGCCGAGCTATTTCAGGAACAAGCAGGAGGCCTGAACTTACTTGACTTCAAAAAGAGAGAAAAATGGTCAAATAATAGTAATTAAAAATAGGAAAAAAGACTAAGAAGGAACCAGCAGACAGACTGTAGTAAACCTTCCTCATTAGCTTGAGAAAATAAATCTATTCCACTGGGATAATCTGCATCAGTGCCAATCTGATGTGTGCTGGCAAAAAATGAAGGAGATCTTAATTTGAGTGAACCTGGTAGTTTTACAGCTCGACTCTGCAGCATCGTGCAGTACGGGAGAATACAAGTGTGCGAATGTGAAAACGCACAACGGAGAACGACCCCTCGCTTAGAATGATAAATTCAGAATATTCATCCTCACCAAGTGGCAGAGTATATTCACATCAGGACAACGCTGCTCTTACTGGCGAAAATAAAAAATGTGTGTCCGTCAGCAGCTGTCGCCAGTGAACGTTCGGTGTAGCAGTGACTCGTTGGTTCAACGGTTCTCTGTATCCGCTGAGCTGAAGAAAGACGGTTTGTGAGAGAAGATTCTTCGCTCTGCGGCTCCAGTGTTCAGTTAGATGTGAGCCGAGAGCTTCTATAGCTGCAGTCACAGTCACGTCCACGTACGTTTGACTCATTTGTGCTAACGAATCATCATCCTTATTATATTCGGCTTAGGATTAAGTTACTTAAACTGGTATAACTGGTCAGAAGGGTCAGAGGCAAACGGCTGTAAACAGTCCAAAGACAGAAACAAACACTGTTGTAACATTTAGAATTTCAGCAAATGCACAGAAACGTAAGAAAAAGTAAATAGTTGTTTAGATGCCTCAGTGTCGAGCCCGACCGACTGAGAACATGCTGCTGCCCGAGCTCAGAAAGCTGTGTCCAACTCTGCACTCACATGGAGAGGCTCTTCACGCTGGTGGTCAAATGTTGGGGCCAGAGCCAAAAAAAAAAAAAAACAGGCTTTCAAATGCCTGAAAAGTTGAATGAAACAGCTTCAACTTCTGTGAACGTCGAACTGATGTACTGGCCGATTCAACACGTTCAAGGATCCTGATCAAGGTCGTTTTTACATGAGTCTACAAGATCCGACAACTCATCCTGATCCTGGTCGGGGGGCGAATGGCTGTTCACACCCACAGGCAATGTAGTGACACCTGTTAATGGAACATGTCTTTGGACTGTAGCCGTCAGCTGTAGTGTGAGACCGAATCCAACCGGCACATCAGGTACTGACGCTGTGTCAAATCAGCTCTGACAACCTTCGTTGTTTATGTGTTTTGAGTCAAACTATAAAACTATGTATAATAATGATAATTATAATACTTAATACCAATGCTGCTGCTGAGTGTTTTATGATGATCACACTGTGAATTAATAAAAGGTTGTGATTGTAATTGTGTCGCCCTGGACATTCACTTTGTATATATGTCAGAAACAGTTTTATAATATCTCCCCGACAACCTTTTTTGAAACCTATTTTTGCTAGTGAATGGCAACCGTGGTTATCGCTGCATAGCAGGACGTAAGAGCATCATAAACATAAAGCGGTCTGAAATGAAAGGAACCTTCTGACCCAGATCACAGAACGCACACAACATGGTGGACAGGTAGCCCTGTGTTTTAGGACTTGACCTTCCCCCACCACCTTTGTCCTAACGATGCATCTCTTGGCGTGAATACCAGCGTTCATCTGACGTCACCCGCTTCTGCTTTTCCACCATTTTTGGTTGCAACAAGCTTCTCTGGGCCTCTGAAATAGAAACCTCTGCTCATTCTTGGCAGTTCTGCTATATTTGCAGTACCCGTTCAACTTGCTCATTTCCAAACCTGAAAGGATGATGATGGTTATTCATCATCTTTTATGTAATGTTTATTATTCAGTCCCTCCAGGAATTTGCAACATTGAAACTGTAACAATTAATTTAAACAACCCTTCTGGATTCTGTGTGACCTTGCAACTTTTGCATCACATAAAAAAAAAAAGAGCTGCAGCGTGGCCTAAAATGCCGGGTTTTGTCATATTTTTTAAAAGTCTGCGAACTCCTGCAGTGATTATCAATCTGGTCTAAACATAGCATTTAGCAATAGAACAACACAATAAAAAAGCTCTATGGATAGAATTGTTATCTTTGGTGCAGTTTAAATATGATTTGGGACCAAATTAAAGTTTGCTCGTGTACAGTTGTTTATCCACTGAGCAGGAAGACGAGGGATGATGAAACAAAGGCAAGGAAATCAGTAGCAGTCGAGTTGTAAAAGGAAAAACCCCAGAAGGGAAAAGAAAGAAAAGATGAGAAAATGGTGTGTCGTGTGTGTGTGTGTGTGTGTGTGTGTGTGTGGGGTGAGACTGCAGAGAGGCATAAAACAGTCAGATGTGAGCCTGCGTCTGTACAGACGTGTCATAGCTTAGTCATCAGTGGACACAAGGGGCAGGCAAACTTTGTAAAGACACTTTAAAACACACACACACACACACACACGCACTACTCGAAGTCCTCATCACTGCCGGCATGCATGTGACTTCATCTGGTTTCACGGTGACAAACACACTGGAGTTCACTAAGTGAGACTGCAGTGTGTGTGTGTGTGTGTGTGTGTGTGTGTGTGTGTGTGTGTGTGTGTGTGTGTGTGTGTGCGGTTTCAGAGCTGACAGTTTTTCTCCTGTGTTTACTTTTATTGTGCATTTGTCTCTGTGCGGTTTTCTGAGGGATGAAGTACAATAATGTACGTCTTGTCCCTGTGTCACCTTCCACAAAAAACCCAGAACCTGTTTTCAAAAGTCCCACAGCGACGTGAGCAGAGGGTGCGTGTAACGTGGCCCGTTCTAATCCGACTCCTTCGCTCAGAAAAAACCCAAGCATGAAAGACATTAAAACATAAAGGACGGTGAAATGTCACAGTCACCGTGATGCGTCGTGACAGCGGCAATTTCAGCTTCTTTTTTTAGTCAAACTGCAGCTGGCACATTTAAACATGTATACCGGTGATTAAATAATGGTGTGGGAATGGCTCGGTTTCCCCGCTCCGTCAGTCACACCTGTAACCTTTTCACGCTGTCACTTGTCCATGTCTTCATGCAGTCGCTTGTGTTCCTCTGGCGCCCAGACAGAATCCATGTTCAGCTTACTGACGCTGTGGGCTCTGGTCCCACGGAGCCACCAAAGAGGAATAGTTTGTCCAGGAACAGGAACAGACATCAGTCACCCATGGACACATATAGCCAGAGATTTAAAAAACTGAAATCAATCAATTAGAGCTGTGATTGGTGGAGATTTGTACATAAATATATGAAAAAACAGACGGATCCTCCAACAAAACTACGAACAGTAAAAGATGGGCACAACTACAACAGCTCGATCAGCTTGCAGGTCTTATACATTTTTTTGTGACTGGTCACATTATTGCTTAAGAGTGTGAACTGGCCAAGGTCCTGAAGTGAGTGAGCCTTTGCGACTTCAGTTTGAACTCGTTGTGCTGTGAAGGCCGACAAACTTCCAGCATAAGCAAACGATAATGAGGAGAAGGATGCAGAAAGACAGAGCAGGGATGTGGGGGGATGCGGGGGCGGTGGGAGGTGATGCCAGTGCCCTCCCAGATGCAGATTTCATCCAAAATTTCAGGATGTAAAGACTCGATTTGGTTTACATCTGCCAGCGCCTCTCCACAAGACTCTCACGCAAAGAGACGCATCTCAGGAAAATCTCTGTAAAGAAGCGTGTCAGAGTTGCAGGTTTCCTCGCTGTTACTAACCTCTCTGCAAATGCAACGTTCGCCATCTGCTCGGTTGTCCCCCAGTTTTGAGACGCAGTTCGTCACATGCTTATGCCTGATCACGTTAAACTACCTCAAGGAAATGATCTTGCAAAGTGGAACAAGCCTTGACACAAATATGGAGTTTCCCAAAGTTTGCCCGAGCATTTGGCAGAAGTCATATTCCCATTATTGCTCCTTAAGAAAGTCGTGTAGCCTTCTTCCATTCTGCTGTCCTGCAGGGCGTCGCTGATCATCAGCTGTTGTTGTTACATGTAACACAGAATTATGACGTCTGTTGCATAACCCTGACGTTTCACATTTTAAAAAAATAGTGATCCGCAGATTGTCAGACTGAACGCAGAGAGACGACGGGTGGGGAAAGGTTTGTTTCCTTCCCACTTCTACTGTAGAGGAAGTTAATCAGTGAGCAGTGTCTGATTTGGGTTAGGGGGTCCCCTAAAAGTTCTGATTCTATCAAACTAAACAGATAGAAATATGCTGAAAAGTGAGTACAGGTTCTGCCAAAAATGAGAGGTGTCATGGCCTCAGCCTGACGATATTTCTCTGTCCCCCAGATAACAGACTGAAAACAATATCGAGGCTTTTTTTAATCTACGCTGATATTGTGGTCATATACTGCCTAACCCCAACCACAGTCTAAACTCTTGAACTCAAACACGCTACCAAATGACAAGAAACATGCTTGTACTAGAAAGAGATTGACTTTGGTTTTGTATCTGTTTCTGTTATTACGCCATATGTTGAGATGTATATTTAAAGAATTACGCAGTGTTTGAGTGGAGATGCGACTGTCCACGTGCGTTACCCTGGCAGTGATTAAATACCAGAGGGTATTTGTGTGTATGTGTGTGAGTCTGTGTGTGTACGTGTGTGTTAGCTATGATTAAATCATGACCAGTGTGAAGGCTCCTTTATAAATGTCAGAATATATAAGAGTCAGTTTTTCTACTCGGGGGTTTTGCCTGTCTGATGGCACATTCATCTTCCTCAACAACACTGCGAGTTTCTGTGTGTGTCACCAAAGGAGACAGAGCAGAAGAAAGAAGGATTGCCAAATGCTAATGTGAAATGCAGTCTGTTAAAAATGCACACAATCTTTATCAAAGCTTCCTGATTGGATGTCCGGGACACGTCGCCCAAATACTCCGACCAAAACAAAACTTCTTATCAGCTGTAACAATTTGAGAGATAACTTAACTAAAATAACTTTGTGACATGGCAGGGGAACCAGGAGCAGATCATATTACCTATTCTGGAAAAGCCCCGATGCAGCATCCAGTTATGAGTCCGCAGGAAGTGACAGACGTACCAGGGATTTACTGTACCCGAGAAAACCTGTATCGGACAACGGACAGGAAGAGATGATTAATGAGAGTCAGAACCGAACTCCTTATGTCTCCTGTAGCAAAGCTCTAACTGTGGCTTTAACTTAGAGGTTCAGTGAGTCTGGATTAATTCACGACATAAACGATCTCAGATGCTGCTGTTTTTTATGTTATGCAAAAGCTCTAGTGCTGGTTTAGCGTTGAAGCCCCAGAAATCACAGGCACCGAACTATGTGTCACATTATCACATGTCTTAACTGTGTTGACTGAATGTAACATAGAAAACTGTGTGATGTAATGATTTATTTCATATTGCCCCAACATTTTTTCTTCCAAAAATGACACTGCTTACTAATATCTCAGCTGAAGAAGAAATATATTTCAGCTGGATGTTTCCACAATGTTCAGAACGGCCTACTGTACAGTGTCACCATGGAAACTGCTTATGAATACAGGGCCATTGTGGTTTGGCTGTATAGAGACTAGTTTCTGTCCCAAAGACCCAGAACCCCTTCCCTTCTAGACAAGCCTCCACTTATACTGTGCGTAAACCCGTTCGGAACCAGGACCCTTGACTTTTATACCTGAGAAACTCATCTTCCTTTCTTTCCTTATCAACATCAGCTGGAAGTGAAACAGAGATGGTTGTAAACCAGCTAAAGTTCCAACATTTTGCTTCTCATTCAATATCTGCATAATGTTTCACAAAACCTAAATAATAATATAACCTATAAGTTTCTCTTTGTACCAGTTTAGACCTTGTAATATTTGTGTTGTGAAAATCTGATTTTATGTAATATGACCTAATGCATACTAATCTCTGTCATATCATTTTGACTACTAAGAGTCGGAAATAATAAGCCTATTATCCTTTTTACACAGTAATAACATACACGATGTCGAAATACAAATATCTGCATGTACTGATGTGCTGCTGTGATGCCATTACATGATTTCAGGTTCTGTTCATTCTGACGACCACTGACACACTGTCCCTGAGCGTCACGGTGATTAGAAAATCAGACTAATGCACATACAAATTATTTTCTCTCAAAGGTGCGTATGTTCATACAAACCAAGAACGGACTCAGAAATGACGGTTCAGGCCGGATCCTAACTCACCATGCTTCTTTTTGTCTTTGCATACTCAATGTTCAATGTCAAAGTTTGTGACAAGCCAAAGTTCACTTTACTTTTTTCTTTAAGTAACATATGACTTTCCAAGACTCAGCCACAGAGTATATACATTTTTTTCTATTAAAGTTCCACTTCCTTACTCAAGTTAAGTCGTCAACAATTGTTAAATTTGGTTGTGCTTATCTGGACATCCATGATGACGACACTCTAAAGCAGGAGTCCTGACAAGATGAACGTGCTGCTTCTCCCTCCTCTTACTGAACAGCTGCTTCACACTGTGGATGCCTGGTGGGGTTGAAGCCCCTTGGAAACAAAGCCCGACTCGGTTTGTGGAACCCAACAGGCCCGCTTCTCAATCCTTCACAAACAAACAGGCAACAAATCCTCACGTTAAGCTGTACGAAGGCCGATGTCCTAACGTACAATTTAACCCTTAAATGTTAGTACTGTACTGTTAGGACTGTATTTCCTGTGCTGAACACCCTAATCCATCTCAATCTGTTTATTCCTTGACGTGTACTTTAGTTACATTCCTTGCATTTGTCTTGGTATTTATTGTATCAAAATGATTGGGTGATGTTGGTTTCTTCTTTTGGTAATAGAAATCAATTATTATTGATTAATGTGCACATTTAGTACATTATTTCAAGTCCCCCGTTCCCTGTGCCTCCAAAATCCAAAAGTACATCAGTCACATACGAGCCTCCACTAGGTGACATGTTTGTTCATTCCGAAAGCTGAGATCATTATATGTATGAATGTGTGAATGGGTTGATAAGTAGCAGTGTAAAGCGCTTTGAGTTCCAACAGGTAGAAAAGTGCCACACAAGTGCAGAGCATTTACCATTTACCATTTATAGCTATTGTCTGGGCTGGGGAGCAGTTGCTAAAGCAGCAGAAATGCCGGAACTTTGGGCATAATTTCAACTACTGCAAAGGTGCATGAGTGAGGAAATGTAAACTGTAAATATCAAACGTCCAGTAACATTTGCAAATTATTGAACAAAACTCTGATGAAGGCCAAAAGTCAAAACACATTGATCTAATTATAAAGTTGTTGCAGTTGTTGCACTTCCTACTTTTGTTCATTGAAAACAATTTGACCATGAATGATGATTGTCACAGGTTCCGTTTCCTGCAGCAGTGTGTGTGATGAGAAGCTGGGCGGGAAACAGGGAGACCATCTGGGACCAGTATGGCCTTCAGCTCTGGAGTAGCGGTTCAGGGGTGCTAAGACTGGGGTGCAGTTTAGCATGTTAACACCACTGGTTAGACTATGTTAAAAAAAAGTTTGACTTCCTTGTCCTGCCTTGATCAAACCATTGGTAGTTCGTCCTGTAGTCTTCCAGTTTCTCGTCCAGCCTAGTCTCATATTGATTACTTAAAAATGTTACTCAAATCTGATCGTAGTGATTAATATGCTTTACACTTTGTTCTCTGTCTATTTGTTCATGTTGAGCCACAGACTTTCTGTAGGCCACAATATTCTTAGCTGTTGGTCACCCTCAAACACCGGCACCGGCAGGGGCGTGTGCAGTCCGATAGAATAAGAACTGAAAAGAATTTGTGGAGCAGAATTTTGATACACTTTCAGGGCTCGATATGAAAGCCTGCCTGCTGGCAAGTGAACTCTATGTTCAGGCAAGTGGAATGAGTCCTGCAGTTGTCTGATCAGGCAACTGAAAAATAAATGTGATGGTCTGCAGGGTTTCCCATTCGTTGCAGAGCTTCATGCAGCCTGATCAATCTCTCATCTCAGGTGAACTGTGTCTCTTATTTTATTTTGTCCTACACCTGTTTAAACTTTCATGATAACTTCATGCAGCATTAATAACTGGAATCCACGGGACAAATGAACTGGTGCAATGTTCACCCTGCTTTAAAAGTCCTATTAATGCAAAGCTTACATCGGCTTCCTGAAGACTCCCCTGTCCTTCAACAACTCACGGAAGCTCGAGCTGCAGCCTCCAAGTCACATTTATAGTTTGTGAACTCCCTGTGTTGTTAACAGAGCCAGGAAGTGGAGAAAATATTCATGAATCGGCTTCACGTTTAGCTGGTTGTTTATTCCTAATTGATTTTGGTTAAAATGTCAAACAGCTCAGATCAGTCATTAACAAACATAAGTTCAGTGATTTCAATTGTTAACGAGTTAAACCAAATGTGCTGAGGAGAGAAAATTAAGCAGAACCACATTCGATCCTTTTCTTCACTGAACTGTAACATGTTTTGTCTCAACCTGCTATTTCTTGGCACTGCTGCTCCCCTTCACAGCAGCTCGGCAGTATAGCAGCGCAAGACTTCCTGTTCCAGTGTGAAAACTTACAGTGACTGACTTCCTGCACCAGTGTTGGCAAAACTTTGACACTGTTTAGTCCATCATTAGCAAACAGCAGTGTTCTTTCACATTAAGCAGCAGCTTCCCGTTTTCTGCCAGTACTGATGCTGCACTTGACTGGATGAAATGACAAATGTCTCCAACAGCAGCAGGTCTTTTCAGCTGTCACTAATGAGCGTTTAAATCCATCAGAAACTTGCTGGTTAAATAGGCTTTCGGCAGCTCATGCCTGTGCAGAACTGCAAGAGAACTGAGTGTTAATACTTCCAGAGAATCCAGAAGGAAAAACGCCTCAGCTGTGGAGGATACAGTCAAATTAGTGAAGGAGGTCATGTTCTTCCAGTACAGTGATGAAGCTGTTCCAAATAACACACATTTACACCGTGGAATGTTTAAATATAAGTATTACATAGATAATATAATAATAGAAAGATAATATAAAATATTTAAGGAAGGAAGGAAGTAAGTTGGACTATGGGGCAAATAAATATCTTGGGCCAAGTGATTGAAAAAGCTCGTGTTTGATGGGATTTTAAGGCCGGAAGCCGAATCAAAAATTACCAACAAACTAATCCAGGCTGCAGGCTGACAAGCAACCAAGCGTAAAAGGAGAAGATTCAGTGGTGGTTTACTGTCTGTACAGTGACAGTACAATGAAATTAATTTAGAACGTGACCAAAGCTATCCTCTAATGTCCGAGAGATCTAAGGTGCTTTTGGACTTTTTTCAGAGAGAGGGAAAAGGACAACTATGGGAAAACAACTTTTTCTGCCGCAAAACTTCATGGTACGCCACATGGAAGGGCACCTAAGTCAGAACTGATTCAACCTGGCAAAACTAGCAGAACTTTTTACAGTTCCGGTTTATGGAGCTTTGCCAGTTAAAGTCTGTATTTGGTCCGATCTGTGTCTTTGTCTTTGATTTGTGTATTTGTATTAGGCTCTGATCCAGCCACAAAATGCATTTAATGGGTTTCAACTTATTAGTAAAGAATGAGGCAATTTTGTCCACGTTAAATGGTTTACACATGTGACTGTGCATGAGAGAGACGCAGATGGACAGATGGAGCCATTTCAAAGGGCTTCGCTGTTTTCATCAGTCCGTTTGCTGGTTTTTCCCTCACATATCATCCAACATGTCATCTATGAATCCATGGTCTGCAGTATATGTTATTATATCTCTTCTCTTCATTCTCTCCTCTCACCCCACATCTATATTGTCACCACTGTATGACATTAACTCTGTGTCTTCTTTGTCCCGTAGTCATCTCTCTCCCTCTCTTTCCCCCTCTCTCTCTCCCTGTCCACAGGTGTCCCCGGATTTGGCGCTGTGTGTCCTCCAGTGTGCAGCTACTGGTCCTATTAACCTGCTCAATGTTTTGTTGTTGCTTTTGTTGCTCTGTTCTTTTCTCTCTCCACTTTCCACTCTGCCCAACCGGTCAAGGCAGATGGCCGTCCTCCCTGAGCCTGGTTCTGCTGGAGGTTTCTTCCGTTAAAGGGAGTTTTTCCTCTCCACTGTTGCCTATGGCTTGCTCAAGGGGGATTTGTTGGGTTTTCTCTACCTGTTTGTATAGTCTTGACTTTATTATGTAAAGTGCCCTGAGATGACCTTGTTGTAAATTGGCGCTATATAAATAAAGTTGAATTGAATTGAATTGAATATGCAGTGCTGACGAATTGTTAAATTTTCACATGTAGGTGACAGAGACAGACTCCTGCCCAAGGTAACAAACTGACCTTTAACCTGTCAGGAAAAACGGCCCCCTCTGTTTTTAGACCATGTCCATGAAAACAACTTTCTCTAGATGAACAAAGAACAACAAAAGGATAACCCTTGATCTCAATATATGGTAAAAACAGGGTATGATAGAAGAAAAGTGTAAAGCATAAAACATTTACATTTTTCTTCATTTATATGCTCTAATGAATGAGTACACATTACAGCTGGGATTTTAAGCTATCACTGCTCGCACGTCTGGCCACAGCAGTGACTAACTGTAGGGTTAACGCTCAATGCAACATTCCCAGCGATCAAAGCAGTGCTGTGACTTGCCCTCAGGATCTCGTGTTTACCATCTACACATTCAACCAAAAGAGCCACAGCAGCCAAGATATAGTGACCGACAACCCAGCCAAAGCGTTTGATGGTTCCAGCTTGAAGCGCTTTGCCAGTTGGAGTCTGTACGTCTCTCTTCTTCTTTGACTTGTATATTGTTGTGGCTGTGATCCAGCCCCAGACTGCATCTGCATCTCGGAGAAATTGTTTTGTGATGTTCACTGAGAGTTTAACGTCAGACTGTTTGGCCGTGATCGTTTTGGACCTTCCGAAAAAATCTGCACCACCACCAAAAGTGGCGCTGTGGCTTAGCTGGTCAAAGTGCCTGTCTAGTAAACAGGAGATCCTGGGTTCAAATCCCAGCAGTGCCTTGGCCAATGTGACTGGCTTTTAGCTTTACACATGGGTTGCCTTCCAATGACCAGGATACCGCATTTACCCACTGCTGACAACCTTGCCTCATTCTTTCCTGATAGGGTGGCAGCCAGTACCTGCCAGCTCCCTCCTCTAGGCGTTGATGCCCTGCTTAGCTCATCCAACAGGGCGTCGCTCTTCCCATTTTCAACTCTGACAGAGGACCATGTATTGTCTGGATTACTGCAAAGCACTGTTTATGGAGTTTCCGCCATACACGATCAAAGCCCTGCAGATGTTTCCAAAATGCTTTGTGGTTTTCTCCTTGACTTAGATTTTTGCTGCTTTGTACCTCACTTGTAAGTCTCTTTGGACAGAAGCATCTAACAAATGTCTAACAGCTAGTTTAATTATGGGCCACAATACTGTGCTGGACATGATAAAGGAAGCATTTCATTAAGAACATGCATAAACAGAGGTAACTGCTGGAATTTGAACCCAGGCTCTCCTGTTTACAAGACAGGCACTTTGACCAGCTAAGCCACATCGCCTCATCCGCCTGGTCACAGGCGCGGCAAAACTTCAGGGTACGCCTTACGAAAGGACACCTAAACATAGGGGTCGCTCAACTTGGAATAAATACCAAGACATATGTCATGTATTCAGCCCAAGAATTCCAAGATATAAATGTATGTCACGCAGCCTTGGGTTGGGGTGGATGCAGTGGTGGAGGAAATACTGTAAACTGTAATTAAAAAGCCTTCAGTTGACCCCTCCCTTGTTGAAAATTACAGACCAGTCTCTTGTCTTTCATTTTTAGCCAAGACCCTGGAACGAGGAGTCTTCAATCAACTCTCAGACTTTCTTACCGAGAACAACCTCCTCGATGTCAACCTGTCTGACTTCAACAGAGGACGCTGGCAGGGGCATGTTTCTCACTCTCATGGCCTCTCCATCGGTGTGCCGCAGGGCTGCGTTTTTGGTCCTCTTCTCTTTACGATCTATACTTCTTCCCGGGGCTCCATAATGCACTCACATGGCTTTTGCTCAGAATTTTGTGGCGCTGTGGCTTAGCTGGTCAAAGTGCCTGTCTCGTATTCAGGAGATCCTGGGTTCAAATCCCAGCAGTGCCTTTGCCAATGTGACTGTATTCTTGCTTTACATATGGGTTGCCTTTAAATGACCAAGATCCTGCGTTTACCCACTGCTGGTGACTTTGCTGAGATCTGCAAATTCAGATTTAGATAAACTAACTACATCTTCTTAATCTAAACAACAGCCCCAGTACAAAATTGTAACGTCATCTATAGATTCTCTGCTGTCACAGCTGAACTGGTTCAGTTTAAATCATCTTACATACATGGAGCTTAGGGTTCAATTTTTGGCTGGGAAAGCATTTTTAAGTAGTAGCTAAAAGTCTTCTTCAAACCAGTGTTCAAAGAACTTTTATGGTTCATAGTCCCTACACTGCAGATACATAAGAAAGGGGGAATTTCTGGCCACATGTCTAAGAACTTTAAAAATTGTTTCTGTAGTTCCAAAAGCTCCAGTAACGTTTTTTAGAAGGTTCAGACAACATCAACTTTGTCCAGATCAGATTGAGAGTAAACTATCACTCAGGAACCAGAAGGGAGTAATGACTTTATTCTTTAAATAAATGATTAGCTTGACTAACTACTTCTTTGACTTTGAATACCCAGTGATTATTTGTGTCTTTATAATTCTTTGTCCATGTTCCTTTAAGTGCACATTGATAAAGAAAAGGAAAGCAAAATCAACAACCTAAAGCTGAGTTGTAGGCTTTGCACATTGGCTTGTTTTAACGATTCACTTCATTCTAATTCATGACACAATAACGAGGCCTTTTCCTTTTTTCTCTCAGCTCCGGAGTAATTAATGGAAGGTACAGACTACTGATTCAGTTCAGCTGAAGCGGAGTAAAGAGGGGAGGGCAGACATCAGGCTCTGAGCTGCTTATTTCCATTAAAGCTAAATCTAAAACACCGTTCACCCTGCATTAAACTTATTGTCAAATCAACCGGTCTGCTTTGCTGGCGTCAAGGCCCACACACACGTGCAAACACAGGTAGACCCGCACACAAACACACTCAGTGCTTTTCACCCACGCACCATCAGACACAGATTAAGATTTGGACTGAAGTTGATAAATATGTAGGACCGCTTTAAATTGTTCCTTTTATTGAATGACTAACCAGGTTGCTAATTTGGTGTGACATAATTAATTACAGTCAATTAGATAAACAGATGGGACAGCGAGTGTGTGGAGAAGAGATGAGTGTGGGGATCATTAACTTGGGTGGGTGGGTGGATCAGGCTTCACCACAGGGCCACCCAGTAGCCACAGAGAGAAAATAGAGACATAAACAGAGACAAAGACTTGGTGAAACTGACACTAAGCAGCTGATGTTGACTTAAAAGTAATAATCCGCTCCAGTCTGCCACACCTGATCCATTTTAACGTCTATTTGTGGTTCCCTGCCGAAGGTGTGAGTCTCTCCATCAACCTGTAATCTCATCCTAAAGGATTTTACTTTTTTAAAAGGCTTTTCTTGTGTGATCAATTGGCACAAACAGAATAAAAGAAAAGTCCAGGATCTTTGCTTTTGTTTTTTTTTCCCCTACTTGTTCACTGCCGCATATCAGTGTCCACTGGCATCCTGCTGGTGTTCCACTGGGAGCCTTTTTAACTACAGGTAGTATCAACCTTCATAGAAGGGACCGAGCTGATGAGGCCCATCAGGTGGGCAATAAAAACATTCACATGACTCCTTTTGATTCTGGAAAAAGAAACTCAACAAGACAATTTAAAGAAGGATCAAAGTTCTGTTGTGCTTTTGACAGACATAGGCTAAATCCCAACCCATCTTCCGTCTTATTCTACATTCAGACCCCTTTGGGTCCCCCACCCTCTCTCATCCCTCTCACTTACTTCCACTTTACCTTTGATGAAGTCCACCCTCCCACCGTCACTATTACTGAAGTCTGAAGAGGTGTGAAGTATACGAAAGACGTACATTCCCTGCTGTTTTTTATTTCATCAACCAAAGCTCTGGTTGCTAAGAAACAGAGACTGAGACTCTGACCAATGTGGTCATGAAGGTCTGAGAGCCTCAACCTAAAAACAATTACTCCTTGTAGTTTGCATATCGGGCAAACGTGGATGATGAGTTGGAGGACGTTGAAGCATAACCTACCTCAGACAGTGCTGATCCTGTTGTGCCCTGGTATCGTTGAGTCAATCCCCACATCATCCATCACTGTCTGGTACAGTGCAGTCACCAAACAGGACACTCAGAGGCTTCAGTGCATCATCCACTCAGTGGAGAAGATCATTGCCTGCAAATTTCCACCCATTGATCAGCTACACTCCTCCCGTGCCAAGCCCTCCCAACTCCGGACACTCAATTCAGTGGTTAACATTCTACAATCCCCTTCCTCTTCCACTTGGCTAAAAAAAACTGATTCTGAGTTTTGATTCTGAAAAGACATATTGGCCATTCGACCTACTTTTGTTGTTAGCTATACAGCTAACTTGACCTGAGACCACAAAAACAAGACAAAAGAACAGACTGCGGACAGCAGTAGGCATCCAGGCATCATCTAGGATGGGAGGCCCCTAACATGTGCTGCTACCCAGACCACAGAAATCCTATTGTCTTAGGTTAGAGAAGTAATGCTTTGTTCCGTGTAATAATTCCTAACACTTTTATGCAGTGCCTGCCAGTGAAAAGTCACTTTTAATTTTTTGAAATTTTCACGTGGCACACTGCATAAGCCAGAAAGATATGTCGTCGAGTGATGCATCACTTTCATGGGCCATGTGCCAGTCAAATAGCAGCAAGTCAAGGTAGCAAGCGCACTAAGAACCAACAAAAACCAAAACAAAACCTGCACATGACCAGCAATCAAATGCATAATGGAATCTACATTAGAGCTTTGTAGTGGGCATTCACTCTCACTCTTTGCCAGCTTTCCGAGCACGCTGTAGGTCTAGCATGCTCACAATCCTGCCCTGTTTGCGTGACTTCTTTTGAACAGTTGTGAAATATTTTTGATAAAGTCTTTGTGGCAGGTTTCGTTAAAATATGTCTAATATGAGCCATCTATGTTTAATGCTGCTGGAGATTTAACATCATAAATGCTGTAACGGCACTTGTTCTTCAGTCACTTCAGTCAGTGTGTCCCATAATTAATGCTTTGCTGTCTCAGGAAAAGGTCACGTCTGATGTCTCACTCTTCAACTACTGTTGAGCAACGTCTTCAAAGGGAACGAGTGAGAAAAAAGCTATTTGCGCAGAGTCTTACAGAAGCATACGAGTTTAAATTGACATCTGTATGTGCCTTAATGAAACCAATAATAACTGCTGTGAATCCAGGCTCAGCTCTGTATTACTTATTTCACTTTTTCTTTGTCTTATATATATGTGTGTGTGTTAGTGTGTGTGTGTGTGTGTGTAATATCCACATATGTTCGAATGGTGACGTATCTTTTATCATTTTTGGACCACCTAATGTAAAATGAAGTGATCAATGTTTGCGTGAAGGGATCACTGAATCTGAGCCTGAGCCTCCATGGGAGGTGAATATTAATATTTCTTCTTTTCAAAGTTATAGTGCTACCACTAACTGATATTAAACCATCGAATGGATGCCGCCTCAACTACAACACATAAAGCCGTCCAACATGGAAAAAAGCTGAAAGAACTAAAAAAACTAAAACTAAACTACTAAAAGAGACACACAATTTCACAAAAAGACACAAAATCAACCACTTTGAATGTACATATTTGTATCAAAATGACACACACCTACATCACATGATTAGATCTTTCTACTACCACGACACCACATCTTATCCTGACATTTGTATTTTCACGAGTCGTCCACTGTTGGTATGTATACACTCATTGAAATCTGTAATGATAAAATCCCGCAGCTCTGCTATGAATTCCACTTTTACAAGATTATGATTTGTCAGCTTGGTTCAAATTTCTACTATTGCATCTGTTTATTAGTGAGGTCACCGTGGCTGGTGGAGTCGTGCTGGAGTGCAATATATTACATGAGAGCTGGTTCTAATGTTTTGGCCAATCTTTTTAACATAACTAATGCCTGCATGACTTTGGCAACCAGGACATACATGGAACACCATAACCAAGTGGCTGGCAGTGCAAGTACAGACACACTTGTATATAGGCTAAAAATCCCAAGATCAAAGGGGTTGCCATGGTGACGGGAGGACGTCTTGCTGGCTGAGAACTTTCTTATAGTTTTGTGTGGAATCCTATCACAATCATAAACTGAATTATCACTTTTAATAGTTGGTTTTGCAGCGGCGTCTGCAACCCTCAGACATCACCAGATGTCGGGTTTCTTCCCTGGCGATGCTGGTCCTGGCCTTTGCTGCAGCTGTCTGCACATTTGCCTCAATCAAACTTTCATGAAACAATATGTTTTTAATAACCAATTACTTTACAATCCAAAAGCCAAAAGTGCCGTCAAGTGAAGAAGAAATCAAGAAAAATGAAAGTTATGATTCCTATAGCAGAAGAGGGATAAACATGGGGATATGTGAGCAGTGGTGTGAGAGAACGACGTGAATGAAAAAATAAAAGCAGCTGGAAACACGCTGACACTGATAAATCCAGACAAACTAATGACTAAAACATCACGCTTCCCTCCCCCCTAAAATCTGGGCTAGTGCTTCTCTCATCTCTTTGCTGCCCCACATCCTGAATGAAGCCGTGTACGACTCCAGTGCAACAGAGAGTCCATGTTACCAGGCTGATGCATAATCAATAGGACAAGCACACTCCAAATAGGTTTTAACTTTTATTGAGCTCACTGAAGAATGACTGCCCTGCTCTTACATTCATGGTTTTGCTGGGCTCTCTCAGACCTAAATGCATTTTGTTGAGTGCAGACATTTTTTACGCGCTGACTTCTGCTCACTGTGATGAAAACAGTGGCTAAGAGAATGTAGCAGCTTCTAGTCGATACATGTCACGGGCGTCCGAACAAAACGCAGCAGCCTTCATTTTGTGCACCTGATCTTTTTAGGTAAATTAAGACATCGAAGCTGACTGTGAACCTTAAGAATGACATTGGTAGAACTACAATATGAATAGTTACAAATAAAAACAATACACTGTGCACAAATATTAGGCAAGTTCTATTTGTGAGCATTAATTTCATTACTGAACAACAACAGTGCTCTCGCTCAATCCAGAATGTTAATAAACCTCAAACCTTAATATGTGAGCTAGTAAAACTGAGGTTTTGGCTTCCTTAGGAGCTGACGAAATCTTACTCATCCTGGCATTCAAACATGTGAAGTGTGTAGAGTAGTGTGGAGTCATTCTGAAATGACCACGATACCATTAGAAAAGTGAATATCTCTGATTGGCTGCAGTGATGTTCTGGGACTTTTGGGCAGTAGCAGAAGCTGAAGGTAAGTTCTGGAACAAATTTCAAGTAGAAAAAAAGGTCACACAGTGGACCATTTAAATTGAACCAAAATGAATCGTTTCTATTTTTCTACAAATGTGAGATCTTCAAAATAATGTTTCCCCATTTTTTTGTTTCTATACACACTTGATGGGTTTCACACCGATCTTCACACTTGTCCAGATCAGTTCATTCTGTTATAACAACGTTTCCAATGCACTTAATAGCTGACAACTGTTCCATATTCACCCTTATGTTTCTGCCACAAACAGGGAAGTGTGGTGAGGCCTGTACTGACAGATTTATTGGCCAGATCAGCAGCAATAAACAAAATGTCTACGCTAAAGTTCCATCTGTATCAAAGGTTTTTAAAATATGGTTTTGCTTCACAAAAACACCATTGATTCGCCAAGCGCGCTTCCCCAGCTGCATGGGGAACAGTTCAGTTCAGAATCACAGGTTTTCTTAAGTGTAAAATCCATAAGAAGATGTGCTGCATATCTAAACAGTGGAGCTAATTAGAGTGGAGTTCTAGCTCGCGAGGTAATAAACCTCCATGTTAAAAATGGGCACACCACTATAGCGTTTTAATTGAATCGCTAAAGAAGGAAAGGTCATTTGGTGTTAATGTAACTATATAAAATCAGAACTCCGTTAATCACTTTCACCTTCTACTTGCTCTGCTGTCTTGCTAATGTTGTACAGTGGCAGTAATCCAAAGAATCATAGAGCTACAACAATGCAGCAAAATGCATACGAGCCAATCAAGTTGGTTTGACAACTCCAACATCCGCCAGTTGGAATGTGTGTGTGTGTGTGTGTGGAAAATTCTTACTATTATTACCATTAATATTAGCAGTGGTATTAATGTTGTTGTTATTCTTATAATTTTTATGTTTATGTTAATGTCTATGAATGTGATTTGGTCATGATAACCGGTCGAATCTAGTTGGAGACAATCATTAAGTGCCTGCTGTGTAAAGATTCTACGACACAGTTGAACTTAAACATGTTTTTGTAACTGGTTTCGATTCCTGATGACGTCACAACAGAGGCAGATCTACATTAACTGCAGCTTTACCTGAACATAAAGTTGTTTTTATAAACTCATTTTATCTTCAGTTCCTTCTGCAGGCTCTATAGTCTGCATCATTTCCTGAGAGTTCGCTGTTTTTTTCCCCATCTTTCAGCCACCAAGGAAGCAAATTCTCTGCCTTCTAGGCAGCAGCACACTGGTGAGTTAACCACTCCACCACCGTGCTGCTGTCTTTCAAAACCACTTAACGATTATCATTTCACCAGAGCGTATTCATGAGTCTGTTATTCAGAAGTAGTAGTAATAAGTTCCTAAGTTCACTCAGCCTTTCAGTTCCTAAAGCCGTAATTAAGTGTAAACATTTACTCAAAAGAAATCCCAGATCAAGTTTTTTTTCCATCGTTTTCCTCTTCATATTTTAAAGGTTGGCTTATTCACCATAGCATTTTTGGAGAAGTCAATGTGAACATGATCTCAGCAATCAAATTATTTTTCAAGTGTAGTGTCAAGGTCTTGCATTTCAAATTGTACCAAAACACAGCAAAATGCAATTAAAAAATCCAGAACAAATCGGAAAATGCTGAAAAGTTAGAAGTTGAAAAGGAGGCTCTGATACAGAATAAACAATCCCGAGTAATTAAAACGGTTCTACATGCAGGAAACAGAATACACACCCCAGACTAGCTGTGTAAATATCTGTAGAGGTGCAGTCGGTCATCACTGTAGTCGTGTCTGAAAGGGGCTAATGACACAGTGTAAAGGTGATGGGCCCAGAGAAGTCAGGTGACTGCAGGAACCAAACGAACTGAAAAATGCAAGTAATTTTAGACAGTTAAAAGCAGCAGTTTTAAAAAGACTTGATGCACCTGATCATTCTTTCATTGTGATGTTGTACCAGAAACAAGTGGCACTTGAATAATTAAACTTCACTTCTTGCCCCTCTCTGTGCTAAGTTGCAATTTAATGGAGCTGAATTGATGATAAAGTTGATGTATCTCCAGTTTCATGTGTCAGAAATGGATCGTAAAAGACAAAGCAGTTAAATAGATTTTCTCTCAGCATATTGTAAGTGAAGTAATTAAAAACTAGTTGCTGATGAGATGGTTTATGTCAGTGCAAAGCATACATTGTGTTTAACATTTCCCTAATTTCTGACACTGCATTAATCCATGGTTAATATTCCGTTGACTAAATATTTAAGACCCAGTGTAACAGATCATACAGGTATAGCACTGCTAAATAATTACATAATTAAGATAATTGAAATACAGCGAGACAACTGACACTAAAGTACTGTAAATCGGTGACAAGGGATCAACCTTGCAACGCCTGGTGACAGAAGGGAGAACAGCATTTCAAATTGTATGAATTGTAATGTTGAAGGATATTGCACAACTATCAACAATAACCCCATGTTGGCATGGCAGTGGAAAAGCATGAAACTGTCCTGGAAGATGCGTTTTCCACAACTGTACTTGTGAAAGTCATTTAAAGGTAACCCATGTGTAAAGCTAAAAGCCAGTCACCTTGGCCAAGGCACTGCTGGGATTTGAACCCAGGATCTCCTGTTTACTAGACAGGCACTTTGACCAGCTAAGCCACAGCGCCACTCTTGGTGGTGGCGGTGAATTTTTACGGAAAAAATTCACCGCTCGGCACAACGATGGAGAGGCCGTGAGAGTTAGAAACATGCCCCTGTCAGCATACCTTCACAATAGATTATATTTTACATTAGATTCAACTATATTGTTATTACACATGTACAAGTACAAGGCAACGAAATGCAGTTCATGTCTAACATGAAGTGCAGGATACAGGCTATAAGTAAAAGACATAGAAAATATGGATCATATTTACAGATGCTATGAAGGTTGTTGTTAACTAGATCAGAAATTTACAGATAGATAAGACTATACAGTGGTTGCTATAGTAATCAGGAATATACAGATACAAGTAGATATGATCATAATATGCAGTTTGCTACTTACTATAGTCAGGAATTTACAGACAATTGAATTTCCCAGACATGTGTATTTACAGGTGAGTATATACAGGCTAGTGCAATGAGTATGTGTAATAGCTCTAGTAGAATTAAGAAAGGAGAGTGACATGCCGTCGCTGTGGAGCGTCCACTGTTGAAGTCAGACAGGTTGACATCGAGGAGGTTGTTCTCGGTAAGAAAGTCTGAGAGTTGATTGAAGACTCCTCGTTCCAGGGTCTTGGCCAGAAATGGAAGAAGAGAGACTGGTGTGTAATTTTCAACAAGGGAGGGGTCAACTGAAGGCTTTTTAATTACAATTTACAGTATTTCCTCCTCCACTGCATCCACCCCAACCCAAGGCTGCGTGATTCGGACAGACATTTATATCTAGCATTTTTAGGCTGAATGTGTGGTACGTGCCTTGGTATTTTTCAGCGTGCTAAATGTTCAGTCGGAACTCCAATCGTTGAAGTTTTGTCATAAATGTAGGCTAAATCCCTACCTATGTTGAATTTTAATTCGAACTCTTAGTCTCATATAAGTCTATATTCATATACTACTAATAATAAAGTGTTTGTGTGTACAGCTGTCGCCATTTTTGTAGGCTATATAGTTGCCATGGTTACAGGTGCTCTTCTCTGTTGTGTGGAAAAGTTTGTTTAGAAACCAGGTTTCCGTGGTAATCCGGGACGACTTTAAATGCACTGTACTGACCAGGTTAATAAAAAAACACGCAGACAAACAGATTATGGAGAGATGGCTCATAGTTTTTAACTATTTTGTAACAGAAGATGCTGCTTCCTTTTGTGTGCTGTGATTCTCTTAGTGACAGAAGGGCTGCACAAGGCGAACTCCCTTAAATGTTTCAGAAATGTGGTGAACAGCAACTTTTTAGACTTCTGCAGACGACAACTTTGTAGTTTATGTTTAAGTCTTTATTTTAAAACTAAAGAGACATCACTCCATAGTATGTCCTTTCCTTTCATTCAGTCTTTCATTCCGCAGCTTTTCCTGTCTACAGCCATTTATCATGTTGTAAAAAAGCCAATTAGAAATCTGGCTGTGCCAGGAGAATTCTAGCTGGGAAAATGAGCAGAGCCCCAACATTCTGCAGATGAACTCGAATGGGACTGCGCAGGCAGAGGGTGGGGCGATGCGACATGTCACTATGGAATGCAAGTATATGGACAGTCATAGTCATAAGTTGCAACACCGACCAGAATGGTGGATTAAATCCCACTCAAACAGGACAATGAGGGGATACGGAAGAAAAACCAGCACAACTGCATGTCAGAAGTTGGAGGTTTTAAATGGGTCGGTGTGACTGACACATATCAGGTATGAGGCCTCTCTGTGGTGAGCTTTGCTCCCTGCCCAGCACCTTTGTAGAGATTTGCAGTTTGACAGTAGATTTGTGAATGTGACAGAATAGAAACACAACACTGCAGAGCTCGTGATGCACACATAAAAGCGGTATCTTCAAAAGATGGCCGGGATCGTTAAATCTGTATTTATGTCCGTCTAAAAAGGCTGTGGACATTGATAAGTGGGGACTCCCCCACCTCCCGGATGTGTGTGGCACTTATAAACGATCCGAAAGAGGCACTTTATTAACCAGAGATCATTCTGGTCAAAGAGCTTCAGATTAATGATTAAGATAGTTTGCAATTAATTGTGTTAATCAACACTGAACTCTCTGTTGGACACACAGTAGCCTAAAAAAAGCAATAGTAGCCCAATTTCATCGGACATGACAGACTGGAGGAGGAAACACTGGATTACACCTTTATCTCTGGTGCAGTCGCGGACCGCAGAGTGACGTAGCAATGGCGTGGTGGCAGAAAGGAGAACCGCAGGTCGGATTTTATGAGCCTGACGTTAGGGCTCCACTGCCAAAGTCATTGTTCAGACATTCAGCGCCTGACTGTCTGAACACCGGGTATCGTTGTTGTATGTGCGGCATCGGTGTGTGGGTGTATGTGTGACAGCCTGAGCATGAGTGACAGCTACGAGCGACACACACAGTAATACGCCTGATAACAATCAGTCCTGGGCAAAGCCAAGCAAGCAGTCAGACCTTCATTTCAAATAAGCTCATTACTTTTCAGAATGAGTTAGACACGGAAGGAGACTTGTATTTTTAGGAATCGAAGTGTATCTGGGTTAGGGCTGGGATTTTCATAATACTATATGAAAATTAGAACCCCGAGGTCTGTTAGTGGCGCTCACAGGGCTATTACTGCCTATCCAGCAGTGGGGATAAGCTTGTGTTTGAATCCATGGAGCCACAAGCTTCAGGGTGAAACAGCTGTACTCGGGGAAACAGTTGTGATTCTGACAAAGATACAGTCACAGACATGCCTAATTATAGCCTTTATTTAAATATTGTGACATATATGCAAAGTCACTGCTGATGGTTGGTGAAAAACATTTATCTGAAGTGAGATAAATTCAAAACAATGATTTAAAAAAGCTTTTAGGCTTAATATGTTGTAAACCTCAAGGCTGAAAACTGGGCTGTTGGAAAAGCCGTTCAGTTTGCAGGATTTTTGACAATAAAACAAAGAAAAACTCGAAAGAACACGGAAAATGAGTCCACCAACGGCATCAGACACTGACAGAGTGTCAAAGCCTGTGGCGTCACATTTTAGATACATTCTAAAACTGTTAATTGTGTTTGACTATCTCAAGATCAAAGTGGTCGACTACATCGATGTCCCCGGACCAGGTGTGTTCAGTTAATCAGAAGCTCGGAGATAATGTCTCACAGTACATGAGGGTGACGGGCCAACAATTATTGATTGATTGAAAGATTCTCCACTACAAGTACAGTCTCAAATGTTTTACTCAATTAAAACTAAGCCAATTGTCTAAATTGTATTTGAATTAAAGAATGAAAATTAATCCACCAAGGAAAACATGTTTTTGTAAATTGAATGAATTCTGGTAATTATGGCAAAAGAAGTAATTAATAAAAAATAAGAATCAGAGTAAATGTTGGTGGAGCGGATTTTAAGCACTTATATGTATTTCATATTTTTGTTATAAGACAGGTGGTGCTAATGTTGTGGCTGATACCATTGCCTTAATTAAGAGCCAATAATTTAAGTAAAATTACAGAAAATTAAAAAACTTTGACAGCTTTTATTAATTTCTCCTGGCTAACTGGAAGTGGAGTTTGGTCCAGTCAGAACCAGCCCGTCCTCCTCATTAATGCCTCAGGGATGCTGCCCCATCAGTGCCGTCCCTAGAACTCATTTCATTCCCACGAGGGAAAAGATTCTGGTTGGTGCGAGCCAAGGTGTCAGCACGGGTGAGGAATAATACCAGGTAATCCATTCTCCCAAATGAGCCAGATGGAGAGAACTGGCCATAAGTTCTCTTTAATAATCCAAGTCACAACAGCTGAAGCCAAGATGTCTTATTCTAGCCAGCTGGCTGTGCATCCCGAGCAGGGTCACACTGGGCAACTTTGAAACCCCGTGACCTGCTGGAGGCTGCTCAGTCGAGCTACAGACACGGAAAGAAGAAGGAGCGATAAGGAGGGACAAAAGGCAAATCCCATTAGTTTTTTAAATCGGATGTTTCAGGCTGATTTCAGGCAGTCTGATCCGCTTTGTGTGATGAAGTGCGTTTGTGTCTGCAGCAGCTATGGCACGGGCTGTTAAAACAATGGGCGGGGGCAGGTTTGGAAGACAGTGACCGATGACTACGGGGCGGAGACCACTTGATTCATATGCTGTGCTGAGGTGATATTTCCTGTTTTACAAGTTAATGAGGGTGACTTGAATGCACCATTACACATCTGGGTGATGGGATAAGGACTGTTGAATACGAAAGGACACTAAATACATCAGCTGGGACCAAACGTGGGGGGAAAAAGATAGTTGCAACTTTTCACAACTTTTTCCCGGAGCTTCTGAAATGTGACTGAGCCATTCACAGAAATTATGAAATAGTTCCAAAATATGTTTGTCAAAAAAGAAGTAGCCTCCAGAAAAACAGCTACAGTAACTGTGTGCCACCTAATCTCGTCACGAGCTCGCATAAGTCTGGAATTTATGTGATTTTTTTGCCATTGCTGCACCCCCATTTAAGAAGGCAGGCATCGTTTAAATGGCAGCAATTTGGTGGCCACTTTCAGGATTGTTTTGCTTGTAAACACATAAAAATGCTGAATTAAGATGCGCACACAGAGGTTCTTTTTAGGATTAGGGACGGGAAAGGGAGTTTTTCCTCTCCACTGTTGCCTATAGCCGGTTAAGGTGGATTTGTTGGCTTTTCTCTAAATCTCTGTATAGTCGGGACTTTATTATGTAAAGTGCCTTGAGACGACTTTGTTGTAAATTGGTGCTATAAAAAAAAGCTCAAATTGAATTGAATAGAATATATAGTTTACAAAGTTATGGGAAATGTGGAACTGAGACTGAAGAAGGATGATTACATGGTCTGTCCAGAAGCAGAAAAAGAATAAAAAACACAGCACTCAGAAATATAAAGAATAATATAACCAGGCATGATAATTGACTTGGCAGGTGTAGGCTTTCACACCTCGCACAAATTCTAGTTGTTGTACCAACAGTTTTGCACAGGAACACGTGAAAATAATATCCCAGTACATCAACATGGATGGAACATGGATTTTACTTTGACATGTTTTACCTTCTCAAACACAAAGTGAGGAAGGAAACGTGCAGTATGCAGTTGGAAAGAAAGCTAATGTGCCTGAACTCCAAACACCTGCTGATGGAGTTATAACCATTTAAACATAACCACCATGTCTATGGTGGATATAACAAGTGTTTGTGGATCAGTAGGCACGTGCTTCACATGCGGGCAGGTTTAGTGTGTCACGATGTGCTTTGGACATTAGTCGTGTCACATTTACCTGGTAGGTAATAGGAGACGCAGCTTTTACACAACTGGCATGTTAGTAGAACTAATTTTCAAAACCATTAGTCAGAGCTTTGTTCTTTAAATCTGGTTGCGGGGAGGTTTTTTATCAGGAATGAAAGCCCCCTGACACATATAAAAGTTGTCTAAGGATGGCTAACGTCTGCACACGACAGCCACCGTCTGAGCGAGGGGCGGGGGGCACGGAATTAGACAAAGAGTCACACATTAGAGGCTAAGAGAGCAAGAAGAGAGAGAGAGACATCGTGTTGCGGGAGTTTTGTTCTCAGCTGAAAGTGGGTCACAAAGGGCCGGAGGTTCAAACTGTGACAACAGCACTCTGCTTGGTTCTATAAGACCTGTTCCTCTTTTTTTAGCAGAAAAAGTGAAATTGATTTCTGAGAGAAAGACAGAGCGACAGAGTCAAACAGAGAGAAGGTTGAGCACGTAGAGAAAAAGTGCGGGAGGAAACACCAGGGAGAGGGAGTATCAGAGGCAAAAAGCAAACCAGCGAGAGAGAGAGAGAGGAAAAGTGCAGACATTATGTAAATGAAATAGTTTCAGTTTGTGAAATAAATTGAATGAATTATGCTTTGCCTAACCCCCAGGCACTCAGTTACATTCCCCCATTTTTCTCTCTGGAATTATTAAGTATGTTTATATAACTTTCCCTTTGTACAGGTGCAGGTCAACTAAGTCTGTCGAAGCAGCTTCGCCGCACCTGGAAATGTCGCTTTTTGAAACGATATTCTCGAAGAAAGTAATCATAGGCAGCAAAGAAAACAGCCCTTGAGGAAGGGCACCTTAAATTAGAAGCCTATTTTAGTGTAGAACGCTTATTATTACCAGTGGAATAATTGGACTGAGAGGTAGATGGGATCAACACAAGAGTGGAGCAATAATATACGGTAAAAAAGGCTGCACGGGGATGTGGGGGGGCTTCTGTGGAAGGCAAAACAACTTGTGAAGATGTGATGAGAACAAAGGCATAGTTTAGGCGCTGCTGTTTGAAGAGGCTTTCTTGGAAACTCCTTTAATGGCATAAATTGGGCTTTTGCAGAGAAAAGCAGCCGTCAGTACGAAAGGTCAACTTATGCTAAGATTATGCTTCAGTTACTCTGCGCTGCTTCACAGCCATAACACCGGGCGTTTAAGGAGGTTTAATGGTGCTCCGCAGGGAGCCGGGCTGAGGCGGTTTCCACAAACTCGATTACACGATACTATGTGTCAGGGTAATTAGTCCACACTATAAGGATTTTGTCATTTATGGTATTGCAAAAATATGTTTACTTTTATGATAACAGTTTTAAATTTTGTATTTCAGTGTTAAATGTAACATATGTATTTAGTTTAGAGATAAATTCACAACAGTTGCAAACTGTTGCTGCAGCTGTAGCCACTGAACTCAGTACAGCTGACTGGAATGTCATTAAATTTGCAGGTAAATGAACCACACACTGGAAACATTTGAGATTTGTATTTGATCATTGTGTTAGATGAATTAGAAATGTCAGGACATGCATGTGAATAATTTA
Organism: Channa striata; assembly: GCA_033026295.1. Taxonomy (NCBI): domain Eukaryota; kingdom Metazoa; phylum Chordata; class Actinopteri; order Anabantiformes; family Channidae; genus Channa; species Channa striata. The sequence continues at coordinate 26,482,588 of CM065173.1, read as the reverse complement.
ACCAACATACAGTAGCCGTCACTTTATCAAAACAGAATTTTAGGCAAACGCTCACTGTACAGATTGTTAGAGATTGTAAACCCCAGTCACTGGAAAACCTGGGGAAAGTTTTCAACCCAACGCTGTGTGTTTCAGATCCAGCACCTCTCACGTTGCTGTTAGTTTTAAACTAATGGGGTTTGGGCCCCAAATCCTGGTTCAGGTTCTACAGCCTTATTGACAAAAAACCATTGGACTTCATTGGGCTTTTTCTGGTTTGGCTTGGTCCCAGTGATAGGAAACGTCAGCTACGGGCAGGTCACAGCATCAGGCCCTAGCAGAAGCAAAAATGTAAATGTCCTGTCCAAAGGCTACGGAGATTATAAAATTCTTGGTGGGAGGAAAGAGAGACAGAGACAGAGAGAGAGAGAGCAGGAAGACAGTAAAAAGTAGAATGTGAATCAAAGTGTCTGCCGTGCACAAACCCCTTTTTCCACAGCAAAGGCTTGTTAGCCGTCGGCAAATGTTGTGAATGGATGGACGCTCACAGCCTCGGGTAATCAATGACTGGCTTGCTCATTACTATAGCAATGGACTGTAATAGCTGTGAGACACACACGGCGTCACAGAAACTCACAAACACGTGGAATCGCACACACACTCTCTACCTGGGCGGCCCCTTTAATTAAACAGAGCGTAATCATTCGCAGTGGCCGTGCCAGAGCTACACACCTTCCTCCAGTTAATTAATTCATTTTAATTAGAGTGATAAACATTTAATTTCTTCGGGGAGATTTGGATTGTATTTTACTCGGCATTCCGTCTTCCCACCTCTTCCATTTCTCTTGCTTTGCTTGTGCCTATCTTCTCGTCTCTTTCCTGTATTTCTTTCGTGTGCATCTCTCTGTGCGTCCTTTGCGGATAAGGATTACCTCTGTGCCAGCCAGCACAGTATTCCCCTCATGAAAACAGACCCATTCACTGCTTCAATTGGCCCACTCCTCCCTCATTCAAATTTGAAGTAATTTTCCTTTCCCCGGCTCTCGACCTCCCTCGCCACCCGAACACATGCTCGTTCCTGGACGTGCACCCGAGAACCTCTCGGTTTGAGCAAGCAAACGCTGTGTTAGGAAGAGAATTGCGATTGTGTCGAGAGGGTTGTTTTGTTTGAGGCCTGTTGTTCTTCCCACTATTCATGACCCGCCGTCATTGATGCCAGTGTGTTTACTGTAAGGCCAATTGTGCTCGCTGCCCCAGTGCTTCCAGTAATAAGCAAGAGTGTGTCCCATTATGGGGCCCTTGCAGACTGTGGATCCTCAAAAAGCCTGGCTGCAGTTTGGAAATCAGAATGACAGATGAGAGAGAGTTTCGTGGCCAAGGCTGTAACATTGTTAGAGTTCCACCCAGCCTCAGTCTTCCAAAGTCAGAGAAGCCATTAAGTAATTTCTGAAGCATGAGAAAAGTTAACTTTTTATGTGATGCACATAAAAATGCTTAATGATTATGGTTCATGGTCTTAAACCTGAAATCTGTAATGTTTTTGGATAATATATCATGCCTGTATTCCTTGTGTGATTGAGCACACTGCAGTCAAACAGTACAGCTGGTGTATTGACCAAATGTACTGTCATATATTCCAGTAATGGGGAAATCTTAATCAGATCATTGTGACACAATTGTCCCGAGTCTACGCCAGATACTTAACACAAATATGTGGATTTGCATTCACTCCTTTCTGCAGAAGCGAATTTGGGCCGATTTTAGAAACTTCATTCATGCTAAATAGGTTTTCCTGGTTCTCTTGTATTTCTTGCTGCTGACAAAGGCAAAAGAATTCATTCAGACGTGTTTTGGGCCACAGTGCAGTGTCCGTCTGAACCAAGTTGAAACCAACTGGCCATGCATTTGGTGATGGAGTTCATATAGTCTGTGTCCAGACATTTTTATTATATTGGGTTCAAAGTGCACCACCTCTTATAAATCTGATATAAAAATATCACTATTAATATCAGGAATCGTGTCGTATCACCTTTAGACACAAACACCTTGTGTGTTACAGCTCATGTGAAAGTTTGGATGTTCATGATTTATGACATCGAAATGGTGGAGGTCTCATTTTGAAAAAGACAAAAGGCCGATTTCATCCATGTGACTATGTGAGAATGAGTCGTCTTTCCTGGTTAGGCTTCTCCTTTATCCACAGCTTTGCATTTTCACCTACAACTTGACTTGACATACCTCGAATCATAGGAGTATTTGCAGATGAGGGTGTTCGACTAAGACAGTCTGGAGATTAGTCAAACTCCTGCATGCACCTGAAAACAAAGGTTTAGATTATGAGTGTGAGCCACATAATTGTCTCAGGGCCGAAATGTTTCTCCTGCCTCTGATTTGGACAATGTCCTGCTCTGTGTTACATGTGTGAAATGAGAACTGATTCTCAAGAAATTGTCCCGAGTTTATAGGTAAAAGAGGCTAAATTCATGAAAGTGTAACCCTTAATATGGTAATTTTGTTGGTAATTCAATAGGCAAATTATTGTTATCGTTCTTAGGTTTTGTTATTTACTCTAATCATCATCATCATGTTTAATTCCTGCTTTGTGATTACTGCTCTCCTCTGGGAATCTCCAAGGTGTGTGAATAATACTTTTGCAAAGGCAATTTGCTACATTTTTAACCATAAAATTTGTGAAGTGATTAAAAAAAATGTCTTTTTGCTTTGCAATTTTTAGGATTCAGGAAAAAAAACCCCAAAACAAAAGACGGTCCCACCTAATTATTCTGCTGGCTTTGTTAAATTGCTTTGTCTCTCACTTTTAAGGCAAACATAGCTTGTTTTGTCACTAATGGGCACACTGAGGTTTTTTTGCGGGTTTTTTTCGTGTGTTTGAGGCCATAAACCAGCATTATTTCCCAGGTGTAACCAATTGATACAGTCAGTGTTCAGCACAAAAACTTTCCATTTGTTTTCTTGTTGGATTTAATGTGGGGAGGATGTTTCAAGTCAGCAGGGCTTTATCGTGCTTAAATGTGGACTTCTGGGTGTTCAGTTCCTCCTCTGCTTGTAAATTGTGTGCATTGTGTAATTTGGCACAGCATCCTGCGCCATGATGATGTCGTCTTTGTGTTAGACTTCACCTGATATTTGATGTCATGATCTACAGCGGTTTTCCTCGTTCATTAAACGTTACGTATGCATTACGCCTGCCAGTATGAAAGAGCTGTAAGGACCTCAGCTGTGAAGCACTCTCGCAGTAGTGGCCACTACCAAGCTTGTTATTTCCTTTCATGGAAAATTTAGTTTTCCAATTAACAAAGGATTCAGTTATGATTCGTCTTAGAATGCGGAAGGATAAACTGTGAAATTACATTTGGCTTCAAAACTGTGTCGAGTACCTCATAGCCAGTAAGTTCCACACATGTGTCAAGTGTCACGACAAGCACAAAATGAACCTGGATTTGCAGATGTGCACTGTAGACGGGGTAATGCTGTTCTGAGGTCAGGGCTCATGGCTCTGTGTAGCATTAAATAGGACATCAACCTTTTCCAGGCCCTGTTAGACTCGGGTGTCCACAGATGTGTGTGTGTGTGTGTGTGTCAGCTGTAATGTAAAACCCATGTGTCCTCCACCCCCTCTGTCGCTCTCACTAACCCTCTCAGGGCTCCCAGCTTTGAGCCAACGTGATCAAAATTTAATTGTTTGTTGCCAGTGTCACAGTCCTGTGGGGGAAAAGTGGGAGAGAAGCAATTTGTATTCTGCAACGTGAAAAACTGGAGTCCGGACAGTGACAGGTTATACATACAAAGAGAATGTGCACTTGTGCATCCGTGCTCGTCAGTCGGACCTGCCCGTGGGCATGGATGTTTTTGTCTTTATTTAAAGGGTAAATTCTGCTCGAGCTTCTCTGCCAACACGTTTTAAAAAACCCAAGAGTGGAGTGATGAAGGAATGGTGGGAGGAAGCGTGGACTATGTAGAGTGAGACGTGGAGGGTCGGGAACACCGGGGAGGCTGACTGCCGCTCACTTTAACGTGGTTAACCAACCATGAGAAGCTACTGCTGGATTCGCCCTTTGTCCGCCAGAGAGACAGTCTGGCAGCTCCTTGACAGTACTGCTAACATGTTTATGACCCGTTGAGAGTGGGTACCTGTGTCGTCGCTGATCTAACAGCTCTATTCTAGTGCTGCTCTCTGGTGTGTGTGTGTGTGTGTGTGTGTGTCTGGACATTTAGCCATATTTCTCTGGAAACACAAATCAGCTTTACCACGTAGCCATAACCCCGATGTTAAATATTACCTTTGGTTTCTGTGTCTGAACGGGCTATTTGAAAACGCTGTTATTTTTCAAAAAAAGCCCAAATGTCCAAACACAAGGACACACAGACACACACTGGACGGACAGTGTGTGTCTGTGTGTCCTTGTGTGGGACAACATTGGTGACAGTGCTGCTTTATCAGCAGCGTGTACATCACATCAGCCCCAACCCTCCCTGCAAAAGTTTATCACTATAATTTTCACTTTAGCTAATAAATGTGGCCAAACTGTAAAACACCTTTGTTTGTTTGTTGCTGATTCATCTCACTGCTCCTTATGGCTGTTATCAAAGTATGACCTTTATTTTTAGCTTCCATATGACATACAGGAGGTCAACGCTCTGAACTGATAGTTGACTCAAAAGGCCCAAACATTTCTGGCATGTCTCTTTTTTCCATTTCCTGAAAAGCTGCAATGTTGTGTAAAATGTAAAAATAAAAAAAATGTAACAAAAAGCAAATGACTTGCAACATCCATCCATTTTCGTAAACTGTGTTCATTCACACTGACAACAGATGAACGAATGTTGTTGGACTGGTGGAGGAAAGGAAGAGCATCTGGAGAAAAGCCACACAAGCGCGATGGAAACGTCCAAACTCCACACAGAAAAGCCGCGGCTGGCTGGAAATTCTAACCTGCGACCATCTAGCTTTGAGGCGGGTTTCAAATATATTTTTAAATAGAAGATTATAATAGAAGAATAGAGAAAATTGAGAAATAGTCAAATGTTGAAACTCATTTTCTTATTTTATTTCTTCATTTTTTTAAAGGTTTTCTGTAAGCGGAGGTTCAGAAGTAGACCACGGTTTTACTTTCACAACAATAGCTGCTTGGGGCTGATCACTAAGTACTTAAACTCAACCAGCAAAAGGACGAATGATTAGATTTTCTTTGCATCCAACAGTTTTTGTAATTGCATAATATGTTTGATTCTTCTTTTTTTCTGAAAGCAAAAGAGAAATAGAATACATCTGCCAGTGGTGATTAATGATGCCCAATAAAAAAGCTCGCTCTGATGATTGGACTCGAAGACTGTTAGGAAGAAGAAAGAAAAAAAAGAGCACGATGGATTAGACATGTCAACACAACGGTAATTTTTACAAAGCTGTTATTGCGTAAAAACATCCAACCTAGCAGGTTAATGACAACAGCTGTGCAGTATTATCAGTTCTACCAGCATTTAAAATTAAAAGTTGGAGACGACAGAAAGTTGTCTTCGGCAGTCGACTGTGACTTGGCAGACGCAGCGTGTCACTCTGCTGAGTGACAGCCTGGTAAGCCTTCCTCTGTCTGAGGTTCAATACAGATTCAGCCATGATATTGTTTTGCTCATTTACATATTTGTCTGTTTCTATTGTCAAACAACTGAATGAGACAAAATTAGCGACTTAATCGCGTCTCAAATACAACCTGTTTACCAGCTGTCACTCCCAAACTGCTGCACCGCCATGATAAAATTATTTTATAATTGTGACCTCGTCTCACAAAATCAACATAAATCCATGTTAATGACAACAGCTCTTCTGCGCATTTAGCTGTACTGACATTTAAAATGACTGATCACAGAGAGTTTGAAGTGACAATAGGGGTCTTCGTATCTGTAGTACCATGCAGGTCCCATTCCTCAGGGGGCAATTATGTTATTGTCGTGTGAATCCAGCATTTGAAGATTTATGCGCTCTACAAATGCCTTTGTGTGAGAAAGCTGATGTTTTTAGTGAACATTGTGAGATACACCTGAAACACAGAGCTTTATCTGTACATCGTCTTAAGGTGTTTGCATTTAATCCTTTAAAGATCCTCATATTAATTAATGCAAAAGCCACTTTAAGTCCAGTGACTTGAGCAGGCCAATCACAATTCTCTCCCTTTGCGAGGTCATAGAAGGATTCATTGATATATTCCCTAATCAGCTGGTTAGGGAATATATGGTTCACACAATTCACAGACACACAACGCAAACAGGAGTCGTGTGTATGTGTGTGTGGTTTGGATCTTCAGACATGTCAAAACACATTATTGGAGTGATATTTTAACTGGAAAATTAATTTCCATATATAGACCTATGTAAACATCTATTGCTGTCTAGTGCACCAACTGCAAAACGTGTTGACCAAAATGTGGCAGGAACGTGTGCAAAAAACAGCAACAACTGAGTAGAAATGATAATAATCTGAACAATACTAAAAACAACCGTTTACATGATAGGGGCTTTCACGTAATTAGCTGCTCGGTTCCCTAATTACGGCACATACTCAATACACACTCACTGCTCCAATTTATTCACTGGGGACAAACTAAGCAGATATAATAGCAAATAAAGTCCCTCACTCATTCTGTTGGAAACCTTAGCACTTCTGTCACCATTTGAAAGCACTCTGCGATGACTCCCTAGATAACAGTAGTGACTGTTTAATCGTTTTTTTTCCCACGTCCATGCAATTTGTAGTGTGAGGGACAAATGGATTCTAACTGGTATGATGGTTGAGGTTTGAGCTGCAAATGCAGTCTTCGCTCGTCCTTCCATTCCATGTTGCCTTAAGAGGCCACTTGAAGCGCATTTCTGAAGAGATACGGGCTGAGGCGAGTAAGAACTCATTAAAGCTGCTTGCTGTAGGCAGCGTGAAAAGTATGACCTGTGATTCAAATTGTCCCCTCGCCGTGGCTTGAATATGTAAGTATGAGAGTGTGTGCTGAGGCAGGAAAGAATATTTGAACAACAAAACGCATTTGCAGAATGCACTTTGTGCAAGTTCGAGGAAATGCATCGATTCATCGTGGAGCCAAAGCCAATAATAATGTGAACATGTTCGGGTTTGATATATTTAGCTTCTTTAATTTCACAGTAATGGGTGATCAGTCACATACATGCAGCTTTGCAGGCATTGACGTGCTGCTTTTTTGAGCTCTTATTTGGGGTGAAATTATTCTACTGAGTAGGTCAAGGCAACAACAACACAAAAAAGAATAATTCTGCTTATGATGACCCTACATATATTTAAAAATCCCTGATGGTTGATATTTTATTATTAACTTACTCCGATTATTGGGGAAACATTTACTTATTAATCAGGAAATGTGACAAGCTTCCTGATTTATAAATGAATGTCGATATTTATATAAATGCAGTGACAGATGAAGTATTCGAATCCTTTACGTAGGGACACGTATCAATACTATGGTGTAAACATAAACTTTCTTTAATGTTGCAGCTGGAAAAATGGAGAAGGTTTTACCACCTGCAGCTGTTTCCAATGGGAATAACTAATAAAATCTAAACAATCTAAGCAGGACCCAAAATTCAAACAGAACATGTAAAATATCCAGTACCACTTAAAGCAAAAGAAATCCACTATAAAATTCTAATAATATCTATCAGGCAAATGAGAAAGAGAAAGCTCCTAAGAAAAAGATTTGGCATCGAACATTGAAAAATACCTCCACAACCGCCCTTCATGCAAAATGTTATATTTGGTGTTTTTGCTACCTGAACATTATTCTGAATTACTTAGAAATGTCCTGCTCTTACTTGGGAAGTTTTTTATTCACTAATGTAGAACCGTAAAAACCCATCCTCTCCTCAGTTTTCCTAATAATATATTTATTATTAATTCATTTATTTAAAAGAATTTTTATTTTACTCTTTTTCTGCCTATAAATGCTGTTCTCTGGTACATGTTTCTATACTCACCAACTACATTCTCAGTTGTGCGATTGTTCAATGCCAAATTGTTTAGTCATATAATAAATAAACAAATATACAAATTACAAACAAATATAAAGTCCGGAAGTGTTCGCGCCCCGCCCATTGGGAGCGGACGTGTGGACTTCCTGTAGCCACGTATCCCAGAGTGCTTTGCGCGCCAATCAGCGGTTTTGGCGGAAGCTTTAATCTAAGTCAGTCAGAGCTGAATAAATATTCATCGTAGTTGCGTTTATTGCAGCACTATATCAGTTTTATATTATTTTGCATGAAAAAGTTCCCCTTTAGATTTATAAATCGTTCAAATTCATAAATTTTATCGGACATTCAGACGAGACGGCGGACACGTCAGCAGGCTGCAGCCCAGCGTCCGAGGACGATCCCCCCCCGACCCCCCCGCGCCCCCGGGCCACCGAGCAACAACCGTAAGATGATTAAAACTGTTTTTTTAAAAAACTATTTAAATTGTAGTACTGTCGTCATATGATTGAATTTTGGTATTTGAATATGTGGCAAAAAAAAACAAAAATACAAATTGTGACTAGAAATACACGGACGCTGTAGTAATGGTTTAAGTAAGTGTTTCTGGTGTGTTGGCTGCTCATTTTTTTTTGAGAAGGAAATTCTGGTTTTGTCGGGTATATTTCTGGCTCTTAGCATTATCAATATCATTTAGCAATATCACTTTATAGCAAAATGTTAGCACCACCTTTCCCAGGTTCAGACTTGTGACTCTAAAGACGATAAGCAGGTAAAGATAATGAATGATTGGACGGATGTGACAGAAACCGGCGATGAAACCTTGTTGTCAGCGTTCATCTTTAATGAAAATGAAAACTCGTATGAATCCTGCTGTGTTCCTTTAAACAAAGTCATTATTCATCTTCTGATACTTGTCATCTCGTAAACAAATGCTCATGTGTGGCTGTAAGTGAATTCGGCTCAAAGCGTGACTGGTGTTCATGGCAGGGGTGTAAAAGTGACTCCCACTCGGCAGCCGCCGTGCGTCCTGGTGCCATCTCTTTCCCAGGTAAATAAGCCGTCCACGTGATGTAAAAGGAAACATGATTTATCAGACGTGGCCACCTGCTCATGTGTGACAGACTTGAAAGCTCCAGAACAAATCCAGCCTCGACTCTCTCTCTCTCTCCTGCCTTTCCATCCCTGTTTGCCACCCTGTTGGCACATTGCTGATTAGTATGTTGCTCCCCGTCTTTCTTCCTGTCCTCTCGTCTTTACCTTTATTATCTCTCTCCGCTTCTGTCTCTCATTGTAGCTCTTTCCCAGTTTACCTCTTCCGTGCTTTTTCCTGTCTGATCCCTGTCGTGTCTCACCCCCATTTCCCCCCCGCTTTCCTTTCTATCTGCCTTTCCGTGTTCACGGTTCAAATTCAGTGCTTAAAGGATTTTTAACCTTTCTCTGATCTGCTCTTCCCTTTGATTCACCTTCCTCCTTTTGATTGTTTGATTTGCTGCCTGTGATTTAGGCAGCAGGGGTAAATGGGGAAGGCAGCTGAGGGGATTCTTTCTGGGGCGTGTGTTGCAGAGTGAACGTGGGATAGCAGCACTGAGCAGAAGAGATGAATTTACTGTAAACGTGTGTTCTAACTTGTGCTATGAGATTTTCAGCATGTCTACTGGACGTCACATTAAAAAAATAATTTTTATATACAGAAATGCTTAGTAGAGGAATACAGGACTAAGGCCTAAACTAAGTTTGCTGTCTGGGTTAATTTGAGTGGTGTTACAGAGATTATTTTTCGATTGCTAATTGGAGGTGGATCAGGTGACATAGGCCGCATATCTTCCTGTGCATATCTTCCTTTGCTCCAAATTAGATTTGAAATTGAAAAAAAATTTTTTTCTCATCAAGCTAGACAAGATCTGAAAGTAAAAAAAAATTCTGCTTAAACACCTTTTCTTCACTGAAGCGAGTCTGTCCGGTAAATAACTATTATAAACAGATGTTGATGTGTTCAGGGCTGTCATGCTGGAAAGCTCAGTTTGACTTCAGACACTCTGACACTGTCAAGTTTTGATCTCTCATTTACCCAGAGCTGTAAGAGTCCAAGCAAATTCAGAATAAAATACCACTGTTGAGTCTCTTCTGCAGGCGGAGCAGGCATGCAGCTGTGAACTCTGACAAAGTCTAGTTGTGTAGTCCCAAAGGCAAATACATGAGGATGAAAAGTCCAGCAGGATTGAGTCTTAACCACAGGTCTTTTCCACAGGAGAGGAATATGTCAGTGTGAAGCTATTGCTGCTTGTTGTTTGGGTTTTTTTTAATGGCAGAGCATAACTTAATTTTCGCAAACAAACGAAATTAACACCATGTTCATTTAGTGCATAAAAATAACACGTCTTTGTTCGGCCAGGTTTGGACACACGTTTTTAAGCTAGTGTTGTACGCAGTGTAGTGCAAAGCAGTGTGAAACGCGCTGCCATTTTGATTCCTGGCACTAAAAAGTAGGAATTTCAACAGATGCCTGAATCCCTGCACGGGGCCACTTGTTCAACTAATGGTCCTGTTGATTGTATGAGAGGTCAGGGACAAACAAAACACGGGCAGAAAAGTCGGCGGACTCGTTGGAGCTAAGTCTGTATTTGAGTCGTCCACAGGTGTTGTCTGGGGTTTATAGGGGTCTGTTTATTGCATAGACGTCCTGAAGCCTGCTACTACTGTCATCCCCCTCACCTGCTAGTGTTTCTCACAAGTGCCAAACTGCATGGTAATGTGTCTATTCCTATTTGAGCTTATATCTTCCAGACAGTGAGACACATCAATCCTGCAACTTTTCTGCTGTGAGAAGCATCACTGTGGACTGTTACTTTTTCTCAAGTGTTCTAGGATGTAATGTTGAGAAACGAACATGAACTACTGTTGTGTCCAGAAAGTCAACTTGAGTTTAAATAAAATGTCACCTACTGACTTTTAATCTGTGAATATTCAAGGTAGTTGTGACCTTCCAAAACACTAGGTTGGCAAGCAATGCGTTCAGCGGCACTGTAGAATCCTCTGCTCATAGTCCTGCATTCTATGTGTAACCAATTTACTGTAAAGAACTTTTTCATCCATTGTGCAGCCCAGATCATTGGAAAAAGGATCAGAAGCAAAGGCAACACCCTTTGAACTGTGAGCTGACCAATTTTGAGTCACATCAGAAATTACTCACTTGTGTTTCTTTCTGTCCTTACCGCACACCGAGGTAGCCATGGCAACAAGGAACAGAATTAGTTCCAAAATCAACAGTGGGCAATGGCTCCTCTGTGTTTTATTTAGAATGAAATGAGGAACAGGCTTCAGCTGGCCATGACCCTGAACAGGATCTGCAATTTAGGAAAAGGATGGAAATGAGCTTGAGCATGGCGTGGATTCTGCCCCGATGAAATGGTGCATGGTGAGACGTTAAGAGCAATCGGATGTCAACCGTGATCTTGTCCCGATAGGTATGCATTAGACTGAGAAACCCTCCGTCTCAAAAGAATCGTGTCGTTGGACACAATTTAAGTGGAAAACCACACAGCTGGGAAGGTGACGCATTATCTGTCCACGGAACCTTTCAAAAACCCACTTTGTTAATCACCGATTTGATAAAAATTACCATATGGATCCAGTTATTGTGATCCGTTGTTGCTTCTCTATACTGTTAGTATGTTTACATTGACTTTTATTGAATCCATGCTTTGGTGGTGAAACATAATTTCATCAGTTGTTGTCACAATAGTTTCTTTTCAACACTTGTGTACCTAAGTGGTGTAAATTGGTATCAAGGCTGATTGATTTCCACCATGAACAAGAATCATGTCCCTCATTCAGACAATTCGAAACAGTGAAGTCCCTGTGTGGTCTTTGAGCAACTTCTTTGCAATAGTTCTATGGATGGAAATCCAGAGATAAACCCATCAATACATGTCTTAGCTTTACAGAATAAATACGTAAGTGCCTCACCACTTCTGATAGTCTTTTATAAAATAATTTAGGAAAGTTTTGTTATTTAAGACAGTCTATCACTGCATCTGAAATTACACAGGGAGGAAGCCATGTCCATTCTGTGCAGAATGCTGCCAAGGTCCCTGGGCCTGTGCTCATGTCAGATGGAATGACAGACAGCGGAAACTGTGGTTCTGTGGTCAGGAAAAATGGACATTGAGTTATCTGTGGCAAAGACAACGTGATATCGTCAAGAGATGGAAAGTCTGTGAATCACCCAATGCATATGTGTGAAAGTACCAGCCACGGCCTTTTGAGCAGCTGAAGCCTTGTCTCCAGCAAGAATATTCCTCTTGCAAAATTGCACCAATTAGTATCCTCAGTTTCCAGAGCAACAAGTGTAAATAAAAAGCAAAGGTGATGTAACCCAGTGGTAAACATGGCTCTGTCCCAACCTTTTGGTGTTGCAAGCATGAAACTCAAAATTCGCTTCTACATACAAAATACAACTAAGTTGATCATTGTAAACATAAAAAATAATTTCTTTGTTCTGTTTCCCTTTATTCAGCTGCCGTCAGGGAATACCGACAGCAACCATGTCAACGTAGGTGGTACGTGTCACAGCAACATCCACAGCAGGACCTCGGGTTTCCCAGGAGAACTCTGCAAGCTTCCCATCGTGCATCTTGGTGCCAACTCCTCTTTAGGTAAGACATACACCCAGATAATAGATTCATCAGGCCACCAGTTCTGATTCTCATGTGCCCATTGTAGCTTTCGATGATGAATGTGGGTCAGCATAGATTCCCTACTGTGTGGTACTTACTAACCATTTGCTAATGCAACAAGCATTGAGTCAGTCAGCAGTTTCAGGCACAGTTGCTCTTTTACTCGAATGGACTATAGGACGTCTTTTTGAAACGTGCAGACCGACCTAACGATGTCACTCGCTTCACCTCACGATGTGCTCAGTGCTCACGATGTTACGGCTGATCGGTGTAATTAAAGGTCATCCAATTGCTGTAATTAATATCTCTAATGTACACTGGCACTGACTTATATATAAAAAATTTGAGGCATGGTTATGTAGATGGCTGGATCCTCTTTGTCGTCTGTGTTAATTTACTTGACAGAACCTGCGAGGCTGCAACAGGTTTTATTACACTTAGTGATGCGTGGGACTGTGGGGGAGTTTCCCTTCAGCCTCTAGTCTGTCTTGTTGACACTGCTGTTGTCTGCTGCTGTGGTATTTTTGGCACCGGCAGCACTGTTGTCACTGTCATCCATGGCAGTGTGAAGAGGAGACAGACAGCAGTTGTTCAGGTGAGAGCGCAGATAAAGGGCTCAGCCAAGCGAGGATCTTCACCCTGCTTCAGATTGTTTCCCCTATCTCGGTTTCTCCTTTTCTAATTCTTATTGCTCTCTCTTGTTCCCGCTCTTCTCTCTTATGTACTGTGAGTGTGTTCTCTTGTGCAGCCGTGCTTTGATTGACAAGTTCCCACATTTATGCTGGAAAACTACCAAGTGGCAGTAATACAATACAGTAAGTGGCTTGAGATTAGCTCCGCAGTGAAAACTTTGATGCTCAAACGCACATTAAAATCGGACCAAGCATTTTACCAGCATCGGACTTTGGATTGTCGTTTTTTCCTGAACAGTTCCATTACTGTTATTTACATTACATTACTGTATTCTCTGCTCTCTTTGGGATATTGCTTTAACTTCTGTATCTAGCTAATTAGGATTCTTTCTCATTAACTTCATCGTTACGTCACAGATTTTACCTCATGCTCCTCAGCTGAACAGGACTGTCCTTTAAATTGCTTACAACGTGTCTAAGGCCCTAAACTAACAGAGCATGTTTTACATGCCTGTGTTTGCATTGGAGAGCCTCACATTTCTCAACTTTCAGGACACCGGCAGTTAAAAGTTTAACTCGCAGAGGAAAAACACCCAACGCCATTAGTGTGTTCCTCATTGTCGATTCAGATGAATCGAGAGGCCTTAAAAACGATTGACAGCCTGTCCTGATTCATGGCCCTCATCCCTCTTTTTGAAGGCCTCATGTGTGCACACAGATCGGTTTCTGTGGCCTCACTACTGAACTTTGTTTGGCAGCACCTTCCTCTCTCCGCTACCTGTTTCCTTCTCTGTTACTCTTTCTTGTCTCACCTGCTCCGGCTCCTTTTGCATGCAGTGCCTTATTCTGATAGCCAACATACTAATGAGAGATTGTTGCACTTAGGTGACTGAGTGTGATTGCATGAGCCACTTCCCTCATACACACTTCTGTGCTCTAACAGGCAATTATTCAAAGAAAGGACAGTGCAGGGGCCACCGACACTTTGCCCTTGTTCACTGTAATTAATTCTAAGTGTCGACACTGAAAATGATCCTGCACACACTTGCATGCTCAAATGAAGCTATATGGACCAAAATGAAATGCTGTAAAGGGCCTTTGCACATTTAGGTTTATATGGAATTAGTGCCATCTGCCACAAGTCATAACACTGAATTCAATGACCACTGGTCAAATGTGTGTTTCTTTATTAAGAAATCCCCGCCCTTAAAGTCGATTAAAACACCAGATGCTTTTAATCTACCTTTTTATCGTGTTAACTACCTTGTTTAGTGTTTGTTGTTGTAGCAATTCTTTACCAATCACTAACATTATGGAACATGCCCGCTAATTTACAGTGTAGCTTCTCATTCACCCATTCACACACACTCGCACACCAATGGTGATACCTGCCATCCAGGGCGCTCGCCTGACCCACTGGGAACAACTTGGGCTTCAGTGTCTTGCCCAAGAACAATTTGACACTACTGACCCTGTGGTCGTTGGATAACACAACATGCCTGCATCTTCATAATGAACAGTGTATTCTGAAGGACTCTAATGTTTTGGCCCCTCTCTTAATGTAACGCTTACCAGTCTGACTCCACTAGCTGCAATGATTTCAATAGTAAAATTGTAGCAGAATTATCACTTTTCTGAGAGTTTCAACTTAAAAACTAAGAAGTTAAAACGTTGTAAAAGTAGAGTTCATGGCAGAGCTGGCTGCTTGGATTGGATTGTATAGATTTCACAGGTGTGCTTAATGTAAAGTGACTATATGGCATCATATAGTCCACAGCTGCCAGATCACTTGTTTAAGGCCAAATTTGACTGGACTTTTCCATTTTTCAAACGCTACAACTACATATATTTGACACTTATTTCATTTAAATTCTACCTGAAGTCACAGATCGCTGTCACTTTTTTGTGGATTTGGATCTGATTTCACCTACCTGAACCTGATGCAATTCTTATCTGGCCCACTTAGCTGTTTGCCGACTTGTACCAGCAGACCCAAGTATTTTTGTTTGTGTTTTTTTTCAGAATTACTTTTCTTATCTCGTCTTTGCAGTGGGCAGTCAGGAGGATGACTCTGCATTGACTATCATCATGGTCCCCTTGACCAGCCAAAAAAAACTGTAAAAAGACTTTTCTGTACAACTTTTTAGACTCTACTGGACTTGATCTACAATTCTCATATTAGATTGGGATGGCTGACTGGCCAGCGATTTAAATACAAATTTTATTGCAAAGCAATACACAGTATGATATGCAGTGAAATGCTTATATGACTGCTCGACAAGAGTACAATCAACAAATGCAATACTTCAAACAAAAGTAAATAAAAAGTGTAATGAATAAAATATGCAGTAAAATATATACAGTAGTATGTACAAGCAGGTGTGCAACGTGCAAGGGAAATGTGCTAATGTTTAGCCTCATGAGTGGCCTTAGTTTAATTCAATTTGTCATGTTGTTCTGGTTGAGGGCCCAAATTGCCAGTGGGTAGAAGCCTTTCCTCAGTCTCTAAGTCTTTGACTTCAGGGAGTGGAGCTGATTTCCTTACCAAAACAGAGAACAGTCCATTATTGTGATAGCTGAGGTCCTTCACTGTCTTCCTGGCTTTGGTCCAGCACCGCCTGCTGTAGATTGTATGTCTGGGAGTTTGGAGCGAATGACGCGTTCAGCTGATTGCACCACCCTCTGATGAGCTCATCTGTCCTGCATGGTGCCGAAACCACGTTGTGATGTTACCCATCAGGATGCACTCTGTGGCGCAGAAGTAAAAGTTCCTAAGGAGCCTGGAAGGCAGTCTAAAGTCTTTCAAGGGTCTGAGGTGGTACAGATACTGCCGGCCCTTTTTAACCCTGGTGTTGATGTGATTGGACCATGGCAGGTCCTGCGTAATATGAACACAGAGCAGTCCACCCTCTCCACTGGTTCCTTGTTAATGATGGGGTCTGAAAGTTCCTTTCCTGCTTTGTGATGAAGTCCACTATCAACTCCTTAGTCTTATTGATGTTCAGGAGGAGGTTGTTCCTCTGGCACCAGATCTCCAGGTTCCGAATGTCATCCAGGTAGGCCGCCTCATTATTGTCAGTAATCAGGCCCACCACAAAAGTGTCGTCAGCAAACTTGATGATGGTGGTGGAGTTGGTAATGGCCATGCAGTCACATGTGAATCGTGAGCACAGCAGGACACTCAGGAAACAACCCCGGGAGCTTCAGTGTTGAGAGGGCCTAAGACGTACTGCCTGTGGTCTGCCAGTGAGGAATTTGGTCCCATGTGCTCCAGTTTGGTGGTGAGTGTGGAGGCAATTATAATATTTAAACCTGAACTGTAGTCAACGATTAGCATTCTTACATAATTCCCCTTCCCACTGTCCACGTGGTGAATGACATGTGAAGGAGATGAGAGATGGCATCGTCAGTCGATCGGTTTGGAGGATATGCAAACTGCAGTGGGTCTAGTGTTTCAGGTAGTGAGGATATGATGAAGTCTCTGTCCAGTCTTTCAAAGCACTTCATCGCTACTAAGGTCTGGGCTACAGGGTGGTAGTCATTAAGGGACGCAGGGTAGAGTTTCTTCGGTATAGGAACAATAATGGACTGTTTGAAACACGTGGGAGCAATCTATTGAGATAAGGAGAAGTTGAATATTAGAGTGAACACAGGTGCTAGCTGGTCAGTGCAGTCTCTGAGGACTCGTCGTGGTGCTTTCTTGGTGTTCGCTCTCTTTGACTGTCCTCAGATCGTGCTCAGAGATAATAAACTCCTCTCTGGTGTTAATGTTCACTTCCTGTCTGCAGCCATTTTTGCATCCTTGAAGCGAGTGTAGAAGATGTTCAGCTTGTCTGCCAGAGACACGTCCGCGTTGGTCACTCCGGATGTTGGTGCTTTATAGGCTGTTATTGCCCTTATTCCTTGCCAGAGGATCCTAGAGTCATTCTGCTGGAGTTGTGACTCTAGTTTCGGTTTTATCCACTCAATCACACTCACACACTCACTTAGGTGTGAGCTCTCAGAGATGGTTTTATCCACCCACGGCTTCTGATTGGGAAACATTTTGATAGTTGTTTTTTGCACGGTATCTTCCACTATTTTGCAGATAATCCGCCCACCGCTTCCGTAAACATGTTGATTACATTAGTGCTGCCCTGGAACTATGTCTCAGTCTGCTTCTTCCGATGCATACTGTAATCGACAACCGATTGATCCGCCCAGCCTGCAATCTTCTTCTGAGTCGGGACTTCCTGTCCAAGCCTTTGTTTATATTTTGGCATTAGGAGGATGGCGGTGTGAAATGTTTTTCAGGCCAACTGTTCTTTGTGCTGTCTTACTTGGGTAAACTCTCTGTTAAAGCTGGCTATCTGGAAACTTAGTGAGTGAAGATTCCATCATTATCGATAAAGTATCTTAAGACAGGAGTGAATCATGGAAAGTCACTGAAGGGTTAAAGAACTACTGGCTAATAAATTAGAACTTAATCCCCAATTGATTGAAGTTAAAAATGTTCACCGCAAGCAAAAATTTGAGGAGCAAGCCAGCAGGTCACAATCAATCGTGATGAAGCATTGATAGAGTCTATGTCAATGAGGATTTTACAGGCAATTTGAGGCAGAAAAGAATGAAGCTGATGCAGCAACTGAAGTCAGTTGAGAAGGTTCAGTCTGCATGTCGAAGTTACAACTGCGTCATTGTTCACCAACCACTTTCTTGATAAATGAGCTGTCGTATTTTACACATTCATGTGTCACTCTAAATTTTTTTCCTAATTAAGATTGCTGAGTGAGAAGCACCCAGATAATCTTGTCGATCGGGCACTAGAGGCACAACATGTTATAAAATGTAAAAGGGAAACGGTGTTTTGTTCACAGCCCATCGGAGCCGTGCAACTAATAAAGGTTCGATCACTTAACGACAACGCAGCTGAGTGATAGAGACGTCATTGGCAAGGCCACTGTAGATTTTTTTAAAAATGGAAATGGAGAGTGTTGACAGCCGACCTTTCATTGAATATTAAAAAGTCGAGTTTCATAATATTTACAGAAAATTGGAAATAGTGTCAAAACTAGGAATCATGCTGACACGCTGGGGGATGGAATGCTGATTTCTCACACTCTTCTTTTAAGAAATAGTTATTGATGAGAAGTTAAATTGCAAAAAACCTATGGACTGGTTTTATAAAAAAACTTTATGAATATTAATCTTGTAAACACTATTTATTTTCACTTGAATTATGTTAATTTTGTCTGGATAAACATATACCCTCATACATGTACTGCAAAAGGGACTTAAGTCACTCTTTAAGTCCAAAGAGCCCTCTGCTCTGCTTGCAGTACACAAAATAAATATTTTCTACATGTTCATACCACACGCTCCAAAATTCACATTCACCCTCGTAATACTTAATTTTTATCTTTCTTTTTATAAAACTGATAATTGCCTGTATTTCCTCAGTTATTCTGGTGGTAGAGAATACCAAAATATCACCAATAGCTCATTGGTTAGTTTTAAAAATAAGCGTACATTTGGTTCATAATGTGTAGCTGGCTGTGGTCCCATTTGTTCTTTGTTTTATTTTTATTATTATTATTTTTTTGGTCTGCTTTGAGGCTTTATGTACAAAGTAATGTAAATTTGTGTAGCTCCAAGTACTGTCCTCTGTACAAGACTTAGCTGATGCAAGTAGAAATGCCACTGTGAAACATTTATTTAACATAGAACTTTAATGAGGGGAAAGGCTTGGTGAGATGTGGCCACTGTGTTCTCAGAGAGGCTGTGTGAGAAGGAGCCCGTGGAAGGGAGAGAAAGACAGAGGAAGGAAGTGAGTCTTAGGGCTGCAAAGACGAACCATCATGCAAAATTCATGGCCAGTGGGAAATCAGACACTGCTGTCGAGGGACAGGAGGTGAGAAAGGATAAGAGAGCCATGGAGTGGGATGGGAGGGAGATGAAGAGGAGCGGAAGGAGGGTAATGTGGGTGGAAGAGGCAGAGGAGGAGAAGTGGGTGAAGGGAGAAATGCAAGAGGGGCAGAACAGATAAAACGATGAGCACAGAGCCGAAAAGTTGGGCTGCTGCACATGAAATGTTGGAGCGAAGACAAAAATCTAAACGTGATTAGACTCGTGCAGGAAATGGATGAGTAGGTTCCTATAGAACCCGTTTGTTTAATGCATTTACCGCCGTTAGTTAGGGACAGTTGGGAGAGCGCCGTGTGTCCTGTTACAGACCTGCATTCCCTCATTGGAATCCAGCACTTAAGTTTAGCCAACAAAAACGTTTTAGTTAATGTTCAAGAAAGATTTAATTTTAAACCATAGGTGTCACGTGCGAAGTGATTGTTACAATTTATTTTTCCATTAATCTTTAAGGTTTAATCGCAAGCACTGACAATGCTGTAGTCAGAGAAAATGGATGTTGTACTGCAAGGTCAGATATATTTTGGCACAAAGCAAAAACTGACAAATATGTCGTCTGTGAACATTTTGAGGATCTGTAGAGTCTCAATTTCATTGCGACTTTTAATTTACATCATATGGCTGCGTATCTTTATTACGTAAACAGAAAACGTAATCCAAGCAGACTTACATTGCCCACAAAACAAATGAGTGTTTGCACTTTAGCTCTGAGGTTTTTAGAGACTGGATGACGCAGCTCTGTTCTCACGCGTGTTTGAAACGCCATGTGCACTGCTAGCCTCAGGATGAAAAGACAAACAGTCATGTAGGAAGTTCTGTCCTAAACATAGTGGTGAATCCAGTTCCACCTCTGACAGATAGGAGGCTCCGAGGTTTCTTCCATCAAATGTCACATAAAGCTAGTTCAAGAAGGATTTGTAGCCTTATTGGGTATTGGCCATGACAACCTAATGTGGATTTTGAGACACTACACTGATTTAATCGTATTTAAATAAATATTGCTGAGTATTTGTTGTCTAAAATCTTGGCCAGTGTTGGTAACTAATTACAGAACAAAACTGTCATTAAAAAGTTAGGTACATTACAGCGTTACCTTTGAGAAAAATAACTAGAGTACTTTCTATTGCCGAAAATGAAAACTCCTTTGTGATTCCTCGTGCATGTTGTTTTAGTCATCACCTTTATAATGACTCGACCATCATGACACGGCCAAGTTTGGCCCTGACACGTCGCCCCATTTACACTCCTTCATTGTACAGCCTGACATTTAGCCTAGTACATGTTCCCAGGTATGGGCCTACAGGCAAATCCTGTAGGTCTAAATCACAAACCTGAACACAAACACATCCATCTCTTTCAAATCAAAGTTACAGGCCTGTTAAACACGTACATCAATTCAATAAAAGTGCACACGGTCTACAGGATGTGTTACTCCAGCAAAAACAGTAAATTCACGGCGGATTTCTGTTATTGCGACAAGATATATATATATATATATACACACACACACACACACACACACACACACACACACATACACAGACAGAGTTATATAGTATTAATATACTATGCCAAGGACAGTGTGGGACTCCCAAAGGTCCACGTCCAGCCTGTCCTGCTACAGTATAAACCACTTCATGATGTGTGTTTTACTGTGTGTACGTGACATTTTGACTGGGTTTCTTTTTAACTCACCCTTGCCTTGAATTTTGGTGCCTAACCCGACATTGTTGTGTTTGTACGTAAATCAACACAAAGTATTAAGCTGCGGCATCTGTATTTTACGTTTCAGCTTTCAGACACTGACTTTAATGAGCACATTTAGAACATGGTATATTTTGTGTCACGCCACGCAGCACACGGCAAAGTTACGTTAACCTTGATCCAGAACAGTTGAATTCTTAATGAAGCCACCTCGGTTCACTTTAACGTTTGTTTGTTAGTTTCTTTTCTTCTTTTCCTGCTAAAGTCATTATGGCTTTACATTATCTAACTCGCTTTTTGGGTGTCACTCGAATATTTTACCCACACACACACACACTTGGTGCCAGCGACACAAGTTCTGAAGTAGTCATTCTCATTAGTGTCGTACTGGAATGCACATAATTGCTACCATCAAAGTGTGATAGGATGACTTGGCTAAACTCAAGGGAACATTTTAGATACAAGGAGCGTGCTGGCTTCTTGTCAGCCAAGAATAAGCTATGTATAGCGCTTAAAGAAAGCACTGTCTCATCTAATGAACATTATTATTTTTTTGTTGTAATGTGCCAAGAGCTGGGAGAGCTGGGAACATAATTTCATATGACTGTCACATGCAGGGTTATTACAGGCTGCCTGTGGTGTAGAATGATGTGGGGGAAAGGCTTCTAATGCACATTAAGCCCTTTAGTATGAAGACAAACTTCACTTGAATGTCACATAATACTTACACATTGTTGCTGAAGTAGGTTGTTTCATGGCCAAGTGGGCCTGAATGGAAACCCGCAGTAGTATAATGATGAGCTAAGTTTAATTAAGTCACTGAATCTAAAGCGTATAATGCATCCTTCACAGTGAGGTAAATTGGGATTTTTGCAGTAAACATGCTGAAGCATCAACCGGAATCAACAGATATTCCCAGCTCGCCACGAACCAGAAACATTTCCAGCACCTCGTTCCCAACCTCATTTTTAACCACAGAGTGTTTTTCCCTCAGATCAGACAGACTTGTAAAGGTAAGACTTTGAAATCAGTCCAAGTTCAGTAGCCTCCTTTTCTTGTGCTCTTCCAGCTCCAAATGCAACCTCAGCAAACACAAAGTACAAGTTTGCAGTGAGAATTGTATTCATGGAAACTAAAGGTGTTCTAGAATGTGATGAAGTAATTACTGCACCTGAAAGCCAGATCAGATCCAGTCTTCAACTAAGTCATTAAAACCTTTGCGCCATTCTGAAGTTAACATACTCTTATTTTTGGGATCATTATCTTGCTGCAAAACCTGGTTGCTCATAAGTTCAGTATTTTCTGGAGTGGAATTATGGCCCTTATATTATCAGTATGCTGGTCTTTTTGTGGAATTCTGTTTGGTTTACACCTGATGTAACAGGACCCCCGTCTTCTGAATAGTTCACACTTTGACCCATCAGTTTATTAAAGATTCTCCTAAAAGGTTTTTTGTGATAGAATTCAAATGAGCCTTAATATTCTTCTGGGTTGGTGGTGATGTTCTCCTCGCTGCTCTCCCTTGAAGCAGTGTGCCTTTCAAACAGTGCAGTTATGAAAACGGACCTATATTGAGGTGTGAGAGGCGGTAGGTCTTTAATCATTTATCTTGGATCTTTTGAGACTTCCTGGATGACTCGTCAACAAACTGTAATTTTGAAAGGTCAGCTACTACTGGAAAGGTTCACTAATGTTTTTTCTTCATCTGTGGAATCTGGCTCAAGTCCAGTCACATACAGTCAAGTCCCAAAGTTAGTAGCCCCCCTATTTTGAAATAATAATAAAGTAGTTTTTTCATCAACTTAAAATTAATGCACATTAGCCGTTGCATATGTTCAATGTTCACGTTCTTGTTAAAGTTATTGGGGATGCAATTTTCTGCACTCAGTAATATTTTTAAATTTTTTTTTAAATATACGCTTCTTGCCCTTTTGGCATCAAACCAACAACTGTAAGATTGGTGGACAACCGCTCTACCTCCTGCACCACAGTCACTCCAAGTTGCCGTTTCAGAGAAGAGCAAACTTTCAGAGAAGAGAATGGCATTCTGTCTTACAGTGCAAATGCTGTAATTAAGAGCGTGCAGTAAGTCCCACTTATAAAAGTGTAAGGAATACAGTGTGTCAAACCTGGTCTGATTGTGCCTGACCAGGAAATAATAATTAGTTTCCCTTTTAAAGGAAAGGATTTGGATTTGCTGCAATTCCTTTTTTAACAAATTAGCAAAAAATGCATAAATGTTGAAGGTCACAGATTTCCATCAGAAAATATTCCTGGCTTCAGTGGCTATAAAGTCTTGATTGTGCGCTACAGTGTAAAATAATTACTACGTGTTTTAAAACACAAGCTTTTTGTTGTTGAATTCAAATTCAGTTGGAACAATTTTAATTTCATGCATAATTCTGGCTTCATATTGTTATTCTGAGGCTCTACCAAAATGGATTTGGTTGATTTACAATTCTAAAAGCATATTTAATAACAATTGTTATTTCTTATAATTGGCTGTTATATAAGGCTTCAGCTAGTTTTAGCTACTGTCTGTTATGGTCCCCTCACCCCACATTCACTTTCTTTGGATGGGTCAGCCTGAGGAAGCCTGTTGGTGGACAAACGAGCCTTAACACGCTTCATGTGCAGGATTCTGTGGTGCTAGATTCAGGTTGGATGTTGGCTCAGAGTTAACTTTAAATCCACTTACACTGAATCTTAGGGACTCGGCTGGGCCTGGGCAGTTTGGCTTCAGTTACAGTCTTATCACGTTCTGTGAAATTTGATGTTTCTTCAGAAACTGTGTTTATTGAAGAGACAGTTAGTAAGAGGTTGCACACACATACGCACACACGAGAGCATCAATATTGTAATAGGATGAGGTTAAAATCCATAGCATTCCTGTATGGTTAATTAACTTTAATTAACTTAAGCTAGCATAGGATGGGAAATACTCAACACATTCTCCTCCCACAGCCTCAGATAATGACGCTTCCTAATGCGTCAAATTGCATGTGTTTTTTTTTGACATCCTTTGTTTTTGAAAACCGTACAGAGTGGTCGCCATGGAGTGGCACATTTATGTAAGCCAGACATGATAAAGATTTCAGTTTAATTTCAACCTATTCCTAAAACTTTTCTTGTCTTATTTTTTTTCCCGGGCTGGTTAAAAAAGAACTATCCTTAATTGCTTAAATGCTGAGTACCACTTTTACTAAAGTCTCATGCACCACTGAATGGGTCCGTAGTTATAAGTGATCAAAGTACATAGTCAACAAACTTTGGGAAGTGATGGAGAGAAAATGGTTCTGTAGATCTCTGCAGGGTGCCTTTTCAGCCCAGTACAGCAAGTGCTTGTAATTGAAGTTGGATAACTATAATTTTTTACAAAAAACCTTTCATTTTTAAATAAACTGCTAATAACAACTGTCAGTGCTCTTGGTGCTGCTTTTCTGGTTCATACCTGTGCAGCAAATATAAAGTAGAGCAGCCTTACCTGACTTCACCAGGCCCAATCCCATCTGAAGGAGTAGACGGGTTTACTACAACCTACAGCAAACAAGGATGTGATGAGGCACTACATTTCATTCCTTATCATATTATTTTTTTAATCTTTGTTTTTCTTGTGGCCTATTGATGCTACCATTGTAGTGATTATGGTTGTGCTGATAATTTATTTTATGTCCAGTTCTTAATTATTCCGTAATTAATTAACAGGAAACGAACTTTTGCAAGCTACCTCATGACACAGAGCCTTTCTCGTCTCCTCCCTCAAACTTGGAAAAGCGTTTTCCGTTAAAATGTGTTCTCACAACCTAAGCCTAAACAATGCTGATGACATTACTAAAGTTCTATTATTACATATTATTTCACTTAATTTACACTATGTGTACTGGCCCCATTTATAAATATCCTTAAATTGATTTTCAAACTGGAGAATTGTGCACAAAGCCAGAATTGATGTGTCTCGATTGACATGAGACAAAAATATGCACACTATTAAATCTGCCTAACGTTGCTACCAAATATTAGCTTCATTATGGAGAGGATTATCCAATGTGATACATATTTCTCATGTTTTATTTTAAGGATGGTCTTGTCTTAAATCGCCTAAACTGGCTTATGTGCCACGATTCATGGTAATTAGTGGTTTCTGGGGTCAGCACATCCCCTGAGTGAACTCGGCGACTACCTGGTGTGGTACTTCTGAATGGCGGCAAAATGCGTGTCCCAAACACTCTTTTATTTCAACTACAACATCGTCTGACTGCCACCATCGTATTTCATTAAAGAGACCTACAGTCCCTAAGGTTTATTTTACCTTCAAATTAAAATTGCATTCCATTCCATTAATAGTGCAATCTGAAGCAGCAGAGAAGGTCAGGGGGCAGGCGGACGTATAGGTGAGAATTGCTTTGGTACTAACTATGACATAGCTGTGCTGTCACGACTCCACTGTGAAAGATTTGGAACCACGTTATTGCCGTTATTACGTGGACCTGTTTGTTGCATTATTGGTGTAGTCTCTACATAAAAATATTAAAGAAGACTTTAACATGCAGTGGTAACCAGCAGGTGAAATTCTCTGCAGCGTTCACTGCAGGGACTCATCTGAAGTGGCAAAGCAAGGAGGGGCCTTTCGTGCTGACCTTTGACTAAGCATTCATGTCAAGTATAGAATCATAGCTCTTAAAACCATGAATTTTCAATAAAAGGCCATTACTGTGGGAATCGTCCATTTCTCACTCACACCTGACACACAGTATTAGACATGATTAATAATGTATCAATCTATTACACATCAATTTACATCTTGACATGTGATGCCTTTTAATCCCCTTTATGACACTTTCAATTGAGATTAATTAACGCAGAGCTAATTCTGAATTCGCTGCGGCACACCCGGAGGATTTACAATGTTAATGAACCTGGAGACAAATGGATTTCTGTGGCAGGCCGTGTTTTACTCCAGGTGGATTTGCATGTTGTAACCGATTGAATCGATTGTTTTTACATCTGTTACCCTTTCACCTTGTTACAGGTGACTTTGGAGCAGAGCCTGTTGATTGCTCAATCAGATAGGCGGACAGACAGAATCACATTGTCCTTTTTGTTCTACGCTGGTAACATAACAAAATGCACAGAGTACACACAGAGCAGTCTGTTGTAGCGTCTTACTTTTATTCTTTAATGAATTAGGTGGTGTTAGGTGTGGACTCGTTTCTCCCTGTTTCTAAACCGCATTCTTTCAGCAGCCTAGTACACCGACGTGCAGTATATTAAAGTCAGAAGTAAGTTAGACTGTAATTCAGTGGTAAGTAGTTCATCAGGCCTGAGATGCACCAGCGTTAACAATGTGTCTGTGCTTGGAAAAGAACCACAGTTAGTCGTGTGACTCGTGTGTTGACTGACAAGTCCTAATTAGCTGTACACAAACACACTTCTGCACACACTGGCATAAATACGCTCCCTGTTCCTACATCTGTCTTCCAGCCATTTTCGGCCTTTTTAAACTGGGCTCTGTTATTGTGCTAATAAAACAAGGTGGTGGTTGTGCTCAGAGTTTGTCCTTTCTTTGAATGAAAAACTGGATTTAGTCCAGTTATTTCTAACAGTTTATGGTGTGTATGTCACAAGCTCGATAAAAAACTGACAACACCAGGACGCAAATTCACTCACCTTTTTTTCTATTTTTCCTTCTCTTTTGCTTCTGTGCAGGAGATTCAATTCAACAACTGCCAAACAAGCGATGAATTCATTTAAAATGTACACAAGTGTTTGAAAGAGACTGCAGTCACGTCCATTCCAACGGAATGAGAATCAAAAGTTTAATTCCTCATATTTCAAATTTTAATTTAGAGAAAACATCAAGAGACAAGCATACGAGTTTAAAACTCTTCTTGGAAGCCACAGAGCCACTGATTTTAACTGTGCCCTGCAAAATGAAAGTTTTTGATTAAGTTTGGATTGCTTTGCTAGGTGATCAGCTGAGAATGTAAAGTTTTTCTATGCGGTGCTGGAGAATAAGCTTTTGAGTCTCTATATTAAACTACCTCTTATAATTTTATGCATAACCTTTTGAATTTGCACATGTAATCAAAATTCACATTGCAGATATGTGGACATAAATTTGTGTTGTAGGTGTGAAATCTTGACCTGATGATGGAATTCAATGCGAAGTCAGTGAATTCATCCTGAGGGAGCCATAAATGTCAGCATTGTGCCCAGAGTGTAAGTCAATATTTCATTAGTGATTTGTTCTTTTCCTACTAAAAACCTCCGAGTGGAATTGGAGGAAAATTCAGGGCATCACCAATTGATCTGCGGAGTCGGAAAAATGTCTGTGGTTTGGTGCTGGTTTAAGATAAGTGATGACGACAAAAGTAAAGCTGAATTTAAACTCTTCTGCGCTTAAAGTCTTGAGATCTAGTTACTAATGGTCATACTCGTGTTTTATGAGAGTATTTTAAAAATGTTTTAGAATTCGGAGCTAACATGGCAACAACAAGGACGTTACCTGAAGTTTGTTAATTTATCTTCACATTTCTGTGTGGGCTGTGTAGTCTGTTGTCACTTCTTCGTCCAGGATCTCACCATAAATCTGTACTTTGTTGGTCTTAATTTCTTAAATTTTTTCGGCAAAAGTTGCTTAGTTTATTAATAAAGAATGTGCCGTTCGTGTGGGATTTGCTTGACTGCAATGGATGGATGAAGCTTGAACTATCCAGCAACATAAACTAAAAACAGAACAGTTTGGTACTTGTATCGATACTGGTATCGGCGAGTTTTCAAATGTAAGCCTCGGGAAACGTCATGTTGGGGCATCCCAATAAAAAAATTATTTAATACTTGTGTTTTACAAAATTATGTGACCCGTGCCTTCAGTAACTGAAGTGACCTCCCTTTGCAGCAGTAATATCAACTAAACATTTCTACTAACAGTAAATTTTTCATACCTGCATGAATTTTTGCTCAAACCTTCTCACAGAAACTGCTTAAACTTAGAAGTTTGTTGGCATTGCTGCATGCACTGGATGATTCTAATCCTTCTACAACTCTTCTAGAATGATGGTCAAGACTTTGAGTCAGCATAAGCAAACCATACATTTGTTTTGTTTTCATTTATTCTACCAATCTTTGGCAAAACGTCTTTTGTGTTTAGGATCAATGCTGCAGAATTTGCGTTCTTCTGAGCTTTAATTGGATGCCCTGACAGTGATCGTAGGCTGCCCTGGTCTAATGGCAGCACAGCAGATACAGATTGTGCCACTACCATGTGTCACAGATGGGATAACTCTGCTTCTCTCACTCTTTTTTGGTCTCCTCCATTCAAAGATCTTTCTTCCAGCAATCTACTTACTGTTGAGTAAAGTACAGATGGCCAGCAAAGTTCTGTTTAGAGAGGTGTGGCTTCCTCCTTGAACGTCATGCCACGTACGCTACCGTCCCTTGCTCAAGAGAGGTCTTTAGTTTACCAGACATTAGCCTGGGGTGGTTTGTGGCCTCAGCCCCTCCTGGGTAGCATAAGAAGTCATCCTTCCTAGAAGTTGACATACTTGTACTTGTGCAACTTGTGCAAATATTTCAAATCTGATAGGCTTCCTCAAAATACAATACAATTATCCATTTTTCATATTCAAAATGAACAATCACAGCATATTTTAACCCTTTCACTTACTAATATGTTCTGTTCATCCAAAGCCAAGGAAGAATGTTCCAGTCGTATCTTTCAGAAAGCTAAAACAACAGCTTGTTCGTGCCAACATCTTGTAGTATTGCTGACTACGCTTGGCTTTCAGCTTACATCATAAGCATATTTAAACACATCACAAGCTGCTTCTTTTGCACCTTGTGAAAAACAAGCGAAAGTCCCACAGCTGATTTGGTCTTTACTGATGGCTCACATTACTGTCCTATATTCTGGCCTACAAAACTCTAGTCATAAATCTCTAAACTTTTACAAAATGCCATGGATAGAATATTAATGTCAACTAGAAAATTACACTCAGTTTGACCTCCTCTTATGAGCCCTCAATGCAAGCCACGTTGGATTTGAGTGCTTCGACTCATGTATAAATCATTACACAGACTCACAGTATCGTATCTGCCCGACCTCATCATCTCCTATGTATCCTCCCGTGCCCTCCGTTGGTAAGACGCTTACTCTACTCTTCCAAGAATTATGTATTTTGATAGCAAATAGCCCATCAGTTGCATAACGTTTCTATTTCAATAAAGGAGGCTACATTTCTAGAAGCTTTCAAATTAAAACCTACTAATTCAAAATCAATCTTAATGTAGAAATTGTGTTCCATCACAGCTTTACATTAGGCTGCATTACCGCTGCAGACCCAGCGCGGGCCTTCACCACACTCTCTGCCCACTGTCTGAGTTTCTGCAAGCCTGTGTGTGGGCGGGTGGCTGTTTGTTGGCCTCAGTTGCCTCTGACCGTTCTTGCACAGTGACTTTACCTGGCAGAGGAAACC
This sequence comes from Channa striata, assembly GCA_033026295.1. NCBI lineage: Eukaryota > Metazoa > Chordata > Actinopteri > Anabantiformes > Channidae > Channa > Channa striata. Next base: position 26,453,218 of record CM065173.1, on the reverse strand, counting down.
TGCCCGAGTTGCCAATTCCCAGCCTCCGGCTTCATCTTTTTTTTTTTTTTTTTTTGGCTTGGTAATCTCAATTATGCTTTGTCCACCACCTAATGCATGTTTATCCGGCCTGATGGGCATTCCACAGTTCTGTGGGTTTTTCTGGCTCCACAAAAGCCCGTTTTCACAGCCAGTGCATGCATCCATTTCACATAATATGGAAGATGGTGGACCACATGTTCAGTTTTTCCAAATATTGCTCAGTTATTGCTTTGCCCCCACTATGTGAACAGGAATGTCTTAAAGGGTCAGGGGAGGTTGTCTTGCAAACAGTTTCCGGAAAAAGTATTAATGAAACATATGACACATGCATACAAAGCTAAGCCCATTCTGCTTCTATGCATGGTCAAAATAATTTAATGATTTGCAAGAAAAGTATTTAATGAAATTAAAACATATGCGCCCAAGGCTCATAGAGTCACTGACAAAAAATAACTATATCTAATAAAACAGTTTAGCATAAAAAGGTTTGCCTCGTTAGTCAGGACACTGATTATTTGCAGTCAAATTTGGAAGCCAGTGAGTTTTCCTGATAACGAGACTTTGTAATTGCCCTGTAAACATAATATGAGGAATGGATCCTACCTATGTCAGAGTGTGGTAATGGATGTCAGCAGGATGACTGTGCAGTCTGTAGGCGGACTCTCGAATTTCAGACAGGCCTCCATTATGCTGTCAGGCACATGGCGAGGCATCAGCCAGCTTTAACTGGGTGTCTGTGGTGAGCACTGCACGTCACGATGAAGCATCGTCAGTGCCACATTGGTCACATGGTGGTAGTTCAGCCGCTGAGGCAACTACAGCGGGATACGTGAAACAAAGAAGCAGGTCTCACAAAGGAGAGGGAATTCAACTCTTTCGATTCCGAATTCATTCTGTAGCAGAGGGCACGCCCTCCTGCGTGGCTTTAGAAGTGTGGTAGAAGAATCTTATCAGTGCATTTTTAGCAGCTGATTGATGTGAGCCCATCACTAAATTAAAGTGTGTTTAGTGAATATCCCCCAAATGTCTGTACTATATGTCGTGCTGCATGTGCAGCTGTCGGCATTGTATCTCTGTTTCACCCGATTGTCACACTGCTGCCTTTAATGGGCTGTAAGTGCCATAATGAATTTTAGTCTGTGTTGAAATTAATTCCATCAGCCTCAGTGTTTGGCACTTAGACTTGGACAGCTTTCATTCCACCTCACTTTCTGTCTGTTCAGTTGCTTTTGACTCATTTCAATTGAATCCCGTTGAAAGTCTCTTCATTGGCGTGACTGTAAAACTCTGTGGCGTGCCAGAGCAGGTTGCCAAGAAATGTGACACATGTTAATCACATCAAAACCAGGAAGCAAAATTATTAGGTTACTAATTCTGGGAAAGCAATCTGAACACAATAATAGCATGTATTTAAACATGTCTTTAAAAATTATCTCCACAGGTGGATTCAATAGTCTATTTTTTATAGTAAACAGAAAATAAGGCGATTTTATTAAGAGGTAATTTGTGTAATTACCTCAGCTATGTCAAGGGGTGTCCATCCATGCACTCTAAAGTACACCATGTATAGTAAAGGTTTCTCGACTTTATAGTCCAGAAACATACACATCATGTTAAAGCTAATGTATTTTGTACTGCAGAATAATTCAATGCATTTCAGAACAAAGTGTCCTTAATCACAGACGTAGATGGTGGACGATTGTTGCCAAACTGAGAGTCCTATCATATGTGCACCTCGGTTGTGTCATGTGCAACAGGGTTATGTTCTTGGTCCCTTATTATAGATCATATTATTTGTCTTGTATATGGTTCAGCATGGGCACATAATTAGACTTTTATTGATAGTTTTTATTACTGCTATGCAGTTGCATAACTAAGACACAACCATAATCAGAAGCACAGATATGTGAATATAACGTCATACTACATAAACACACACCATGTCACAGTTAATGTGTTTTCTACTGCAGAAACATATAAGAAAACAAACTTCTTTACTTCATTTTATGCTGGAAAAATACAAATGTGCCATGGGATGCTGCAATGTTATAGTCCAAAAATACAAACCCATACATAGTGTACTTGCTGTGGCATGAGGTTTTTGCTTTCATCGTATGTTTGTCTCTGCAGTGGGACAGCACGGCGGCGGAGGCGCCTCACATCTAGAAGGTTGCAGGTTTTCTCTGGCTAGTCAGGGTTTCCTCCCACAGTCCATAGACATGTATTTTGGCGTAGTTGATGACACTAAATTGCCATTAGGTTTGACTGTTAATGATTGTCTATGTCTCTCTGTGTTGGCCCTGACATAGACTTTGTGACCTGTCCAGAGTGTACCCCGCCTCTTGCTCTATGACAGCTGGGATAGACTCCAGCCGCTCGGCAACCCTAAACAGGATAAATGCTTACAGATAATGGATGGATGGATATTTCTGCAGTATAAATCACTGCATAATATTTTGAAATGTGCATTTTGAGATGTCAAAAGGGAAAAAAAAAGATGGAATAAGCAGTATACAGTTTTTATCCATCTGCAGGATGCTGGAGCCTATCCCAGCTGTCATTGTCCGAGTGGTGATGTACACCCTAAACAAATCACCAGTCTAAGGTCTTGGTACATTTGAAGCTTTTACCAAACAACTTCTACAAACCAGATTGGTTTATAAATTGAATAGTTTTACCACTGGCTTGGACTGCATTGAGTTTAATAGCATATGCTATTAAATAGCAGTAGCATAACTGCAGTGTGGGGGGGCACCATTACAAAAAGACTAAACTCTGAGCTCAGGTCTCCCGAAGGTGCGCGTAGGTTTGAATCCTGCAAATTTAGCAAGTAATTAAATAACTAAATAATTGAGAATCCAATTTAGGCAGATTTTGGAAGAAATTATTGGAATGAAAGGATACACTGTTACAATTTATGTCTCTTTATCCCACCGTTTCATAAAAAACCTACAATATTTGTGTCCTGGGAAATCATGGCCCTGTTACAGAATACATGCCCTTAAAATAGTGGTATTTCAAACTATGATCCATGCACTATTAAGTTCATGTTGGATATTCTACAGTCACTTTATTTGATATTATACTGTATTCTGAGTGTATCTTATATTGAGATTAAAATCACTTACATACTAGTCAGAAAAGAAGAAAAACATAATCACAACTCCATATTTCACTGTTGTATCTGAATCCTACGAGGACCGGGTTTCTGATGACTAACGAGTTGATGATTTAATTTTATTCTTGCTCATACTAAATTGCCTTATTCTATGTGACAGTGTGACAGTCCATAACAATACCAGGACCCTGAAGCTGAACCAGTGGACATGAATACAGCCATTATTCATTATGTAAATGCATCTTTCCTTATTGGAGAAATCTTTTGTAAGCATGTCATATTAAGCGCATTTCAAAATAGTTTCAAACTGAACTGTCAGTGTAAAAGGCCCATCAAATTATCCTGACCCAATTAACCCAATTAGGTGACCACAGGTGTGATTGATGCAAGACAGCTAACAAGCTATGTTACCGTCCTCTATTTTGAGCTTTCCAGCTCTCCATCCCCTCAAAGGTCAGCACTGTCGAGCAATCACTGAACACTGATCGATGGAGTCGCCGTGACCAGAAGAAAAACTTCCGGAGGCAAATTTATTCTCCAGTCGGGTGTTACTACCCCTTCTGATGCACTGGTTGAAAATACTTTTTGAAACTTGAGAGGGGAATAAGGTCACTAAAGTCCTCTTGCCATAGTGGGAACATTTCTCAGGGGACCAGGAAGTAACAACATTCACACACACATTTCTACACACATGCTTTACACTGATTCTTCACAAATATTTAATAACTTATCTTTTAGATGCTACAGTGGAAAACTGGCATTTGAAGAATTAGTGCGTAGACTCCCTTCTTTGTTACGTTCCTGAGCCAAGTTTGTAATAAACGGAGGCTTGATCAGAGGTTAATTGTTTTATTGATCCCCTAGGAATCTTGTTATTGGTGCTTCTGCAGCAGTTGGTTATTTGTCTCTTTTGGTGAGTACAGTCAATAGGCACTATGTGGAAAATTTGTGCACCCTCAGTGTAAGCAGCAACGTTAAAGGGAGGTTCCACACATGACACAGCCTCCTGTAGTGATTTGTCTACACCATGGATCGCATTCCCAATGAATTATCATATTGTAGTGTTTGGTGGAAGTGTGTTTAACAGTTTGCAAATGATTGGAGCTAACTTTCCTGGTCGGAATAGGAAAGGTGATTTGAGTGACTGGACTGGACTGGTTGATATTTTGGTGGTTGTTGATGTGCACTGGTGTGGTTAGCAGATGTAGCTTGGGGACACATCCATGACATTTTTGTTTAGGTAGGTAGTTGGGTTCATGGCTGTTACACCCCTGACTGGGGGGATAGGAGTGCAACATACCAGGAAAAATAAGGCTGTTCCCTCCCTGGTCCCCAAACAAAGTCCAACTTCAAAATGTTTATGTTAAGTGTGCAATTTATTTCTAAGAGAATGTGAAACTATAGTGAATCACTACAACTCAGGGTGGACCAAGGCCAAAACCACAAACAAAAGAATCGATTTCCCACAGAACGTGCACGCTAGACCCTAAGACGAAACAAACTAACCTTAACTTCGTAATGTGAAAACAGTAGAAAGAAAATGGCAGGTCAGCCCTACATCATCAAAACTATTTACAGATAATATGTATGAGACAGTGACAAGTAATACTATTTCCAAAATATACAGTAAATACATATAACTATGGCACAATGTCCAACAAATCCAGTATTCCAATAGTTCAAAAATGTTCAAAAGATTCATGTTTGGAGGCCAAGGACAGAGTACCGGTGCTGCTGCCAGAGAAGCCAGTCTACCTGGTGGAAACCAGACTTTTGAGATGATCAATCAGTTCCTGGCACTGCCCCTCAGACAGGACCGCTATAACTCAGGCACAGATCCACACAGACAGAGAGCACTCACTGTCACTCAACCATTCCCACAAAACACAACTTCATGGGAACGGTGACTCAAACGACAGTAACAGGGGCTAAATTGGTCAAACGTGGGCAAATGTGTAGTAGAGAGGCAGATCTCACTGCTGTGCTTGGTCGGCCAATGGAGATGGTCTATAGAAAATTTTCGCTAAATCCTAGTAAGGAATTATGAAAGACCTTCAATAAGGATCAGCTGTCACAAACTGCTGATCATTTTGGATTTGTTTTTAAACAACCACATTTTGATAATATATTTAAAGACACAGCGGAGCTTCATGTGCTGTCTAGCGAAGAGTAGAGAAAAAGTGATAAAACGGCCACTGTAGTTGGATCTGAACCCTCTTTGCTTTCTGAATAACAAAAGAACTCTTAATGCTGCAGCATTAGCAGGTAATAGAGGGTGGAAAATGCATTGCAAGGAGCTTGAACTGGAACTGGAAGGTTAAGACCAAAGCTGAAATGAAACAGGAGGAGCAGAGGCAAATTCTACAGCACAACTGTTGCACAAGCAGGCTGTAAATCCCCTTCAACTTTACAAGTATAAAAGAAACGCACAAGGTTGGATCGTCAAGCTTCTAAACGCTATCTTGAAGTTTCTACAAACTTGAAGTTGATTCCCAAATTTTCTGAAGGATCTAGACTTCGTTTTGGTGGTTGTTCTTCAGTTGGTTTCTGAGACATACTGACACAAATTTAAAAATTCTAAGTGACACAAGAAGCAAACTCTTCCCTGGTCAAATGCGACTTGCATTCGAATAGCAACTGGTAAACTCCTTGTTCACAACAAGTTAGTGTGAAAGTCTGTAAAACATTTCTAAGGTGCATTTCCACTACAGGAACCTTTCCCCGGGGACCAGGAATCTTTTGAGGAACTCCTTCTTTGAGCTACATTTTCACCAGAGCAATCTGTATCAAACTGGATTATACCACGCAGAATATTCCTGGACTTCACCATACATGTGGGGAGACTGTGGCTTGGTAAGTAGAGCAGTTCTCCACCAATTACGGGATTTTTGGTTTTATTCCCAACTCTTTGTCACAGGTCAGTGTCCTTTTGCAAGGCACTTAACCCCAAGATAGTTGTTACAGTGGGTTCGGGCCAGCTGTCCCCTTCAGTGTGTGTTGTAAATGGCGATGGAAAAGCAATTTAAGGTGTTTTAGGTTCTGAGATTAGAAAAGTAATGTACACATTCTGATCAATTCCATTTAGCATAAAATTTGGATAGTGCAGGTACAAGTGCACAGAATTTTACCTGCAGCATAAGTGGAAAAGAACATTGTTCTTCAAGGCATTTAATCTGTCATTTCCTCTTCTACAAATCCATCTCTTAGCTTCCTCTGTCTCAGCTGAGGTCTCAATAGGTGTCGTTTACATTTAAATTCAGTCTAGTCTCTGTTCCATTTTTATGCTGGTTCTCTTGTCTCTGAATATGAAGACTTTATTTTCACATCAAGGATGAAATGCGAGTCCTGATTCCACTATTGTCAATGAACGAGCTGAATTCTCTCACTTTTCAGACGACTCCTCGAAACGAAGCACTGCCTCGGGTAAATACTATATTCCTATGAGGGCAAAAAATGTATTCTTTATTCAAGGCCCTTGAATAAAGTGAAGGTTCCCTTCATTTTCATTTTCCCCTATGTAATAAATCGTTATTCATAAAGTGTCACCCTGGAAACTGGCGGTGGCAGATAGAATGACGATAGAGAGTTTATGTGTCTGTGTCACTGTGGAAACGAGGGGGAGTAAATGTTTGAATGTTTGCCTGCAGCTGCTTTTTTGAATGTATGGCAATGTACTCGTGTGTACGGGTTTGTACATGTTGGCGTGTGTGTGTGTGTGTGTGTGTGTGTGTGTGTGTAGGCTGTGGCATGTATGCCTTCACAGGCAGGGCTGCCAGCACTCAGAGGGTTGTTGGCTCAATTCCTAGAGACCCTGAGGGAAAGGCACCTATTGATGGATGAAAAACTCCCACAGTGCTTTGCTTCCTGTGTGCACAAAGCCCAGTGAGTCTGCAACCTCTCTGAGCCCACACACGGGTTTGGAAACAGTTTTGTCTCTTCTTTTTATACATCTGACATGCCTTTTTCTGTCTTGTAGTTTAAAATAGTGTCTCACTCTACAGTTAACACCCCTCTTCCTATTCTTCCTTGCATCTATTCTAATCTATGATAACTAATTGGAGTGCTCATTTCACAACTCTCAAGAGGAAAGGTCACGTATCAACTGTGCTGTTTTTAAGTGAAAGCGAATAGAACAACTTGTCAAACCAACAGCTGATCTCGTATTGCTCAGAAGCTCTCTGCAGAAGCCTGATGGCAGAATGGTGTCGATACCTTTCTGCAGTGACATTGTGGATTCAGATGACATTTTGTTTGGACTAAAAATTTACCGGCCATAATTAAATGTCTATAGAGGTGTCTGCACATCCATAACGTAAGGATAAATCTGCCCAGTGGCAACTAGATAGGATAAATTGATCTTCAAGCAGACCTCTTCAAAACCTCCTTCAAATTGTAAGCATTGTAATTGTAAGTTTATATCTATTCTATTGTTTCCATTACTTCTATACTGTGTATATTTTGTAGGTAGATAGGTTTCGTACCCTCCACTTAATCGTTGGTCGTGACCTAACACTTCATACCTCTTGTTTGTAGTCATGGCAGCAACATGGTTCTAGGGATGGGAATTTCTGTCAAATGGTCAGTCCTCCACTTTGGCCTTGACTAAACTACTTCAGCATCTATAAGATATATTTTCATGACATTCTGTACAGTTATTCATGGTCCCCACAAAATGGATTGTAAAGACTTCACTTCAGCATTAACAGCAAGTGGATACTTTTTTATGAATTAGCACCAACGTTTGTGTAGATATTGGTGAGCACACACTAAATCAACCTGACTGCGAGTCTGTGAGCCTCTGACTTTCCTCTTGCACCTCATAAAAGTTGCTTTAGACAGTGATATCGACCGCTAATCAAACGGTTTGTGTGTTGATCCCTGGCTTCTCCTGCATAAAATATTCAACTAATGATATGCGATACTACTAATCTACTTTCTAATACCAGCTAAAACCCAGGCAGGAATCACCCACACCAACACAGATGCACTGTACAAAAACAAAAGAAAAGAGATGTCTTTATGGATGTGCTCCTTTTATTAACAAATAATTGTGACACTATGGACACAATATTCTCAAAAACACAAAAGGTGGCAGCCGCAATCTTTGGCGTAAACATTTATATTGTGTCCATTTAAATTTAAAATCAACAAATGCAGGACAAATCTCCAATTACTAAACCCCTAAATGATTTCAATAATAAATAATTGAAATAATGCAGGTGATCATATGACTTTCACGCTAGTGTTGCAAATTTATACCCAGCTGTCCATTGTCTTTATTTCTTAATTGTGAATGCTGACACTAAAATATGAGTGCTTCACATAGGCCTGTTATCCTTTTGAGCATGCAAGATTACAGTAAGCTTAGTTAGAACACAGTCACAGTGCAGCGTCACAGAGCTGTTGACGTGGAAGGAGGTCAGTTGGCAGAGCGGCCGTCCACGTGTCGCAGGGTCAGTGGTCCAAGGCCTGGTTCTCCTGGCTACAAGTTGAAGTGTGCCGGGCAGGACCCTGAACCCCCACATGGTCCCTAGTGTTTGCTGTTTAGTTGTAAGTTGCTTTCTATATTCGTGTCTGCTAAATGACTGACTGTGGCCCCATGAAACAGACTAAAGCTACACATCGCATCAGTATTCAGCCTTCAGTATGAACAGCTTGTTCCAACAACATGAGGCTAATTAAATATTAGAACTATTTAAGATTCACAGGTTGCATCAGGGACGACGCTTTCAACATGAATATAGTTTGGAAGCCAGCAGTGTTTGTGTAATATTTTATTAATACTGAAACACAATGAGACACAATGCACAAAAAGACAACAATTTGAAAATGGAGCTTGGTTTACTACAGCACATCATTAGAAGTGGTCTGTATCTATATTTGCATCTGAGACAAAGGACTCCTGAGGACCAAAATAACCATTGGTCCAAATCTTCACTTCCATTTGCTTGTTTAACCATGAGTTTCCTTATTAAAAAAAGTTTAAGGGAAATCTCAAGATTTCTTAGAATCAGACACAGTGAATAGACAGGTGAAGATATGCCAAATGCATAGATTCATGAAGAGACTGAGTAGGAGTGTGAAAGAGAGTTACTGTTACTGTGCATGGCGAGAAACTTATTTATAGTTGGATGGATGTTAGAGCTGATATTGTGTGTGATTCCTATATTTAGGTGCTATGAGAGGTTGGAAAGCTGATGTACATTTAACTGCGGGATTAAGGAGAGTGTTCTTCACAATTTGTGTGGTTCCTCAAACGTTCTTCATGCACAAACAATGCACTCTGATATGAATCATGTGTTTTACAATGATTTGGATGTCAGAGCATCAGCAGCTATTAAATTGTGTGTTGGTTCTAATGAACAAAATTCCAAACAATGTGCTTTGGACAGTGACACATCGCCGCTTCAAATGAGCCTCATTATCACGGAGAGAGAGAGCGAAAGCGAGGCACAGGAAGCAGCCATAGTTGTAGATGTCACGTCTCCATGGTAACAGTAGGACAGTAGATAGTAGCAGGTTCCCTGTAGTAGAGACACCGTGCCACTAACAGCACCACACCTGAGTGTGATGTTCAGCATTTGACCAGGGAAGAGGAACAGTAAGAAAATGTGTTTGAGAGCAGATATCTATAGTTGCAGATTTGAAGTTGTTGTAAACGATCCGTTCAGTCCGTCAGTTAAAAGACAGACTGGATCTGCTCTATGGAACCAGATGCTGAACATGAATATTCATTACACCTTCTTAGAAAAAAACAGATGAGAGCATTAAATAAAAACACATGATAGGACTTCATCGTTATCAGTGTCAGTCTGTCTTTCTCCTTGAACGTATGTGAGTTTATTCATGATTTCATACACATGCTCGTGCAGGTTTACAGACACGAAGCTCAAACCGTCTGCTCCCCAAGCAGACCTCTAATTTCAAAAACTCCAAAACCTCTCTGAAGATTTGAGCCGGCGTCTACGCTGGAGACTGTGGAATCTCGAAAGCTAAGTGGGTGCTGGAATAATTTCTTTCTTGTAGTGGTCCGTGTGCCACATTTCACAAGAAGCTCAACATTAGCAAAGCTTTTTTTTTTTACTGTTCATTATCTGTATATCTTGTTATGATGAAGGGGAGGACGATGGTGCTTTGAAATCCAGTTTTTGAACGTGTTTGACAAGTTCGATATTGAACCTGTCGGCTACAATCAATTATGTTATTTTGTTAGGTTGGGTACAATTGTGACAACTACAAGATGAAAACAATGATTATTAAAAATATGGTTCGTATTCAATATTTGTAATGACATAGACTTGCTGCTTGTGTTATAGATCCCTGCGTACGCACCATTATTTCAGTAACAGCAGGTCAAACATTGCTTGCCCTGTTATTACTGATATGACGTGGCTTGATTATGTGGCATCATTATTTATTTGTCCTGTGTCTTTGGTAGCCTCCCCTTTTAGTTTAGTCTGCCTGTCTCTTCTGTCCTTTATCTGACAGGTATAAGCCAACGTTTGGTTACATGCATGGCACCAACTGTGGTTCTAAAATGGCCCGTCAACAGCTGCACGGCTTAAATATCTTCAGCTGGCTGTGTAGTAATAAATCCATGCCACTGGCTATTGTGCTCATTGTAATCTGCGGTCCGTTCCACCTTTCCATCTCTGTTGAACCTGTCTTGCATCTCCAAACTGCATTTAATAGGTATTATAGGGGCCCATTACATATTACATATTGGCTCTGTGAGGCGCTCTCAGAAAATTGAAGATAAAAGCATCTATTTTAGTAATAACTGATAATGAGGGTCCGTATTAAACATCATCAAAGTTTCAAAATGCAAAACGTGATCTGAATGTGTTTAAGAGAGAACACGAAACCAGAATCTCGTGTGTCTCTCTGCGCTCTTAACTCGGAGCATTTTTACGGACCCTCCCAAAACATTGTCAGCAGTCGTACCAGCGTCCTAGTGTATCGCACCCAAAGGCACCGTCACACCCACCTGCTATCGTAGTAAAGCGATAAAATGAACACAAAGCTGGAGACATGCTGCTTAAAGACCCATTAAAAAATGCGCTTTCAGCAGAACCCCATATAATGATTTTATTTGAAAAAAGAAATGCAGGAGCTGAAAACGGCAGAGTTAAAAATACCTCAACATTCCACGACGCTGAGATAAACGCTGTGTCCTTAAGTTCTCCCTCATGTGAGTGACAGGCTGAAGTGAGTGTCTTGCGTTATGTGTCAGGTTATCTCAGAAAAGGACCAGAAATCTCATTACAAATTGTGAAAGCACGGGTCCAGCAGGTCTCGCCTCCTCTCATTTAGGAGCGAAAACACTACTGCTGACATTTGGACTCTAATTTCCTTCACTTGGCATCATTCAAATGTAAAGGGACCAAAAAAACAAAAGCAGTCCCTTGTTCTCAGAGAGCTGCAAGAACAACTCGGTGCATCTACATGAAGTTGGGTCAAGCATCTTTCAGCTTTTGCTTTGAAAATGTTGCAGGGTGAATTTTAAATAGACGCTCTTTCAATTTAGAACTGTGGGGAACAAATTGAGTCTCAAGAAAACATGTTGGTGTAAGAGTTTTTGTGTAAGCAGACAGCAGAATAGTTTCCAGGACTGCAGGTTTTTGCTTTGGTCCCAGCTGGATACCAACATAACATGCATGGCTGTTTGCAGCTTCAATGTAATCTTGTCAAGCAGATTCAGATGTCGAAGCACATTTTAAATTCGCCATAACATACATTTCCATGAATCACCACATTACCTTTGGAGTGCTTTGTGAATATTTTATAATTGGACTAAACTCAGGGTTCCAATTGTGTGCTGGAAATGGGTACTTCAAAAGAGTGCTTGCTCAAGTCCTGGGAAGGTAGTAGGGTTATTTTGCAGATTATAGATCAGAGACTATTAAATACCACAAAAGATGGACTATTCAGCGAAAGAAAGCAGCAGCAATTTCTGCTTGGGGAGCAGAGAAAAAAGTGATACAGCTCTGGTTGCTGAGAGCTGTGCAGTGTGAGGGGGATTACATGGATGAATGATCACCAAGATGAAGCGAAAGCAACTTCATCATGTGTTTGGCTTGTGTTTGGTAAGTGTCGGGGTGTCGGGCTGAAAGGGTGGCAGTGAGCTGAGAGGAATACCCCCCCGAAAACAAACATGGACCGTTGGCTGCATTTCTTCTGTGACTGTGTCATTAAGAGTAACACTGTGAAATGGAGTAGAAAGTCATCACGCCGACATTTTCCAGATTCCTACAAAACCTGCACACGGCAACTTGAGTTTAGAAAAGGATCAGCTCACATTTTTTCAAATCTGCCTTAAAACGGTCAAACAGCAAAGAAATCCTCAGGAATGCTTAATGAGAGTCAAAAATAAGATTATGTTTTTGTGTTATTTCTGCTATGAACATTCAGCTCACCTTTTGGAACTTGTGCTTTGTTGAATATGGACACTGAAGTCTTTGTCTGTCCAACCGAAATGCTTTTTGTTGCCTAAACCCAAGCACAGAGAACGTTGTGACACAACACATGGAAGTTAAATGCTATGTGGTAATTGCTGCATTCATCAGCGTAATGAAAAACGTGCATATGTACATGTAGTGAAACACACAGTGAAAATGCTTAACCAAGCTGCCTTTGCTCTTGTGAGTCTGTGTTACTAATGGCCGGTTTCCACGGCATCACTCCACATTAAGATAAGTGTTAGAGCATACTTCCATTTTTTTAATGTAAATAAAAAAAAAGGGTGCATGCCGCAGCTTTAAGTAAAAATCTTCCACATTTTCTGCCTTTAAGTACAAAATCCCCTTTTTATATTCCTCCTATTCCTTCCACTGCACCTGAACAGAGAAGAGAGGAAATTTCACACTAAAAAGGCTTTACTTAAACTTCGGAAGAAACCCGCTTGACTTAATAACCTCACACTGCTGACGTCTCATACGAGCTTTAGATACACGTTTGAATATTTTTTTTTTACACGTGGACTGTGGATGCTGGCGGCCATCACTGCCACTAAAAGGGGTTTTGGAAGCCACAGGCATCATGCCCAAGATAAACTGGTGGGATGATTACAGCAAGTATGACTTTTGTCCATAAAGGCATCTGATTATTGTATTTAAAAATTATGTGTAAACTGTGAAACTATCCTTTAAGGATTTTTAGAAAGTTTTGTAATGTGGACATTTTGTATAAGATTATTTATTTCAAGGTGAGAATTTTATTCAGTTTGCCTTAGTTACTAAGTGCAAATGAACCTTGTTATGATCTATAAATTTTTTTTTTATTTTTAAATTTTTATTTTTCCCCACAGGAATATCAGGCAATTGAACAGTGTTTCCTTAATCCATCAGTGTTTTTACTGTGACAAAACCTGAAAACTTTATGTTAATGTTGACAGTGGCAAATGCAATCAGTAAACATAACCCTCAGAATAATTAACTCTACGTTGTTTCTAGGCAAATATCTGGATTTGTGCGACTTATGTCTGGGTTCTTTCCCTTCACATTCAGGATCAGACGCCAGCGTATTGATTAGTATATAACAATAGTTAGATGGCACTTTTTCTGGTTTTCAAGAGCTGACATATAATAGAATAGGACGTAACTCAAGCAGGACGTGACCGTAAAGTTGTGTTCAGATGTCTCCCAGCATCTTAACAGCCTTCAGTACGATAGCAATGGGTGATTAGTGTTAACCAACATGTTAAAGTCCAACTTCAACCTGAGACACGGCACGTGAACGTAAGGTGGACCACAGAGTCCCCGTTTTCCTGCTGTAATACATAATAATACATGTAATAATATTTTTTTTCGTGCTGCCATGGATTTGCACATGCAGGGATCAGTGGAAAAACAACTTTGGACCGTCAGTCATGATGGATGGAGTGACTTTTGGAAGGGGCCAATAGAGCTGCAGCAAGACAAGAACATTTGCATAAATAGATATGAGTTTATAAAAAGAATTCTACCTGAGTGAGGTTTTGTTCATGGAACACAACCATTAATCAGTGCAAGGTGACTTTGGAAAAGTATAAACGGGCTCACGTTAGCAAAGCTAAAACCTTAACTTTCTTGTCTTTAAAAAAGCAAACATCAAACTTTGTGATTATTTAATGTATTCACTGCTGTGATGGCACCGCTTCTTTAATGATTTACCAACCCCATCCAGATCAAACACTTGGGAGTCCCGACTAGTCCGAACTGAAAACGCCTTTCAGTTGCGAGGCACAACATCTCCAAGAACCTCAAGCAAGTCCAGCTGCATCTGAGTCCTACTTTGGTTTATATTTAAACATCACAATGAATATTTAGGGGCCCCTTGCAGTTGCAGGCCCCAGGCAGTTGCCCTTGTTGGCTAATGTTAAAGTCTGCTGCTGCATATGCTCCTAAATAATATATATCATATGAGACTATGTGCGGGGATTGTAGATTGGAGAGCCCTCCAAGGCGTAACTTTAAACTTTAAACATAAATGCTACAAGAGTTGGGGAAAAAGAGAAAAACACAGATAAATGACCAACACAACACAATATCTTGTGAACATGAAGGGGGGAATTAAGATCTGCGACTGCATAAAACACTTGATTGAGTTTTGCTCTTGCTGTAGGTGCTTCGAATTTAAGGCGTGACATGAAACCACAGAGATGTCGGCCTAAAGTTCGGCCTATGTGGTTTGGATATTGTGATTTAAATCTTTGGCATCTGTGGTCAATGCTGTTTTTCTACCAGTCTTGGTGAGAAATGTCTCCTCTGGGATGGTTTTTCTTTTCCCAGCCCTTGATTTTCAGCTGTTACTGCCGTGTCCGTTTTGCACTGCTGTTCTAACAAACCATCTGCCCAATAAACTGTGTGGGTGGAACACGGACTCTTTTTTTTTTTTCCCAGGTAATTTCTGTTGATGAGCTTTCTATAACGAGCAGCCTTTTGTTTGTGGCCAGTTCATTACATTTGTCGACTTGTCACCACATTGTAACGCTGAGGCAAAATAGACATTTTTGTGTGAAAATTATACTTGATGATAATACGTGTGGCCTGACGTGTTGCTGTGTGGTGCGTGCCTGTTGTTTTATGTCCACATTTTTTTTAATAACAGCAGGATTGGCATTAACATTCTTGCTGTGGTTGAAATGACATCTCAATGCTCTCAGCTGTGTAAATGTTACAGACTGGCTGTTAAGGCATGCAAGTCATGCTTTATGCCTTTTGTAGCTTGTTAATGAGAGAAAATACCATCAAATGTCAACAGGGATAGCAGCTTGTTTGAGGAAGGATTTTTTTTTTAACAATTTTGTATATTTAACTCAGTTGCCAGGTTGTGTACCGTAAACCTGTTAGTACACACAGTTTGTACTGATTTGTGCTCAGGTTTGTACTATGCTGCTGTTTTGTACAGGGATTTCTCTACTTGTTCTAAGCTGCTTTTTGGATTTTATTAGTGTGTGCACTTGGCTTCTTGATCTCTGGTGAATGTGCCCTATATTCATATTATGTTGAAGGGGAAGTTCGTCCAAAGGACAAATTATGCAGGTTGAGTCTCTCTCGCGTTTTTTTGTGCCAGACTGAAGAATCTCTACAGCTATTAGATGGTCTGAAAGGAAATTTGTTACGGACTTTCATGGTTCCCAAACAATGAATCCTAATGACTTTTGTGATTCTCTCTACCCCCTCTCCAGCAGTTTCATTTGAATGCTACAACTCACACAATTGTTCCTCACGCAACTCTGCTATATTTACAGGTAATTACACATTTTCCTTCCTTTTTTTATTGAGAAAGTTCCATCAAAGTGCCTTGTGATTTTTCAGAATCACATGTGTTTCATTCAGAGGAGTGAGGATGGATGTTTTAGAGGTGCACTGGCACCATCAAACACTTGCCTGCCTACATCAACCCATATCCACCCCACCTCAATAAGTCACTGAACCAACCTCCTCTGCCACCTACCAAACAATAAGCCAGTGTAGCTCATGTACTTTCCATCACTGGGTCAAAAATTCCCTTCATCTAGTAATTTAGGTTATAAATACCTGCAAATCTTAAGGCAATAACTGTAGGCAACAATAAGCAGATGTTAGCATATAACAATTGACAGTCCTCTATATGAACATTAAACCTGAAACCCACCCACCCAAGATTCAGAGTATCCAGTCGATAGTACAATAGCACCGTCCTGATACTGTGATCTTATGAATAAAACATAATTTAGATAAACCTCTCTCTTACTCCACTAAGGCCACATGCATTGTTCTAATGTTGAGATATAACAGAGGTTTTGTTTGCAGAGCAAATTGGAAACTCTTCCCACCTTTTCCCTTAATTTCTTTCTTTTGCATGTACATACCAATATTGTGGCCGATCAGTAATTTTACCAGCTAAGCAAGGATATTATAATTTGTACCCGGAGTTAATTATAACCAACAGTATTTGCAGTATTATGTATGCTTGGGTGCAATTAACCTTGTTTCATGTTAATGACTTGTGATAGTTATTGCTGCAGCCATGCGTCATCATATTGTTATTCCGTGGATGGGTATATCTGTAATATAGTTGTAACTAAATTTAAAGGAGTAAAATTACGAAATCTGTGGTAAATTATTCATCAGATGGAACAAGTTTTATGAGGCTGATCTGAAAATATTGTATTGCCCTGTGTTTCAGTTGCACTACAAAGGCCGTTTCAAAAGCAAATAAAACCCTGCATGAATGTGTTGAAGGCAGTGGGGTTGTCAATGAAAAAACCCAAACCTATCATAATGCAGACAATCGCTTTAATCATACAGTTGTTCATAAAGTTTAAAAAAAAGTTTTTTGGCTTTAATGTCAGCAAAGGACTTGAGCCATCGGAAGAAAATTAAATGCGTAAAGAATGAAGGAGGAAAATAAAGACAAAGGAGACAGAGGAAACTGAATTGATGTCATTGAGTGAGAGCAGTCATACAGCAAGAAGGTGCCCAAACCAAAGAGCCCAGAGAGAAAGTCTGAGCCAGACACTTGCTCCTTAGGCCCAGCCAGCCATGGATGACAACACACACACACAGAAATTACCGCAGAGACTTACACCTCAGGCTAGCAGTTCATTCACATCCCAAAAGAGAACAGCTTTGATGTAAGGCCCACATGGCTGCTTTTATCTACGTCCATAGGGTCCGCAGGATATTTATGATGATGCATATGAGTGTGGTATGAGACATTATCAACACACGGTTATTTAAAGTTCTCAATAGAAATAGTGTTTGTAAAATCAGGTGACACACTTAAATGGTAAGAGATGACATATGAGGACGTTTAGTGCGTTAGTGTTACATCCTATGACATTGCAACATAGCTCCAGTATTTGGCTGCACCACAGCATCCAGAATCCAGTTTTCATCAAAGACTTTTGATTGGCTGTGCTCAATCTCCATTTCCTCTGTAGTGACTCACAGTGGCAACATCCTCAGCTCAAGTGTGGACGGGATAGAGAACACCAAGCCGCGGTACATGGTGATAGCCCCTGGGAAGTACTCAGCACCTGCCCGCCTGCTCCTCTGATGCTCTTGGATGCAGTAACCAGCAAAAGTGCTGGTCCTACACTGGCCTCAGTGAGCTTTGAGACCAAGTCTCCCATCTACAACAGCCTACTGTTATAAAGGTCTTTCAAGCACATAATGTGGCTTGATGACTTGAACAACATAACACAACCTAGAAGAAAGTAGGTCCACTACTGAACTATAATTATGGACTGATGGCTCCATTGCATTAGGTTGCAAAGTGGGGCCTTCATAGACCAGAGCCTTTGTTCGTTTGTATTTATCAGAGAGTAAATCACAGGACAGTATCATTTGTACAACCAGGGTAACTTCTTCTGTTGCCATGACATCCCGTTGTCTTGTTTGCTTGCTTATTGTAGGTGCTGTTGATGATGGATATTTATTTGCAGGGACGTTCCCAGTGTTCGGCAACGTCTGACGAGTTCTTGTGCTTTGAGAGCTGTGGATCATTGCCCACCTTAAAATCTTTCGTAGTTTAAGCTCCTCTGGGAGATTGGACAGGCTGCCCTTCACATCCAACCCTCATCCCTGAGGCTTGTGTGCCCACAAGCTTATTACAGACCGGGGAACAGACCAGTTCCCCGGTCTGTTTGGTGGCTGCTGCATACTGCGAGCACCCCACCAAATCCCCACCAAGTCACCTGTCCATTAAAATGTGTTCCTTGTCAGAGTCCCATAGATCTGTTCACCTGCTGTCTTAAACACCCTAACCTTTGACAGGTGCCACTTGAACAAGACAACCAGTTTTCACTTCACCTGTCAGTGGTTGTAATGCTGTGGTGTATCAATGCACTGTATGATGGATTATTATAGACTAACAAATGCGATGGAGTGATGATTTGTTCTCTAATAATGAACAGGAAGAGCTGCCAATGAACAAGTGATGGAAAAATAGTGTACCGCTGAGAAGTAATGGGAGAGAAAGTGAAATTGTGAAAAGTTAGACATCTACTCAGAACAAAAATATATAAATATATATGTATAAGTTTTGTGATAGAGAATGAACACGAGAAAATAAGAGACAAAGAGAGAAAGAGAAAATGTGGCTGCAGAAGAGAGAAAATGACAACGAGGTGGAGAAAAAGTGGAAACAATGACAGATCTAGACAAATACGAGAGCCACCAGGACCCTAATACTTACTTTATCACGCAGCCAGACGTCTCTGACAAATTGCTTAATATGCAAATTGTGCTGAATTTATTCAAATGACAAATCACACGTCAAATAAACAGATTCACGAAACATAATGCACACAGACATCTTCATGCACACACATTCAGAAACAGGTCACACACACATTTTATTCTATCTGTTGTACTTTTCAAATCCAGCAGTGTTTAATAAATGCTGCATTTGTTCTAATAATAAATGGAATTAGGAGCCACTGCTGTGCTGCATAAAGAGGATGGATACCACAGTTCCACCTGTACTTCTGGCTGTATTGTGGCTGCTCTGCATGTCTGTTAATTTAGAATTAGAGTCAAGCTTTTGGGAGGAGCCCATACTTACATATGGCAGAAATGGGTTCAACAATTTATATCGGCTTCAGAAAAATTCAGTGTTCTTCTGTGTTCAGCCTGTTCTCATTCCTGAAGCGTCAAAAAGAACTTTGTTCTTTTTTAACCTTAACCCTGAAGTTTTTGTTTCCAGGCCGTCGAACAGTGGCCCTGCTGGATCCAATTGTAACCCAAAGACTAACTGTGGCGTCAGTATGATAAGCCAAAGGACGTACAAAGCGGCGCAGTTTGATGCCTTAGGAAGCGTCAATATCTGACGCTGTGGGATGAGTGTTGGTATGTTCTGTTCACATGTGTCATATTGGGTTTGTTCTGGGCTTTGGCTGGGCCACTCAGAGACAACACTAAGGTCACAGTCTCTGCTCTGCTGAATTCTGGTCAGTTGGTTTTCTCTGTGTTTTGGCAGCTTTGACCATTGTCCTTGTCCTTGCGGCTGTGTGCCAGGCGTAATGCTTGGAATTCTGCCCATAAGTGAAGGAAATTTGCTTCATCAGTCAGAAAATACACATGCATTTTCTCATGAGTCTTTTAAATACCATTTGGCAAACTCCACATGGGTTGTGGCCTCATCGTTGAGATTGATGGAGTGTGGCTAAAATCTCGTGAAGGATGGTCGTCCATTTGGCAGGCCCTCCCTTTTACTGCAAAACACTCGTGAGATGCTGGGATCTCGGTTGCCTCCCTGCAAAAAGCCTTTCCTGTAAGGTTACGCAGTTTGTGGTTCAAACTACCTCTTTTCTGCAATTATTGTGGCTATTATTGTCCCGGGAAAACCTAAAGCTTTGCAAACCATTTTTCAATTCAATTCAATTCAATTCAACTTTATTTATATAGCGCCAATTTACAACAAGATCATCTCAGGGCACTTTACATAAGAAAGTCAAGATTATACAAACATGTAGAGAAAACCCAACAAATCCCCCTTGAGCAGCCATAGGCAACAGTGGAGAGGAAAAACTCCCTTTACCGGAAGAAACCTCCAGCAGAACCAGGCTCAGGGTGGACGGCCATCTGCCTTGACCGGTTGGGCTGAGTGGAAAGTGGAGAGAGAAAAGAACAGAGCAACAAAAGCAACAACAAAACATTGAGCAGGTTAGTGGGACCAGTAGCTGCACACTGGAGGACACACAGCGCCAAATCCAGGGACATCTGAAGACAGGGAGAGACAGAGAGGGAGACAGAGAGGGAGACAGAGAGGGAGACAGAGAGGGAGACAGAGAGGGAGACAGAGAGGGAGACAGAGAGGGAGACAGAGAGGGAGACAGAGAGGGAGACAGAGGACTACGGGTAAAAGAAGACACAGAGTTAATGTCATACAGTGGTGACATTATAGATGTGGGCTGAGAGGAGAGAATGAAGAGAAGAGGAAGTGGCACAGTACAGAGTCCCCCAGCAGTCTAAGCCTATAGCAGCATGATTATAACCAACTATAAGCTTTATTGAAGAGGAAGGTTTTGAGCCTAGTCTTAAAAATAGGGAGGGTGTCTGCTACCCTTGCCACAAACCTACAGTACAGCTGAGGTCTGCAGAGAGTTCCTTGGACTTCATGAGTCAATCATATTTGCAACAGATGGAATCCAGTCAGGTTTTAGACTTATTTTAAATATGATTAAAGATAAAAGGATGCATTTCACAGTGCGAGTGCCACAGCAAAAGGTCTGAACACTAGCAGATGTTTTCACTTTGTCAATCTGGGTTATTAAGTGAGGTGATGTGTAAAATTCAGAATTTTTATCCATTTAAAATGAAATCTGCAGCACAGCAATAAAAGGGGCCTGAGTATTTTCTGAAGCTGCTCTGAAATGCCGCAGAGAGTCTGAGAATCATCTCAATAATGGTCTCACTTGTTTATGGTAATTACACTAATGTCTAGAAATTAATGTGCTTCTGATTTATTGATTGCTACATACTGGAGTGTGGGGCGCATTATGCGCGAGGCACTTTCATTTAACATAATGCAATTCAGTAAAATGAAACGCAACATAATGTATAAATGCACGGCAGCCACACAAAGAGTTAGAGCGGCACGATGGAGAACTGCCAGTGGGGATTATCATCCAGTCACAACACTGCGAGCTCTTGTCTGTGTTGTTTTGTTGCTGTTATCTGCCTGCTGTTCTACAGAGACCAACGCTACAATAACCACACGTCCTTCAGTCCCCATCAGATGTCACTCGTATAATTGATCTGTTTTGTTTTCTTTGTTCGTGTTGAAGATGAACAGTGGCACGACAACACTGTTGGATGAATAAACGCCAACTTATGAAGGCTATTATTGTCCTTGTGTCCTGTTTTCATGGAACTGTATGAAAAGGCTGTGATACTCAACGCTAAGAGCAGAAAGTTATTTTCTTAAATCTTCCACAATTGAGCTGTGTGCTTGTTAATCATTTTATTCAGCTTTTGATGACATGCTCAGTGCCAAAAAGTAAGTTGAACGCTATTTATTAATAATGTCTTACTTTATGATCAAAGATCTGAAGAACTTGATAATGTCACATTGAACGGTGGGAGAACAGTCACACCAGCTAGATGGTTACAGCTATTTGATCTGTGTGAATTTGTATGGCATTAAATGGCGCCTTCACTGATGCTAAACTTGCTTCCTTTGGGTCTAGTTTGAGTAGTACAAGTTCCCTCTGACATCAGTACATTAAAATATCCGCCAGCTGACATCACTTGGAGGAGACTTTAGTTCAGATTATTTAGCTGCTCACGCTATGGAGTTTGTAATCATGGTCAACCTGCTTTTCCAGAGTTTAGATGATGACCTCTAAACTGGTAATGATAGAAACCTCCAGGTGACATCATCTGGAGTTTTATGGCTAGGATCAGATAAATATTTTAATATAGTCAGCGGGAAGATTACCAGCATTAATGTACATCTAAAACAAAGCCATAGAAAGTACGCTGAAAATTGTTGACGTTGCAAAGACTCTTTGAGATGTGGAATGTGGGACCAACTCGGCCATCATCTATGGCTTTGGAGTTACACGAGTTAAGCTGTAAACGGACTTAGGGATTCCAGGGCCCGGTTCTTTGTACGGGGATTAACAGGTTAGCCAGATAGTTTCGTTGACAATGTAATACAATTCTGCATTATTTAGTTGTTCCAAAGTCATAGTGAACTTTCTAAACCACTAACAGATCTACAACCTTAGACCTACTCGGGTGTTCTCCGGACAAGACGCTGATGCACTGTTCTTTCACAAGCAGGCCACTGGAATCAACGGTTCACGTTAATCTGTCAACAGGAGCGGTCTGACAGTCACTACAAAAAAAGAGCAATTACTGTCACTGACTCGTCCATCCCGCAACATTAATGTTAGTAGAGGCCTGAGAGTGATACACAGGCACAGGTTTGCAGAATATTTTTGCAACTTTATTTTCATTGACGTGCTGTGAATATAATGAGCAGATTAAACAAATGATACTGTCAGATCAGTGGACATGTAATGGTGGTGCCACTGAGGAGTCGCATTTGTCAGACACTTTTTTGCCTGTGTCTTTCTGCATTTTTGCAGCGTCTTAAAAATTTTCAGTCACTCTAAAATCACTCTCTCGCTCTTGTTCTCTCCCTTTGTCTCTTATGTCTTTCGTTATTAGCACGTAGCCCGTTGAAAAGTTGCTGAACATGGTTTCTAGTGTTAATGTACTAAATGCCGTGGGGTCAGCAACCACGAGAGGGCGCAGTTCTCTCAGATCATGAAATCCAAGTGCTTTTGGAAAACCAACATAACTGGATAATCTAATGCAGGATTAAAACACCCATAACGTAATTGATGTTGGATTTGTTATACGCATGACAAATAGGGCTAAGGACTGCTTAGTAAGAGACTGAGACGTATCACGGACCATCCACTTTGTTCTCGTTAGGTTACTTCCATTACTCCTCTTTTAAACCACCCGTCTTCTCTAGCCATGTTGAAATCAATGTGTCTTTTGACGTAATACTGAAGAACAAACCAAGGGACAATCTGGCAGAGGACCAAGAGCAAGATGTACTATACTGGGGAGGTAATTAGAAGACGTGAGGCAGATGTACAGTTATTGGGGGCAGTGGGAATGTGACAGGGACATCTGCTGGTTGGAGGGGACATGGCAGGAGCCTTAAATGACGCTTATTTATCCCTTTGTCTTTACTGAATTAGTTTTCCGTGTATGTACTGTGCTGTGTCTCCTCTGTGGCAAAATTAAAGTGAATATAGTGCTGACTTTGCATCCACATTACATCTTTCTTTGATGTGACACCAACACAAAAGCATTGTGCTTTGGATAAAAGAAAAGGGTTGGGGTAATAATAAATGTAACTCAAAAAATGTATAGACAGGACAATATGTATATAATGCAGACATTATTTTTTTAAAAAGAGGAACAGTCTACTCTGCAGTCTGCACTGATGTTCAGCCAAGGAAACAGCCGGTGGAAATACTCCAACTTTGGCTTAAATATCAAAAAAAAGCAGCTTCACACTTTCCATTTCCCCCAGATTCTTGTTTGTGTTGCACTGACTATGTACTCTCAAAAACATAGAATATGTCTACATCTAATACGAAGACAGGCTATAGATGAGCAGGCTAAAAGCAGCGCAGGAAGGCAGAGTAGGTTATCTACTTCTAGTGGTGTATAGTGACTGCAAACAATGTGTGTGTGCACTGAAAAGTGAAGAGTGTCACAGAGGCTTATTCACCTCTGAAGGTACATAGGGGTCTGGAGGGAAGCAGTCAAAAACTAGGGGCAATATGAAATGGAATTGGTCCTAACACGCCGAATGCGGAATTGAGGAAAATAGGTTTGTTCAGTACAGCTGCCACTGTGCCACACGAGGTTAATTGCCGCCCTTTTACAAAAGAAAAACCTTATTAGGCTGCAGTGTTTGAGCTTCCATTTGTTGCAAAACTGTCCAACTCCACATATTTTATTCTTGTTTGAAAAGAATAGGCAAGAATGGCTGAGACATTCCCAAAGGCTGCAGCTGCATGACCAAGTCCACTGAATGCTTCCGGGTTCATCCACTGTGGTTAAGAAACCAGTGAATGTTGAGAGCAATCAGCCGTTATGACGGTTGGCGCACCATTTAGCAGGTTGTTATAAGTTGATATACCCTCATAATTACGGTTCAGTAAGTGAACATTTATCTGCCAGTAGTCTGACAACATCGGAAAATCTATTGGCTAAATTGACCCTGGGTTGTAACCAAAGGGTCAATGGGTGGGCAGCAAAACAGAGCATTTTGAATGTGAAGACATTCACTTCAGTATTTTAACCAAAAACTCAGTGTTTTCCTAAACCTAACCCAGATGTTTTTGTGCCTAAATTCATGAAATGTGTATTTTGTTTTTCATTTTGTAATAGTGAGGCATCACAAAATAACAAGCTACTTAAGCTACCCTATTGAACCTACATGGACATAGTAGCTTCCGTGGTATTCCATATTTATAGGCTGAGAAAACCTGATAACAGGCAGCTGAGTGCTGCTGAGGACTAGTGAGAAGATGCAGCCTCAGTATTAACCGAATATTGAACCCATTTATCATACCTGGGCAGCAACTCAACTGTAGGGTCCCATTTCTAACCATTAAAATCTAAATAAGCCTAGAAATGGGCCGTGATGCATTTGTTTTGACTTACAATGCCATAAAACACTATCCCATCTGCTAACCCTTGCTCGGACGTGGTCACCCAGTGCTGTAAATTTTTGTGTAGGTGTTCACAATTACCTGTGGGCTCCCATGCTTCAAACACCCATGTAATCTGTGCGTGCGATGTGATGCATTTTCTAAAAACGACCTGCTGTGGGCAGCTGCTTAATTCAGCTCGTTCCATCTCCACCCCTGCATAAACCTACCACTGTTATCGGGCCTGTAGAGATGAGGAACAGCTTAATTTAGCTTCACGGTTTGATTAGGGGCAACTTTATGTGCCTCGCAGTTGTATTTTTATGTAAAGTCCCATCTGTATTCACTGTTTATTATTGCTGCCAAAGGACTTTGATGTAGTGACTTTGCTGCAGGCTTGATCTATAGCTCATACTTTCTTTCCTCCTCTGCCTGCCGGTGATTCATTTCGCAAAAAGCTAAGTAGATATTGTTCATTTTAAAAAAGGCCGTATTTTGAAGGACTCTTTCCGTATGTAATCCAGTCTATTCACAGCCCAGTCTATCAGCTGTGAGGGGCGTGCGAGGAGGTGAATGATCAACTGTTACCCACTACTGCTACTCCACTGATTACACTGCCAGGCCCTCCATCTGTCTCAACCCCTCTCTGACTCTCCCCCCCTCCCAGGACGCACAAATAATCCTCTCTCTAGATATTACTCGGCATTGCTCTCTCAGTCGGCCCACCCCTACGTTCTGCCTCTCTCCTCCTCTGACTTACAGATCCCTTCACACATGCTGTCTCTCCCGGAGAAATGCGATCGATTGCTCCTTCTTCCCCTCTCTGCTTTACTGCTATGAGTGCTTGCAGTGAGGCACTTGCCAGTAGAGTGAAACAAAAATGCATTGAAGGTTTTGGCAAGAAGGCAGAAAGTTCTATTATAGTTTAGGAGATTGAGGCGTTGAACCGGCCTACATTCATTCATCTACTCCAACAGATACCCCTTGTCGCACGCAGGGACCTTTCCTGCAGAAATTGACCCGCGCTCATTGATTTGTCTGCTCCTGCAGCGGTTGTCTTGTTGCCGGGAGGAAGGGGGCGGTTGTTCGCCGACGGGATGACATGGTCCCATGTCAAGCTGCTCTTGGTAATTGGTTCGTTTCTATTTAGGCACTGCACGGAGGGACATGTGGCAAGACAAGTCTCAAGGGCTGGATTAAAGGCAAAAAGAGCCAGATTTGGTTGTTGGACTGTTGGGAGGAAGCTGAGTGTTCAGCTGACTGAAGCTTCAGTGTGATGTGTTTGACAGGACAGTCCTGTCAATGTGAGTGTGCCTGGATTATACTGAGGCGTATGGTCATGATTAGTTCTCACTGCTCGATGGTGATGTAGAGTGACCAGTGGCACAAGAATGGCTGTCAAACATTGTTAGTTTGAGACTTCTTCTGCCATACCTGCAATAAGTGACTGGTCACACTGACAATTACGCTGTGTGTGTATATATAGTGTGATTATGTCGGACACATCAGTGAGTCCAATATGTGATCATCTGCCTTTTCTAGTTTCCTGGTTTGGTTTCAGACAAATAAATTAATATTGCCCTGTAAAAATGACAAATCGACTTTGCAGGTGTAAATAAACACAAAAATATGTGATTTGTCAGTTTGCTTGGAACTTTATTTGAAAAATAAAACCCAACAATCCAAAGAAATGTTGTCTTCACTGAACGACCTAATTGTATTTTGTAAACGTATAAGGTACGAAGCAAACGTCATAATTGGGTTTTAGATTTTGCATGTTATCAGGAGCACCTCAAATCTGACATGACATGAACAGGGAGCCAGTGAAGGCGGCACTAAATGGGCGTATTTTTCTGAATGAAGCTCACGTTTTAGCTGCAATTAACAGACGTGGAACTAACGTCACAGCAAACCTAAACATAGAGCATTACAGTAATCCAGTTTAAAGAACACAAAGAGGCAGCACGGTGGTGAAGTGGTCAACAGCACCTCCTCACAGCTGACAGGGTCCCGTTTCGATTCCCCAGCCGACTGTGGCCTGTCTGTGTGGAGTTTGCATGCTCTCCCCGTGCTCGTGTGGTGTTCCTGCAGGTACTGCGGTTTCCTCCCACAGCCCAGAGACGTGCATAATAGGTTAACTAGCGATGATAAAATGCCTGTAGGTGTGAATGTGAGTGCAAATGGTTGTCTGTCTGAGTATGACTCTGAGACTGTGCGGAGACCTGTCCAAGGTGTCCCCCACCTCATGCATAATGACAGCTGGGATGGTCTCCAGCCTGAATGACCCTGAACAGGATCAGGGCCTAGAGACAATTCATGGATGGATGGAATAACAGAATTCATGGATCAGTGTCTCAGCTTCTGCAACAGGCAGAAACTTTATCTTTAACGTGCTGTTCAGAAGACGAGGCAGGATCAAAACGTGACACCGAAGTTCTGCTCCATCAAACTCTTCGAAGTTATTGCCAGCTGGTCAAACAAATGATTGATTCCTCACATGTGAATCAAAAATAAACAACAAGGCCTGAATATCAATTAACTGCGTCAAGTTCAACTTTGTTGAAAATACTTTGGACTTTCTCATTGAAAACACCAAAAATAAATTTCTCACTTTAGCGAATCTGTCATCTGTTGTTCACTGTTTTTCCTTTTGCGTTCTATTAAATTATGTTTCTATTTTTCACTTTCAATCGATTATAATTTTAACTTGACACCATAGCAGCAAATACAGCAGCAGGCAGATTTAATTTTGGTGACTTTTCTTCCTTTATTGGATCTTACCCTAATAGGCTCAGAATGAATCACACACTTTAAGTACTGTAATTAGCATAGCATATTAAAATTTCTGATTAAACCAAGCAGAAAATCAAGTTATATACAGTGTTTTACTGCTAAATAAACTCAGACTTGCATGGTGTCCCGCTGCGCACTGGTTAAGCTGCGAAACTTGACTGTTGTCTGCACTGGACTTACTGGGAGCTGTGGCTCTAAATCCTCTCTAAATTTAGACTTAATGCATATTTTAACTTCGTCATGTGAATGTGTTTGTGGAGTTCTGATACTGAACAAACTGCATTTAGCTTTGGACTGGGACAGCCTTTGTTGGCTCCCATTGAACCCCAGGTTTTAAAGTTGCCCAACTGGAAGGGTTCTGGTTCTCTGCTGACACTAATAAAGGCTGAACGTAACCTGTCAAAAATCAAGATTGTCTTTATAGAGGAGAGATTTAAAAATAGGGTAAAAAAACCCAGATAATTCTAAAAGAAGTGACCAATAATTTCGAATCTTGTAACACGACACAGAAGAAATGAAGTTTAGTTTAGCAGACAGAATCAGACATACTCAGAGACGCAGATGGAAGACTGAGTGTGGTGGACTGGGTTTCCAGCAGCAGGTTCCTCCTGTCTCAGGTGCAGAGGAGGCTTTACTGCTGTTGCTGGCGTCAGCAACATGACAATGACAAAAGATTGGTTTTGATTTTGGATTTAAGGGTTTCTACAGAATTTCCCTCGCTGATCACCAGGGAATTTCCGTGATAAACAGGTGAGAGAAAAGAGGACAGCTTCACTTGCTGAATATAGTGAAGCTGTCCAAAACATGTCCAAAAAAAAAAAAACACTTTTCTGTGCAAGTGGAATCTTATTTGACTCAATGTCTGATATGTTCTAATGGAGGTAAAGCAGGGCACATTTTCTCGTTGCTTCAGATTGGTCACCCTGCCCAGCCTCCTAATCTGCAAACTGCACCAATGGTAACCAAAACACTTTTCTACAAGTAAAAACTATTAGACACTTACAGATGTCCAGCCCGACCCCTTTCCTGAGGCGTTAAAAGGCGTGTCTTTGTCCAGGACCTTCTGCATTACACGCTGATGTTTGTTGTATCCATTTGTCACTGTGATCAACGCTCCCAGCTTTCAGGGAAGTACAAGGGAAATTGGACGTTTAAAGCAATGACGTCGGATATATAAAGTGAAAATGGGAGGTGGACGGTACAAGCAGAAACAGGATTTTTCCCACAGAAGACTAGACGTGTTGAAAGTGGTTACTATAGTGAGAAAGAATGTGTGTGCCATTGCTACGGTTTGTAGAGTTTTTAATATTTTTGTAATTCATCTTCTAACATTAAAGTATGTTGGCCTCTATGGACAAAGTACGTAGAAATAAAAAGCAACAACATATTCTATATCAAAAAGTGGTGCAGTAGCATTGCAGGATGAATTTTCAATCAGCCCTGAGCTTGGCTTAAACTCTGCGCCAAACTGTTGGTTTGCGCGCAAGGCACTTACTAACTCATCACTGCCCCTGGGGACAGGAAGCACTTCCTGTTTATGTTTTGCTGCATTTCTGATTATTTGTGATTTCAAATTTTCTTTTTGTTTGGTCTTTTCTATTTGTATGTGCTTTGTCCCTCAGGGCCAGTGTGCTAAAGGTTACCGATATGATATGCCAATAGAGGTAGAAAAGTGACACAATTTGACGCAACAATATCTTGCGCTATGGGATGTAGTCGTTTTAAAAGTGACTCTGTTTCGTGTAGCTACTACAACCTTCCTTCCAAAAAAGTTGGGATGATGTGAAGAATCTAAACAAAACAATGCATTTCAAGTCATTTGTTTTATAAAAACAAACAATTTGATCAAGTTACATGTTCCCAGTGCTGTGCAGAATTCTCAGGCCACCCTAAAATCTGTTGACGATTCATTTATTTACCATTTTATTGCAATACAACCAGAAATGAAGCTAAAGACATAAGTGCACAGTTGGGAAGGCAGCATGTGGGCACATTACTGCACACTGCATGGGTAACGTACTCACAAATATGTATAGGTTACATATGCTGCCATCTAAATGACATCCACAAACTGTAGAGAGTCCAGTGCTAAAGCGATCTGCCTGCAGTCCACATCTGTCACCTACTAAAAACAAATGCTTTGTCAAGAGGCAAAAATAAAGACAAAGAAAAACCCGAACTGTTGTGCAGCTGAAATCCTACATTAAGCAACAGTTGGGAAAAAAAAAAATTAAACTAAAGCAGCTGGTCTCCATAGTTCCAAAACAGAGTATTGTTGGACCTGTTTTTTTGACAGGTGTTGATGGAATCATATTCCAAATGAACGTATTATTATCAAAGCAAACTTATAGTCCATCTAATGTCCATCTAAGTCCCCGTTTTGAATTGTGTGCTGTTGTTCCATATTTAAATGATATCGCTCCAGTCAGTTCTGGACAGCGTGTCATACCACTCTGGACCTTAGACATATTTGTCTTTGTTTTACTAACTGAGGTTTTGCTACCGGTGGCTTGAACCCTTGTCATGATATGACATTTAGTTTTCCAGTTTGCTTAACTGAGAAAACTAATTTTATTATGACAACCTTTTGACAAGATAATGAGAGCTACTCCAGCCATCTCATTGACATTTCTACAGCAGGCTTCCATTCTGTGAACTTTGACTGCTACCTGTGTGTCGGTGTTTGACATTTTCACGCTGGTGTTCTGCACGATCCTAACAACATTCACCAGGATTTCAGACGTGTCCCAATCTGGAGAATCCTGTTAGGAGCGACAAGACATCTGCAAACACATTTTACTATACACATACATCTGCACACACACTACCTGTGGACATGGAACAGATGCTCATATTTGCATGACTCTCCGAGAGTATTCATCTGGAAAAACACAATGGATTAATGCAGGGAAATGGATATATATACGTGATGGATATAGTAATATCTGTACCAAGAAGTTTAAAAGTGAGACTCTTCTTGAATCCAGCAGGTGGCAGTAATAAAATGCCTGCTTCTATTCAAATTTTAAAAACAAGAAGCATTTTCTCCAGGTAATTTTGGTGGTCAAGTTATGATTTTCTTGAGTTGAAAGTTCAAAATAGAATTTAGTTTTTAGTTTCACTTTTGCTATAGTTGTTTTCATTTTTTTTTCTAGTTTTAAAAACTGAAATCAACAGCTATAGGATTAGGACAGTAAATAAAAACTCTATTCCGTCTATTGTTTTATGCTTAAATGTCTGCATCACTAAGGACATGCAGTTTTCACAAAGCCACTGGATGGAAACTAGCAGTGCTTATTATTCACCACGTGCAGGATTGAGACGGTACAGCTGATGACAGGGAGTTTCAGCAAGTCCTTAGCATCTACAGCATTAAATTAGATAATGCAACCACTTGAGCCATTGTTAGACTAATGGCTGCGTCTTATGCACTGAACCTCAGTTATCCTTAAGATTTGAAAGGCTTTTTTTGAATGGCTGAAGAAAAGCTAAATTCAACAAGATGCTTGTTGCTAAGGACTGAACTACTGTAGAGCAGCTTAACAACAAACTGTACAAATAAGACAGCATTGAGCTCCTCAGATTATTTGGAGTTTCACGGGAAGACCTTGTCTTGTTACTTGCCAAGATTGCTGACTTAACCAAGACACACGGTGAAAAATGAAACCGGAAAGTTATGAAAGAAAGTTATAAAGGATTCCAAGGCTTTTGCCACATTATAACATGCAAAATACTTCAGTACTTTTTGTTTTAGCAATGACCCTTCTGTGGCATACCTGCTTTGTGGAGGATGTCAAAAAATGACATCACTTTTCAAAAATGGTTCTAACTTGCTTGATAGCACTTTACTTTGCATCTCATGAAACCTTACCACTTGTTTGATAGCACTTTAATTTGATGTTTTTCTCCTAAACTTAGATTTTATTGCTTGTTTGTTCCTCACTTGTAAGTCGCTTTGGATAAAAGCGTCGGCCAAATGCCTAAATGTAAATGTAAAATGTAAAAACTTGAAATGAAATATTCTGGTTTGGGTTAAATGT
Source organism: Channa striata (assembly GCA_033026295.1). NCBI lineage: Eukaryota > Metazoa > Chordata > Actinopteri > Anabantiformes > Channidae > Channa > Channa striata. Next base: position 26,421,588 of record CM065173.1, on the reverse strand, counting down.
GGGGGCTACAAATACAACTGAGAGGAGTGGGGTGGTCCTAAGCCATTTCGGCGAAGTTTCCTGAAATTGTCTCATTAAGAGAAGCTTGTATGTGCGATTCTTCCAGTATCTGCCTTTGGAGTGATTGGAAATTCTTCAATCTTGTGCTGAGGACAGTCAGCATGGGCTCAGGTTTCACCTCTAAAGCAAGGGTATTTCCTCCTAGAGTTTAACCCGCTTAGGACACCAGACCGGGCTTTTTATAAGGCTGCAAACTTGCATCTGCCTCATAGCGATGAGTTTTCAGGTAAGATGATGTGAAGCTTACTCATAAAGTATGATGCCCCACAAATTATTTTAAATTGTATCAAACAATGCCAGGCATTTATGGAACATGTGTGTACATATTGTAAACTATTCATGAATCGCTCCCCCATATTTTTTCCCATGCCTGTTTAATGGTCTAGATGAGGGAAGAGTTTAGTTATTGTAGAGGGATATGGTGGGTTACTCAAGATAGACTTAAGACAATGGTCCAGTTTATCTGGTTCTGACACAGAAAAGATGGGTAGGTATTGTTTTACATAATTTTTTACTTGTAAATATCTGAATCCGCCGTTTGTTGGTAACTTGTATTTGTCTCCGAGTTGTTAGACACTTTTAAAAGGCCTTATGCATTTATGTGGATTTCCTGCGATCCTGCTTCCACTGTTGAAAAGCAGTTTCTTTTGTGGTAGGTGGAACTGGGAGTTAATTTGATGGTGGCGTATGAGGATTTCCTGGCTTGTTTCCATGTGTGAAGAGTCCTATTGATGATGGGAGTATTGTACGGGAGTAGTACTGGGAGGTTTTGGAAAATACATAGAATGTGGGGAAGAAAAATAGTTTTAGTTGCACTGATTCTACCTACTATGGATATGGGCAAAGTTTTCAAAGACTGAATTTTTGCCTGTAATTTCGCAATGACGTAGTGTTTGCACCCAATTACCGAGTATTTCCAAAGTTGAAATTTGGGTGACATTACTGTAGCATGACCAAACACCACATGACAAAAAGTGTTTTTCACATCTAGTAAATAATGGTGATAAGTGTAATCAGATGTCATGGAGGCAAATATTAAGTATTTTAGAGTTGCCTAAAGTTGTGAGATTAAGTTGAGGCATAAAACCTCTAATCAAGAATGAGTTTGAAACCCGCTAACTGAATCTGTGAGAAAGCAAGTATGTTTTCTCCTGGGTCCCTGCTTTTTTTACTGAATAATGATCTGATTAATTTAAAGTCAGGGAAAGGGCTGGATTTTTGAATGCCCAGGACCACATTATTGTATCAAAGGAAAAACTAGCTTTGCAAGTGCTTTACATAATTCATTAGAGAGCCCATCAGGTCTGGGGGTTTTGCCACATTTCAGCATTTGGTGGTGACTGGGTAGTGGCCCAGTGGCCTCTTCAAGATTTGGCTAATCACACTTACTCAAGATTGAATGTATTGAGCAGAGCGCAGCAGTGGATTTGACTGTGCACAAAGACTTGGAAAATTGTTGGAATCTGCTAATCATCTCTTCAAGGGAGATGAGAAGCCCGCCTGATCTGGATTTAATCTAGGGGATGATGTGGTCTTTATTAATTGATTTATCAGATTTATCGATAATTCAAATCATTTTTGTTTAGCTTTCTAAAGCTGAGAAAACATCTCACTAACAGGTGGTAGTTGTGGGGGGGGCTGTAGACAAACACAACGCAGCAATCAGAGACGAAAAGCAGGGGTATCGCAGATGAAACAAAATGGCGTGCACAACAGAGAACAAACTGGTCGTGTGTCGGGGGGATGGGACTGAGTATCGCTGTGGAAGGAGCCAGCCTGCTGTGAAGCACCACAGACGCTTACAGAAGACTTACTGATGAAACACAAAACAGGCTCTGGTGGACTTGGAATGGCTTTGACTCAGTCACTGCTGGTTTCAGCTTGATCCAATGCCTGCATTGCTATTCAGAATAAACAGGAACACTGTTTAAATAGGGCCGTGCAAGTTCTTTTGTAACTGTGAATGCACTGAGCAGTAAAAAGTCATAAGGAGGGTTTCACACTCTGATTCGGTGTTCAAAATAAAAGGAAGACGTCTGCAAACCTCAGACATTTTGACATAGATACCTTCATCATTATCACACCTCAGGTATTTCTGCCTCGCAAACATGACCACTGCAGGTGGTGCTGATAACTATAATTAAAACCACCAGGTGGTTATGATAATGTGGTGGACGGGGTCAGCATGGGAAAAAAGTAATCGAGTCTATGATGGACAGAACACATATTGCATTGCAGCTTGCTGTGTATGGGATTGTGTAACTGCAGACCATAGTGCTTCTGCTGACCCCTGTCCACATCAGCATTAGGTCGCAGTGATGGCCTTGTGTCTGGAAAAAAGGGGCTGTGCCTGCAAGCTGTTTCTGATGATGCCATTTCCTGACTTCAGTGTGATCCAGTTCTATCTAGACTTGAATTGAAATGATTTTTAGACAATAAATGTGAAAGTATCTGTGCCTGTCAACTGTGTATTGTAACTGACAGGGGATCTGACGTAATTGCTGTATGGGCCACCTTGCCAAACCATAGCCGCTATCAGCAGGAAGAGGGCTCCTGAGATGGTGGTGTAGCCTGATAATGACCTCCAGAGCACCTTCACTAAACCAGTGAAGGAGCTGATAAGAGCAGAAGTGTGGGCCTGTAATTTCAGTTACACAAAGCACAAAAATCCATACTGTCAATTAACTTATTTACGTGTAAATAAAGGTAAAGACCTGTTGATTGTGAAGCACTTCAGTCTCAGCAACTACTGTTTTTGATGGTCTCCCATCTTTATCTATGGTTTAGATTTGCCCCCGATTTCTTCCCTGACATTTCCCAGATGCTCTTGTAAATAAATAGGAATAAGCCAACACAAACCTTTCACACACCAATTGGGAGTAAAAATCTAAAATTATTAAGGTGTTGGAATTGGGGTCCTGTGGCTGTTAATACTCAAAGAAAAACTCAGTAATGTTACACAAAGTTGTATTTTAACTCACCTTCTTGCAAGTACTTTTTCAAGATGTTGCCAGTTGTGGCTGTGAGTTGGCACTTGGCTCCTGCAAAATTGATATAAGTCTGCAAAGGAATGCTCATAGTGTGTTAAAATGATTAATTTAACTTCACATTTAATTTGTCATGCACAGTTTGCCATAAATCTCTGCATTTTTGCCACATTTGCAGGGTTGCCTTGCATACAAATTATCTGTAAAGGTGCACTTTTAAACAGTTGGCACTGCATCAATGTTTTGCCTATAAATCAAGTGGTTTTATGTACTGTGTCAAAGATAGATAGTGGCTTGCATGTAGGCTATACATAGTGCCTAAAAAAGTATTTAGTAGATAAAACAGCAGCAGTTCTAGCATTGAGCCTGCATAGATAGTTCTCAATCTAAAAAAAAAACTTATTTTTACAGCATTTAAAAAATATCCTGTTGGCCACTTTCCAAATACAAGATAAGATCCTATTAAAATCACTAATAACTAGAAGTAAAATTGGATTATTGCCAAAAGTATAACACAACATAAGAAAAAAGGGAACAAAAAAAACGTAATTAAAGACTCCAGTATGTAATAAATGCATAGAAAAATAAGTAAATCTTAAGCGGTGATTTAAAAGCTGCCAAGACTGTGAGTGATCAAACAATCAGGACTAAACTATTCCATAATTTAGGGGCTACAACTGCAAAGTGCAATCACCCCAGCATTTGTATTTGGCCCTTGGCAACTGTAAAAGAAACTGACTTGATGATCTGAGGGATCTTGCTGCTTTGTGCCACTGCATTCATTTACAAACGTAGGGTGCTCCCAGTCCATTCAAAGCCCTAAAAATAAAAATCAACAACTTCAAATCAAATGGAGCAAGTAAAGAGAGGTAGGAACTGAGTTTATATGGCTGAATTTTCTTGAGCCTGTCAAGAGACGGGCTGCAGGGTTTGGAACCATCTAAAGGCCAGAGTACAGTGCATTACAGTACTCAAACCTGGAACTGATAAAACGCATAGACTGCTATTTCAAAATCATTAAATGAAAGGGATGACTTGACCTTAAAACCTCAGTTTTTACAGGGTTTTTACTAGGGTTTTTACAGGAAGTTAGGGAGCCAAGACCCAGGTCAACAAAGAGTTATGATACCTGTTTTCATTAAGATGTAAAACGTTAAACTGTGTAGCCATATTCCCAAGTGGCTGTAGTGAGCTGGTTCCCAGTCAACATATCTAAAAGAGAAACCCAATTTCTACAGGACAGACCTCAATAAAAGCATGAACAGTGAAAACAAAACGGGACCGAGAATGGATCCTTGAGGGATGCCACAGGAGATGGGGAATTAAAACAGAGCAACAGACACTAATATTAACCGCAAAACTTTGTATAGATATGTGAAGATGCGTAATGATATGATCTACACCAAATAAACTTTAATTCCCGGACACTGCTCCAAATGAGACACGAGATTCCATAAAGGCACCAGTGAGATTTAAAAGCGCTACCAGAACAGAACCCCATGACATCTGTGGACGACAGAATTTAATTTTTTGCTAATGCAGACTCAGTGCTGTGTTTTGACTTAAAGACAGACTGATTTTATTTTCTAATTGTCATTGTCTCTGAAAAATGACTGCAGTCAAAGTTAGGCAGAAATTAATAAAAAATCTTGGGTCTGGGGCCCAGTTTTCTGACAGTCTTGAAAAAATCCTTAACCATTTTTGTTGGAATGAAAAATTAGATATTTTCATTTGCTTTACCACCTCTGATAACACAGGCAGAGAAACTGGCTCAAACTGACCGAGGAGCCGAGCACACAAGAATAACAGCTGGGTAAGAAGAAGAGGCCAAAGAACACAGCCTAATGCTGGTGATCGTGTCAGTAAAATAGTGAATGAAATTCTCCCATTGTGCTATGGATACTTCGGGGTGTGAAGCGTCTGAGGTTTATGACCGTTGTTGATAACTGGTAGATTTGGCACTTTTTGCTGCTGTCCGACTGTCTGACAGGCAGTTCCCTTGCGAATATGAAGCGAATATGAAGTTTATCCTTCTTGCGATTGTGTTCAGCTTGCTAAAATCTTTGTCTAAGCGCCCGAGTCGAGTCATTTAGCCAAGGCTCTGCTTGTGACCTGGCTGACCTGCAGCAAAGTCGAACTTCTAAGAAATTCTCACTTCAATTATTGTCCGGGCTCCAACTCGGCCACTCCAGAACATTAATCTTGTTGTGTTCAATCCATTTCTGTGGAATTTTGGCTGTATACTTGGACTCATTGTACTGGGCTCTTTAAGCTTTTTCCTCCAGCATTTTTCTGTATTTTGCTGCATTAATTTTACCCTCGAGCTTTACAAACATCCTAGTAGTTGCTGCAGTGAACCATTCCCACAGTGTAATGCTGATGCCGCCACGCTTCAGTTTGGTTTTTCATGACGTGCACTGGTAAAGCCCCCACACAATAGTTGCTGTAGGTACAGTCACTCCTTCAGCGGTATCATAGTCTGAGTCATAGTGGCTTGGTGGCCTTCCTCATTAGTTTCTTTTTTGTACAGTCAGTTTTTGAGGACAGCTTGCTCTAGGGAGATTTATATATGTGCTGTATTTCTTCCATTTCTTAACAATGAATTTAATGTACTCCAAGAGATATTCAGTAACTTAGAAATGTTGTTGTATCCATGCCCTGACTTCTGCTTTTCAATAATAGTTTTAGACTTTGAGTGTTTTTTTATTAATATATTTTTTGGATTCTTGGTTGGTTGATTTTAGCCAGTGTAGTGATTCACCAGAAAATAGACCTTCCAGAGACAGATGTATTTATACTGCAATACCTTAGCATACATTCGTTTTTCGGTTGATTGCAAAAAAAAGTTAAGTATTAGAAATTTAATTTCCCTTATATATACATAATGTATGTTTAGTATGTAAGTGTTTCACTTTTTAGTAATGTTAACTAAAGTGAAAGTTTGTCTGTCTGGCTCTCAGAATAAGAAGGTTCGTGCAAATTGAAGAACAGGAACAGCTATAGACCACAAGCATGTGGAAAGCTGAGGATGGACAAAGAATGAGAATGAAACCTGCATCTATTAACAACGACACAAACCGTTTAAAAAACTTCTTCAGTTTCTTCATATATAATCTTATTACTGTACATATATTTTTTTCTTTATTACCTCGGTAGATAACGCTGTATAAATATAACTTTAACGATAGTTTTGGTCTTTCAAGTTTCCAGTGTTTCCACTCTTCAAAACACAGTCAGGAAAGAGAAAAAACACAAAACCTTGGTAAAAGCTAAAATTTTTGGATATTATCATCCAGTACTCCAATCAGAACTTTACCTTTGTTGGAGTAGATCTTTGCATAATTATAAGGCACTGGTGCACAAAAAAACACACTAATAACAGCCGGTGAGCCCTGATAGATAAAAAATACCCTGCACATGTCCAGATCATGTTAAAGCAGAAAGTGTTATTAGACATATTACAATAATAATGAATGACAGGGCTACTAAAACTCATTATGACATAAAGCTAGCTGCATGCTTTTTGTAGAAGGTGGAGCAAGACCCTGTGCATGCCGGCACAAAGCCCAACGAAGAAAGAACCTTTTAAGGAGAACGGTGCCTCACCAGCACATGGTACCAGCTCACCTCAACACTACTTGACATTTTTGGTTTTCTGTCAGGTAAAAGTTCCAAACAAGCTGAAGTGATGGAAAAAGCTGTTGTAAAAATTGGTCAGAGAGAAGATCATGGACCCTGCGATCATCTTATTCTCTGTATTTTGATGAAATATTTCCAAAAGCCTATTCATTCATTTATTGTATTGATATTGTTACCACACTTTTAAGAGTCTTGTATCTGCAGTAGAAAAAAAAGCACCTGGTATCAAAAGTGAGTCAAGTTGAGGCGAGAAGATAGCAGTGGAAGATGTGCAAAAATGAAGGACAAGACTGAATTAAAACGTCACAGTGTGCAGTGATTGGCAGAAGACTAAAGGAGAATCTCCTCATAGTATCATTTCCATATTAGGGTGAGTTGTACACTGTGAAGTTTTGTTACAATTGCATGAAATATCAATAAGACATCACAAGGTGTAATGAGCTCTAATGATGTTGCATTTAATCTGCATTTAATTTTGCTATAAAATATTGTCTAATGGGCACATTTGTAGTGTGTTAACAAATGTTGATGCCAACGACGGGGCTGTTTGTTTTCAGACGACAGTTTGGCTTCATTCCTCTGCATTAACCCAGACTAACATAATTATGGGAACTGATGAGCGATTAGCCCGTGTGTTTGTGTGCGATGGGAGGTGGGTCACATGGGCGCGTGCATGCATGTAGGCCAGTTGTGCTGTGAAAGCGCACTGTGATTGAAGGATAAAGCATAATTTGCAAAGACACGTCTGGAGACTTTCAGCGTCGTCCCAAAATGAAAAATCAGTTATTTTAGTGACTTGTAAGATTTTTTTTTAACCTGGTTTTCGTGGTGATCTCTACTTGCAAATAGCATTTTACATTTTCATGAGTTGTAGTCAATTTACTCACTCAAATGTCAATTACGTAACAATTTCCCCCGAGTACATCCAAGCAAAATGATAACCTTGACTGCTCCCTGTGCTCCTTATGACCCTGGCTTTTAAAAGCGTATTTGAGGATTGCAAAGATAGCAGTGATGATACACTCTCACACTTGAGTGACTGGTACATATTGAGCTGTAAAAAGGCCAGCAGGCTTGTCCTTGGATCAAGGCACTAGCCCATACAATTTAATGACACATATACCCTTCCTGGCTTTACTGTTCACTTGTGAGTGAGAAAGAGCGCGTGTGCATTTTAATGGTGCCCATAACTTGTAAGAAAAGGAGCAGAGAGGAGGTGAAGGATGCAGGTATATCTACAGGTTCAGAACAGACAGACAGTCAACAGAGGACAAAGGGTTTGTGCAGCAACAATCAGTCACACTAAATATTTCTGTCAAAGATTCTACTCAAGGGTAATTGCACGAGGCTCAGAAAAGGTCCTCGGAGGTGCAAAGTTAAAGATATCCGGTCACACGTTCATTACTTTTAGTTGCATGTCAAGAGAATGGTCACGCTGAAGCTGTTTGTCAGCGAGGATTCAGATTAAAATGTCTGATCTTTGAGCAGAATATGTCTGCGCACGGTTACAGTATGAGAAAGACAAATGTTTTCTCATCAGCTTCACAGGCCCCACAGCAACTTACGCCGCTGCCTCAGTCATAGAGATCAGTCACTGGTGTTTGATCACGTGTAGAACAGTTGTTGTCCATGTATTAATGTCATTTCTGAGTGACTTTTTTTATTTCTACTTGTAAAAATTATAAAAATTAACCATGACTAATATGTTAAAACAAATTGTAAATAGCAATGTCTTCACACTGCCTTCTGACAAAATTTTGGAAGAAAAATGCATTTGTCTTGTAGTGATGGAAACATTTGCACCTTTTTTTTAGACAGAATGTGCCTCGAACTTCTTTTGTGGATGTCTTGATTCATCAGATTTCGCTCCATCTTGAATCGCAACATGTAAATTCACTTTCTCTTTTCCGTTCCGTTTCCTTAATCAACAGCTAATTTCTTATTTTAACTTTTTTATTTATTTTTATTTCCAATTAGTTCCAAATGTCATTCTCTGCACTCCCTTTTCATCTTGCTGTCTATACCTGGGTCAGCTGGTCTCCAGTGGTCCACAGTGTGAAAAGGTACTTTCAAAGCTAAGGCATCTGAAATGCCGTAGCACTGACCATTCCACCCCCGTAGTAAAATGTTTCAAACTAAGAAGAGAGAAAAAGTTAAAGATAAAAAAAAAACATTACTAAGAGACATATGTTGCACCAACACAACCAATCATGTACGCTGTCCATAAAGAGCTGGACTTTCCAAATGCTGTGTGCTTGAAATTGCTCCCAGTGAGTGTGTAGCATACTGATGCTAAATTGCATTTTCTGGAATCTCAAGTTTGCCTTCAAAAATTGTTTTATTGCCTGCTACTGCCTGGAGCTAGAACATTTGCCTTACTGTAAGTATTGCAACTAGACAAATGCTGCCTTTACATCTTCCTTGTTTTTCATTTTTGCTTTTACCTCCCCCATAGGATCCCTGCTCTATACAAACTAATCAGCTTTAAAAAAAAAATGTGGGAGACTTGCTTCCATAGCTGGGGCCAAAGCTTGGCACTCTGTTAGCTGTGCAATCTCATTTCCTTATTTCTGAAAGGCAGAGAAAATATTTGTTTACAGCAAACTGGCTATAATAATTATTTTTATTAAATTAGTTCTCATTTATAGTATTGCTAATAGCATGTCTCCATATTTTATGAACGCAGCATGAAGCAAACTCACTATTGCCTCTTGTTCCCCTCCTGATCTAACATCCATCTCGCTTGTATCCCTCCGTCTGCCATTACTCAGAAACCTCTTTTTTTTCATCTTCTCTCCCTCCATTCTTTCATCATTGCCTTTTGTAGCAGCCTGCACTGTCTTGTAATTTTCAAGCCTTTCTTGTCACCTTCTAATCTTCTCTTTCATTTCTCTTCTCCAAATTCCTCTGTGTTGTCATGTTTCATTCTTCTCACACTGAATCGATGTAGATGGATCTCCGCCCTTGTGTGACATGCACTTTTGCTGGAGGTGGTCATTGTGGAAGTTGATTGGACAAGAGAATGTTTCACTTGGTTACATCACATTTTTCAAACATCAGCTTACTTGACTGGCTGGAGTATCATTATTCCCTGTTTGTGTGTTGGACGAACAACTGGGATATGATTAAATGTCTGCATGAGGTATTTGTTGGGTAGATATTTTCTTCTCTTCCTATTCCACATACTGTACATGTGGACCAGTAAGAAGAAGAACCTTTAGTCGTCACTTCAGTCACATATGCATTTGCACATACATGTTACAGTGAAATTTACCTCTGCGTTTTTAACTCATCCCTTTTGGAGGAGCAGTGGGCTCCCACAGCTGGCAGCTGGGGGGCCAGCGCTGAATGTCTTGCTCAGGGACAAACATGGTGGGTGGGCTGGGGATTACATTACCTCCAGAAAGGGCACAGCGAGCTGACAGGTGTGAGCCCCGGACCCTATCGCTGTGAAACATCAGTGCAACCACTGCCATGAGCAGATCGAGAAGCCACGTTTGTTAATATTGATCCCCTGAGCATGGTGGTACTTTGTGTCATTGCATCGTCCATCGTTCTAATCTGGGCTCCAATCTATTGGATGTAATGTGTTGTAGCATTTCTTGATCTAACACGAAATGTACCTTTGAATGACGTGTGTGCATGTATTCCACACCCTGGCAATCGCAGCTGCCTTGGGCTCCAACATCCCTGTTACTGGACAAGCCGTTTAGCTATAGCAGGGATGGATACTTTGCCTGTTCTTACTAGTATTTACAATTAGTTGTGTGTGTCTGTTTCAAGCCTGTTAGCACTTTGGCTGACTGCTTACTCCCTGTCATTGACATTTTTTGTATTCTTGCCCCACATGAGCTAAAAAAATGGTTGTACCAGCTTTTCTAACATTTTTTCCCATTCTTTTAAAATAATTCTGTTTTCTATGCTGAAAGGGAAAATTGTCCTTTTGTAAATGTGTTCATTTCACAGTCTTTTTGGCCATAATAGGACTGTGTTTAAAAAGCCACTAGTGGAACAGTAGCAGACATATCTCCTTGATTTCTGTGACTGAGACGAAAACACGTGTGAACCGACGTGAAATAGTGTCAGAATAGATTGCGTGTGTAAGCACAGAGATCTCGTATGCCACACATCTATTATCTTGAAATAATGCATGCATCACCGCCAAGTGGTGCTGCCTATAAGACCAGGTGTTGGTATGTGGGCACGATTGCCTGTGTGCATGGATTCAGGTCATTTCTTACTCTGATGGGAGAATGTTTTTCACTTTATGTGAGGTAAAGCACGTTTTTGCTCCACTGTATCAGGAGTGTAATGTAATCACGCATACAGATACACCCTCAAAACCAAAAGTCCATATATAAACTCACAAAAGAAGAAAGAAAATTGGAACCTTGACTTTGGTCCAACAGCCATATGTAGTGGGACTCTGTCCTGCTATGAATCTTTGCTGTAATATTTGAATTTGCCACATTTGCTGTCATAAGTCTACACTTACACGAAGGTAAAATAAGTAAATGATGGAACAAGTGAACAGTTTGGCTTTTCCAATCATTGCTAAAACTCCACAGCTATGTTACTGTCTCATTACAAATGTATGGCAATTTTTTAATATCTCTGCTTGGATGAGAGCATCGGTAGAATCTCCACATATTGTCCCCACACATTCTGACAGAAATCTGTGTCATCATCAACAACCAATTAAGCTTCTCTGATTACATCGGCGTCTCCTCCATCTCTCAGGAATGCATTTGGCCTATACAACATCAGAAAGATCAGACCCCATCATTTTGCTACCAGCATTTGCAATAACAACCTCTACAGATGATCCAAAATGCAGGAGCATGTTTTGTTTTGATCCTAAGATCCTAATCAAAGCTCTTCAGCTCAGTGGTCCCACGACAATGGAGTAAAACACCCACCTCCGCACACTCACCAGCTTTACTGCCAATATTTAAAACACAGTTGAGGTACGGATTCTTCAGAATCATCTTGTGCACTTAACAAAAACAAAAAAGAAAGCCTCCCCAATCTGAATCTTGATCTTTCTTCAATTCTTTGACTTCCTCCCGCTGATTTGGCCTTTTTGCGTGTTTTGAACCTCACTTAAAAATATCTAAAAAAATCTGAAAAATGAGTAAATATAAATGCACATTGATGTGGCTAAGTACGCTAATCAGCCAGAACATTATGACCTACTATTGGCTACACTAGATCTCTAAAGCTCGCTGTGTCTGGCACTAAACCATCAGTAGCAGATCCTTGGTTAAATTGTGAGTTAGGGTCTCTGATGACGTGGACTTGCTTTACCAGTACATCCCACAGAAGCCCGAGCGGAGAGTTTGGAGGCCAAAACCTTGAACTTGTTGTGTTCCTCAAACCAATCCTTGAACCAGTTTTGCAACAGGCTGCATTATCCTGCTCAAACAGACCACTGCCATCAGGGAATTCCCTTTCCATAAGGAGGTAGTTGTTTAGGTAGGCGCCATTATTGCATATGGATAGTGAAAAAAAAAGCGGTTATGATTTCGGAATATGCATTCATTATTTGAACTGCAAAAAAAAGTAAGAAATATAACTATACAAAAGAGAGTGCAGAGCATGTAAATAATTTGATTCATTTATTCGTTTTTTTCATTTAAATGTAAATGTGTCGACTGTTTCAGGCAGCAGATCTTTAACAGTCTAACTGTGTGATTCAAACAGTGGCAGTTGATGACGGAAGCCCCAGCAGTGATACAGCTTCAGGCCAGTGGTGACGGTCACGGTTACGTTCCCCTAATGTCTGCACTGGTAAAGGATGTCGGCATGTTGGTGGCTTCATGCGAAACCATAGTACATCAGAACTGCGTGCGAGTCGTCTTCATTCTGCCTACACCGGATTGTCTTCCTTTAATGCTGAAAATCCAAAATGTCTCACAGAGCTTCCTCACGTCTGCGAGTCACCGTTTAATTGACTTGATTTATTTTTCACTTTCACGAGGCAAATATTGTACCAAAGAGCACCGGTATACCCCAACTCAAAAATATAGCTGCAATTGGTGTTTTTGTCAGTTATGTAACATCCATAGAAACTGGTTGTTACAAAGGCCTGAATCAACGTCTCAGAAATGCAATTGTGGAATTCAGCACAACAAACCTGTTATTTAACGTTGATGTCAAACCTTTGAGTCTTTCATTTGTCCCTCGGTGCTTTCTGCATAAAGCCAATGACAACCAAGAAGTAGCCGCTTTTGTTGCTTATCATCCATCAGTATTGTAGGTGGGAGGAAATCCCTTTAGATTTTAGGGCTTTTTCTAATTTACAAGTCAATTGCATAGACACATATGACTGTGTAAAATTCATAAGCATCTTTCTTTATCATTTTAAGAAGCGGATAATAAGTGAAGCACCACAGAAATAATTGGACTGAATGGCGTCTATCACACTGCTTATCTGCTGTTAATCACCGTTGTAATGTAGTAAAGGAAAGGTTCCATTCTTTCTCAATGTGGGTTTGCTGCCATCTGTCAGGCTTTAGGATGTAGAGAGATGCTAATACATGACAATTTACTTCTGATCTACTCTGTCCCCCCCACCCACACCCACACACACACACACACTCAGGTTTACATCAGTTTGTTACCCTATTCTAATCAGTCACATAGTGATTGCAGCTCGTTGCCGCCTCTGTGCATCATAAATAGCAGCTTCCCAGAGCTTCGCCACAAAAGCAGCAGAAATGACAAAACACCATGAACATTCACCAGCAAAAAACTACTCGCGTAAAGAGAAAGTCCAGTCAAGGCTGAAACCTAAAGTCTAAGTTGTTTTCTTGGCATCATGGGTAACGGAGGAAAATCTGTGTCCTCAGTGTGTGACCGTCTTCACAGAGGTTCATGTCTCATAGTCTACACGACATTTTCCAAAATGTATTATTATACTCGTTTTGGTCTTCGGGCAGTCATTCGTTTTCATTTCCCGTACAGAGGATTAAAACTGAATATAGTGTAACTGATGTTTCTCTGATGTTTGTTTGTGTCGGTAAAGTTACAATTATATAGAAAATACATAGTTTGCTTTGGTTGGTGGACAGTCACTGTAATTCTGATTAATGTGGGTGCAGCAGCTTCAAAGACAATAGAGTGTCTGGAATATTAAGTAAGCAGGATCATAATAAGAACTGAGGGAAGCAGGAATGCTGCCGAATAGAGAGACTTCCTTGAAGGAAAAACCTGCTTGAAAGTGCTTAAGACCTGAGGGCATCAGCTCCACACATGTTCCCATTGAACATGTGACCTGCAGACGGCAGTTCAGATAACTCTGATCCAATCTGATGGAACGTGAAGCAGAATGGGATCAACTGCTTGAATCCAGGTGTGAGAAGCTCATAGAGACAAACGTGTAACTGCTGCCAGAAGGGCTCCTACAGGTTTAGTGTCTCACTTTTGTTAATAACAGATTTTTGAGTTTTTTGACAAATTTCTGCTCCCGTGTGTCATTGTAAACAGAAACCACCACATACGAGACGTTTTGGTGAAACGTTTAAAACAACGTTGTAAGTTGTGGCTCTAGACTCATTTGAACACTCTGGTTTCCCTCATATATTGGATCCATGGTTGGCCACATGCAGCACAAATTTGCAAAAAAATATATATATATTTTTAAAATACAGCCCAGGCTGAAAGTTTCACTTTCCTTACAATGCGACACTTGATAAAATGTTTAAGGGTCAACAAGTCACTGTAGGGGAAACATCAATGCCTGAAAACTCCACATGATCCTGGTATAAATTCTTGTTATGCTCAGCTGTGTCCATGCAAAGATACTGAGGGTGTTTCTGTGTGAGAGTGTCAGCTTTTAAAATGTAGTTCCTGTCAGTAATTTACCTTCACTAATTTAAAAAAACAAAGAGAAACATATTAATAAGTCTCAATAGTATAATGAATTCTCCAAATGCTTTTTCTTTGAACCAGCATTTCAAAGATGTTACTAAGATGGTGTTTTTGTCAGTTATGTAACATCCATAGAAACTGGTTGTTACAAAGGCCTGAATCAACGTCTCAGAAATCTCCGCCTCATGCCCTCTATAAAAAGAGCAGATTGGATTATTGTAACACCTTGTTCTCAGATTTACCAAAGACAAGTGCTTAAAGCCTGCAGATGGTTCAATATGCAGCCCCGAGACCCCTAACACTGACTAGGACTTTCTGCTATTGTGCCATTGTTCTCTGAAATAAACTCCCACTGGAAATTAATCTTTGGAATTTATTAATTCACCATGTCTAAGCTTGAAAATCACTTTTTATGCCTGAGTTTTACCTAGTGTCCTGACGACGCATTGAAACGTGTCTGCATTATCACATGCACTTGCCTTTAAACTGTGTTTCCATGCAGATTGTTTGTTATTATGACATATTTTATGATTGTAATTTGTGAAAGGGGCTACATAAATACATACATGCAAATGCAGCATTAACATTTTTATTAGTTTTAAAACGAATTTCACACTTTTTCCTCCAGGCTACATCAAACAGCAAGGGATGTTCAAAGGTCCTGTGGGGATCCTGAGTGCCTGTGCTAAATTTTATTGAGATATTTCAGGATCAACAAGGTGACTGGCTGTCAAAATGCTAGTTTGTCTAAATGTCTTTGGTTACCGTGTTATAAATGTGCTATTTAAATAACAACAAATCATTCAGAACACAATCTCCAACACAGGCCTAATTAGCAGAGTGTAATTGCTTGTAACTGAGAACTCTCGTGGCTTAATTTCATGCCCTTCTCTTCTTTGATTTTGCCTTTTTTTCCCCATCAAGTCTCACTCGTAATTGTTCTGCTGCACCTTTGCGTGACACCCCCTTTTACCTTTTCAATCTCTTTCATCGCCCATCCTCTGTGATGTACAAGTAAGGATTGGTTTGAGAGAGCGAACAGATTTCAGAGTCATGCAGATGAATAAAAAACATCAAAGATATGCACATAAATATATAAAAAAAAGAACGCGAATGAGGATGAAATTCGATAAGAGTTGAGGGAGCGAGAGAAAGTGACACACACAGAAGGCAATAGAGAAAGCAGGAAACGAAATGAGAATAGATTCAATTCACAGCAATAGATCAACTTTCTCCTATAACAAAACATAACCTTGTTAACCATTAACCACGATGTTACTGGGAGGAATCATTAGTCAACAATTCCTCAGATCCCAGAGTATTAATCTCTATGATACCTGACCTACGAATTATGTTGACTAATAAAATAAGGTGTGGTGACGTTCTGCTTTGGCTTTCAATATGTTCACCATCCGTTTGAGATGAGAAACAGGAAAATCTGAAGACTGTTTTTTTCTGCTTTTATTTATCTGTGTATATCCTTAAAAAAATCACACTGTTCCTGTTGTTAATTAAAATTGGTCCGGCTCGGGTTTAGAGATGGATGTAGGAGCCCAGACATCTGGAGGGAGCTCGGAGTAGCACTGCTGCTTATTCCAAACAACAGAATCAGGATTCTGTCTGGGTGGCTCCCAGTGGAGGAGCTACTAGTGCAGCAAGTCACGATGCAGACCGAGAACATGCTGGAGAGAGAGTGTGTCTCATCTGGCCTGGAATGACCTCAGGGTTTCCCAGCAGGAACCGGAACGTGTAGCCTCCAACAAATCAGCTGTTTTAATAGGACACTATTTTTGTGTAGCCCAATTGCCAAATCAAAAATTTGCCTCAGTGGATTTTGCAGCTTGTACAACAATGATATTTATTTATTTATATTTTTTGACCATTTGGTGACAATATAAATTTCTGTCTTTTTTTGCTCGCGTTCGGGGTCACAACCAGAGTGAAGAACTAGCTGAAAGCAGATGGACACGTGCATCTTTGCAAATATCTAATAAAACTGGATTCAGTTTTGCACAGGTATTCATCTTCAAAGGATGCATCCAACTAACTGTGTACTGACTTCACGTTCAGCACCACCATGAGGCTGAGAAACAGAGCAATCATTATTGGAAGGACAAACTGCAAACATGGCTGTAGAAATTTATTTTCTCCGTTACTGAGGTGAGGTGCCATGAAAGATCCAAATTCTGAGGCTGAGGAGAAATCACTCAACCAATTAGTTCAGGCAAACAATGCAGCCCTTTCTGCGTAAATGTCACCTGCACTTTGGCCTCACCTTTAGATATGTGTCGCAGTTTAACTAAAAAAAATGCATTTTGTAAATGTAAGAATTGGTAAAAATATTGAAAGTAACTTCACCTCACTGTCTCATTTTAACGTGAACATTTCATATTGGTTAGTAGCTAATGCTGAGGAGGCTGCTTGATTAAGGGCGTTAATATTCCGAAAGTGTTGTAAAGGAATCACTTATAATATTCATCATGTTATGAAAAAAACCTTCATCCAATAACATGCGTTCAGAGCTCACATTGCATCTCTTCTCATTCATAAATATTACGTTTTTCTTCACTGTCCTCTTGCTAGCCTTGCCGGCATCCACCACTACCCAACTCCATCCACCACCAGAGGGGCCCAGACCCCAGAACCCAGCCTGCACAGCGTTTTACCCACGTGGTCTTACACTCAGCCAAAACCTGGAGCTTTGTGGAGATTTGGCGATTTATCTGCACGGGCCCCTCTACGAGCATCAGCACCGTACAGTTCTCCAAAATGATGGTTTATCCACAAAAACAAACCACTTCCATATTTTAGGTCCACATGCATGAATGATGTGTTTCGAATGAAAACACCACTTGAAAAGGTGGATGTTATGAGCGTTTTTCTAATTTGATTAAGTTTGTTCAATGATTTAATGTCAAAATTCTGAAATAGTAATCGATCTATTGAGCTGTCTTGTTTAAAATATCTTCAATAACTCTACCAGAAAGAAAAACATTATTGCGACCTGTAAGACACCAAATTATGCTCCAAAATGGCTAATTTACTTTCTTCATACGCCAGTGTGTGTACACACTTTGTGCCTGTGAACAAACTTTAGACAACAGAATATAGCAACATCTGTGGGATGACGCCTGTTGACACTCTCATCTCCATTAGTAACAGCATGAACTATTATGCTGCACAGGCAAAGCAGCTTGACAGCTGTTGGGATGTACAGACACACACACACACACACACAGACACACACACACACACACACACAGACACACACACACACACACACAGACACACACACACACTCTTGTTCACTGACACCACAGATACAATAATTAGCCATCGATGCTGCACACGTCTAATGCACTACAGTGCGACGCCAAATCTGTACTTATGAATGTTTTGCTGAATTTCAGCTTAATTAGATTGTGCACATTGAGAATCAGTGAGGGGACGGAAATGAAGGTTAGGGCTCAAAACTAACACCATCGTGTGCACAATATGCGACTGACCAGGCTTAGTGTGTAATTTAAAGGCATTTGTACATGTTTAAGACTGATGTGCTTACACAGCAGAATGTTAAAAAATTATTACACTTGTATCTGACATCTTCAATTTCCTAAGGGAAACTAAATATGGTATTCCATATCAGACAAACAATCAGACAACCTACTCTGCGTGCTGAATACAGCCGTTAGGAGGTTTATTGTAACCACCTGAGAATGTGTTTTAGTCATAACTGATGTGCACACTATGCATCTCTCCAAGAGTTTGCATTAGTTCTCAACACACGCCCGAGGCTTTAGCATCCAAATAAGGTAGCTGGGGAAAGTCCATAATTGAGCCGAGCCTATTAGGTGAGACTCATATCCACCTTTAGAAACAAGCACTCAGCTCATACGGTTACAGTGAAATTATGTCTTGTGCATTTCTCCAACATTAATCTCTACGTCCTGTTAAATAGCAAGATTAGAGGACAATTCTAAAACTACTGGAATTGATGTGTGCAATAACCCATCCCCGAGCCCATCGCATGTTACTCTGCGTGCATCACTCACACCCAATGTCTCTTTATCCGCCCGTAGGATCCAAAAGTTCTCCCAGGCTGGATGAGATATATGATCTAGCATGTTCTGTGTCAACCCCCAAAGTAAGACCAGTTGAACGTGCCTGTAAAACCTCCAATAGAGGGCAGCCAAGAGGCGTCCCAGTTGATGCCTGACCAATCGCCAACTGGCTCCTTTAGAGTGAAGGAGCAGCAGCTGTACTCTGGGTTCTGTCCACATGTTTAAACTCTATATTCGGTCTCGGTATCCACCTTATATAGTATGGGAAGTATTTCCAACAGTGAGGGAGGTGGAGGTGGGTAAACGCGGTACCATGGTCGCTTAAAGGCAAACCATGTGTGAAGCTAAAGTCCAGTCACATTGGCAAAGGCACCGCTGGGATTCAAACCCAGGATCTCCTGTTTACTAGACAGGCACTTTGACCAACACAACGCCACAGGGGCAACATCAGCCAATGTCAGCCATCGCCATCGGTGTGCGAGTGTAAATGAGAAGCTACGTTGCAAAGCACTTTGTAAAGTAAGCGACTTTGAAAAACAAAACACTGTAAATGAGTCAATTTGATTAAGAGTGGGAGAGACATTCAATAAGTGCTATGAAACATCAGCTTAACATACTTTCAGCAGTAGTATCAATACTGCTGATCCTCCAACAGCTCATTCATTTTAAGTAGCCCTAATATTTGCACTGCCAGTAGAGTGTGTTTTTACTCAAACACTTTTGAATCCCTGCTGATTTGGATGATAACTATTTAATTCATTCAGTTCTCAGGATTTGTAACTGCACACTGACCCACTTAGTGAGACATTTGCAAAATGTAAAAGTTTTAACAAACCCTTCTTTATATCACTGAATTATGATTGATTTAATTTGGACTTTTTAAATAAATACAAAAAGACTATCATGTCAAAGTCCAGTTCATTTCTTGGTGTATTTAAATGAAAGGTCCAGTGACCGGTGAATCAATGTGCTGGTCAAAAACTGCACTATGAAGACAAACCAACACTCAGCAAAAAGGTTCTTAAAAGGCAGAGGTCAGGAGGGCGGATACAAAACATGACCTCAACACTAAATATTAAAGTTACACTTAAATTCATCCTTAACAAAAGGATGTGAGGAGGCCAACAAGACCCCACTGACTTCACCGAACGAGTTACAAGCTTTAGTCGCTCAGATGAGAGAGACTGTACGGACGGTAGCTATTGTCTGGGTATTTCACCAGTCAGTCTGATGATCAAAAAGCTCCACAGAACCTTCTCCCACAAGCTGAAATTTAATATGAGCCTTTTTCTCTTCTTACTCATAAAAGTTGTGGTGAAGAACCCACGCAACCCAGGCTCCAGTAGAGAACAGTTTTAATGCAGACCTGACTGCCACATTTAGTACGAATTTCTGGACTTCTCCCCGCCCTTGTTAGACTTATAAAAAAAAATCTAATCATTGCATTTGGTTCAGTCAAAGCAGAATTCAGAGTTCAACTCTTTTTATTCATTTACATACTGTATGACCTAATTGTCTGGCTAACTCGGTGTAGTTACTTCCTTTTCAAGTCATTTTGATGTCAGGTTGAGGTTTATTGATTATGTGAAAAACTGGAGAGGCCAATTTAAAACATTCAGAAGAAACCCTGTTTTCAAAAATGTATGTTTCAGACATTGAAATGGCACCAAGTTCTATGAACATCAGGAAAATATATTAACAATGGTAATTTTCAAATACACTGATGCTAAAATATTCCCAGGAAAATGTATTCCTCTCTTTTTAAAATGGGGTCTTGCACGTGTACGGGCAACAGCTGTACTACATGTAATGAATAAACCCTTCCTTTCTGAATGCGTTCCCTAACCTAACTACTAACAGGACTCCTGGCATGTCCAAACCTACGTCTACAGATGATCCAAAATGCTGAAAAATGTTTGGTCAGCCAAAACACTTCACCGCTGTTTGGTTCTGTGCTGCCTCTCAGTAGCTTAAAGATCTGGTGGCTCTTTAGGTTTTCAGCGACTCCATGACAGTCGGGAGAGTTTTCTTTTTTTTTTTAGACAGTCAACCGTGAAACACAGATTGGTCGACATCAAGGAGAAAACAATATTCTACAATCGAGGCCAGAAGGTGGAGACGGGCTGGTCATGTGCATCTTCCATCTGAGCAACAGCACAATGGAAGAACCTGCATTCTTCATGAAGAGGTGATGAGCAGTGCCGTCACACGACTCGTGGATTATCCACACCAACACTCATGTATTAATGATGATGAAGATGCCGGCGGAGTCACAAAGGCCTTCGGTGCTGAACTTCATCTGTTCATATTGAATTGCTGAGTGTTTGCGACTGTGGCAGCAGCGCTGTGCTATTACATAACCAGAGGTAAACTATTCATGATGCGCACTCTCTGGGCCCCAGATCTGCACGCCGGGATCTAAGCGTTTCTTTGTTTTCACATCATCCTTGCAATTACTCAACTTCCATTTCCAGCAGATCTTGTCACCTCATCACCTTACTCCACAGTGTCCCTTTATTTCATTTTTAAACTTCAGTATTTATTTTAATTTACAAAGATGTGAAAAGGTCTTACAAAAAAAAGGATTAGCTTGGATTATACTCTCAGTTTAATTAGAATCTACTGACACATATAAGTACATATAACATATCTAGTATATTTAGCGCATAGCTTCTAGTGATAATACATAGAAACGTTCAAAGATTTGACGTGCATTTGTAACTTGAGCGTAAATACTCAAGTGAAGATTTAATTGATTATTATGATTTTTGCAATAGGACATTGGGTCAAATATACTAACATGTTTTTTGTCTGTAAATACCAAGGAGACCATAGGATACTAGGGTGGACCTGGTAGATCAGTTGACTTTGTCATCCCCTGCCTTTTTCTGATATAACATGATATCTTCCAGCTTCTGATTGACTGGACGCACCTGATGCAGGTAATCAGCAGTATAGAGGAACCTAGTGTTTTATGGACAGCTGGAATACAGGGGGGGCCAGGGGGGGAAGGGGGGCCTTCAGGACCAGGGCAAAGAATCACTGGTATGCGTGATTATGAATATGATTTGGTCATGAGAACTTTTTGGACCTAGTTGGGTTGGTGGTGGTTTGGACTGTGTTCACAATCAGAGGGAACAACAGTTTTTTTTATATTTACAGGCAACGTTGGTGGTTGATGACATCATATCTGAAGGATATGCAGAATCTACAGCTTTGTCTGAACTTCATTCATTTTACAAATGTATATTACATTCATATTCCTCCATAGACTTCCCATCCAACATTTGACTACTTTTTCTTCTTCTGTTCTTTTAAATGCGCGTATGAACTGTGCAGTCTTTTACAAGTCTTAGTCTTCAGGTGTGTCCCCAGCAAAGGCTGCTAAGTAACCTGACTGAGAAATGCAGGTCGGGTCATTTACCAAAGTCGTTACGTCTCTATGTGCATTCGAACATAAGCCCATCTGGTTACACTGCATAGCATCGGTCACCTCAGACAAAGCCGTTCTGGACATAAGAAACGACTCAAATTTGAAAAGGGAGTCACTGCTCATTTCTGAAATGACACCACCTCCACCTGCTGATTCAGTTTTCCTCTTCCTATTTATCTGTTTATCTAGATACTGGCTCTCCATGATTACACAGTGCTATTATCTGCTGGATTTTATGTCGCGGGTCTGTGTTTTAACCTAGTTCCAAAAAGTACTCATACATTATTTGATGGAGGATAATTTAGATTTTGTTATTCTGTTTTGTTTTTTGCACAAAACATAAATATAGCACAAAAAATGATATTCATTAAGTCATTTTCATAAATATTAGGGCTGTCGTCGTTTGAGTCAACAAACTTACACCTGCAGACTAATATGGGAACAACAAAACCATCCTGCACCGCCAAACAAACAGTCACTGAATGTGAACAACTCACATATAGACAAAGACTCATCGTCTCCATGTACACGACATGACCTCTGCTCCTCCAAACTGTTATGTCTATTATTATGGTCATGGTACCATTACATGCTGCAGGTCACAGGCTCTTTTTGTGCATTTTATTGATATTTTAATAACCACAAAAATGTATCATATTAACACAAACACTTTACTTCTATTGTCACTAGCCACATTCTTCAAAATTTGCATATCAAAATTGAAACTGGGTAATCTGTTTGGACACTAGACTTATATTCAAGAATCAATGTTTTCAGTTAAATTCACATTTTTTTCTTCACTACATAAACATGTGTTCATTCAGTGAGAACATACAATGTAAATAAGGAAAAACCATTAATGAGAAGGCTTGTCCGATCTTTGGACTGGTAGTGTATACACAAACAAACCCAGTTAAGGGACCACACTACTATTATTAATGTGGCTGTGAAATAAGTTGGGCTTTTTAAATTTTGTTAAATTGGAATAAACAGTGCATTATACGATGCTGAGGGTGTCAGAGGGTCCACACACGGTGGTCTCCAATCACCACCTTTACCTGACATCACGGAATCACTTCCTTACCCACGACTGCAGTTCTCAGAATAACTGATGAGTTTTTTTCCTCTCACATCGACTTCCTGCCCCACAGATTTGGTTCAACTTTACTATCTTAGGGACAAGTTTTCTTTACGCTAAACTTTTTCTGATGGAGCCTTTTTTTGCTCATCCATGTCTGCATCAGTGAGATTTCCTGTTTTGCTTTCAACAGGGATGTAAGGAATTGATTTGCTTGGCCATTGTTGTAGTGATGTGTTGTTCGTGAGTGATTCGTTCGATGTGCACTAATCTTTCATATGACTTGGGAGTAATGTGTCCTCTCAGTGAACGATTCGTTCATTTTCGTGCAGTTCCTTCTTTCGCCACATGGCAGCAGCTGCATCAGCTCAGTCAGAAAGACAGGAAACAAAAAGGATTCGTTCACGACTCCCTCAACTGTGTGTCCGTCCTCAGGTCCTTGTTCTTTTATCACGTGACAGCGAGGCCGCTCCGGTACTGTGGCGAGCAGGAAGTACTACAGTTCTTTTACGAGTCGTTACAGATCGTTCTTTCGTTCATTTGTCACGTGACAGCCACAAAGTCACTGTCGCGCTTGTTAAACAACAATGGCAGGGAGGAATTGGACACAGGTCACTTTATTGTGGTGTGTATTTGCTTTGCTATGTTTTCACATGGTTTGAATTGCTTGTGGCAGTTTGTGTTTTATAATTTGTTAGCTGAAGCAAACCATGTCGTCTTCCGCGGCCCTTTTTACAACACCTACAAGAGGCCTACAGCGTCACGTGGTGTAAGATGAACGAAGTGAACGAAATGATTCGTTCAATTTACTGTTCTGAGTCAGTCAAAAGAATCTAATTTCTCATCTCTAGCTTGATTGTGTTGACAGGCACAAATGTAAAAAAGAAAGTGTTTGTTTAAATAGAACAATGGTTTGAGCTTACAACCACTTTCAGGCTACGCCACTGTTTTAATCATTTCAGTTAAGCAAATCCTATAATTAAGGGTATGCGTCATGCTAATCGTCTTTGTGGATGCTCATTGAAATGCTGCTCTTAATTTCTAATCAATAGCACACAGCTTATCTGTGTTCACAGGACACTGGAAACAACACCTGCTTTCACCGATAACAACGGATAACAAGAGCATCACATACAGATGGAACCAGTTTTTAAAAAAACAGCTAAAAAGGTAAAATTTATGCATGTAATTTTACAGCTGTGACATAGCTCTGTTAGAACTTCATCGTCGATGTGTCTTTGTTGTAGCAACCGTGACCTTGTAGCACTGATGTGAGATCGCGGATAAAAAAATACGTGAGAATTAAATTTATGTTCCTCATGCAGTTCTACTTTACTGACAAACCTTCAGACTTAGTCTAAGTTATATTAAACAAAACTAAAAGAGGGAAATTTTGGCTTTTTTAATGGAAAAAAAAATATCTTTTTGGCTTAAGTCTGGACAAACAAGATGCTCATTTAGAGACTCAGAAATGGAGTTGATCGTGACAGGTGAATTGTTGCTGGTATGACTAGCTATGATCCATTGATTCATATTGGCTTTTTAGGGGCCCTGTATGGATAAATTTCACTTTTCAGGATGTTTAAATGTAAAACATTTTGACAAAAAAATCATCTGTTATGATGTCAATATGAGTGAGCTTGTATTTTTACAGATGACAGAAAACACTAGAGTCGACACATATGATATTCACATTTTTCTCTGCATTCATATCTTATTAATAATAAACATACTTTTCTGCCATAATTATGTGTTAAAATGCTTAATGCTGGTAAAATGCCAATGTTCAGAGCTTCCTATTAAGGTGTGCTACCTCAATCATTGCGAAAGGCCTAAAACAAGTCAGGAAGAAAACTAAACTGTTTGGTTCCCCATATGAACATTCACATAATAGATGCATGAATGTATGAATCTTGTGAGCCTGTGGGCAGTTATTCTAGAAGAGACCAGTGTCCTTCAACAACTTTTACAGAGCCGAGTTCCAACATGCAAGTAAATTTACTGCAGCGCTTCATTGAGCCGCTTCTTGTTTCAGTGATAGATTTTTTTAAAGTTTCTGCCGTCTGTCGGTAACTAACTTAAACTGATGCTGTTGTCTCCAACATGGAAATGCTGTGTTTGTTCAGATTGTGAAGTGAATGAGGTACAGAAAGTGTCATCGTTTTGCACCACAGCTGGAGACTCAGTGTCTCTAGAGGTTTAAATCATCCTGTGTTGTCAAATTATCAGCTCATTTTTGAAAGAATGTTCCAGTAAAAACTGATGAATATCCTGTCAAAATATCAAGCTTACATTTTAGGTGCTCCAAGGTGGGCTATTTGTAGTCTGGCTGGACTCCAAAGTGCCTTTCAAAGTCGAGAAGCAAGATCATAATCTAGATTATGTCTTGTGATTCTGTTTAACCAGCTCTGCCAAACTAAAAAAAACAAAACACCTTTGCTCAATTTAGCACAAATGTTCTGGTTCTTGTCTGACTAGCAGGTCCCTGGCTTGATGTGATGTATTCTACTGTGTAACTGGTGTTAATGCGGGGGTTTGTTGATTTACTGATTCTTTTTAACTTCTGTTAATGTTAAACCAAAATGAATCTTGTTACACATTTCAGTGATCTTTCCGGAAAGGTAAACTAAGAAGAACTTTTCCGTGGACTGAAACTAAATGTCTGAGCCCTTCTTTAGACTTGACTGAGCCCACGCAGCCTTTGTCACGCTAACATATTCACTGTCATGTGAAGACCCTTAGCTTTCTGAGGGGATGATCGCAGTTTGAAACGGGACTTATAAAACCTCTTATGTTTCCATGGAGATGTTTAATCTCTGACCCTGTAACTCATTTCAAAGGTATTGATACTGGCAAATTATGCATGAAATGTTCAGCTCTGCCACATAATATATTAGTCATATTGGATATAGTCAAATGTAGAGTAAAAGAATTCCCTGGAATACAGGGTTAAACCAACATTAGGCCCTTGGATCCTTACAGTACAATCTTTGCACTCCTAGTTTTACAGTTTACCAAATCCAAAATATTCAGTCTTTTATTTTTATTCTTTCGCTTTTATTTTTACTTAACAAAATCACTTAGAGAGCTCTCAGCGCTAACACACTCCCTGGAAACACGCCTGTGTGTTGGACTCAACCTACCACACATTTTATTTTGCTTCCATTGCTCTCACTCTCAGCAGTATCATTTAACGAAGACCTCTTTAAAACAAGTGTCTGAGAATCTTGGGAAATAAACTGTAACTTCCTTTGCTATTATACTACAGTATAACTGCCGCTAGTGGCCAGAGCGCCCTTCTTCGGTGACAATTCCATGGTGTCGGAAGAAACCTGGTTAACCGTGGCTTTTCTGTGTGGAGTTAGCATGTTGCTTGGTTGAGCTTCCCCTGCAAACTCCAGTTTCCGTCCACACTCCAATTTCATGCATGTCGGGTAGATTGGTGTGAATGGTTGTCTCTCTGTGGCCCTGAGACAGACTGGCACCCTGAACCCAATGACAGCTGGGATCCTGTGGAGGATCTAAACGACTCTGTGAAAAGAACAAGTCAACTAATGGAAACTAGACAGTGTCCAAGTCCCTGGATATCTGTTGGAGTACAGGTAAATCTATCATTAGTCTCCTTGTGACATCACCCTATTTTTAAGGACAGCCCGCTGTAGGTGGATTTAGACGTGCCACATTCTCTTCATTTTGGAACAGTTGATTTCATTGTACTCCAAAAATATATCCATGACTTAATTCCGTTTCTTGCATCCGTCCCCTGACACAGGACCTTCCTTTAAACACATGTACTGAGGTGATCTGCATTTAAGCAACTGTGTGACTTTTTAAACCAACTGACCTGTGATTGTTTAGTTAGTTACTACTTTAGTTAGTACTTTTAAGGGGGGTCGATGTGTATGCAATCAATGATTTTCACTTTTACAAATATTCTTCATCACTTTTATTACTATTATATGGTTACTTTGACACAAATACTTGTTAAATTATGTCAACCGTGCTTTAGACACTTCCAATAGGCTGCAGGACACACCCACTGCTCAGGCTGCATATAGAAGCATTTTGCTGTAGACAGTTATTATAAAGGGTGGGGTGTCTTATTTATAAGCTCTTTCTCTACTTTGCTGTTTGTGTTTGAATTTGAATTTTATTTTGCCGCCTCATTTCTTCACCGTGATCCAGGATTTATTGGTTGGTGAGGACTTCATTAATGGCACAGTTGGCGCCCTTGCAATTAAGCTGTCTGAGCTAACGTTACCTGATAAGAGCCCTTGAACATTCCTGCTGGCCGTCATGCCCCTGGGACACGTTCAGCTATAGTGAAGGTGCTCGAGCATCCTGAAGTGACCACTTGAAGGCTCAGGGGATCACCAGATTCATACCATAATTAGACAACGGATTCAGGGCTTGTTGGCCTGTGGCAATTATTCATGCTGCCTGCACAGTTTGTCACGACCAGCTGCTGCATTTTGGTTGATAGTTTGAAAACGTTTACTTTTATGGTCAGCAGATCAAATTCTTACTACTTTCATAGTCTCACTGTACACATTGAATATGTAAGACTTAACACTTTGTTACATTAAGACACCTAGACATGGATATAATGATACTTGTTTTATGCTACCATATTGATTTGAGTGTGATGCAGATGTCTGTGGGTGAGGGGACTTGTCATGACCACTTTTCTGATGAATGCAGCTCACTTAGAGGAGGGCTTTAAACAAATAGCTTATCAGCACAATAGGCTGTCCAAACATGGATGGTCGAAGCAGACCATCCAAGGTGGATATGTGGACAAACGTTCACAATAAGTGATAGATGACCCGCATCTTCTACATCCTGGCTGTTTACTGACATTGTTAACTGTTAGCTGGCAAAGTGGCAGATTTTTCCTACCCCTGTTATGTATAATTATGTCATGTTCAACCCATCTCATATATATCAAAGTCAGTACTTAAAAGCCTTTGACACTCTCAAAGCCCTCAAGTATTAGAAAACAGGGTGGGTGACAGATCTGGGTGACCATCCAGCTATGGCTAGTGCCAAACCGGAGAAAAACTATGAAGCTGTAAACTATAAACACATAACTATATGTTCATTGCACTATACATGCAGTGCAAACAGTAGAATGACAGGATAAATGGACACTAGGGATCCTAGGGGGCAGCATCGTGCTGGGGTGGCTTCACAGCTAGACATACCTGGTTTGAATCGCCTGTTGGACACAGGACACAGGACTGGAGTCTATGATCATGCTCACATGATGAAATAATGTGATATCTTTTACTGTGGTACATAACATACATAAAAGGTTTTCAAAATAAAAAAAAACACATTTGAATGATTTGAAAGATTTTTTTTATTAGTGCTATAAAAACCATCCCAGTCTGAAACTCAACATTTGCCTCTTTCTATTTCCACATACTGTACATGACTCTTAGGAAGAAACCACATTCAACAGTGAAATGCCAAATGAGAATGTTATACTTCATGTCCACAAAGGCAGTTAATGAGGCATCTTCAGGTTTCATCTCTTGATTAAATGGCCAATTACAGCCACAGTTTTCTGAGCTCCAGCCTCCACCAAGCATTCAAACGTATTCATGAAAGTCGTGCAGAGAAATAGATAATGAGCAGTTACCACCACTTCGCAGACAGACTCTAAATGAGTGCAGCCTGAATGAGCCAATGTTAACTTTCTCAAATGTTTATTCTATGCTTATATGCTTTTCTGCGTTATGCTGTGTCAATAGATAGACAACTAGTAACTAATGTACACGCAACATCAGATAGTGCCTTCTAAGCCAGCAAGTAATCGTTAAGGAAACCAATGTTTGTATTGCCTTTTCTGGTTGTTAGAAACGGACAGGAGCAGCAAGATATAGTGGAAGTCCAGTGTTTGGCTGTGGAAGGCACACAGTTTTCTTACCGTGCTCAATGGAGTTTAGGTATTATATTAACATGATTTTAGAACTGTTGTTATTAGCTGTACTGAAGAACACAGAAGTTCAATAAATCTGCAACGTTTTTTATAATACATCGATCTCTGAAGTGGATCTTTTTTTTGGACCATTGGACACGCGTAAGACGGCCTCTACATTAGTAAGAAAACTTTTCTTCACACGGACTAAACGATTGGATTAACGAAAGGATGGAAAGTGGAAAGGATATGGATAGAGTTGGTCTTTTGCAAGGGCTGCTCGAAGTAAGAAAGGCTAAACTGAAGCAGTTGTCAGAAAAAAGGAAGAAGACACTTGGTCTGATGGAGAACGAATGTAACGCTGAGACAGTGAATACCACGATGATTTCGGAGCTCGACCAACTGATTGGTGAGTTGCGTGGTATAAACGTCTTAATTGAAAAGTTGATTGATCCTAAGGATGAACAGCAAAAAGAGCTGGAGTCTAACGAGCGAGTTCAACGATTTTAAGGAAAAGGCTACTGAATGGGTGCATGGAGCACTGCAGCGCATGGAGGAGGGGTCCAGAGCAAATGCAGAAGTAGGTCCTGAGGACAGCGTGTCTATGACATCCAACGTGTCTAGGCTCACCAGGCTCACTTCCAGATCAGGTTCTGTAACGTCCACAGCTTCAGCACGAGTCAAAGCCGAGTTAGAAAGGGTTAAGGCTGAGAATCTGAGGCTTAAGTCAGAACAAGAGTTGAGGTTCAAGTTGGAACAAGAATTTAGGCTTAGAGCAGAAGAAAAACATAAGTTGACAGAACAACTTAGGGAAGAACAACTTAAGGCAGAAAAACTTAAGTGGGCAGAACAACTTAGGGCAGAACAACTTAAGTCAGAACAACTTGTGCGTATGGTACAGGAGCTGCATCTTAAAGCCGAACGTGAGAACAGGCTTACGGAAAAGATGATGAGTTGGAAATTAGATTTAGAGCCACCGAGAAGGAGCAAAATGAGGCTTCCACTGTTCCTAGTGGTGCTGAGTGGAGAAAAGTGATAAAAACGAAGAATTAGAAGTGGGGCGCTCCTTTACGGAGTTCAGAGAGGTAGATCAGGACTCAGAGACGGAGAAAATGGAGCAAGGGTATGGAGTACGTTACCCGCAGTCAGAATGTGGGGCTGGGTCTTATAGAAGCTTACAGGCCATAGCGCAATGCCCTGGTCAGCAATATCCTAGGGCAGCAGTTAAGCATGAGGCACAGCATCAGAATTACATCCCTGAACCTATGACTAATCAAAGGGCGGGTACTCTACCTTTGCAGAGTATATCCAATTTTTGGGGGGATCCTTTAGAGTATGGGCCCTTCATAATGGCTTTTGAACATAATATTGAAAGTAAGACAGATAATGATCGTGATAGGCTTTACTTTTTGGAGCAGTATACTAGAGGACAACCTAGAGTTTTGGTACGAAGTTGTCTTCCCATGGAGGCACATCGTGGATATAAGGAGGCCAGGAGACTTTTAACTGAGCATTTTGGCAATGAGTATACGATATCCGCAGCCTACATGGATAAGGTCTTAAATTGGCCAACAATTAGAGCTGATGATAGTGAAGCTCTCCGTTCGTTTGCACTTTTTCTAACTAGTTGCGGACGCGCAGTAGCAGAGTTAGACTATCTAGCAGAGTTAGATGACGTACACAACATTAGAACCATCCTTCTAAAGCTTCCATATAAGCTGAGAGAGAAGTGGAGGAGTGTGGCTCTTAAAGTTGAGATGAAGGACGGCCGTAGGGCTAAATTTAATGACTTGGTGGCGTTCGTAAACAGAATGGCAAAGCAGGCGTCGCATCCTTTGTACGGAAACATTGGAGATAAATCCAAAGGGCAAGTAAAAAATCCTGTTGATGATAAGTCAGGAAGACAGGTGGGTGTAAAAAAGAGTTTTACCACCCATGTAACACCAACGACAGTTCAAAGGGACATGACTTTAAAGCCAAGTCCTAACATGAAAGGCGTCACTAAGAACATCAAGGAGGAGTCTTGTCTTTTCTGCCATGGTCAGCATGTCTTTAATGAATGTGCAAAACTTCTCAATTTACCCCACCAAGAGAAGGTTGACTTTCTCAAAAGTCGTGGACTATGCTTCAGTTGTCTGAAGGCGGGTCACATGAGTAAATTCTGTCGGGAGAAATTAAACTGTCAGGTATGCTCAAAGGCACACCCCACATTGCTGCATATAAAACACCAAGAAAATAGCGCAGTTAAAGAAGTAGGGACAGTTGAAAGTGACAAACAGAAAGTTTACAGTGGTTTCGTCAGGACTAGTTTTAGTCAGGATTCGGATACGGGGCCCGGGGACGAAGATGAAATTTTTGCCATAGTTCCTGTTCAAGTAAGGGCAAAGAAAGGTGACAAACTAATTCAGTCATATGCATTTTTAGATTCAGGCAGCCATGCTACATTTTGCACAGACAAACTTCTTAATGAATTAAATTTACGTGGGAAAAAGGTCAATCTTTTCATTACAACTGTGAGAGACAGTGGTGTTGACACTAGCAACGTGGTGACAGAGTTGGAAGTGAGTCCTCTGCATGTGGATGACTTCATAGAGCTAAAAGAAGTTTTTTCACTAAGCAATATCCCAGTGAGCAAGAACAATATCCCACGCCAAGAGGACATAGACAAATGGCCACATCTTAGAGGAGTGACAATACCTTACATTGAGGCTGATATAGGTCTTCTAATTGGATATAAAGTTGCAAAGGCATTAGAACCAGAGGTAATCCTCCCTAGCTTAAATGATGGGCCTTATGCCGTCAGAACCAGGCTGGGATGGACAGTTAATGGGCCGCTGAGAGAGGGTGGTTGTAGTAAAACAGGAAAGGGAATAAGACCAGTTCTGTCAAATCGCATATCTGTAGCAAAGCTAGAGAATCTGTGGAAGGAACAATTCAAATATGACTTTCCTGAAGGAGCTCAAGAGGAGGATCAGGGGATGTCTAAGGCAGATCACCTATTTATGGAAAGGGGGGCAATCTGCCAAAATAATAAACGGCCACTACTGCATTAACTTACCACTAAAGGACTTGAACGTCAAAATGCCTAACAATCGTGCTGTGGCAGAGCAACGTGCAGTGAATCTCAAGAGGAAGTTGCTCAAGAATCCCTCATTTAAATTGGAGTACATCACTTTCATGACGGATATGATCGCTAAAGGATATGCAGCTAAAGTTCCGGATAAGGATCTTGGCCGCAGCGATGGAAAAGTTTGGTATATTCCTCATCACGGAGTGTATCATCCCAAGAAGCACAAGCTTCGTGTAGTGTTTGACTGTGGGGCATCATATCAGGGCACCTCATTAAACGAACAACTTCTCCAAGGCCCAAACCTTACTAGCACTATAATTGGTGTTCTAACTAGATTTCGTCAAGAACCTGTAGCGATAGTAGCTGACGTGGAAGCCATGTTCCACCAAGTAAAGGTTCCGCAAGAAGATGCTGACTTGCTTAGATTCTTGTGGTGGCCAGAGGGTGACACCAGTCAGCCAATGGGTGAATTCAGAATGGAAGTGCATCTTTTCGGGGCTACTTCTTCGCCTAGTTGTGCAAGCTATGCTCTCCGGCGATGTGCCGAAGATAACGTACATCTGTTCGAAGCTTGTACAATAAATACAGTATTACAGAATTTTTATGTCGACGACTGCTTGAAATCTGTCGAGTCTGTTGACAAAGCTAAAGACCTCTACCAAAGTCTGAAGGCTGTATGTCAGAAGGGTGGCTTCAGACTGAATAAATGGATCTCTAACAATAGAGTGGTGTTGGCGGCAATACCGGAGGAGGAGAAGGCGAAGGAAGTAAAGGACCTGGATTTGGATCAAAACACGCTTCCAGTGGAGAGAGTGTTGGGCGTGCAATGGTGCATACAGTCAGATCAGTTCAAGTTCAAAATTTCCATCCAAGATAAACCTCCCACTAAAAGGGGAATTCTGTCCATGTTAAGCTCGGTATATGATCCTTTGGGAATACTAGCACCTGTGACTTTAACAGCCAGAAATATTATGCAGGAGCTTTGCAGGATGAAGTTAGGATGGGATGAAACCGTACCTGAACATTTCGCCCAGAAATGGCTCCAATGGGTACAGGGTCTGCAACAACTACGCGACTTTGGAATAGAACGATGCTTCAAGCCAGGGGGCTTTGGTCAGCCAATTTCCGCTCAGCTGCATCATTTTTCAGACGCCAGCGAGGTGGGCTATGGAACAGTAACCTACCTGATTCAACGGAACGGAGGTAATGATGTTCAATGCGCCTTTGTGTTTGGAAAGGCAAGAGTTGCCCCCCTAAGGCCAATAACTATCCCGCGCTTGGAACTCACCGCAGCCACATTAGCGGTACGTGTGGACAGAATGCTGAAGAAGGAGCTGCAGGTGCCATTAGAAAATTCTGTGTATTGGACTGACAGCACAGCAGTGTTAAAGTATATCAGCAATGACACCACAAGGTTTCGCACGTTTGTGGCTAATAGAGTTTCAGTGATTCAGCAGGGTTCAACAGTCCCACAATGGCACTATGTGAATTCCCAACAGAATCCAGCAGACAGCGCATCAAGAGGTCTGAGTGTGAACGCCTTCATGCGAAGTAAGCTCTGGGTGTCGGGTCCGGACTTCCTTACACAGGTAGCTGAGAAATGGCCAAGGAATCCCGACCATTGGCAGGAACTAGAAACAGCTGATCCAGAGGTCAGAGAAAGGATCGTTGCAAATGTCATTGTCACTAAGGAAATCCCGGACACAATGCAAAGCTTGGTAGATTATTATTCATCCTGGACACGACTAAAGCGGGGAGTAGCATGGCTGCTTAGACTAAAACAAACACTCTTAATCGCGTCTAGAAAGAGAAAGGAGCTGGCTGAAATTCTAGCTCGCAAAGGGAAGGACGTAGCTAAGCAACATAAACAGCTTCATATCCAAATGCTGAAATTCAAATTAACTCTATTCAACAAGGGTTTGCAAGCGGATGACTTACAGGAAGCGGAGGCCGAAATAGTTCGTCACTGTCAACGAATGAACTTTCCGGAGGAGATAGCGGCTCTGCTAAAAGGTGAACCAGTGAAGCGGAGTAGCCACATACACAAACGTAACCCGCTGCTCCAGGATGGAATACTGCGTGTAGGCGGTAGGCTTACCCGAGCCGCTATGCCAGAGGAGTCCAAACACCCAGCTATTCTGCCTAAATATCACAAGGTAGCTCACTTAATGCTAAGGGAAATCCATGAAAGAGTAGGCCATGGTGGCCGCAACCATGTTCTGTCTTTTTTACGTCAAAGATACTGGATTCCAAATGCAAACTCAGCAATCAGAAAAGTTCTGTCTCAGTGTAAAACCTGTCGAAGACTGCATGGGGCAACGGGGTGGCAACAGATGGCAGACCTCCCACTCAGCAGAGTCTTGCCGGATGAACCCCCTTTTACTAGAATAGGTGTTGATTACTTTGGGCCTTTTACTATAAAACAAGGAAGAACCACTGCAAAAAGATATGGCGTTATATTTACATGCCTGGCTACTCGAGCAATCCACATTGAAGTGGCAACATCGCTGGACACAGACTCCTTTATTAATGCTCTGAGACGTTTCATTGCCAGAAGGGGTCAGGTCACAGAAATCTGCTCAGATAATGGAACAAACTTCGTCGGAGCTGAACGGGAGCTTAAAAGGTCCATAAAGGAATGGAACATATCAAATATAGAAGGCATGTTAAGTCAACGTGGCATTAAATGGATGTTCAATCCCCCATCCGGCTCTCATTACGGAGGAGTGTGGGAGCGTATGATCCGTTCTATCAGAAAAATACTAAATGCTATCCTAAGGGATCAACGCCTGAATGAAGAGGGTCTTCAAACATTTCTCTGCGAAGCCGAATCCATCCTTAACAGTCGGCCGATAACTGCGGCATCCAACGACCCTAACGACTTGGAGGCGTTGACACCGAATCACCTTCTTCTATTGAAAACTCAACCTTCAATTCCCCCCGGAACTTTTCAGAGGGACGACTTATATGCTCGTCGTAGATGGAGGCAAGTTCAGTACATGGCGGATCTCTTTTGGAAACGATGGATAAAGGAGTATCTTCCTAACCTTCAAAAACGGCAAAAATGGATGCATACTAAGAGAAATTTCGTTCCTGGAGACGTCGTGTTGATCGTTGATGAGTCAGCACCTCGAAACTCATGGATCATAGGAAAGATCGTCGAGGCAATAAAGGATAACCGTGGCTTGGTTCGCCAGGTTCGCATCAAAACCAAAACCAATGAGCTGGAAAGACCTGTCACCAAGGTCTGTCTTCTTCACGAAGCAGAATGAGACAGTGGTAAAGACTGTTCTCCTACGGTGTGTCAAGTCCTAGAGACCTCTGACGCCGAAGTAAGAAGATAGAAGACCTTCATGTTTTTGTAGTGCCATATTTTTCTTTTATTGTTTCTGTTTGTTACAAAGGTATTCTTGTAACGTTCAGTTGTACTACTGTTCATTGTTAGGCTTCAGATATTTACTATTACTTGTTACACGTTTGCTACACCTAATGTGGGTTCTACTTTTCATTGTTCACTATGATTTGGTAATTGTTTCCAACATTAAGTCAGCTATTCCTTAATATTGGTGCACAATTGGGGCCCGGGTGTGAATGAGCCAATGTTAACTTTCTCAAATGTTTATTCTATGCTTATATGCTTTTCTGCGTTATGCTGTGTCAATAGATAGACAACTAGTAACTAATGTACACGCAACATCAGATAGTGCCTTCTAAGCCAGCAAGTAATCGTTAAGGAAACCAATGTTTGTATTGCCTTTTCTGGTTGTTAGAAACGGACAGGAGCAGCAAGATATAGTGGAAGTCCAGTGTTTGGCTGTGGAAGGCACACAGTTTTCTTACCGTGCTCAATGGAGTTTAGGTATTATATTAACATGATTTTAGAACTGTTGTTATTAGCTGTACTGAAGAACACAGAAGTTCAATAAATCTGCAACGTTTTTTATAATACATCGATCTCTGAAGTGGATCTTTTTTTTGGACCATTGGACACGCGTAAGACGGCCTCTACACAGCCATTAAACTAAATAGGTGTGAAAAGAGATACAATATTTTCTTAAATGTGATGCTCTAGTTTTGTCTGCGAATCTGTCATCAACAAAAAGAAAGCAATAGTTACTTTTTTAAAAATAAACGGTTATTGACAATAACATGTGTAATATTGGGATTGTGAATATAAAGCCCTCTGAAACTCATTTCACCTGGACATTACATGGCACTGACTTCCCTTGATTAGAATTACTATCCTTGATCAAAAACGTGCATGAGAACTGCTACATAAATCCAACTAACCTTTCTTGACATATGAAATACCGATGTTGTAGGGACGTTTACCATAGTGAGTTTTAGACAGAAGCTGTTTGTCCCAATTTGAAAATATATATTCCGGAAATAGAGGAGTTTGTCACAGCTTCTTTCAGTCATTCAGTACGTGTGATATATTTATTTTTTTAGGTTTAACCATTATAACAGAAGGTAAAAAATAGCCAAGGGCCAGTGTGGACTGAAAAATGATCTACTGAACTATAAACTTCATTTATATACTATGAGCTCTTTTCGTTTCAGACTGGCAAAGCTTCTTATTATAGAGTAAAAGACAAGACAGTGATTGAATACTTGGACCACTTCAAGACACTTTACAGACAGCCATCAACAATATGATTGGTTTTATTTCCCATTAACTTTATGTATTTAACTAAAACCATTAATGACAAACTGATGATCTTGAGCTGCAGAACAGAAAGTTTTAGAACTTAATTGATACACACAGTTTTAAGCTTTACATTGAGTACAGCAAGACAGTCATTAAAATACTGGCTTTAATCTGCTTGGCAGTATTCTTAATGACTACATTGATGAGTGTTTTACCATTTTTTAATTGACTGGCCACTAAAGCTGGTCATCCATTTCTCCAATCAAGTTGAACCTACTTTCTCTTTAGATTTAATTTCTTCTGTTAAATTGTTTTATTCATTTTAAAAATTTGTGGGTTTCATGCACTCTAGATACTAACATTTGGGTAAAAAATTTAAGCAATGGTAGGAGTCAAGCTTTTTGAGTTATGACAATGGCTGGTAAAGTTACAGTAAGTGGTGTCCTGCTTAGAGCAGCTGGATGGTAAAATTGATAATGAGGCATCAAAAAAAATCCCAGCCTACCTGCAAACCCCAGCCCACCCACCAGGTGTTTCCATGAGCAAGACACACAGCGCAGAGGACAAATATCCCTGTAACATGTATGTGCAAATGTATATGTGCTCAAAGTGATGAAAAAAGGTCGTTGTTGTCCTTCTTCATACTACACTAAGTAGAGGTAATTAGAATTTCATCTAAAATAACAGGATTGTTATTGACTATCCACTTAATTACCTGCATTATCAGCACTTGTTTTTAAGTTGACTGCTCATAAATATTAAGTTGGCCAAAAGGTTTTTGAATTAGTTTTTTCACAACACGCTTTCCCTCCCCCTGGCACAAAATAAAACAAAATACATTTTATTTAAATCTATAAATGTTACCCGCTGACACAAGGTAAAGAGAGTCACTTTACATGGATAAATACAACAATGTAGTAGGACAACAACTATAGGCTGTAAGACATTCCTATCACAGAACAGCTTTGTAAAGGAAATTCTTCATGAAACTGTCTTTTATATCTCTGTGCCATCTCCATACTTTTCAAACAAAGATTTTGCTTGTTGGATACATTCTTTCTTTAGCTTTTAGGTTTGCCTCAACTGAATGCAACTGTGATTGTTGCATTTGTCTGTATTAGTTTGTGTACATATATTTTACTCCAGTTGACCCTTCTAGCTACAGGCGTGAGATTTCCTGACGTTGATCCCCGCTGTCGTCAGGGTGGAGCTTAGCTCTGGACTACTGGACAGGTCATCAGTTTACCTCAGGATATACTCGAGATCATTCCTGGGAAATGCTGTTACGCATTAAATTAAAGTAATGTGAGTAAATGTAATTTGTCACATCCACTCCTTGTATAAAAGCTCTGAAGGTCAAAGATGACTTATTTTATCTACATCTGTCAACCAGTTTAAATTACTCTACTATAAAACCTCCTGACATAAATCCCTGCTTTTACCCCTTTTAAGTAATACAACATTCGAAAGTAAAGATTGTTTTGCTTGACATCATTCTTTTTCTATCTGTGGATCCCCAGTGGATTGAGAGAGATACACACAAGTACTTTGAGAACTCAGGTTTCACCTGCCAAACAACAGCCATACCTCATTGCAGCAGGGGAGTTTTGTGTTGCGGGGAACAGATTCCACCAGGGAATGGAGGGTTGTTGGGAGCAAGTGCAGGTAATGGGTAGATATAAGCCTGTCAGTGTGTGATGATTTGAATATTGTGTCAAATCTAAAGCCCTCACTGTACTTTACTGGTTTCTTTTTCTATCAGTCACCTGCTTTGTTGACATTAACGCTACATGACTCCAGATTCAGATCTGTGTCTCTTTTTGACCTCAGGCGACACACACCAGCAGAGAAGAGATGTGAAGATGTATTTGTGTTTATTTGTGCGTTAGAACTGTTGTCCCCAACCTTTTTTGTGCAACAGACAATGTCAGACAATGTTCACAGAACGGCCTTTAAGCTGTGGCAGATAAATAACATAATAAATAAATTTAGATAATTAACTATATAAAGTGATACTACTGGCATAAAAACTAGAATTTTTTTTCTAAATATGATAAACGTGAATCCAACGTGTATGGAACTTTATTAGCAGCCTCCTTGAAACATCATAACAACATCATAACATGAGAAATCAGCTTGGAGTGAAATAAAGTGCCGGCTCGCAGGCTAAAGAAAATCTCCGGCTCTGCTTGTGTGGATTTACTCGGGCCGCTTTTTAGTACTGCATGCACTAGCTTGGCAATGTAGCGCTTTCATCGGCTCCATACCACGGTGAGGAAGCAAAGGCTGATGAAAGGTATCATGTGACCGAGGCAAGCATCTTGACATGCATCGAGAGTGAGTCATAGACAGATGTGACAGCGAGAATCCGTTCATTTTTTACAATAAAACAATAAATAAAATAGAAATAATGTAAGTTATGCATTCATTCTGTCCGGCCCAGTACCAGTCAGCAGCCCAGAGGTTGGGAAACCCTTCTTTAGAACATAATTGCGGTGAAACCATGGGAAAATAAGCCTGTATTTGTAAGTTGGATGCAAAACGCAATGTGTGGCAGACACCAAGACACCTGACTTGCACATCAACCTGAACATACCATCCCCTCACTCACTCACAAATTTTTACTGTATGGCGACAGAACACTCTGCTTTCTGACTTTTTCTTGTACAGTCAAAGCTGTAGCTGTGCATTTATGCAATTGCATAGACAGGGCTTAAATTGGGCAAATACTTTGGAATGTAGAAACCTGCTCATCAGGCAGCAAGCGAAGGGGAGGGGTGCTGATGACTGAGAACTGACTAAAAACCAGTTTGTAAATTTTATCAGGCTCTGAATAACAGAAAGTCGTGATTGTAATTTTATTGAAGCCAGCAACATTACCATTAATTTAATCACAGTAGCTGCGAACCACATGAGTAGTGGCTAAACATTAATGTAACACTGATGCAGGGCCACAGACAAACCCATCATTGATAAGGCTGGCAGCCTCATCTGTTGCACTATGATGGATTTTGCTCCAAAAAACTCCTTGCGACTCAACACTGATCTGGATTTGTGTGATCCAAATCTGTTCACTTGGACGCTATCTTGCGAATGTGTAGCACATTTGCCCTTGTGTTGTGCAAAACCTTCCGCTCAAAGTCACCTTTGCTAATGTGTGTGATGCTACTGTGTATAATTCTAATTGACACATTTCCATGCGTCACTTCCTTGCCGGCACAGATTGTGCTTTGACTGTCACCTCACATGCAATCAAATCCATTTTTCTGCCATGAAATTTGTCATTTTAATCTCTCCTCCTCACTGTTTCCTTCACACTCCATCTTGCTCACACACAAACATGCACACACCCTGAAGGGCATGAATCTTAGTGCACTAACTGAGCTGCACTGAGTTATGGTAGGCAGGTGTGAATTAGGATAGTGTGCAGGCATGTGTGCACACACACATTGGGATTTGTGCGCACAATGCATAATTGAGGCTTTCTTGGAATATTTCTATTTCATTTGCACTTGGAGAGATGTTTAAAGAAAGGCAGCTTATCAGCAACAGAGGAAAACCCACCACCAGATCCACATAGAATCACTCTCTTACCTTTATTTACTGCTAGTGAGACTTTCCAGCTTCATTAAAGCAGCTTTTCTGGGGCTCAGTCAGGAAGATTTGCATCATGCAATCACACTCACATCTTCTTGATTGGTGTACTTTTCTCTAGTTTTATGCACAAACCTTGGACACTATACCTATATCACAATGAATAATGCTTTGATGGGCAGAATCCAGGTTCACATCAACCTAAAGCTATTGGGCACTTCCCAGTACAGCTAGTTTACTGCCACTGGGAGCTAGTCACCAGCCCCGTATTAGTAAACTGGAATAACTGGAAAATGAGATGTTAGGCTTGCACAAGGTTGCCTTTAGGTAATGTGTTGGGATCGTTTACTCTCCCTAACGACACATTGCTGGTTTTTAGAAATTGACCACAGCAAGGCGTCCTTATGGCCTGGTAGCACATCCAGCTGTAATGTAGTAGTCTGCAGTATTAAACCTGAGCCCAGGTGTGTACTGGAGCAAGACATTCAGCGCTAGCTCCCCGGGCATAACCTGTGGCTGCCCACTGCTCACGGAGATGGAACATAGTCAGAGAAAGAATTTCATTGTAACATGTACATGCATCAGTGAGAATACAGAGCATCTTTATAAAAAAGGAAAAAAAATGTCTTTGTTTATGTAGAGAGGGTTGTGTGTCACAGTTTGGCTTTCCGCGAGACATAGTTTGCTTTCTTCTTGGAAACAGGTCAAAAGTGTGTTTGTTACCTTGGTCAGGAATCTGTCTCTGCAGCCCTGTGTAACAAAGGCAAAGCTCTCAATTAGCAGTTTGTCACCATTCCAATCCTCAGGTAGGTCACAAGCTTCGGGTAATGACAGACAGAACGTGATTGCAAGTAGCTAAAAGTCATTTGTTACCATACAGATTCTGACATCAGCCTTGCAGAGAAACCACTGCTTCTTTGTGTCAGAAGGAGCTGGTTGAGGTTTTTTGGGCATGTTGTTCAGAAAGCCTTTATTTGGAGGCCTTGCAGACATGACCAACTGTTAGAGGTCCCCAGGTTTGACACAACACAAGCGGGGGATCATGTATCTTATCTAGCTTGGGGATGCTTTGAAGGAGCTGGAAAACGTTGCTAGGGAAAGGGATATCTGGACTATCTTGCTCGGGTGTGACCCAGGGTTATTTGGGTTGGCACTGGGCACCCCCAAAATCTGATTGGCCAAGGGTTGTTTGGGATGGTTGACCCAAGGTTCAACCATCTGTCAGATAAAAAAGGTGGTAGGTACCTGCTGTAGAACTTTCAGCACAAGGAGTACTGTCAAAATCTGAAGCTAAAATAAATGACTATCGTTATAAATAGATCAAATGTTATTGCTGTGTAAGTTTAAGTTGCTTTCATACTTTTTCGTCACTATAGAATTTAATTGCAGTTGCTACCACACAGATTATCCCTGCAAAGGATTGATTTTGACTTTTTCACTAACCATTCAGTGTCTGAAATGTCAAATCTGTTACGTAACTACCATAAACCCCAATTGGTCATAAACAATCATTTAACACACTATTATCCTATTGATATACAGTTTATCATTTTCAACTGTGTTTGTAAATATTAGTCAAACACCTTTCAAATCATTTTCCAGATGTGCCACCCTGTTCTGAGCATGTGCCTCAGTTTGGCCACCCCACTAAAGATCCAGATCCTCCCCTGCTGGCTGACTCAGACTCGTAGCAGCAGAAACTACATTCAGCTAGTTCCTGTGCCATTGCCTGTAAATTTGTAAACTGATATATTTTGGATCCAGTGATCAAACTAGTAGAACATAGACATGTTGTTTCTTTGTCTGAATAATTGTTGAAACAAGACACATTGTGCATGAAAATAATTTTTAGGACCCATGTTTCCTTTTCAGTTGCTTCGTCTCAATCCAGCATCTGCTGATGCTCTTTGTGGATGTGTACATCTTTCCTGAAGTCCAAGTCTTAATTTTTTCTTCCATTTTCAACAAGCTGGAACGTAAAAAAGCTCAGTTGGTGCAAAAATAAGCATCAGTTGTAATCAAGCATCTGTGGTTTGACAGTCAAAAGGCAACTTGGAGTAAAGTGCGGCATCATGTTCCAAGTCTCTCATGGCCCAAGCATGAAGCAGCTGTCTTTGTTTGACTGTGATTTATTTGGTGTGTTTTTGTTATGTTTTTTGAATAATAACTCAGATTTTCTTTCCATGGCTTCCAGGGGGTGAAAGTCAGTGAACACAACGGTGATTCCCTTCTTTCACTTTCCTCTGTGAACTCTGGGCACTGGGTCTTCCACTTACTATTTTCAGCCTCCTCACATGTTTTCTTTCTATCCGCCCGTCTGAACCTGTAAATTGCATTTAGCCGCTCGCAGCCTTTTCCTTCTCCGTTAATTAACTCCAATTCAGATTATTTAGTTTTTTGGTTTTTTTTGCTCTTTCTCTTCTTGAACTTTCCATTTGTAGAGCAGTTTCTTCTGTCTCTTCGAGCTTACCCTCCACAAAAACACACACATGCAAGAAGAGACTGGTGTGTATACAGCACCGGTTGAGACGATTCATTGAACACTTTGATGCAAATAAAGGACTTAAACACCTACACATCCTTTAAGTAGCTCCACCACCCAAATGCTCACTTTGCAGACACACACACTCAATACTGGGACGGCTGCAGTATAAACCAATTAGTTTGGCTGAAATCAAGCAAACAGGGAATATCTTTTTTTTCCCCTCATTTCCCTCCCTGACTTTCTATCCTTTTTACCTCTGAAGACTGGTCTCTGTGTGCTGAGATAGTGCTCAACACTGCCATGATAACACAGCTCACACTGAGGAAGAAATGGAGAGAGGAGAAATGAGAGGCAGGTGGAGGGTTGGAACAAGTGGAGTAAGGCAGGGGGAGAAACAACCAGAGTGTGTGAAATTAAGCTTGGAGGATGAGTCGGGGCAGATAAAGAGATGCTTCTCATGAGAGAAACGCCGGAGAGTGACGGCTGTGCTTGGCACTGACAAGCGTCGGCTTCTGGACTGGAGAAGGAAATAGACAGACAAGGTGAAACGTAGGAAAGAGTTAGGGGAATGCAGGTGTTCGGCCCGTGCAATGCAGGTAATAAAGCATTCAGTTCTGTTGGAGGGACGCGCCTGAGAGGCTGCAGCTGCTGAGCCTCCAGTGATGTTTCCCTGTAAAATGGGTGGCTTGTGAGAAAGAGATGGAACAACGATGAGGGGGTAAAGACAGATTTGCAAGCAGCGGTGAAGAAAGAGAAGAAGTTTAGAAAGTTAAAAGGGAGTGCAGCGAGTGAGATAGGGTGAGGAGAATCGTTTGCTGCTTGGACACTGCAGATTCCAGGTGAAGCTGCAGTGATTGAACACCGTCAGCTTTAAGCGGTGCTCAGTTCAAACACATATACACACCTTGTGCCTTTGCCTCATGAATATCCAACAATATCATTCTAACACACACACACACACACACACATATATGTCAAAGTTCTTTGACATTAGCAGCAGAGAAAAAATAGACATTTGCAGATAAAC
Source organism: Channa striata (assembly GCA_033026295.1). NCBI lineage: Eukaryota > Metazoa > Chordata > Actinopteri > Anabantiformes > Channidae > Channa > Channa striata. The sequence continues at coordinate 26,377,708 of CM065173.1, read as the reverse complement.
ATCTCATGAGTGGTTTGAGACATGTCCCATTTATTTGTGATGCTGTGTATTGACACCCGGCTTGAAAACCATTGTTGGATGTCACCTTTTAGTTTTCGTCCTGACTGCCACTACGGCTCGACGCTATCCAGTATTAATAAAGGCACAAAATTCCCCCAAAAACACAAAATAAAGGACATGGTTGAATTAATGTTGATACTTAAAATCGTGAGTATAAATTGCACTGAAAGTAAAGAAGGCAATCGCTGTCTAAGAGCAGGGCAAAGAAACACCAAACAGACATCAAACAACTAGCGGCCTAGTGCTTCATGTCACCTTCACCGTAACCAAAAGGCGAACTTGAGCACAGCACGAAGGCTGCAACCAACTGCCACGTGTTTTGTACCTGCAACACAAGAAACAGGCCTCCGTTCCAGCAGGTGGCGACAGTCTGTCCTGACATTGGCTGAAAGTTCACACATGAAATTATTGTTTCGCAGCATTAAAAGCTAATCTTTGCTGCTGTTGTTCCTCTACTTCAGCGGTCACCAACAGGCGGTCCGCGGATCCTGACCCAGAAGCTGTCCCATATGAATCCAGAGCGTTTTCATTCAAAATCTAGCGGGGGACCTTAATTTTAACCGGCGCGGTTATTGTTATCTTTACAGTATTTATTTAGTGGACACGAGAACGCATTGGCCAATTGAATGTGAGTTAAGCAATCCCATGTGACTTCACTTAGCCAATTGATTCTGTGGATCACAGGCGACACCACAATGTTTTCAGATGAGAGAAAGTATTAGGTTGCAAAGGAATTAATAAACAGACGGCGATAACAGTGGCGTGTAGCTTTGCGAAAACCTTCCTTTATTTTATTTTTTCAAAGTTAAAGACTTTATTTGAACATTTTTATTCTGGTTTATTTTGAAAAGCAGCCCTGCTTTTATATCATAAATTAAATAACATTGTAAATATATGCTCAGTTCGATGTTACATAAAGATACATTTGTCAAAAGGTTTATGAATTGAACTCAATTAATTTGATTTGACAGTCAAGTATTGATTACATGCAGGCTACGTACTAATATATTGCAATAAATAGTTAGACATTATAATCTTCTAGACCTTTGCTTCCAAAAAAATTGTGTAACCGGACCTTTTTAAATTTTAGTTGAAAACCCCTTCTCTACTTCATACAAATGCAGTGACCCTTGCCCTCTGGTAAAAAACTTTAGAACTTCAAGCACCGTGGGACCCCGGTAGAGTTCTGAGTAGGGAGTCCTGAACGTAGCCCATACCCACATCTAAAAATCAGTCATTCTGCTTTGATTGTTGAACTTATCAAACCAGACTGTAGGTCACCAACACATTTGTAGTATTTTTATCACACAAAGAAATTAGACACATTTCAGCGCACAGAAAGGGCTCTAAATAGAAATAAAAGGAGGACAAAGATGAAAATCAGAGTCAGTTGGCTTTAAAACGCTGCACTGATGCCCTTCATTGTTCAAAAATGGATCCAGCTACCAAATCCTGTAACAATGAGACAATGGCTGTACACGTTCCAAGAAGCTGTACCACTCACTCCACACACAACCTCAAAAAATAAAACAAAACATAGTTCAGTTAGCTGAGACCATTTCTGAAACTTTTACTAAACAGTTTAAATTAAAATTGTCACTATTTTGTTCAAAGAACATTAAGGTGTCAGATTTTGTTCTGATTTCGTGTCAATTTCCCGGCCATGTCTCATCATAAACAGTCATGTTCACCTGCTTTACTTTCAGTTCCAGAACTTTTTTGTCGTCCCTCCCTTCTATCTACTTCCTGCTCCTAAGTAATTTCCACCACTTCACTACACATCATTAGTGCTGATTACTTTCACCAGTGCACCTGTCTATTTATACCCAGCTCTTCCCACATCACCTTCCCAGAATGCCCCCTGCATTGCTTCTATCAGACTGTCCAGCCTGCTTGTATTTAATAGACTTCCTGGTATTTTTATTCTGCCTATTTTTGATCTGCCTGTGTCCCTAAACTAGTGATAGCAAGATAAAGCCCTGAAGCTTTCCAGCCGAATGGTTCACAAAAAGGTTAATTTCTCAAGGCTTGGCATGACTGCCAAGAAAAAGAAATCAATTAATTTACATGTGCTCTACATATATTAATCATTTTAAATACTGTGGAAAATTATCAATTTTGTCAATGTTTTAATAACTCATAATGACAAATGGGGCACAGTGGTTTTCAAACTGGATAAGGGGCAGTGGATGGGCTTGTGCAACTTAAGGACTTTATTCATTCTATTTAAGTGCCTCAGTATGGATGACGTGTTTTTGTTGTACCCCAGATCTTTAACCAGAGAGATTAACCAGAAAACAAAAAATATAGTACATTGCAAAACAAACGTAAAACGCATTGTGAAAGTGTACTTACCTTACTGGGAGAGATCACATCAAAATGTCACCACATTTCTTATGTCACACGTAGGACAACAAATCCCCAAAATTAACCCACAAATTGTGAGGGGATGAATTGTGATACACATATGTTCACCACTTCCTGAACCAGCAAGGCTTCCGATGCCATCAAGGACGTCATTCACCCGAAAAGACACAAGCGTCCATAAACGCGCCACTAAACACTTCCGGGATTTCTTGATCTGCTCAGAACCACCTTAGATAGATTGTTGTGGGATAAAGACATTGATGAGGGGATTTTTCAGATTATTGTGGTTTATGAACATGTTCCAGATTTTGGAAAATGCATTCGGATTTTGGATTTATGGATAATGACCTTGTACCCTGTCTCAGCTCTGTTCTTCCTACTAACACTGTCAAAGTTTCCACAAAGTGACTTTTATCAAGTGTCTGTTCCTTCAGTTCAGCCACATGTTGCTTCCTGGGTGCAGCCATCTTGTCTCTCAGAGCCATCTTACCTGCCCTCCACTACTCCCTGACCAGATTCTTGGACTCCCTCATCACTCCATAACTCTCAGCTATCCTTTAATAAGTAAAAGCCCTCCTCATACTTACTTATGTTGTCCAATACTGACGTTTGCTTTTCTTGTCCAGTGGCCACCCATTCTTCAGTGCTATTCCGCTGCTCTTTGGTGCCACCTACCTGTCTGGCAGTCCAAAGATCTGTGTGCAGAACTCCCCTCTGCTCATTCTCTGGGTCCTTAAAGTCATGCCCCTCACATAAGCAGGTTTCTAATCAGCTTTCTAGAACCATACGTGTAACTAAAGGCCACAGACAGGACAAGCAGACAGTTTGAGACAGTTTGTGTTGTCTATAAGTTCTGTCTCCCTCCCCTTTCTTTCCCTGAACCAAACTGGTTTTAAATCCAAAGGTCTTATATCCTAAAAAGGATTTGTGACATAAATTGTTTGGAATTGTATTACATACTACAACACAGAAGTAAGAATTTGTGACAAGAGTAGAGAACTGAATACTGACTTCATGCATGTTATAATTCACGAGGTATAAAAAAGGGGGTTACATCACCACCTTCTTTGAAACGCATTGAAAACCCTGACAAATTAATTATGGTTCCAGTGTTTGGAATTAAACAGCGTATGTGTGATTGGTCAGTGTTTTAGCCTATGCCTTTAACTGCAACCTGTAAACATCATCATTAGCTCCTTAGTCACATTGACTGAAACACTTTTGTTTCATTAATTATTGCATTCTTGCCATTAAGGTATGACTCTCTCGTAGAACCTTGACAGGTTATTCACATGCAGGAATTTAGATTACCAAAGTATGAATCCCAGCTCTGCATCTGTAGGTTAATAATCTTTCAAAAGTACCCAAAAAAAGGTCAAGGATGCAAGATCATCTTGTTTTGTTCTCCTACAATTCCGGACTCCTCTTTAATGTAATTGCTTCTGTCATCTGTTCCCCTGAAGCCATAACAAAGAAGGCTGCTGCCCTGAAAAATGTGAGCAGTGCCTGAATGATTTAGTGAAGGAAGTGGAGAATATCAGGCTTCAGATTTCCCTGCTGTTCCTGTCCGCTGTGTCCTCCGTCAACACTTTACTCTGCTATTTACAAGCCGTTACTCTCATCTTATTTTTTAGTATGAGTGGAAACTACTTTGCATTTGAAATCCTCAACATAAATCTTTCTGTTTTTTGACGATTCTCGGTTTGTTCGTTACAGGTATTAGTTGCTGTGATGTCTCTTTGTCTAGGAGATGGTGCTCTATCTGTCTTTTACCCCCACTGACCCTGATTTAAGACTTTCTGCTTTAGATGATAGTTCTCCTTTCATTTTTAATTCTTCAATGACCCCTTCAATCACAAAACCCCTTTTTAATCTAACTTGCAGGGCTAGATGTGATGTTTTCGTAGCAGCGGAGAATGTCTCCACCACCAAGGTTAGGGAAACTTTTCCCACATTTTACTTTTATATGCCACTTTTGCTTCCCGTAATCAGGACTAAAGCAAAGGCCCATCCCTTTAGATTACGTTTGGGATTATTTAAAGGACGTGGGATGGTTTTTATATTATCTAGTGTGGTCAGTGATTTTAGGGAGCGAGTATGTGGGTGGGTAATTGTTCATCTGTCCATTATCTGTACCCACTTGTTCTGATTAGTGTCATGGGTGGGCTGGAGTCTATCGCAGCTGTCATTAGGTGAGAGGGGGGGTCCACCCTGGACAGGTCTCCACTCTATCCCAGGGACAACACAGAGAGACAACCATTCACACCTATGGTAAATGTTCTGTGGTCATCAACAATCTATGATGGACAGTAATCTGGATGCAACAACTTCACATTCACTATTACAGTTAATCTTTTACAATTAACTTTGAGGCTGATTGCAGGAAGTTCACTGCAGTTACACAATGAGGATCGTCCAATTCTAATTCCACAGTGATGCACAAAATAACACACGCAGCTCAGTATTCATGATAAATACGCCACATGTCCCAATGTCCCATGATCCAGGTATTATTGACAAGGAAAATCACACACTGATCAGGTGTGTCCACATTTGAGTGAGTTAATTCCAATTCCCACTCACTGTGTTATGTAAGGTTGCCTGGTTTTTGGGAAGTGCATTTCTGGTTTTGTTTCCATCAACGTGCTCATCTTTCTTGTGAGATCTAGTAGCACTATCCTGTTGTTTAATATGCACTACTATCATTTTCAGACCACAACTTTTATTCAAGTAGTATTAGTTTAGTGTGTGTGTGCATGTGTGTGTGTGTATAAATCATGTACAGAAACACACACGTGTATGCTGCCACACTTATTCACAACTCTCACGCAAGAAAACGTGTTGCTTTTCATCGCACTTTGCCTAAATGTAAATCTTTTCAAATGCTCACTGATCACCATGTTTAGTCGTGGTAAATGAAAAGTGGCAGCTGCTGGGTCCAACCCCATGCAGTCCACAGCTTCACTCATGGGAAAATGTATTAGATTCTGGCAGGTGTTTCAGAAGACATTAATTTGGAACAGCATTTTGAATAACACAAAGGTCTCTTAACCTCAAAATGGGAAATTACAGCGGATGAATGATGTGTCAGCTGTCAGTGTGCTCGTTAAAAACAAGGTGCACAGTTGGTATTTACCATGTTAGCTACACGTCAAATAAACGTGTTAAAGTGTATGTGCAAGATTTTTTCAATGTCCAATACAGAAGGTTTTGAACTGAATTACAAAACAGCAGCAGTAAATTAAAACCGTCATAAGATGAACACTTGCATTTATCAGTTAACCCTTAAGTAATGCTGCTTTCTGAGACCCATTAAATGTTTAATGGCACAAAGAGAACTCCAGCTCTCACTGGCCAAGATGTGTGGTCCACCCTGGACAGGTCTCCAGTCTCTCAGGAGAGACATACACAGACACACAAGCATTCAGATCTACAGGCAGTTTAGATCCATCCAGTTTAACATCCATGACTTTGGACTTGGGAGCAAACCGCAAATACAATGAGATCATTACAGATGTTTGGAAGTGTGTGTTTAGAAGGCCACCAAACTGATTTTTTTTTTTGGAGAAACAAGCTATTTGGAGAACGAATCCGCTTTAGAAAATGTGTATCGAGCCAATTTGAAGTGATAAAGAGAATCCGAAAGACCCTCAGCAAGACAATACACAGGCAGATCCAGGGCCAGTCCCTCTGCAACCTGCAGCAGAGCAAATATCAGTTTTGGAAACTTGGGGAATTGAATGGTTCCTTTGCCCAAGGGATGAGAAAATTACTGAGATTTGTTTCACTGTCCACTTCACACAGGGGACGGCAAGGTGCAGAGGGGTCATCAGTTTGCACATTTTCTCTCTGTGCTCGTGTGGTCTTCCTCCCACTTGCTTTCGACAGCTTTCTGTTATTGTACATTAATGCTTTTAAATGTTCCCTACATTCAAATGTTTTCATGTTTTCATCAGTAGGAGTTCACATGATGTCATCTGGGGGAACTCAGGAAAAGCAGGTTGACCGTGACTAAAACCTTCATAGTGTGAGAGACAAGATGGCATAATCTGAAGTGCAGGTTCCTCCAAGCGACATCACCTGGAGCCATTTTTCAGACAGAAACAGAGATATTAATTAGGGGGGGTCAGAGAGAAGTTTAACAGCATTTGTTCCCATGTACCACCTGTAACTTCAACATCAGTGAAGGCGTCCATTAAGGAAATCAGCTCAATATTTTTATAAAATACGGTTGGTCATAATGACACAAGAATCACATTCTGTTACCTTTTGGGGAGAAAATAACAAGCAAGGTATCAAAAGGTTTATTGGTACAGTTACAAATTGTGGTGTGTAGTGTGAGCAGAGGCGTGTTGAGTGTTTGATTCAGGAAGTAAGCAAGCTAATTGCAATGCCAAAAGTACACAGCCTCTGGGCTTCTGCTGGGTCTTGAGATGTGAATTGAGGGCAGCTGGCCGGCATTTCCACAGCCTGTTTCGTTGCCACTGTTTTGATTTATTATTTTTCATTCGTCTCAAGTTCAGCACCCCAGTGGTCTTGTAGTATTCCTGATTCTAGCAGTCGGAGGGATATTAAGAAGGACAAAAATCACCTGCTTGTGTACCGCTACAATTTATGACTGAGTGTCTGGAGTTCATGGAGGCATAAACAAACGAAAGAGGAACACATAATAGCGGTGACCTCCCTAGGTTCGGCGAATAATTGGGCCTTTCACCGGTACTGACTACCTCTTTTCCTCAGCGTGAGTCAGACCCAACATAGCAAGGAACACAAACCTGACTGATTGGTCACTATTCAGCAGGGTAATTGCACAACACGTTTCAAACTCCAAACAGGATACGTGATAAACACATTATCCGGTGTTTTGATGAAGGAGCGGGGATAATATTCTAGACCAGCCCTTAGCAAGAACGGATGCCACTACCAAAATGTTTGTACAATCAAAATCAGAATTTGATTCAGAACCAGAATCAGAATCAACTTTAATCGCCAAGTTTGTACAAGACAAGCAAGGAATTGAATTCGGTCTATCTCTCTCTTTGTCAACTGACAGTTGAGCAAGCAGCTATACTGAATACTGTCAACAGCCTGTGCGTGATTACTGATGTCTGATTACTATTTTAATTCTGATATTGGTTAAACAGCATCTCTGCACAAATACCCAAAAAACTGCAGTCAAAGTTTGGGCTCAAACCAAATGACTTGATTTATTCGGTGGTGTTGGAGCAAGTTAGCATCCTCCTGTACGTGACATCTGGATAGGCTGGAAGTCAGACAAAGCCAGGAGTTGACCAGCTGGGCAATGACGCAAACCTGACACCAATTAACCTTGACCTCCCAATTCTCTCCCAGTGTGTGAAAGTCTGTGCTAAACCACAAGGACAAAGGATGAGCTTTGACTGAAATCAGGCTTTTAGAAATCACTGGCATAGCTGTATGGATAAAGGATTGCTCAAAAGTCATTCAGTGCAGTATCTCTTCGACTATTATTAATTAAATTTTCATTGTTTATTATAAAATGTGTGCAGGCTCACTTGCTTAAAGGAGATCATTGTTGGCACTGTGTGTATTTTAGGACTATGACACTAGCAGTAACGTCGGAGCAGAGCCTGCAACTGTAAAGAGACCTGACAGTTTTATTGTGTGTTTTATGTTGCACGATATAAATCAGCAATGCATTGGCCAGTCACTTATAATTATTGGATAAAGAGGCCCAAAACAGACGTGAAGCCAATGCTGGAACAAAACATCACGTCCATATTACAGTTGTTTTCTTGTAGTATTTTGAATAGTATCTTAGCTTAAATCTTCATGTAGATTTGACATTTTAAGATAATTTTTTTTAATTTTTGAACCAAATTAGTGTCATCTGACGATGGATAATAATGATTCTGGTGATTCCCTGACATTTACTTAAGTGCCAGTTGTTGTTGACATTAATAAATCCGAGTGTAACATCTTGACAACTATTGGATGGTTTGTTGGGCATCAGATTAAGGTACGGGTCAGACACGGTTAAGTGGTGCTAATTTGGACATGTTCCGTTTGACACCAGCACAAAATTAAATTCCGATGCTCATAAATGAAGAGGTTTAAGAAATTAATCTTATCATCTTAGATGCTTAGGAATTATCTCGACAGTGTGAGGACTTAATTAATAAAAACAGCGGCACAGTTGTGCTGACTTTCCTATATCTGCTGTAGCTCATGCCAAATACAACTGTGCTTATGTCTGTGACAACAATGTTAAAAAAACATAAGACACTCATTAAGTAACACCCCAGCACAGCAGACAAAGTCATTTTAATGCCCATAACTCTGTTACTGCAGCAGCGCTTCAGAATCCACGCCGGTGAATGGATATGAGTAAGACAAACATGACGTCTAATCTGAAAGTTATGTCTTTATTCCAAGTGCCACTAGTGCTCTTTGTTTACCACATGCTGACTCACTGTCGAAATAAGTGTGGAGTTTCCGATTCCCACATGCCTTCACTCTTCATTCTGTGGTGAACGGTGTGTGCCGGCAGTGTTCACTGCTGCTGGCTGGCTGAACGCAAAGTCATGTTCAGCCAAAGTTCCATTTAATTGCTCATGACTCTTTCTATTTCATTCTGAACATTTAGTAGAGCCCTGTCAAAGAATCTCAGACTATTAACAGGCGAGATTAGCAGGATTATCAGATCACATATACAGGAAGGACCATACAAAGATTTAAATCCAAGCAGGAAAGACACACCTTCAAGTATGAATAGATAAAAAAATAAACCTTTGGTGGAATATCAGCAAAGGAATAAGCCTGAGAGTTTCCAAGCATCACATAAATAAGCACAGCTGAGCATCATATTTTCAGAAATTACACCAAACGTTGGAGATTTTCCTAAACGTCTTAAATAAGCTGTAGAGTGAAAGTGCTTGATCTGAGTGTAGAGGTTATCAAAAAAAGAAAAGTGTGTAACATGTTCAACTTCACCACCACAGATAACACTTAATCAAGGTTTTAGTACTTCAAGCATTTATTAATCCACTGTGTTTATGCCTTTGCATTTTATACATTTAAAATCTCAGGTTTGTACTGCAAAGCACGTTGGTTTTTGCTATACAAATAAACTTTGATTTGATTATGATTTGAGTAAGAAAGTTTAATTAGCAGCAACTTTGGACACACACAGAACTACTGTTACACCCGAAAAGAAGCATTCCAGTAACCACGCATTCCATCAAAACTACAAGAAGTAAACGATTTGTTTGGGAAAAACCATATGCTTAATATTGTTCTGGATAAATTCTCTCACTTGGCCCTTTAATCACACAATCACATTTTCGACGCTTTTCTCCATCATTTGTACTGATGGTCTATTTTAGTCTCTAATTGCGTTTACATCCAGTGTAAACCCAAGTTAGAAAAATGGGAACAGTGGCAAAATCAAAGAAGAAGAAAGATACAAGTAAAAGAAACAGGCTGCGTGTTACAGAATAAACACAAGAAGCAGAGAATTTATTGGCAAAGAGCACCTCTGACATTCTCACTGAAAGATCGCATTTGATCCCAGAGAAGAACTGAACTCAGCTGAGTACGAACCAAATGTGTCTGCATTAGAGTGGCTCATTTCCTTTCCAAGCAAATCGCGGGGCTGAAAAAGGAACGAAGAGCAGTGTTCAGGGAGAACAATAGAGGCGTGCACAAATACGAGAGAGCAGGAATAACGATATATGAAAGTAGAAGTGAAAACTTGGAGAAAGAACAAAGTCCATTTATTGTTTGCTTCCCAGACGGGCTGTCGTTTATTGACCTGGGTTTACTCACCTGTTAATGTGGCTTAAAACCCGAACTGATTATTCATCTATAATGACCAGCCCTCAATCAGCAGAGGGCTGCATGTGAGTGTCTCATTGATCACGGTGTTAAATTCCAGTCTCTCCGGGCCTCTCTAATGCCTGGTTTAATAACGGCTCTCAACAGCACTAATTATTGAAAACTGCTGCTTGTGAAAGGGAGCGAGCATGAGCCTCGGCTTCTTCACAAAAGGTGTGTCTGTGTAGAAAAGCCAGGACCAGGGCGTCCGTTAACAGGTACACCTCAATAAATTAGAATATCATCGAAAAGTTCATTTACTTCAGTGATTCAGCTCAAAAAGTGAAACATGTACATTATACAGATTCATTGCACACAGTGATACATTATTTATTTTAATGAAAACCCACAATTCTGTATCTGGCTGAAAGTCAGTCCATGTGTATGAGGTCCACACTTGGTCAGAGCTTCTCCTTAATCACTGCATCAATATCATCTTCTTTTTGGGGTTTAGGTCAGGCCAATCAAGCACAATAATAACCTCATCATTAAACCAGCCACTGGCACTTCTGGCAGCGTGGCCAAGCTTGTCAGCAGAGGTAAACATGAAGTGCTCCAGAACCTCATGGTAGACGGCCGCACGCTGACTTAATAAAACACAGTGGACCACCACCAGCAACCAGTGGACCTCAAACGACTTTGATTCTGTGCTTCCCCACAGAATTGGGACCTAGATTTCCAAATGAAATGCAAAATTTTGTCTTCTGGACAACTGTCTGGTCAGGGGTCTTACCCATGATTGTGTATCCTACTGAACCAGATTGAGAGACCATTTAAAGACTCAGGAAACCGTTGCAGCTGAGATGATTCGCTTATAAGCGTGTGGCACCGTGACTCTACAGTATTGTAACTTTTTCATATTCACATGAATTTGGGATTTTCATTAGCTGTAAGCCATACTCATCTAAAAGAAAGGAAGAATTGAAACATATCACTGTGTGTAATGAATCTATGTAAGAAGTTTTACTTCTGACACTAAGTCAGCAAAATATGGGTCTAACTATTCAAAAACTGTCCGAATTACTGAAGAATGTGTCAGTCAGGATGCAGCCGGTTACCTCCCATACAGCCATTTATTTGTAGAGGCTCATGACAATATTTTCAACCGCCATATTTATTGATTTTCATTTTTTCTTTTATTACATAAAAGCGGTAACAATCTTATTTCATTCAAAAACTCTGTGTGTCTCTGCTGTCTCACTCCCTCGTCTCCTTCTCTCCGTCTTCACACACTAACCTGTCTGTGAACAGATTCAAATAAGTTATTAGCAAATACGTCTTAGTATCAGGAAAATAAAACCTCTGCAAACGGGCGCATAATATTTTTCATTGTGTCATTATTTGACAAAAATAAAGTTGAACAGAAAAGAACGTGGACATCCCCCCGTATGTCTTGCATAGTATTTAAGAGGGGAAGTTGCAGCCAGGGAAAGGGAAAGACAAAAGCAAGGGTCCGAGAAAAGCAAGGGTTAGAAAACCCGTTTCCAAACAATTTGGAGTTCAACAGTCCAGAGTGAGACTGATTATTCGCAAGTGGAAAATATTGAAGGCAGTCACCAATCTTCCCAGGAGTGGATGCCCCCGGAAGATTGACTCCATGTTCAGACTGGGCCATGTTCAAAGAAATACAAAAGAACCCAAGAGCTCCATGTCCGACCTTAGAGCCCTCACATAGTCTGATTGGAAGGGTTGTCTGGAGAAAGATTCCTTGTCTAAAAAGAACAAATCTGAACAAACCACCAGACTCGTGGAACAGTGTCCCGTTAACAAATGGGATGGACAACTGTCAGGCATCGAGCTGGAGCCACGGGACCTGGACAGCTCGGAGTTACTGAATGGTTTGTGAACGCCTCTGTATAGCAGAGTAATCTAGATTCTAAATGTGAGGCCACAGAACAGGACAACAGGCTACACCAGTAAACCCACATCAGAATGGCTAAGAAATATGAAAAAAATAGATTAGAGGAACACTCCTCAAACAACGGGAGTAGGAGTAAGTTAGATATCCTTCTTTTTATCTGATTGGTCGTGAACACAAAACGCTTAAAATACTGTGTTTAATAGTTATTAACAATGCGGGTCATTTCTCCGAAACATGTGCAAAGGTACGAATGGCAGGAATGAAGCAGATGACGTGAAACGCTGTCGTGCACGTGCGGTGGGGTCACGGAGGCGTTTGTTTGGCCGCACAGAATCGTGCACAGAACAAAGAGAAGATTAGGAGTTAGGAGATGTGACATGTAAGGTCAGTGTGGCTGCAGTGGGGATGGGAGCAGGGGATTTGTTCCGCCACACGATGCTGGACGCGTTCAGCCAAGGTCAGTGGCCCGTCCACTGAGGGGGATTGTCACGCATTGACCCAGTGACGAAGCGTGTGTTATTATCCCCCCCCCGTGACATCTTGCATACACACATGAAATCCTCATCTTCTACTTTCCTGCACCACCAAGTGTAACGGCAATCTATGAAATACTCGCTGGAATGTTTCACCCTGAATCGATGTGTGGCAGCAGCACAGATAACGTCCACTGTCTGCTTCAAAGGTCATCGGCTCTGATTCCCTTCCAGGTTACGTGCTCGTAGTTCTCGATGCTTTTTTCGGTTTTGGTCATATATGGAGTGCACCGATTATGTTCGCACATTAGCCGTCTTCAGTTAGAGAAGCGCTGAGCCCTGTGTTTTTGCATGAGACGTGTGTGTGTGTGTGTGTGTGTGTGTGTGTGTGTGTGTGTGTGTGTGTGTGTGTGTGACTGAGAGAGGCCCTCAGTAAGTTGAAGCCTCTCTGGACGTCTAATACATCGCTAAATAACAGCTGTCGACAGCACTAGACAATCAAAAGTGCTGCTTTTGGATAAGGAGGCACACGACCTTGTGATTTACATAAGTCTGTGAAATTACTGCATGAAGAATTTTAGTCTCGAGTAGGGCTGTCAATAATATTTTCAATATAATTTAATGGTGATTAAACACTAACATTAATCACACGTTTTATCTATTCAGTATTTACTGTTTAGGAACATTTTTCAGGCGTTCCGTGTCCCGTATTACAGCTGGCTGTGTAGGACGGCTGCTGTGCACGGAGCTCAAACTACCAGCTGATGTGGTGGTTCGGTGATCAGGCACAGTCTAACATCGCCTTTGTGAAATTGGATGAAAATACCTGCCAACAGTCTCTGCTCTCCCAGTTCCAGTAAAGTTAATCAGAGACTTATCAATAAAAACAGATTTATTGGTTTACAGATGTCACTAAACCAGTGGAAATCCTGACCACACATTTCCTGTTATGGATATATACTGTATGTGTATGTTGTGGTCATTTCCAGTCATTTCCTATGGCCGTTTCTGTTTAGCCGCTCATTTAACGTTTACCAAAGGTAGATCTCAACGGGTCTAAAAAGTTAGTTTGTGATTCATAGTCCAGACTGAGCTCATGGAAACATAGAAGTAAGTTAACAACCTCTAAATCAAAGAGAAAAGTTCGGAGTGGAGTTCACGTCCATTACGGGTGAAATGTCTGTTTTCTGACACTGCTCCTTAAAAACAGCACTGAGCTATTACATTCTAATAAACCCAGATTAAAGAGTTAATGATTCCCATAAAAGTTAATCCATACGCAAAAGAAACAAGCCTTTTACAAAAGAGCATCAAAAGTTTGTCTAATCAATGTCGAGATGTGCATTTGAATTAAATGAGACTCGTGCACAGGATGGTTCCTTCCTGGCAGCTCTTTGACAGCTCAGATGTTTGAGATTTTTTCAGCCCGACTGCAGTGAGGAATGCAGTTTCATGTCCTCGGGAATATCAGCTCATTAAAAGAAATCATGGTGCTTTCATCAAGATCTCAGGACCTGCCTGACATGAACTTTTTGTTTTTTCATGGCGTTATTTGAAAATAAAATTCCCGTCAACATGACAGTCATATCTATAAAAATCTTTCTTTCAGTCACATTTGTAAAAGGTCACACTTGTAGTGACTGGCAAAAAAAAGAGCACATTTCTGCTTTCTAGGTCACCTTCTGTCTTACTAATCAATCAGAGTGTGTGTGTGTGTGTGTGTGTGTGAGAAGTCAGGGTTTGGCAAGTGGCTGAAGCAGCTCTCATGTGGCCCAGGATGGAGGCCTCATGCTGGCAGAGACATATGGTTCGTCACCCTGGCCAAATCCTGCAGCTCCACAGTCACAAGTGGGAGATGTCAAGTGGCGTCATCTTGGAGCGAGGACAAGTGAACAGACACACCTCTTCAACCAGGATCCGTTTTTACAGTTGCTACAGCACGAGGATAGAAATGCAACAACGCCGTATACTCCACCAAAACTTGCTGCGCTGAGAGAATATATTCAAATTCCCTCTTTATTACTTTCTCTATTTGTGTATATCTCATACTAAACTGAATCAGAACATGGACCAAAGACAACTTGAATGCACCCACAACCAAATTTTTCACCCCCTAGTTACATGTAGGCGACCCTGAACTTACGGAATAAGCCAAAAAAAAAGACGGGAACAAAAAGTCATAATCAAAAAGGACTGAGTGGGGCCGTGTTCTACCAAAAGTACCAGCTTTTACCAAAAAGACAATTAATACACTAGAGAGTAAATAAAGCAGCAGAACAACAATAGAATGTAGAAAACATATTTAAATAGTAAATACAATGTGGTGTGGACAGATTTAAACTGTTTGGTTTCTTCTTCTACTCTTTTGGTTTTTTTTCCGTTTCAATCCTGCCTCCCAACATTATCCAACCAACCCGCTTATTCGAAGCACGTCTCAGCACAATGCCTTGTTTCAGGTGTGCACACTGGTTACCTGTGGTTTCCTTCTCTGCGTTAGTCAGCGTCAACATTTACGTTCAACACAGTGTAATTCCGTCTCAAGGGTCAGTCTGTCCCGATTACCTTTGCGAGTACGACTACTAGAATAAGCAGATCTTGCACTTTGATCCATTTGAACAACCTTTGCACAACCAGGCACAATTAAACAAACCGTTTAGATCCCAGAATGCTCCCCATCCCCTGGCAGCTAACAAAGCCCGACAAAACTTCACATTCTCTACTGAGGGAAACAGTCGTTTCTTGTTGAGACGTCTGAAGGAAACTGTCAGGGCGTCATTGTGTGAATTGAATCTCAGATGCAGCTCGGTCACGCAGCAAGACAATGAACCCAAGTATAAGAGTAAAAATTTATAAAATTAACGTTTTGGAGTCAAACTAAACTGACTTCTTCGCATTTGGGATTCGGGTACCGGATGCACAGTTTGTTTTATGTGGCAGTCAGAGCGGCATATTTTTTCGAAGCACTGCATGAACAGAGGTATGGGAGTTCTATCACAAAGTCCTCATGTATCAATTTAATGAGGCAACACAATGATGTGTCAACTCGACCAAAACATTGTGATGCAGACAAGGAGACGAAGAGCGCACTGACTTTGAGATCTGAATACCAATGTCATCAATATTTGTTTGTTGCTTGACTTTGCCTCTGAATCTGCCACTAACAGTGTGGAGTTATTGTAGCCGTAGAAATAAATACAGACCTGTTGCCGTGGCAGTTCTGACTCTGCAATAAATCCTCCATCATAAAATTCTAGTCCTGCAACAGATGGCCCCCACAGGGCCCTGATCTCTACATCATAAAGTCAGCATGGGACTCCATGAAGAGACACAACGCACTGAGACTAAATCCACGGAGGAACGGAGGCTGAAGCCGCTCACCTGACATGCACCTTGAAATATTGCCTGCAGGTGTACTGAGGAGAACTAGTGCACAGAATTAGTTCACAATTTACAAGGAACATCAGACAGCCGTGCGCTGCCCGGCTGATTTGTTACCGTGCGACGACTGAAGTGTTAAAAATGCAGTCAAGAGAAAATGAACGCTACTAGTTTTCTGCACAAATTGGTCCTGAAATGTGATCTGATCTTAATCACAGTCTAAAATATTTTTATGCTGACAAAACAAGGATTGGATTAGACCTTCCTCCAAAACGGTTCACCCGAATTCTTCTTGTGTGAACAGTTTGCTCCACAGCATCTCGACTGTTCTCAGGTCTCAGCTCTGACTGAACCCTCCAAAAAGTGGATTCTGTGTCTCTGAAGTGGATTTAGTGGATTTGTCCTGCGGCATCCCTCAACTTCTTCTAAGCTTCAACCTGCGAACAGCCAACCTGAGATTATCCTGTAGGAAACTCTTGTGGATGGGAAAAGGAATTCCAGACGCAGCTCCAAGGCTGGTCTAAAACCTTTGACCTTACAGTAGGTTTATTATCCCAGTTTTTTCGACCACATAAAATCTATGTAGGAAAAGGATTATTTTTTGTCACCTCTGTGTTTTCAACCAGTAGAAGGTAAAATGCACTTGGATCGACTTGTCCAATGTTTTATCTTTGAGAGCCAGTCACTATATGCAGTATATTTAACATTATAACTTTCTAATTTCTGTACAATTAGTAGTTGGTAATACACACAAATTCAAAAGGCTAAATTGTTGGTTCAGCAACTAAAAAGCATTATTTATTTTTCCCTCCACACTAGCTGGGCTCTTTAGTTTCCATGTATAGACGATGATGAGACAGAAACACAAGAGTATGTCCCTACTGAGAGTTTCCAAAAAATGAACAATGAATGACACAAATTTTCTCTTTCTTGCACTGGGGCAAACTGAAAAACAGATTTTGTGTTTCTGTGTGTGTTTGTGTGTACGAGTGTACCACCGATTTCTTTGCTGCTTTTTATATCTGTGGTGGCAATTACATAAGTGTTGTACTTTTGATCATGAGCCGACAGTAGAAAGTGCAGAGCCGTAATGTTGTGTAATAAATAAATAAATAAACGACACAAAATAATGACTTATGACATTAAAGGCCTGTGACACTTGTAAGACTCCTTTATTAATGCCGCTCCTGGTGTGACACATCGTGCTACAGTGAAATGTTACATAACTACAAGTCGTCTTTCCTGGACACGCCGAAGCCACCGCAACTATTTCAACTTTGGAAGAAGTCATCCTGTGCCACAGAAAAGTGAGGTAATAAAGTGAAAAACAGACAACACAAGCTCGCCCCCAGTCCCCCGCTGTGAGAAAATAATGAGGTCAGCAGCAGCTGATCTAAAGCGGCGGCCATCATGAAAGGGGAAAAACAATACCCGCTAAAGCCCCCCGACGCCCAGAGCCCGAACAGATCAGATGTCTGGCACAGAGATTACACGCGCTGCAGTCATATCTGTTAATGAGGTTGACTGAATAATTTAACTAAAAAAAAACACGCATTAAAGATAAAAAACGCTAAAAATGAAGGCGGCATCTGGATCCTGTGTCGAGGGGCCACTCTCCTCTGCTCCAGGATTACAACGTCTCCGTTTTTTCTCCTCTGTAATTTTTTTGAACGGCAGAATTTTTATTTTATTATTGTTTTTTTGTCTCCTCAATCGAGAGTTTGAGTGACAGAAACCCACCACTCATTTCCTCTTCTCCTCATCCCATCCCTGAATTGCTTCCTCTCCTCTCATCTTCAGTCTCAGTTTGTTTTCTGCTTCCTGTTTGCCTTTTAATTCTCCCCACACGCCTCTGATTTACCTCCCTCTACTTTCTTCCTCTTTCATCATTGGGCTTTAATTGGGGTACTTCCTTCTCTTTGCTCGTCTTCGTTGCACGTGTGCTCCAGTTCCCAGGCTGCGAGCTCATATTGGCCTGGAAACGCGTATGGTTTCTATGGGAACAGGGAGGATGCTAATATACTGTTAGCAGGGTTCGATTGGAGCAGACAATAGGAATTATACTAATAAAGAAAGTTTTTATAAATGGTAATGGTGGAGCTATGTATGGCCTCCTAGTTTCTTTTGAACCATTGAAACAAATGCAATTTATTAGAGAGAGTGCAGAGCTCAGTTGTTCATAATGTTCCGCTGATGAGCCGAGGCACATACTCTCACACCTAATCAACCACATTGGCTGTCTGAAGGCCTTTTGTTGCTGATTTTTGTTTTCCTGTTCTATTTAAGTGATTACTGGCATATTCTGCATGACAATGGTATAATTTCCCATCCACGCTTAATTTGCTGCACTGGAAATTCAACTGATTGGGTTTTGATTGTTTGTGTGAACATGCAGCGTTCCCATTTTTTCAGGAGGTGGAAATTGATGCTGTCATTTTGGCAGCATTGTTACAGCACAAATAAGCCTGATGGAGTATTCATGCCCAGCTTTTTTACGGGAAAATGTGAGGTTTTTCACACGCAAGGCTTAAAAACGGCCTGATGTATTTAACGTAATTGCAGCCATTAATTGGAAAGAGATGCTTTCACCGAGACCTGGCTGCTCCAACGCACCGTGACATGTACGGTCCTACGACATCTGGTGAATCTCATGTTGGCAGAGTAACTGCTTTGTAGTGGGTAAAACACTGTTTTTCAGTATGTGCTTTTGTGGAAGGTTTTTCAATTCATTGTTCTCGTCCAAGCAGTTACATTGCACAGTACGTACAATAGCAGTACTGAAAATTTGCAGTAAATTATGCAGTCGAAGGAAGAGGTCTATAGCTTTGGTTCCAGCTAGTGGCAAATTCTAGACTCTGAGGGGGCCCGAGGCAAACAGTAATGGAAATCTCCCCAGTAGCTATGAGTAGCCCCATGTACAGTTGAGGTCTCCTGGCTGTTAACTAAACCTACGTCTACGAGAAACGAAGCTGTGTTGATTTATTGTGATGGTTGTGCGTGGCTTCAGAAACAATCTTAGCAGTAACTTGAAATCAAACTGATAATAGTGGGAAGTTTTTGTGCCTGTCCACAACTACAAAATCAACATCCCCGACACTCGTCATTGTTGCTTTTTTTTTTTCCTGATCCCTCTACATGACCTGCTCATCACCATACAGAAGACGAACACCGTTGTGCTGGAGATGTTCTTTTGGCAGCAGCAGAAACAAAGCTAAAAACACTACAAAGACAGTTGACATCATACTTGCTGTATATCAGCAGCAGGACACGAGCACAGTCCACACTGACTGAGAACCTGATGTCGCCTCCACCTCTGACTTATTTGGAAGGTTGGTGCCCAGATTTTAACTGTAAAGAAAATTCTGCTTCCGGCACGCTTGCACTAAAATAATGTTACACTGTACTTAGCAGTTCACTGATGCACGTCTTTACAAGTTTAAAGTTCTCGGCCAAAATAAAACAGACCAGAACAAATAACATTAAAACATACATAATTCTCTATGAAGAGGCCCGAAGTTACTTAAACTTGACCCAAGATGTGTCAACCTGAACAAAGAGAGAACACAGTCACTGGCAGAAACATGATCAAATAAATGTTAGATGATAATTTATCAAGCCGCTGTGGTGGAAAAGACATAAATATAATGATGCAGTTAATTCAAATAAACATTTTGGGCATATACATAAGTGGAAGTCCCATTCCAACTTTGCGTACCAACTCAACACAATCAGTTGATTTGTTTAAATTAATAGCACCAATGTTGCAGGTTTCATGTTGACCCTCGTCGCTACAGAAAGATCTAGACAGACAGACTGAGGTCCAACGACCTCCTCACTCTCCGTCTAATAAATGAAACATGCTTTTTGTCAAGCTATGTCACTATCTGCTAATCAGAAGCCGTGGTAGAATTGAAAAAGCTACAGGCACAGCAGACATTATATACACTCTCTTGTAATTTAATCATTGGAGCCTTTTAACAGCCTTTTAACACCGTTCAGCCGCCTCTTCCATTTTCATAGCTCACCACTTAACAGGCTTTATCTGTCACGCTGGTGTGATGGTTAACCCAAAATAGTTTTAAGCTGAGCAGCTCCGCTGGATCAGTTGTACAGTTAAGGCTCTTGCTCAAGTGCAGCCTCAATGGTGCTGATGATGAGGGGACAAACACACTGTAGTTTTTTTTTAGCACAAAGAGACTGGACAAGGCAGCACTTTTTGATGGCTTGGGACTGAGAACGGGCTGAGGCAACAGTTTGTCTTGTAAATGTGGAAAGTAAATCCCATTGGCAATATTTAGTCAGAATGACTGATGGAACAAAGTCGATAAAGTTCCAGACCGTCCTGAACTCCAAATTTAATTCAACAAATACGTGCAGACAAACACCTTCCGTTTCCATTGTCCATCCCATCCATGGTTCGGCGTCCGTGTTGCTTGAAGCTTCAGCCTTTTGGAATCTTTTTGTCTGCTGTGCAGTCGGCCAAGCTGTTGAACCCAGGTCCAACACAATGTTTTCTAGTGAAACTTGTTTTGCTCCTCTTGGCATCACTCATGCTTTCAGTGCCTCCATGTGGTTTCCTGTGCCGTTCTTGTTATGCTGTGCCATGTTCGGTTCTATTGAATCACGTGTTAAAACCGCACAACCAAAGAGGCGGCAGGGCGCGGCTCATCACGGCGCTTTTTGACCGCCGTGTCGTCTGTGTCTGTCGTGTTGGCTGTTTTTACAGTGTCTGTTATCACGTTGTGCAGCAGCATTGTTCCTCCTGATATTTCGAGGAAGCTGTTCAACTTTGACCAAGCAGGCAGCTTCCTGTGTTCAAACCTGCTGGAAAGGTTTGAAGCAGGTACAAAACGCTTAGTGCTGCAATAGTCTGGCGTCTGTCTCTGTTACGTGTCTGTAATAAAAACTACTACAAATGTGTCCTGTCCGAAACACCTAGAACTCAGAACTGTCTGTGCCAGGCAGCGTCTACGTTTGCCTGAGGAACACGTGAGTGAAAGAAAGAAAAGATTCATGCCACAGCTGGGCAAATTAAAGGCACACACTGGCATTTTTTGGGTAAAGAGTTTTATGACCTCTCTGTGTTCCAGACACAGAGATGAAATACGTATTGATCTTCTCATCTGACTGGGGGGTCAGACGACAAACAAATATTTTCCTAAAATGTCAGTGTGGCTTAAAAAATCTTATTAGATTTCATTGCAGGCAAACAAATGCCTCCTGCTGCTGTATGTGGCAAATTGAAGCTGCCGTGACACGTACAGTAAATCTGCGTGCTTACATTACACGTGATTAACTGCTGCCTCCTCCGTGCACGACGTGACCGCACGCTTTTAGCACATAATGAATTATCAGAGAGAGTCTAACATGAGCTGCGAGAAATCATCACCACACATGGTGCAGAACATAACACAAGCCGTACCTCAGCGTTGTTCCCCGCACATCAGACACAGACGCAGTGGGAAGTACCACATCTGCAAGACACCAGATAGCGCTTGTAACGCTTCAGATCTCTCTTGTAGAGACACACACACACACACACATTCAATGGGCTCATCTTCTGTGTAGTAGATCACTCTACACATACGCAACACGCCCCCAAGATAATGCATGCACTAATTACAAAATCATAAGGTCATCAGCAGACCGCCCAGCAAACGGATAGTATGGGAAATGAGTGGCCAAGTATTAAATTAACTCCGTCGACAGTGCACCATTACAGGAAGGAATCTCGGGATGTGGCTGCTGCTTCCATTATCTTTATTATGATGTAATTGCAGTGTTTCGTGTGCGATATTATGTTATATTTACCTTTAAATAATGTATGGATTAATAAACAGGCTGAGCCTGCTGGTGGTGGAGTGGTTAGCACTACTGCCTCACAGCCCAAAGGTGGAAGGTGGGAATCCCTCTCACGTGCCATTTGAATGCCCTTGGCTCCCTGAGTTAGCAGGTTAAAGTTAGACAGACCACCAACATTTGTGTCTGTGAACCTTAGCTAATAAGAAAAGGACGCACCACCATCACTGTGTGATTCTTTGATACACGGTTGATTTATTATTCTTCCTGGTTATGGAATTCTTAGGCTGGGATGAAGATTTATGACTAGCACTTGATGTGTATCTACTCATGCATTTTTTTTTCTTCACACAATTTGTCCCATACGCCTTTCTATTATGTGTGATTTTGCTTTCAGTAATGTCATGTAACGTGGTTGATTTCATTCAGACACGAAATCGTGTTTTATATAAAATAGAAAAATCTGTTTCAACTAATGTAATTGGTTATAGTAAAACTGATTTCAAACCAGGTCCCCGGTTCTATGCGGACTTTGCATGATCTCTCTACGCTTGTATGGAAGATTGTAATTTATTCCTTTAAGATGTGGCAACCCCCTTTTAATTTGTCTAATTCAAATATTTTTGAGTTTGAGTTTCTGTTTGTTTACTTTATTTGTGGAACAAGTTGATTTCAAATCTGCAAGTAGTCGATGTAGATGGTCCACAAGAATGCTGGCTTAGAGAAGCTGACTTTTGTATGATCATCATCCAGTTCCTCAATCACATTTCCATGCTTCCTTGTGTTCTTGTGATTGGATTTACAACAATCGACTTGGCAAACATAAAAAGGACAATAAGTTGCTTAGAGCCATGCGAAGCCTACCAATTCCCAACACAATTGTTTCGAAATCATGCAGAAATAAAACCTTCACAAGCATTTTTGGGGGAAAGGAATGAAACCACTCAAATGTGAATGTGAACATGTCTGTACAATCTTCACCATCCCTGTATAATAACCATCACCAACAAGTAGGAGCAAGTCTTTTATTAAAACAGTTTGAATTATAGAGCCTAGAAACACTCACTGGCCCCTACACCTGTATAGTCCAGTCCAGCAGCTCTGCCATGAATTCTACTTTTAGAACGTTGGAATTTGTCAGACTTTAAGCTGAAACTGCCAGAATGGTGATAATTCTATGACGTGGGTAGTGAAGTTGTCCTGAAGTGCATCACATCACAGTAAGAGGTGGTCCTAATGTTTTGTCCTAATGTTTTGGCCACCCGATTTAAAATGAATGAGGGGGCCACTAGAGGCCTTCTAGCTGTGAGGCAGCAGTGCCAACTTCTGTGCTGCCCTATTATTATCATTATTGCGATATAATTATTGGATCACCTCACTGGTCAAGCCTGGCCACTGTGCTGCAATCTCAACATAAGGAACCATTCATCACCTCAGCAACAATGTGCTGAGTTCATATTAACAGTTTGCTAAAGGCACTTTTCCAATATTTGATGGTGCAGCAATATTCAAACCTCAAATGGAGAGCAAAGTTAAGCTGTTTTCTGAAAAGTTAGAAAAACTATGACGTGTGTGGTTTGCAAATCCGTGAAATCTGAATTGAACAGCTATAATTTTACCATCTGAAATTAAAATGATATAGATCGTGTGTGTTCCTATAACTAGCTGCTGAGACTGCTTTGAGCACTTCCATACGCACAGTGCCTCAGCAGGGTGGACTGGTCAGTCCTGTCGGCCCTCTACACCCCTACCAACGTCAGAAACAATATGCCGACATCTGTACTTTTATGATGACTTTTAGTTGATAAATGATTTATGAAATCCCTGCATTAATCTTTTCTGCATGTATTGGCTGACAAATGTCTGACTTTTCATACAGCAAATTTAAAAATGCAACTGTCACTAAAGGCAGATAAGTTGTCATTGTGTGACTCGCCGTGAAATACTTGTTGACTGAAATCAATTATTAGTTCTTGTGGATCCTGGGAAATCCGCGCTCTCGCTCTGACGGTGGTGCTGTTGTTTAAAAGCCATTTTACAACACGTCTTTGTGTTTTCTTTAAATGGCAAATGGCCCATTTACTGTACGACAGTAGAAAGTAAAACATCGGATTCGAAGCCGACTTTGGCTGTTTGATTACACTAGCTTCAGTGTTAATAGCCCTCTTTCAAGCTCTAAAGGAAGTCATTCCTCATGCGGTTTTCCATAAACAGCATTTTGCATGCATTACAGCAGCACGCTGAGGAAATGTAATAAAGGATGTTGAAGATGCCGAAACATATTTTTTACACCAACATTAAAGCTTCCTCCAAAGTACAGAGTGTGTTTCCCAAAATGTAAACAAACCCGCAGCCTCTGAACAAATTGAAAGAAAATAGTTTTAGAGAAAGAACCCGTTGTAAATCATGTTGGTGCTGTTTGCTGGAGCTCATATTCCCTGAAATTCTGTGCACTCGGCCGCTTTCTGCAGACATACAGTATGTCAGTGATAACTTTCTGCCGTATTAATCAGCGTAAAGTTCTGGTGAGGATACAATATAAACGTATGCAGTCTTGTGCGATAAGTAGAGACATGTAGAATGTAGAAGTGCAGTGGATCTGTGATACGTTATGCTATAAAAACGCATTTTAGAATGTAGAAAAACGAGCCCCTGGGTCCTGCACAGGACCTAGACTGAAAACACGACACGAGATCTACATTTGTGTTATTGTGCGTATTTTATGTCAGGGTTTTTTTTTGTGTTGTTTTTGTCTTTGTGATCATTTTGTGTCTATTATTAATACGTGTAAGCCTTTGTTCAGCAAAGTTCAGCTGAGGCTCGTAAAACTTTAACAGTGCGTCTATGCTGAGATACAACATGAGACAAATGTAACTTTGTGTTTAGCCCTTGATTCTAGCAGAGGGACAGAAGGTTTTCGTTATAGACTAGAGAATTACACTCTTCATATGGAAGCATAAATGTTTGCACATAACACATTTAATATATACATGTCAATCACTATTATCGGAGCAAAGGGAAAGTTAACAAGTGAAAGCCGTCAGTTCCTATTAGCTTTTAGCCTTTCAGGAAACACATGTCACAGAAGCCTGAGCTTGGGGCTAATTCGTCACCTTTAATCAGTTCGATCAGTGAGGTCCCCACGTAAAGCTGTGGAACGAGGGTCGAAGGTGAGCCCTGACAGAAACGTCCACGCACACGTGTGTGGACATGGTCAACTCCTCACCGCAGTAATCTGACCGGGTCACATGTGGGACTGAGGCAGAATAAGCTTTTGTGTCTGATGTGCTGCATGGAATGAACAAAAATGGATCTTACACAGATACAAAGGTTCTTTAAACACAGACATTTATCAGACTGTCCCCATAGTAAGTAACAAAGAAGTAGAAAGTCCTTCCTGGAAACGGCTGGGCAGACAAACTGTGTAAGAGTTTTAATGTCCTCTCCTAAATGTCTCCCCCCAATCGTCGCTTGTGGCTTGTGGTTTGTATCAGTCAGGGACACTTTATTTATCTGATTGGACAATGAAAAACTGTGCTAATGACATCACATGCTGCGGCCAGTTGAAGTGTTTTTGCTCAGCACAATCCTATAAAAACAAAACTAACAAAGAAACAAACATTCATCATATTTAAACAATCAAAAAGCACAATCATTCCAAACCATTATCCAAAGAGTCAGTGTTTCCATCTGTGAAGAACGTCAGGCCTATTCAGGACTCTAATGGCAAGTTGGGGTATACAAATGATCAAGTGCTACTAATGCTAATGTTCCTGAACATTAGTTAGTATTTTTATTCAAGGGTTCCACAGAAACAGGTTTGGAAAGTTCCAAAAAACCACGTCTTTTGTAAACAGTAGAACAACGATGCCTCTTCAGCTGTGTCATTTTTGCTTCAAGATCTTCGATTTAACCAAATGATGATGATAAAAAACATTAATCCCAGAAGGTAAATGTTTTGCCTTGTTACAGCCGCCCCCCCCAAAAAAAATCATAGAATTTTTGCACGAGGTCTGAGCTATTATCACTAATAAAAAAACAAATAATATCAAAACCATAATAGTTATGAACAAAAGTCTTATTGTGAAATTTAAAAACCTGTGGAACACAGAGTGAACACTAGCATGATGCCACAGTCGTACTTTCCCCGTTTAGACAACGTGATTAGTACAGTCAAATGACATGGGCCTGGAAACACTATTAACGACAAGGAACTGCAAACACACTTTTTGAGTGTTAATTATGAAGTCCATTGAGTGGATGGTTAATTAAAATTTGATTAAAGATCCAATAAGAGACACTGATCTAGACCACATTAAAAATGCATGGAGGTTGCCATGGTAATCTGTTAACTTCCACCAGAGGGAAATAACCACATGCAAATGAGCTTCGTATGGGGAGCTTTCTTCTTTTTTTCACGCCAAAAGGGTTTATGACGAGTCCCTCCGCAGAAGAAAAACTGTATCTCAGAGCCCCTAATAATGCCTGAACATGCTTAAAATATTAAGATGATCGCACACAGACCCATCAACAAACTGCCAATACCCCACAGAGCATGCCAATAAACTGTAACGCATTATGCCAGCTATCAAAGCCACCAAAAAAAAAAAAGCTAAGAGCAGCATCCAGAAGATTACAAAAAGCACTGATCTTTGTAAACAAATATGTGGATCACATATCGGGGATTAACAGAAATCATTTTTCTCTTAGCACTTGGAGAGAGAGGTCGCATATGAACTGGCTTAAAGGTCCAGTGGTTTTTATTTTGATAAATTTCAGTGACAAACGCACCCTGCTTTAGGTTTAAGAGAGAGATCAACAAAGGTCTGATATAATAAAACCATGTGGCATAATTCACTCAGTGTGAGTGAATTAAGTCATGATCAGTGAGATGAGCCAGTTAAAAAAGAAACTGATGAGTCATTTTAAATGCATGTATCTGTTCTGAATCTGGGTCAACCCTCGACACAATCGTGCTGAGAGTCCGACCAAACCGGGTCGTATCTAAACGGCATCTGAACGACCGAGTGAGTGAGATCGACAGCAACACACACAAATGGCAGAAATGGGAACGTGAGGCTGCACAGGCCAACAAAACTGTGGCAAAGGCAGGACACTGGAAAATGGTTCCGATTTCTAAAGCTGCATAAACAACAGTGAGATACTCGTTGCATATTCAGGAAACCTCTACTGACGAAGGGCGGAAATAAAACGACCAGCCCGTAGAGAGTGTGCAGAGGTCTCCCCTCTTAAAGTGTACTGCCACCAGCCGACATCGGGGTCTCCCCTTGCCGGTTCGAGGCCTGAGTTTGCTGAGGCTCCAGTTGGTGAGGCAGTCATCCACAAACCACAGGGTCAGGGGTTTGGCTGCCAGGGCCTTTCGCCTTTGTGTTGAAGTGTCCTTGGGCATGACACCAAACGTTCAGTTGTTCCCTGTCGGTCAGGTGAGCACCCTGCATGGCAGCTGTGTGTGTGTGTGTGTGTGTGTGTGTGTGTGTGTGTGTGTGTGTGTGTGTGAATAGGTGAATGAGAAGCAACATTGCAAAGCGCTTTGGCTAAAAGGCGGGAAAATGGCTGGACCGGGGAAGTGGGAGTGGCCAAGGCTTTAAAGGCCCTACTTCCCCAGCTCGCTCTCGCACTGAGCAGTCTATGTTTCTATATAGTTCAGTAATTTCTTTTTCTGTAATCTCTAGCACACTACCAATATGTTTCAAAATTGTTCTTAAGTCCTAATTAAAGTCTGTAAGATTCGCGGCGTGTTCTCAAACTGCGTAAATTGTTCACACCCGTGCACTTACGATGATGAACCCGCTGTCTAGTTCTAGATTCTTTCAGTCTTGCAAAGGTGAACACCTTACTGTTCTCATTGAGAAACAAAAAGGAAAAGAATTCCTCCCAAAGACCAGAATCGTAAAAAGTGTAATCAAAGAATGAAAATATTATTGTCATGTACAGTAAATCATATAACATTACAGAACTAAAGAATAATGAACTTCTGATCACTGCTGCATGACTGATTACAGCCAGTCTTTTTTGGAGGAACGCTGTTCGTTTTCCGTCTTTCCTAGCAGACAGTGGCTTCCATTAATTTCATTACATGTGAAAATTAGTGCGCAGAAATCTGAAGCTGGTTCAGCTTAATCATCAGCAGTGAAAACCAGCCAGTTGCCAAAGTTTGATGTTAAAGACGCTAATTGATTATAAAATCCACTGCACAATAAAGAATGGGAACGTGATTGACTCTACTGTAAATATCACATCTGTATGGACTCATTAAACGGGTTTCCAGCCGTGGGGTTAGGTCTGGAACGTCCCCTTTATCTCTACTCGGGTTAATGACTTAATTAGTCACGATAATTAGATTATTGAAAAAATGGATGAATTAAATGCTAAAACAATTTCTTAATATCTATTATGGGAGGAACATACTTAAACAGAGACCACACACACACACACACAGAGAGAGCAATATCTGCAGTGTTTATGTAATGATGATGATGATGATGATAATAAC
This sequence comes from Channa striata, assembly GCA_033026295.1. NCBI lineage: Eukaryota > Metazoa > Chordata > Actinopteri > Anabantiformes > Channidae > Channa > Channa striata. The sequence goes on along the minus strand of CM065173.1, from coordinate 26,349,402 downwards.
TAATGCAGTTATCGAACAATAATTCTGCAGCATTTTGGATGTACTGTGTCAGCATGAATGACGCCCTGCTGTGACAGAGGATCCAAAGTGGCTGGTCACACTGTCCCTGAGAAGAGGCTGGAAAAAAAGAGGCAAAAAAAAAAATCTATTGTCAACATCCTGGCACTGCTGCTTGTGACTGAGTCTCCATGGATACCGGGCGCACAGCTGCCACACTTCACACCAAAACACTTTTACAATTAATAACTACACAACACTGTGTGGTGGAATAATTTGTGTTTGACATGTCACTATTTCCACGAGCATCACCTGCAGATCAGGCCTTCGTATCCAGGTGTTCTTTTTTAATAACTTTTTGCTTTGATTTCACCTGTTGAGTTTTCAACATAGACTGAATATCAAAAGTGCAGCAGGATGAAAAAAATATCATATAAATAAAATAATCACGTTGGACCTTGTGCAAGAATATTTTTACTATGTCGTTGACTGCTCCTTTGAGACTAAATACCGCCCGTTTATGAATGTAGATTCAGCTCAAACATTTAAGCCATTTGAATCCCATCCAGTCATCAGTGTGTATCTACCAGGTTTCCCCTCTCACCTGTCTGCTCTTGTTTCATCATAATGACAGTACAGCATTAAACCAAGCGTTTTGTTTCCAATATCAATAGCCTTTAGCGCTTATACCCTTGCTGTACTGGTGCCCTGTGGACTGCTGGACCCCCAGACCCTCCAAAAACGAGCTGCATCTCTCTTGCCAGTGAAAATACCTCTTCACTTTCCCCCCGAAAAAGAAGGTTGCAAATACCAAGTAAAGCTACTGTGGCAACCATTTCGAAAATACTCAACCAGGACTTCCTCACCAGATGTGGGGATCCCTATTTCATACTGTTGGACTGGGGGGTCCAGTTCACCTCAAAATTTCTTACCGCTTGTGTTGAAAGGAGCTAAAGCAAAAAAAAAAGAAAAACATAGCTGGGAACTAAACATTGTTTAGCTAAATTGCAAACTTTCATGTATTGGGTATCATTGCCTGTTGTCATTTAGTTGGTCTTTGCACGGTTTGCTAGAAGGTTTAGTGTTGGAAGCGTTTTGTCAGACCATGACCCCGACTGGTACCTGGCCCATGTTTTAAGCATCAGTGTTTCCATCCTCATAAAACCTGTTTTTTACTTCAACATTTTCATACCAAGCTTCCACCTCTCAGGATCTCTCCCGTTTGTGCTCCCTTTTTGCTGCTTCCTGTTTCTTTTTGCACAGCCTGTGGTCAGTTGTTTCCCCCGTTTTAGTTTAGCTGCTGTCACTCATTATTCACTCTCTCTACTTATGATTAACCATGAGCATTAATCATTAATCGGAGATTAAACATTAATGCCAGGAAAATACTTACGTGTCTAAGCTGCCAACCTGCAAAAGCTAAGCTAATGCTGCACTTACCCGTCCATTCCTCCAACCAGATAAATCTATACCAACGCAACCAACCTGTTCATTTGTTGAAGCTATTTACTTGTCCATGCAGGCTACTTGCTTAGGCCTCACTCCTTTGTCTTGCTTCCTGCTCATCCAACCGCGTGGTACTTGTGGACAGACAGTGTCCATACTGGGGGTGTGGACACATGTTTAGTTGCACACAAGAAGCATTTTGCTCACATGGGGAGAATAGACGACCCAACAGGAACACACTGGATGGGAGAAAACTGTTTAAAACCCCAGAAAAAACAACGTTACCTATTAGCAAGATACCATTCCATTTTTATCTGATCTGCAATGAAAACATGGTGTTCGTGATGTTAAACTGCCAACACTCTACTAATTTTGTGTTATCACTGATAAAGTGCAACTGACACTCAAGCCGACTTGCTTCAGCTCTGCTCTGCTAGAAGATCACTTCTGCAAGAACTCAACGTGGTCGTGGAAAAAAGACCCGTGCAGACATCAAGACATGCACCAACCCAGCACATGCTCAGACACTCGTAAACGACATATGGTAAATACACCGACATGGATGCGTCAGCACAATCAGTCCGTTTGTAATTATGCACGCAGTACCTGTGTTTTCAGTCACACACAATTACAGCCCAGATACAGCTCATCTGCATATGTGAATAATTTAGCATAATAACATCCTGTGGAATCTTTCATCATGCCTTAGGTGACATCTGTGTGTGTGTCAGTCTGTCTCCATGTTCCCTAATAATAGCACGAGCAGCCCTTGAAAAGCGGGAGCAGACTGAGACAGATGGGGACTTTGTCCCGGGATGTGCAGAACCATACTCCACAATAACATCAAACCCAACGGCATCCGTGGAACATGTGCATATATGACAGTGTCAAAGCTACTTTCTAATGAAAACCTGTGTTTGAATTAACACCTCAGGGCAGGGGCTTGTGCATCAGGTGCATTCATAAATTGTCCCTTCCAACACCTAAGTTCTGGCACTGAACCTTTTATTATTTCGCAGCACTGCCTGAAACTGTTTATGTGGAGCATTCAGAACAACGTACGCCGCCCATGTCAAAGTGAAGGGCCTCGGTCAGAGATGTGACCAAGAACTCAGCAGTCACGCTTAATAATCACACTGCTTCTGCACAGCAGAGACATTTAAGTTTTTTTTCAGCACTGATCAAACACTGAACTTGATGATGACTTGCTCCTGAGTGGATGACTCCTCGGGGCGGGGTGATGGTGCCGTAGCCTAATGGCCCAAAGAAAACAACCAGGACGACCCTGGTGTAGCTTCAGGGCACATCTCTGACTTAAGTCCTTAAGACGTCCAACCAAAGCCCAGACTTACTTTGTTTTTTCCCCAGGAACTAGGGCATGACATTTACAGAAACAGCGTCTGAATTTATTAAATATTTACAGATCATAACTTTGATCAACAGTATTTCTTGACACATGACCAGCATGTTAATGAAATGCAACAGAAGTCGCTGGGCAGACATGACTCGGGAACGCTGACTGCTGCTCATCTAGCTCTAAATAAACTGGTCATTATGTTTTTGAGTTGTCTGCCTTTTCGTACGTGTGCGCATCCATCTGGTTCATCACTGTGAATGCAGTATGTTGACTTGGACTCAAAGATGAACTGATTTAATTGTGGTGGTCAACAGCCAAAGTCAGTGTGTCCTAACATCCTTCAGTCCTACACATTGTTGTGAACATGATATTTGGGAAATGCCTTGTTTGTGTTTTTGAAAACTGGGCAACTAAAATTATGTTTCTATACTAGTAATTATTATTATTACACACGATGCCACATATTCTTTGAATGGCATGGTACTTTTATTAAGGAAAAGGGAGCTGCCAGGAGGCTGTTGAGGGGGTGACGGACGTATAATGCACAGACTGTCAGCAAAACTCCAAAGCAGAGTTTGTAGTTTTGTTTTTAGACATGATTCATTTCCAGAATTGGATATTGTGTATTAAAGGTTTATGTTTGATTACAGTACCTGAATAAATGAGTTTAACCTATAAACTGCACTAGCGTCTAGCAGCGTCTTATTCCAGTAATAAGGACAGTAAGAGAAGATTCAAGGAAAAAAGTTAGTAGGTGCAACTTCAGAGTTGTTGCTTAGAAATGCAAAAAAACAAAAAATCAGTGTGAGCCAGTGAGATGAATATTGCAGTGCTTACTAGTGTTTGGGCATGTTTATGATGACTCTGGACTTCGTGCACACAGGGTCAGCTCTTTTTAATGTGCCTGCTGGCTGATCACTTTTTAATGTAGTAATTATTTTCCATCTTCTCTCTTCAAAACAAATGATCTTTACACTGTTTTAGCTACAGAATAATTAGGCCAGACATGGATTTTTTAGAGACCAATCTTATTTATCAAAGCAACAATTACCTGAAAAGCGTTTCTAACGATTAAAAAAAGCACATGCCTTCTAACTGTACAATGAAATAATTAACAGCATTAATCCTTTCAGATTATTAATAAACCTGATGCGAGAATCGTTTAGGTGTAATACTTATTTATTCAAATGTTTACCTGCTGTTCATTTAGTGAGATTTGACAGCTGTACATTATATTTCCACTGGCTCAGAGCAACAAATGCTTCCTAGTTCTTAGTGGGTAAATAAATAGTGTTTCTGAGGGTTTTATAAATTTCTATTTGCATACTCAAGTGTATTAATCCAATACTACAGCTAATAAATCTTTTTTTTTTCAGACTGGTGATTTAATTTCGAGGATAAAAGCTGTTTTAAATTTTTTTGTCCATTTAGATTTACATAATTGAACATGGTTTCAACAGGGTCTTAATGTAAACTGAAATGAACTGGGTGCAGCCAACAGACGGCCAACTCGATCATTGTCCCGTAATAAAGAGTTTATGCAAATACGCTGTTATCTGTTTGGTGCTTTAGCAGCCAGATGGGAAAAGGCCGAGGTCCTACTATGAACGTGAATACTAACTGAAGTTATTCCATTACTCGTAATCCTACCAATTTGCAATGGTGTTCTTCTCTGCTCCTTGAGGAATCTAATCAAGTCTGCACATTTTCAGAGTGAACGTATGTTCTCATAGTGGAATATACAGTCGCCTCTAAAAGTAAACACCAAGTCCGATTTATTTGCTTTTGCTGTAGAAGACAATCTCTGATGGTATTTGCCCGAAGATTTCTTCAACAACTGAATACTTAGCGGCTTTTGTGACAGATCAGGTCCCAATTTTTAAGTCAGCAAAAGTATTGGTAGAATAAAATGAAACTTTATATTGGGCTCGCTTACAGTAACTGCGTCACCAACCAGGATCTTCTAGCTGCTTTTTCATCCTCCTTTAGTTGTTGTTTGTTCGGGGAGGTTAAAGTCTGGTGGCTGACTTGGTCAGTCTAAAACCTTCCACCTTTCTGTCTGATGCAAACCTTTATTGAATTGAAGGACGCCTTCACCAGTTTTCAACTTGCTTTCTATGCCTTTAGTTAGTGTAATTGTACATTGATGCTTTTAAACGTCCTTCTGACTTCTCTGTATTAAAATATGTATCTGCTTCTGGCTGAAAAACTCCTCCAGGTGTTTTTCATCATAATGAGTTCAGGTGATGTCATCTGGAGGAGCTCAGGAAAAGCATTGTAACCCTGATTAGAAACTCCACAGTATGAGCAACGAGAGGATATAATCTGAACTGAAGGTTCCTCCAAGTGATGTCATCTGGAGGCGTTTTTCAGATAGAAGTCGAGCGATATTTTACTGTAGGGACGTCAATGGGAAGTTTAATGGCATTTATGTGCATGTACGACCCAAACTAGAACCAAAAGAGGCACGTTCCAAATCAGTGAAGGCGTCCTGTAAGTTGAAGCTCCTCCCTACTAGAACATAAATTTTCCATTGCCAAGAGGTAAAAGGATTTACTGAAATGTTATCTCATTAAAGCGACTGACGGGTCAATGTAAAGATCCCATTTCTAATTAAAAGCTGCACGCAATCAATGAGCAGAAAGCCTGCATGGATTGGCAAGATTCTGAAGTTTAATTCTCATAACTAATACCAGGTTAAATAAGGTCATGCCAAACAGCGTGAGGCTGGAAATGACTGTTAGAAAAATGTAAAGGTGCGTAATGGAACACATTTCCAGGGTTGATTGAACACTACAGTCAGAATGCGAGGTTATGAGGTTTCATCCCACACACATGCTGAAAAGCATCAATCTTTCACGCGCACATTTTAAATCCACACTTTTTCTTAAGCTGAAATCATATGTTCTCATTAGGGGATGGCATTTCCTGAGAGTGGCCAGACTTAAACTGCACCTCTGGTATCGTAATTGGCAAGCACAAGCTGAGTTGCGGCTGACTTCATTTGGATGACAGCTGACAGTAAATCACTCACTAAACAAGAAACACGGTTTTGGCAATTTGTTGCTAAATATGGAGCTAAGGGCTTCAGCCGAGGTGAGGCCAGACTCCAGGCCTGTTCGCATAAAACACCAGCATCCCCATTTTACTGTCTGTACAAAAAGCTGGTAATTGTATCCTCACCAAAATCTAGACTGACTCTTTTTTTACTTTACTGTATATTTTCAGCAAGGTAGCATGTCAAACAGTATAAAAATAAAGTTCAGTTTTATTTGTGAGTGCACCTGCTGCCCGCTCTGTGTTGGAACTCTGTGCTGGTAGCATCTCTGTCATTATGAGAAGCAGGGTCCCTGACGTAGAAACACCATCTGTTACATGAAGGGGAATTATGCTAATCACTGACTGATACACGACAGGGGTCTGAAAAGGGGGGAGAGGTTGAGATGATGCGCGGGGAGAACGAAAAAAGGAAGAGAGAGGTAGGACATGAATGGAAGAGAGCGGAGAGAGATGCTGAGGGAAAATCGAGAAACCTAAATGTTATTTGAAACTCTTGCAGATACACAGTTAGGATAGTTCCACCACATTAAATTATAGAACTTAAGGATCATATTTAATGCATAATGTGTTGCATTTAGGAAACAAGCCATCCACATAAGGTGCATTGCATTCAGGAAGTTGTCAAACCCCCTTATTTTTTTGTTTAAATCTAGAACCAGTGCCCCATAATGACAAAGTGAAAATAGAATTTCACAAATGTCTGTAAATTTAAAATATGACGGAACAAGCTTTGTGCACCCGGATTCAGACCCCGAATCAGGAGAAATGGGAGGCACCTGAGCTAAATTTCAAGTGTTGCTGCAAAGGGCCTGAATATTTATGTTCATGTTCATTCATTATATTTCAGTTTCAGTTAAATAAATAAACAGACATTTCTAGAAGGATGATTCGCTGTAGCGACCACTGATGGGAAAAGCCGAAAGAGAAGTAGTAGTAGTATATGAGGGTGAGTGCAGATTATTGAGGAAAAAGATTAATTTAACCAAAAACAAAAACACATAATCGGTTTAATCTAGAAGGTAATTGTTTGGTTTAATATAGCAAATATTACATAAACCCTGCACAACATTAGCCATCGTGGATACAATAATAGGTGGCGGCTGTAGCTCAGTTGGTAACAGTCGTCCATAGACTTGCTTGGGCAAGACACCGAACCCCCAGTTGCTCCCTGTGGGCCAGATGAGCAGCCTGCGTGGCATCACATCGCGCATGTGCACCAAATTATGTGTAAGTTGCTTTGGATAAAAGCGTCTGTTAAATGTAAATAATAACTACAGGTCAGTGAAGAATGAAAAAACAATGTTATCTTATCCTATGGAAAACTAAGGGATGAGCTTTTTACAGAACGACTGTTAGGAGTGACAGGACATATATCACCCCTCTAACATATTGCTCATGTCTGATACAGAAGAAAACCTTCATGAACTCACCGGTACAGAGTGACTTCACAGTGATGAAAGTTATGGTAGACATGTGATTTTAAGAGAAAGTGCTATTTCTGGGATGTCTGCCATGATTGGTTAAAGTTCTAGAGTGTTAGAACAACAAGTTTCCTATTCAGAGTATTTAAAGTAGAGCCACTAGTCGATTGCAACAGAAGAAGCCATTCGAGGTGGTTCGGGCGTCAGGATGCCTCTTGGGCGCCGTCCACCAGAGGTTATCTGAACAAGTCCAAGTCCAACTGGTTGGAGGCCCAGAATGTGTCGAAGAGATTATGTATCTCATCTGGCCTGACAACGCCTCGGGATCACAGATGGAAATCTGGGTTACTTCCTGAATCTGCTGCCACTATGACCTGACTCTAAATGTGTAGGACCATAATCTTATTCAAAGTTCATACTCTTTCACCGTGGTATGTCTGTTGGCGTCCTGAACAATGCTCATAGATTCCAACCTGCAGTTCTCCATTCAGCCACTAAGTCGCCTCCGTAAATGCATCAACAGCTTCTTTGTGAACATTAATATTTCACCTGATTTATCACACAGCTATTGTCATAATCCTGTGTTTAATCCTGTAAGGTGACTTGATGAACATAAACTTTCCTGTAGATTGTGTCTCTGTAACGTGGGTAGTGATGAAATTGCCTTTTTAATGTTTATTCACCCTGTCTCCTAAAAGGTTTCTAAGCAACTAAACTGCAAAGATAAAACCATTTTCCGGAGAATATTTGATGTTGGATTGTAGCCCACTGCTAATTATTTTGGGAATTAATGAAGTGGGACATAAAAGACATGTAATATTGCAGTGGTGTGGTGACAAGGTGGCAGCGAACTGCCCTTTAAAACAAAAAATTGAGATGTTCCAGGAGGCACTGTGAAGGCTTTCAATGCCCGGCCATACCCACTAATCATTCAGCTTTAAAGCATTTTCATTATTTATTTAATGACTTTTCCTCTCCTCCTTTAGCTGTAACCATCCAGGTTATTAATGCCTCGCTGGACGAGCTACACACAAGCTTTTCAGCACACTGCCAGCGGTGATCTCAACACACTGGTGGAGACTTTGACAAGTTACAAACCTGTAATTTTCATCCTTGGATTGCTGCTTTTTGGAGTTTTGTTTTTTCTATTTGCAAATTTAGATTTTGACGATGTAGTGAGTTTATCCAGATTTGGAAATTTGATACACACACAGCACAAATCTCTCCACCCTGCCAGGGAATTGAGGGCGGACGCACATCTTTATTTTAGCAGTTTACAGCTGGCTTGTTTTCATAGCATTTCAAAATAATATTTTTGGAAGTGATAATATCCCAATGAGCTCTTGCTGTTGTCAATGTGCATATCACTAACCCACTATTTGTATAGTATGGTCATTGAATGTGCAAACAATCTGTGTATTTGCTGAATTATTTTATTTACTGTATGTTGAATTGTTAGATCAGCTATTAAAAAAAAATCTGCCTTTTGCAAAAGATCAGCAGAATGAAAGAGACATAATTCCAGTCAATTTTGTGTGTCTAATCACCGTTGATATGTTTAAAGCAGTAATGAGGTCCACTGCTCTAATGAACCTGTTGAACAACAGAGATTTTGAAAAAAGGATGTAAAATGTGCAACGTCCATTTTCGCTTGAAGCAGCTGCTGATAGTTGAAAGCGACAGATCTGAAAAAGATTTCGAGAGAAAAAATACAATTTACAGCTCTGTCTTCATCAGGTCCAGGTTTTAATTTAAAAACCTATTTACAGATATTTATCCAACTGTACAATGTGCTTTAAACCCCGACACTGCCTGAGAATTTAATTCTCGACCTGCATAAATTTAAAAAGGCCTAAATCAACTGTGAAGGGTGAAATGATAAAAATTCAGAAGTAGCTCAAATATATTTTCTGTAGCTTACGTTCGTCTCTATCAACACGCCGACACTTATTGCTCCGTTTTTCCTCTTTAATTATTTAATTTTTTGTTTCTGTCTGTTGATTATTTTGCATTTCTGTTCTTGTAGACAGAGTGAATCTCTACTTTTATTTTCAGTGTAGCGTGACACACACCATGACTGTTGCTCCAGTGATGTAGAAGCTGATTCAGTGACAGTTAATATTCTATTCAAGCTGTGGGCTGCCTACCCCAGCCTCACTGTAGATCCAGCCCCGGCCAAGTTTGAAAAATTCATTGCTGTTTATGGACCTGCTGCCTCTTTTCTCTCTGCTTCAGTGAGCTACCAGAGCGACCCACTGTCATGTTCATCTATCATGTGTTAGTAACTAACCACACAAGAAAGAAGATGGGAGTCTCCACCCGTCAATCCACAACCTTCTTCAAGTTAGATGGACACAGGTTTAATGACCGTCTCAGTGACATATGGGAGCATAGGCAATAGAATCAAAGACCAAAATGAGATAAATTAATAATTTATCATTTCTCAACATTTCCACACTTCCTAAACATAGTGCAGAGGCCAGAGCAGAAGCTTTTTTTCGGTATTGACACACAGGTAGTACAGTGCTCAGCTAATACTGTACCGTACTGAGTCATCCTGTGATAACACACTACGCCACGACAGAAATGACCGACAAAACAAGGCTGGCCAATTGTTGCAGCAGAGGGCAACACTTTCAATACCCACGTCTGTAAATTAAAGTTGAACCCAACAGTAGCTAAAGCCAGTTCACCCTTTTGTGACTAGGCTGGTATTAGCAGTGTTCTCTAAATGTGCGACTTCGAGGTAGGTCAGTTGATGTGAACTGCTGTCATGGTTCCGCGTTGTTGCTTTCAAGCACATTCCAAAAGCAGGCCTCTCGGTTTCAACTTGAAATAAGAGAGTTTAACTTCTGCTGAAAATCAGTTGAGCCAAAAACGATGCCCCACATGCCAGACCACAGCTTTTCTACTGAAAATAATGAGGAAGGGGAGGCAGTGCTGAATAGACAGGCTACTTCCCTGTGGATATTGAACCTCGGAGTGAGACAGAAGGGGGAAAGTCCGAAAACATAGGAAGTTAAAAAAAAAAGGTAGGAGACGAGGAGAGGTCAAGAGGAAGGAAATTCTAAAAACGAAGCCAAACAAGATGGATAAAGCTACGGGAATATGAAATAATGCTTGGACAGCTGATGAGGGCTCGAGTTGTTTTTGTTTATTTTGTTATTTTCTAGATTAGTGATTAATACTGAAGACATTACATCTTCAACAGCACTATCGGCAAGTTCTCATGGTTCATGAGGTAACCACCTGGAATGGTTTTCCAGCAGGGTTTAAGGAGCTTCCGCATACACTACGCTGCTCTATCTGCAGCGTAAATATCTATCTGCTCTATCTGCACATAAAATAATACACGTTTAGTGCTTTGCTTAAAGAAAATTACATGCACACTCAAAAGTAATCGAACCAAAAGAGCGAGGTCGTCCTTCTCCGTACGGTTGAGTCACGGTGGCTGGTTTTTCCGGGTCAGCGTAGGTCCAGTCTAGTTGGTGCTGACAGTTGTTAAGTGTGTGATGTCTAAAGATTCTAGTCTTCACACTCAAGTCCCAATCTCTCCCAGGCGTTCTCACAATTATTTTTAACATGTTTAATATTTTTGACCTTAATCTGCAAGTGAGACAGACCAACAGTAGCTTCAGCCTTGTTTTAGCTTCATTTCTCTGTGTAGCATGTGTTGTCGTTCCGTTTACATCCGCGATTTCGCTGTTTTTTTTCTGTCGTTTTTTCTTTTACACACAAATTTTTAAGTTACAAAGTCAAAGTTCCCAGTCGACTGTCGAGACTAGAAATCTGTAACAGTATTCTGATTGTTGCACACTGGATATAGGCATCAGTATTTTAGTTATGTCACTGATCTGTGCAATAGATAAATAAAGTCGAGTTGATTTGTTGGTTCCTGGATTTTCTTGTGGTTCTTGAAGACATTTCACACTAATCAAAAAAACATCTTCAGCTCTAAGTGAAGCGTTAACTGTAGGGCAGAAACTAGAACCAGAGAGCAACAAGCTTTTTCTATTTTGGTTCCACTTCCACTTTACCACTTTCATAGCACAATTAACTGAAGAATGAGGCTTTCTTCAGTCAAAAGCTTTTAGACCATGAAACTTTAGGCAAATACACCCAGGTTGCCAAAAACTAATGTATGGAGCTGTTGGTTTCCTTGTGTGAAACAATGAGTGTGAGAGATCCAGCTCGCAATTTTAGCATCAACATTGAGTCATAGGCTGCTAGTGTCAATCCAATGGAGAAACAAGACTTCAGTGTGAAACTGTTTCTGCAGGTTCCTGCCATTCCAGCTCATTAGTGTGCCAGTCACTACGGTTGCGTCAGAACAGCACAACCAGTCCCTTGATATAGAACCGTGGACACCACTTAACACAAACCCGGACAGTGTATTTCCTGTCATTTTCTGTCGTGTTCTCTTTGGCAGGCTTGTAGACTTGGTATGGAACAGCAGTGAGATTTTGAGAATTCGGTCCTTCACACTGTCAGAGTTTTGCCACAGGCTGTCGGTGGTTGCCAAAGATCCGGATCAATAACCAACGTTTGATTGACACTCAAAGATTTTAGCATGTCTCTCTCACAGCTGTCGAATTTTGTCTCAGACAGCCCAACCCCAGGTAAAGTTAAAGAGTGTCTGATCTGACATCACCCAAGCCCTGCTCAACACCTCTCAATCTCCACTTGAGGAGGTGGAGGGGTGCTTCAGTTCATCTACTCTCAACTTGGTAGTTTTGGCTTAATAAATTGGTTATTTTGCTCAGATATTAAGCATGACTTTACATTTTGTTTTGATAGCAACGGGAAAAGAGGCCAACTTAGGATGACATTTTTGCAAAGAGAGCTCAACTTCAGTTTATTATTTCGAGGTGCATTCCGGTTGGTTGGTTAGTAGATGAGCAGGTCTAAGTCTCAGGACATCTTTGGTGTGATGTATCAACACCAGTCCACAACCAGTGATATCCATCTTTGGTCTCAGACAGCTCAAACCAGCACCGCTCTGCCTTTTATTTCACTGAAGTGCAAACAGCTTTAAACCGGGAAATGTGCTTACAGCTCTGCAAATTCTCCACAAGTTGGAACACAATGTCCTTGCATCCTGTCATCTGATCAGCGTCACTCTAACAGCTCACGAGGTGTTTGCGTTAATGAAGCTTTGTCAGTCATAACTCTCCTTCCTGACATTGACAGAAATGTGCAAAACTGTACTTTGACAGCCTCAAACAAGCTTGAAACTTTTCACAGATCCAACAGTGTACTACCCGCCTTGTAAACTTACTTAATAATCTTACTTCTGGCTGCCATTATAGATTTACATTCATATTTATTCAACTGGGAGACAATTGGTGTGCGAATGATCAATGACCCAAACTCCGGTCGATCAACAATACAAGCAATAAAAACAATTCTTCACGTTTCACTACCCGCCTGACAAAAAGGCCACAAGACTAAAACGTGTGTGAAGTAAGTCAGGTGACTAGCAAACGCCTTTGTAGATGAGGGGATAGTTCCGTAAGTTAATTCTATCTTTTTTCTCAATCCTTGGCTGAGTTTAGCAGCTTGCTCAACCACCAGGGGATCGCACAGGATAAGAGTGGACTGAGAGGCATGTCAGGTAGTAGCTGAACGAGTACAGTCATGAGCATTAGGCTATTAAATGACCCATAATTACGTCCTCTTGTGGAGACAAAGATAAAGGCATAATCTATATTATCTATATTAAGCCGGTCTGTGTATAAGACAGAACCAGCTGGCTGAAGACCAGACATGCTGCTGAAGTTTGGACCATTTGCAAAGGTTGTCCTGTGCGTGCTGACAGCCTTAGTACCAGGTCAATGCAGTCCAAATAAGAGTTGACCAGTATCTGCTCGCAGAGTTTGACCTTATCGAACTGTTCTGACCAGAATAAAGATATGAAGCGCTGATTCAGAGCTACATGTCCATCACGTGAGCCAGAGTTATGAGAGCTAACATGAAGGGGACAGGGTGAACTTGCTTTGGCAGATTCTTTTCTATAATGTTTCTGTAACGTTCTTCTGCAGCCTCAGTGGGAAAATGAATTTCCCTAAGTTTATTTGTTACTAAGGCTGCTGAAGAGTTTCGACCTGGAACAATTCCACTTTAAATCCGGTACATGATGATATGAGACAAGGGCAATACCTTCAACACCAACACCAAAGAATCACTTCCCCATAAAACCCTGCAGCCTCGATAAGATTAAACCTCTTTCAGGATGGACAGACGCGCGACAGATGTGTTAACGGAGCGAAGCAGCGCCGTGGATCAACAGTAGCCACCAAGCAACCAGCGACAGGTGGGGAGGTAGAGACAGAGACAGACAGAACAGAAGGACAGAGACTCACTGCGTTTCAGTTTCAATCGCCTGCTGTGGTCACAACCAGATGGGCTGGTACAGTCCTCAGACCCGACAGTGTCTGCGTGTGTTTGTGTGTGTGTGTGTGTTTGTGTGTTTGTGTGTGTGTGTGTGTCTGTGTGTGTTTGTGTGTGTGCTCTGAGCACTAACTGTTAGGTGGCGAGTCCAGATGGAGCCATAACTCTGGAAATCAACCTCTAAATGGAACAATAAGCATTTATACATGCTACTCTGTGTGTGTGTCTGTGTGAGACAGTGTGTATCCCTGCATGAAGCTGATGGGAGTGTGTATCTGATACATACATTGTGCATGGAGTTGCACGTTATCATTTAGTCACTGTCGTCTTTGTGTCTTTGCCACTTCGATCTAAATGCTTTTCTGTGTGTGTGTGTGTGCGTGTGTGTGTGTGTGTGTGCGTGTGTGTGTGTGTGTGTGTGTGTGTGTGTGTGTGCAGATTACATAGCATCTGCCTTCTTCTAAAGGCCACAATACTGTAGCATTTCTCTTTGAAACGGAGACAAGCGATTTAGTCCCTTGTGAACCGTACGAAAGAACTCAGGGAAAATGTCACATCCTTGAGAAGTCTGCTTTGTAATAAACCGACTGGCTTTTTAAGATGAGGCTTAAAAGCAGCAGACGTGTGCAAAGTCAAGTAGACGATACGAGAATACGTGCAACCACCTATTGTACAGTTTATCCTGCAGGTTATGACATTTTGGCTTTATAATGTCACAAATCTGACACAGATCCAGGGTAGGAACAGCAGGAGGGGCTGAGACTGTCCATCCAAAGGCTCCTTTAACGTCCTGGTCGTGGCCTGTGCTCCCACTAAATCATCAAAGCCTTACTTTTGTCACGTTTCAGTGCATAGTTCGGCTTTGAAACATAATTTTTGTTGTTTTTAATTTAATAAAGACTGGAAATAGTGGCTTTATAGCTACTACACATTTGTCTTGTCCTGTTTTACAGATTTGGGAAAGTGAAAAGTCACTTTAAAAGGCAAATATTAGGGCAAGTGATTTGCCTCTGACTCTCAGTCAGTGAGTCCCAGTCCCTCTCGGCTATGTGTCCTTGGGTAAGATACTGGACCCCAAGTGGCTCCTGGTGGGTCAGGTGACCACCCTGCATGGCAGCCACTGTCACTGTTGTGTGAGTGTGTGTGTGTGTGTGTGTGTGCGTGCGTGTGTGGGTGAACACTGTACAGTGCTGAGCTGATCACTCAGTGACATCACACGAACCACTTGCTGAATGATGTGGTCATATTTTCCTATGTGCTCTATTTATCTTTATGAGCTATTCTAGACAGCAAAATTTTGCATTTTAATTGATTCCGGCTCAGACATTAGCATGAAAAATGATTTGAAACCGGGATTATTCTGAGCCCTCTTGAAGGCACGGACATTTATAGCTGCCGCTAATTTTGCTCTGACTGAAATCAAGTCAATATCAACAAACCCAGTCATAGAGAAACACAGCAGGGTCAAAAAAAGCTAAGTTTCTCTTGAAGACACCTGGGGGGTCAGAGGAACGTCAGTGTGAGTTCTTGGCAAGATTATACACAAATGCATTTCACTCTATACTTAGATTTTTCATTTCACTATTCTGCATGAAAAAGATGATCAACAACAAGATGCAAAATTCCACTCAGCGCTACATGGCAGGTGGACATTTAAACACACATTATTTATTAAAGTATGTGAAGTAGATCATAATGAAATTGTACAGGTCTTGTGGTCACATTTTCACTTGCAATTGCGGCCCCATTTGAAACAATTAATTTAAGTAATGTCTTTCTATACTTGATAAAGTTTGATGAACATTTTTTTTGCCTATGCCATTGTTTTGCCTCCAGAATCACACTAATAAATGGTGTTTCTCCTCCTGGACCATGAGGCCAACAGCGTGGACTCAGGCCTAACAGGTGATCCCGTTTAGTTTCACTGAGCTTACTCCAGTACTCCACAGTCTGAGACTAACTAAACCAACTCTGAGTCATGACATGCTACCTAAATCACCAGGTCTAAGTAGTACAGATTAAGCCGTCCTCCCTCCTTAATCTACCTTCTGTCTCCGCCCGTCTTTGATTAATGACGAATTCAGGGTGTAGTAACGGTGGCGCATGATTGTGAATTTCACATCAGATGTGCTGTAGGCAGATACCTCATTGTAAAAGAGATTAGATCAGTATTCGGGTCCAAAAAATGGATTGGATTTATTTGCAAACCGAATCCTTTTGCTTTTTTGATGTTGTATTATGTTTGTTAGCATAAAACCTGTCATTATTCGTATTGAATCTTACTGAAATTCTGACAGCTCCTATGTTATTCAGCCCAGCTGTCTACACAGCCGGTGTGTCATCTTGGTTATCACTTGTGCTGAGTTGCTTTTAACTGTTCCACAAGCAAAGCTAGTGAGTATGATGCATTCACCCATTTGGACACGAAGCAGTTGGCAGTAATTGGCCTCTGTCTGGACCGTTCGGCAGGTATCTCCAGTGTTTCTAATGTGCAGCTAATGGCTCTTCCAAGCTGCCCACTGTTTGGTTTGTTGCCCCTTCTTTCCCTCTGTCCAGTCTCCACTCAGACCAACCAGTCAGAAGTTGTTCCTCTGTTGCCTAGTATTTCTTCAAGGGGATTATGTTGTGCTTTCTCTGTAATATCCTCGATTTTCTGTAGTACCTCTAAATAAATAACATTAAACTAAATTGTAAAGCGTGTAATTCACATCATCCTGTCCAACTGAACAGATGTTTTCCGACATTTACGTTGTGGCTTTGCTCGGAATAAAGATTGTCCCATTTGGCCCTTGCCCAGCTCAGGGGTCATTTGCATAAAATGGAGCATTTGCCCAAGTTTTCCCTGCAGCGTCGCAGGCCAATTTAAGAATCTGTGGAGCTCTGTGGGGGGGTACGCGGCTGCACAACGAATAGCAGCTGTCGTTGGCCCAGCCTTTTGAATCTGTACGTGTGTGCGACCTGTTAGAGAGACAGCGGCTTTACAGTAAAGCTGCCCCAAAGCGTTGGAATAATCGTCCATTTTCAATTAAGTCTTCGACTGACATTGACACGCTCTGCCAGTGACTTTGTCTTCTCTTAATAACTTTGAATTGGAATTGACTTACCTCAGTCCCCACTGCACCGAAGGCACACCTACACACTCTCCAGAGATATCAAGGATCAGGTTGGCAGTAATGAAGTTTTGTGCCCCTGTAGGACTATCACTGTCAACTTTACGTCACCTTCTTGCCATTCTACTCTCACCCTTAATGCCAAGGCTCTCAGTGCTTAGAAAAGGCAAAATAATCTCCTAAATTCTCATGATAAAAGTTCTTGTGTGACGTTGTCACTTTAGGTGACCTTGGGCTAGCAGTTTATGGCTCTAGAGCAGGGCTGACGAACTCAAGGGCTTATAGGCCACAGTCCTGGTTGGTCCTCAGTTGAAAAACTACCAAGACTGGAGCTCTCAAGGCCTGGACTTTAAAACCCCGGCTCTCATTCTTTTCATAGAATACACTATATTCCAATTAATATCAAGTCCACTTCAAACTTATATTCAGCTGAACCAGACAGACTTTGGACCACAACAACTTAATGTTTACAGCATAACTTGTCTTTGTTTTAAAAAGATTCTATGAATTTAGGCTTGTCAAACTCAGGAAGAGTTTGTAACCTGTGTCATGATATTGTTAAGCAGGATCAGAGAAGAGGCCACTGTTTCCAGGCCTGCCATTGCCTCCAAAGGTCCAAAAGTCCAAAGGTCAGCACATCTACAGTATGAAAACCAAAAGGCAAAATGAAAATGAGTAACTACAGGCCATACACATACATTATCCCAATTCTATAATGTAACTTAGCAATTGGGCCACTTATTTTAACCTGTAGTTCATTCACACAGGTTTATACAGGGTCGACAACTGCTGGACTTTCCAGTAAAGCTGACTCTGACAGTCAGGTTGTTCTAGTACTTGCATCAGTATTTACTGTGCAATAAATACTGACCCAAGAGATGGTTTTGCTGGCCAATGGGCCAGTAAATAACTTTACTCATCTTTTTTTTTTTTTAAGGTAAAGAATGAATTTCGATGATCTAATTTATATGCAGAAGCTGAAACTCTGGCTTTTTTTTTCTTTTCACTTTTATTCATTTCAGTTCGAGGAAGCTAAGGTAGTGCAAAACCATAGACAGTTATTATTTGTGGGCTCCCTGTCAAATTTACAGTTTATTACATCACTTTCAGTCCTTTGAATTTTTATTCAGAGGTGTCATTGCAATAATTCTCCATTTCAAAGTGAATGCAACTGTGCGTGAATAGTCGTGGCTAGCATGTACTGGTGGAAGATGGATGTTATGTGTGGTGAAGTGAAAAGGTCTGCCTTCCAACAATTCAGGCCTGCATGAGATGTATTTGTCATGAAGATACTGGGAGGCTAAAATAGTTTTTCCAGTTGACAGTTTGTATTTTTCACACTGCACACAGTCTGAGGAGTTCTGGGGTGATGCAACATCTGCTCTCAGTCATAAGATATTGACTAGAAGCTGATCCCAGTGTAGATTGAATGCTACTTTACAAACAAAGGAACTAGTAGAAACTTTTCTCACTGTTGGTTGTTTGTGTATTGAACAGCAGCACTTAAATAACTCAAGCTATGAAGCTCCACGGTGTCGTAAGTGATGAATTTTTAAACACAATCCATCATCACAATGGCAGCTGTAGAAATGTCTTCTAAAGAACAGGTTTCTGACAAGGAAAATTAAAGAGGAAATTAGAAGAGATGAAAGGAAAAAAATAGTCGTGAAGAGTAAGACAGTTTGTTTCTTTTTATATTCTAACAAACTTAGCAAAAATATAGAAAAAAACAGATAATGAAGAATACAAATGTGTGATATACAACAGCAGGTGGGAAAACTAATGAAAAAAGTGGAATTCAGAAGTGGAGCAGAAGTTACTTTGTTAAAGCCTGGAGGAGAGAAAATGTCACAGACAACAAATCACCTCCATCAGCCCGGCTCCCGTGTGTGTGTGTGTGTGTGTGTGTGTGTGTGTGTGTGTGTGTGTGTGTGTGTGTGTGTGTGTGTGTGTGTGTGTGTGTGTGTGTGTGTGTCTGTGTGTGAGTGATGATGTTCTCGTGTGTGTTCGTTAATGTGTTTGTATGAGTATAGGTAATGGAGCTCTACAGTTTGTGTGTGTGCGCCTCTATTTATATGGAATCTTAGAGGGTCTAGCTAGAGCACTCAACAGAAACAATAATCATATACACAAATTATGAAACTGGCAGAATAAAGATGTCACGTTAATCGTCATCGTTGAGGACATATATATGTCACACATACTGTATATGTGACAAGGACATTTGTCCTCTGCATGCAAGTGGACTGTGGACAGCCACAGGTGACGCTAGTGCTTTGGTCAAGGAGACACCTGGTGGTTGGGCTGGGATTTGAACTGGGAGTCTTTAGCGTGGCGGCATGGTTAGCTCTGCCGCCTCACACTTAAAAGGTTGCGCGTCTGACCGTGACTGTCTGCGGCCTTTCTGTTTCCTCTCGGTGCTCCGGTTTCCTCCAAAAGTCCAAAGACAATCACGTTCGGTTAATTGGTGACTCTAAGCAGGTGTAAACGGTTGTCTGTCTGTGCGTGTCTCTCTGCGCTGAATGGACGTCTGCATCGCACAGCGCCTGCAAACGATGAGCGGTGGCGGATCAGTCGCACTAAAGTGTTCTCAGAACTGCCTGTTCAGTAAACAAAATGCAGGTACCCCCCCTCCGACAAACCTTCTCTATACATGCCTATAGGCATGTTCATATTTCAATATATATATACACACACACACAGGATATGAATTCCTCTGCATTGGTGTACACTGCTCTCTTGTTTAGACTGTGGATGTTTACACGTCTCTCGCGCGGTTGAACCAGCAGCTAACAGTCCAGGCTAAAGATCCCTGGGTTGGTGCATCGATCCATCCCTCAGACACTACTGGCCTGCCTTTAATACTTAATGAGAAAATGCGAGCCACCCTGCTCCCTGTGTGATATATTAACGCTGCTTCACATTCCCACGTAGGCTATAGAACACACACACACACTCACACACACACACACACACACACACACCTTCGCCAGCCCACTGTACGCTGCTTGGAGAATTGTTTGAGTGGTAATAAAGGAGTTTTTCTAAGGTCGACTTTCTCTTTTTCCACAACTGCAGGACTGCACAAAAAGTACAGATTGTCCTTGACATTATGTTCAGCTTTTATTTTTCAGGCATTTTAATATGATTTGTGTGGGAAATTAACACGTGTCTTCACAAAATATAATGACACCAACAGTCACTAACGATCGCCAACGGTCGCCAACACGCCATTTTCCAAAGCTATCACATCAACATTATTAGTGCCCCGCCCACTATTTCAAAATTAGCTGTCGATCAAAAATCAAAGCCTGATGAGCCAGTGGTGATCAGTGTCGCTAGCTTTTCAGCGAGCATTCAGACCACTAGTGACTCTAAAAAATATAAAAAAGTGATAAGCGACAAAACAAGCAACTGTTTCTGGTGTTACTGGAAACTTTTGCAGCTGTGAGGTCTCCTAATGAGGAGCGGGTGCTGCCGTAGGCCCCTCCCACATCCCACAAGACGCACGTCGACAGCCCCTCCCAACTGCAGGACAATATTACGAAAAAGAAATGCATACAGACACATTAAATGCAAAAAAATACATTTTAAAAAGGTGAGTTTACAACACCAACATTTGATAAAGGTTCAAGAAGAACAGCTTATCAGTTTGGTTTGAAAAAGCTATGAAATTAATTGTTACAAAACGCTTTACTTTAATTTTGTAAAAGTAGCTCTCAGGGAATAAAAGGTTGGAGAGCCCTGGTTTAGACCAACTGGTTTCCTGTAAGTTCCTGTGTAGTAGTGAGGATGGGGACTGAACATATGGTTTATCAAATCATATTTTTCTCCCAGCTCCAAAGTATCTTAAGATTCCAACAATAGATCATTTGGTCTGCATCTTAATTTTGGAACAGTTTGTGACAAGCAACCCTCCCAATTTCTGTTTTAATTTATTACTATTATTTTTAAGCTGGCCTTGTAGGGGGCCTGGTTTTGGATACAGAAGGCTGTGGGTTTGAATCCCACCCCACCAGGCATGGCCTCAGCCAGCCACCAAACGTGACCACGGTGCCAGTCATGATAACGATGGGCGGGTTGTGACAGGAAGGGATTCTTGCACAAAATCGCATTTCATATCAACGTGTCCTGGTGCTCAGATATGCACAACCTCAGTGCCTGGTGGCATACGGCCGGGTGGAGACAAGTAGGATGAATGATAAAAAAAAAAAATAAAACACTGAGGAACGAGTAAAAAACACAGAGACCCAATTTGGAGAAACTAGTTCCAAAGTATGGAATGCAAACAGAAGAAGGGGAAATAAATATTTTAAAAAATGAAAAATGGTTTATGTGCAGCTCAGATCCCTAGCTGGACACAAATACCATTCAGATATAATAATATGTTTCCCTTTTGACATGACTTCCAGCTGTTTGCTGCAAGTTAAAGTCTAGAGATTGACCCCGTCTGAAACGTTCACGCCTTCTTCACACACAGTCGACCACATCCTCTCACCTGTTCTGCATTGTCTGTAATCAGCCACAGTATTAATATCCCTCACTCATGTTTGTCTCGTCTAACTGCCAGCATCTCCCCATAACCTCGTCCCCCTCGTTCGTGTTTTGTTTCACAGACCTTTTTATGTTTGCTTGCCATGTTTGATTTTAACCTTCCTGTGCCTGTTACGTTTAAATCATATGAAGCTTTTTGTCCGTTTATTTTTTTACTCTCTTCCTCGTTGTCTACTTGTGTTGGTCAGCTGTAGTTTCTCTCTTTTATTCACTGAAAACTTGCTTATTTTTAGCTCCGCTCATTAACAAAGCCTTGTTCATGTTTAGCTTTTGCTTTTAACTTCACCTCATTTGTCCTGTACAGTCCCACTTGAGACCATTGTCTGTTCAGTGCTTCAGACTGATTTCCCTCATATTCTTGCATGTCTCCCATGGACAGCTCTCACTTACCTAACGGGCTCTGTCATTCTAATACTTTAGGAGGGAACTGTAACTTGTACACACACATAATTATATTTGTTTCACATTAAGTTTATATTCATATTAAATTAATCTGCATGAGCAAATGTACTTTTTGGGAAGTACCAGATAAAACAAAAGCATTTTAAATGTGCAAACTGTCAGTGAAAAGTTGTCAAAGTAACATCATGGTTACGTTAAGACTCCTCATCGTACAGGTTATGAAAAAGATCGGTCCTAGTTAAAACTGCAATATTTATATATTAACTGTAAATCTATAGATAATGTGAGTGGGATCCACATTATGAATTAATTGATCCTGGATATTCTCCTCAGCTTTACGACACTTTTAGCATGTGTCCTACTGTTCCTTCTGTCTCACAGCGCCCATCAAACTTAAGTTAAGGTTAAGGTATCTTTATTGATCCCACAACGGGAAGTCCAGCTGTGGCAGGCAGCAGATTCCTTTGAAAACCTTTGAAACTGATGAGACACTTCCAGCACCGACTGAGCGACTAGCTGGTAAATATAGTGGAGGGTTGATCAAAATACGTGACTCTTCAAAACAATAGCTCACATGAAAATGATTGTATTGTAAATACCAGGGCTGCTCCATAAAATTCGATGAGTTAAATAATTTGTCAGGCCCATCATGGAATTCTAAAAGCTTTTGCCAGTGTGCATTAGCCACAAAAATGTGTAGAGACAATGATGGCTCAGTAATTATAAATAAGGATATTCATAAATCCACTTGTCCTCTTAAGGGTTACATACATACCCCAGCTGTCACTGAGGGGTTCATGCTGGACAGATCACCAATCTAGTAAATAATGTCAATTTAATATTAGACACGTTGCTTAAAAAGCATGCCAACTCATTGATTAAATGGTGTATTCACAACTTACAAACCCTAATCTAAAAAAAAATGGAAGGATGTTTAAATGTAAATAAAAACAGAATGCAATTATTTGCAAATTTCATCAAACCATAATTTATTTAGAATTCCTATTCTTCTATCAGATTTTTGGTTTTACGGCCAGGCCAGTTCAGCACCCAGACTCTTCTCCTGCAAAGCCGTGCGGATGTGATGGATGCAGTATGTGGTTTAGCGTTATCTTGCTGAAATATAAAATCCTTCCCTGTAAGAGTCTGGATGGGAGCGCATGTCGCTCTAAAACCTCTATGTACTTTCCAGCATTGATTGTGCCTTTCAGATGTGTAAGTTGTCCAGGTCATAGTCGCCCAGGTTACCCCCACACCATCTGAGATGTTTCATCTGTTTGCTGATAACAAGCTCGAAGGTCCCACTCATGGACACATCCAAAAATTTTTTCCCATTTTTGCTTCAGACCATTTTGAATAAGCTTTGGCCCAGAGAACACGGCTGCATTTCGTTTTTTCTTTGCATGATACAGCTTTAACTGACATTTGTGGATTGCACAAAGACAATGATTTCTGGCAGTGTTCCTGAGCCCATGAAGCAATGACAAAAGAGAATCATGGCTTTTCTTAGCGCAGTGCCTGAGGGCTCAAGCATCACACACATTTAGTTTTAACCTTTTGGCCTTGCATCTCGCACACAGACGTTCTTCCTGATTCTCTGAAACTTTTGATATTATATACTGTAGATCAGTGGTCATTAATGGGCGCACCGCAGTCGAGGTCCAGACTTTGCAGACCAAGAGCTCGAATCGACATATCGAGTAATTATTCATCCAACATGCTGCAGCAACGTCCCTGATTGGTATTGGCAATTGCACAGTGTGCTGCTCCACCCCCAGACGGTGCTGCATGTGCTGGTGGTTAACGGAAAAGAAGAAATTTATGAATAATGAATAATAATGATTCAAAAGACTGTAAAGGTAGAGAGCAGACATGTAACATGAGGGGAAGAGCAGCAAAGGTCTCCAGGTGGACACAAACAGTCTTTGTGGTGGTTAATACGACTTCCAGGTTGTGTGTTCCCCTTTCAGCTGGTCAAAGACATATTTGATCAAGTTGAAGTCCAGTGATTGACCCAGTCAGAGTAACAATTTAAAGTCCTTGTCACTCAGGTAAACACGGAGAAGCAATGAGTTTTGATGCATGTGAATTTTCAGAGAAAATGCTTCTATCCAGCTCCGAATTCATTCTGCTGCCGCTGCTTCCATCATGGGTTTGATCATCAGTAAAGGTCAGTGAGTCTGAAGCTTCACTACGCTTCACAGATGAGCTTGAATAGCTTCTATTACGAGCAGATTCTGTCTTCCTCCACATTAGTCATTTCATTTCATCACCTTGGTAGGGGTCCATCTTGTTCTAATTAGTTCATAAAACTTTGTTCCTGAACTTTTGTGGATTATCTCTGAACTTTTTTTTTTTTGGCAAATTCCAAGCGGACTTTCTGATTCTTGGCGCTTTTGATTCTTCTCTGCTCATAAAGTCTACAAATGTTGACTGCTGATTGAGGATGGATCACACAGTGTCACATTAGCTAGGACTTGTTCTGCATCACTCCCTTAGATTTCCTTATTCATTTTTTGTTTGCATATTTGATTCTTGCCGTCCCATAACTGCTCTATGTAAATGCCATTTAAATCGTGTAGTTCATCGTTGCCCATTAGTTAGTTAGTTATTCACTTTGCCTTGTTCATATTTAAGTGTTGCTTTTGTTGAGTTTACCTTGTTCCTGTAGTGGATTTATAGATGTAAATTCCGTCCTGTTTTCAGGACTTTGTCACATTGAGGGTAGATGCATGTTAAATTAATCTTCATAAGCAAAAGCACAGCCTCTCCCATCAAACTTACGTAATTGATCCTGCATCGGGTATCAAGTATATAAGGCAAAAGACATGAAAAGAAAAAGACTAATGTACTAATTTAATGGAATGTGCAAAAAATTCAAATTAAATAAGATCAAAATCAATTAAGAAATGTACCGTTTGTAAAAAAAGAATTACAGAACATATACAATATTTGCTCAGGTAGGTTAGAGCGTGGAGTTATAGAGTCTTACCGCGTTGGGAATGAAAGACCAGCTGGGGTCAGCAGCTGATTCCTGTGAAAAAGCTCTGAAACCGATTAGACGCTTCCTGCTCAGAAGTAAACAGGAGAGTAACGAGCTGAAGGGCAGCGGAGGCACAAGATAAGCTAGTTCCAAAGACCGGACTCATCAAAATAAAAGCTCACATTTAAATGATCGTAATGTAAATTCATGAAGCTGGCATCTTACTGCTTTATACTTTGGTCAATATGTCTTAGAAACAGTTGAACAATAAAATCTGATGACAAATCTGAAAAAAATCGTTGATCAGGGAGAGTTTTATGAGCTATATGTTGATCAACTGTGTTAGATAAGTAATTTAAAAATGTTCTAAAAGTTTATAAGGAGTAAGTTCTTATTAGTTATTATAGTAACTGTTCATCAGAAAAATGTACAGTTTCAATACAGTTCATATTTGACTAGGAAAGATTCATCCTGCCTCGTTCATGGCCACTTCTGTTTATTATTCTGCTGCTCTCTCTGAATTTCTGCAGACAACAGAACGAATCCCCTCAATAGGGTCCAGTCTTCAGCAGATGTCCAGGATGTCATGGTTCATTTTATCATAATTGGTAGCTCCACCTCAGGGGAAGAGAGAGACATAAAGGATGGGAAGGGGGCAGAGGGGGGGAGAGGTTGGCAGAGGAAGAGACAGACAGACTGGGGAGATGGGGGGGAGTTAGACAGGAGAGGACAAGCAGGGGAAGGGAAGGATGGATGAGCAGGGAAACAAGAAGAGGGAGCAAAGGGGAGAGGAGAAGAAAAGGGGGGGTAAGTCTCTGTGATAGAGAGCAAGAGGGGGAGGGAAGAGGAAGGAGCCTTCAGCCAACATTTCAACAGGACTCAGGTCTCAGAGCAGAGGGTTTAAAGACTCACGGTGGGTCTCACATTAGTGAGCACAAAATGGCGAACGGAGGCTGGACGCTGCAGACACACTCCGCCATGAGATACGAGATCCCGGGTTAAATGGGTTGATGCTGCAGCGGCCATCACTCGTGCACAAGTGTCGAAATAGCTCTTCTGCAACGGCGGGCACCTTTTAATCCCCGGCTCTGCTCTCTGGCTGTGTAAAATCACTTTTGACAAGGTGTAAAGGATTAACTGATACACATCAGACGAGCGATGCATGAGTAAGATATAGTGCAGAGCTACACTGATGGAACCCACCGAACCAAATGATGAGGCCTGGTCAAAGTATTGATGTCGGAAAAGCCAGTCCTCTTCCTGTCCGATGTGTGCAACCTGAGCTGCTCCTACTGGATTTCAATGTTTCCAGAACATGGTTATTCAAAAAGAACAGACAGAGCCCATTCATTTAAATGCATGTTAAATCCATATATGCTGCTACACTGGTGCTACATGGACAGTTGGTGATCACGTTTAAAATCTGTTTAATATCACAGTGTTAAAATTATAATGGCACATTTAATGAAAAAAGTGTAAATTTGTGAAAAACGGTCAGTGTTTATCATTGGTAAAAAAAGGAGTTTTCTTTTTTGTCTTCCTGCTTTTGTGTAGGCTAATTAAATGAAAGGGGCCGGATTATTATTATGAATGAGTTTGGGTTTAAGTGTTTATTGCATGAACTGCCCCCTTTTCCTGTGCAGTCGTACGTCTTCAGCTCTGTGTTAATTAGTGCCTTTCAGCTCCTGCCTCTTTAAGGCCTCGCTCAGCCCTGGTCCATCCCACTCAGTTCTCACTTGTCAACATCTGGCAGCCTGATTTTGGGTTATGGATTTAATATGAAAGTGTATGAGCATGATTGTGTTTTTGTGGATGTGTGGCCCCGAAACAGAGTTTTCCGATTATGGACTGATGCTCTGAGAATCTTTCAAACATGTATCGTCACCATCTTCACTGCAGTTACGTAACATCTAAACGTATGGCGAGGCATATTAATAAATTAGTGATGATGATGATATAGCATCTGTAAAGCTACAGTTAGCAGCTATTTAGCAGAGAAGCAGGTGGTTATTTACACACGACCCCAACACGGTTATTACAGTAACTGAAACGAAGACTGAAATTACATTAGTTACCAGCTTCTACACAATGAATATACACATTTAAAAATGAAAAAAAAAAAAATCTAAACTAAAACCAAACTATGAGGGGATAGAACTAAAGCTTTAATTCCTGCATTAGTGATGACATAATCCAGGTGAGGAGGGAACCTGGGTGAAGCAGGAAGCGCTTTTTGTGCAGAACTGAAATGACAACGGTATTAAACCTTCTTTCAGCTGCAATTTATTCGTAGCAATTTGAGCGAATCATTTCTGTGGCAAATTGTGAATTGGGTATGTAGAAACGGAAACGGATGAACACACACCCTTATGGTGACAGACAAGGGGAAGGGGAAAAAAAATCCTCTCCAGCTCTGCTCTTCTAAGTGTGCTCAGCTTGATTTCACATGAGCGGAGTCCACACTTTAGAGGCCTTAAGCAAAGACTGACGGAGCATGTGACACGAGGAGAAAGCAAAGCAACGAGAGAGAGAGAGAGCGGGAAAGGAAACCGTGGGTAACATGACGACTGGCTGGAGAGAAATGCTCGGGTCCCACAGCAGATGGTCATAAAGCCTCTTGGGTTGTCACATTATCAGCGAGAGCTAAAGTGGCTTTCAAATCAAAATGCAGCAACTCACTCCTGAGTCTGCTCCACTGCCATTTTTTTAATCGCAGCAGCAGCTAATTATCTGAATCAAAAGCTTGTGTTTCATAACCCTAAGAACCTGACTGCAGAATTACAAATGACAATTTCAAATCCTGGGCAAAGTGCTGCCTTGCTGTGTGAGTGCAAAGTTGAAAAGAGTTTATTTTTTTCCTACTGCTTCTGTGGGAGTGTAGAGAATTCAGAAAAATATCTCTCTGCCTAAAATCTGAAAACAAAACATGTACCAAAAAAAAAGATTAGTCTCTGTTAAGTCAGAGTCACATAATAAGAGAAGAAACTGGGATTGATCAAAGGAAGACGTTTGCAAAAGAGGCTTTTATTGTGTGTCGCTGTGTTGTCCTTGTTTGCTACACTAATGATTTCTGAAAGAAACATTGTTGTGCTACTGGACAAAAAGTCCACACAAACTATAAAAAAATTGAAAATGGCAATATTTGAGAAAGCTGATAAATTAAAATGAATGAAATGGCCACCCGATATTACATTTTAGAAAATCGATTTAATATATATTAGTGCTCTGCTAAAACTAAAACTAAAATCAACACATTTTTTTCTTATCCTTAAACACAAATCAACTCTCTGCCATGTTGAACAATGTCCAGTATTACTATTTAAACATATTCAAATGCCCTTTTCAGTTTTGTTCCGTTGCTCCGATACTACGTTTTTTTTTTTATCTACATCCATGAGTGACAGTGAGAGCTCTCCTACCATAACCGAAAACTAGCATTTCTAAGATGTTTCATCTTTATTAGTTTATAGTGGAGATGCCTTAGTCACCACTGAATGAAATCCTGAAGCATTGTGATGAAAAGAATGGGACAGACGGGGGGTCACACCAACCTTTGACCACCAAAATCTAATCAGTTCAATTCCACAGTCCAAGGAGGAAGCTGGGGAGGACGGGACTGTCCTACAGGAGGCTGGAGTTCGACTCCAGTGTGAAACGTCTTCGTTTGTGCTTCCTGTAAAGTCACATGACTCACATCCTGAGACATTAAGAAACCGTTTACTAAACGTTAACCACGTTCATTTAGTGCCTGAACCAAACCAAGCCGCCACGTTTGCCCATAGTCCAGACAAAATGAAAAAGTTTGAGGCACTGATGCTTTCTGATTAACTTTGGAAATGTCAGCCTGACACTCTGGTATTTTACCATGACACATTTTCACCCTGACATGTCATGTAAAGTGGAATTAGACCAGATGCTTTGTGTTTCCCGTACCCCAAACCTAATGTTCCTGTGCTGGTAGATTCTTTCTTTTTTATTCCAACTTTTTCCAACTTTATTCTAAAATTACTTGCACATAAGGGTCGAGAACACACACACACACACACACACACACACACACACACACACACACACACACACACACACAGAAGAGTGATAAACATCCAGTCTCTGCAGCTAGTCATGATGCCCTGCATCTCCAGCTTGCTCCAATTTGCCATCTTAACACTTGTATCATCTTTTCAGGATGTATTTGTATGTGTCATCATAACTGACAACTGACTTTGCTTTAAAATGTCAAGAAGGACCTAACGTCAGCGTTCTCATAATATCAATATTATAATTTAGTCAGTAACGTCTTTAATTTCATTAATGTCTGGACATTGAGAATAAGAAGGATATTTTCTTTAATCTTTTCAATGATTTAAAGCCATGATAGAGACAAACTATTAAAAGGATAATATTGTGTAGAGAGAAAATTCAGAAAGCAATTGGTTTTGTTTAATGTTTTTGAATTTTTACTTTCTTTTTTGAAAAAACTAATAAATGATAAAGGGCTTTCTAAGAAGTATATCGGATTAGACAGTAAATACATGGTCTCCTGATTGGTTCTGTAAATAAATGCAGAAGTGTCATGATGGTAATGCTATCATAATTTATAATAATTCACATTGATAAGTTCTGCAGTTTTAGCAGACAGCCCTTCCGTGCTTTAGGTATTTTGGAATTGTTCCATATTCCCTTAAACCTTCACTGTCCTGTCTCTGCACTTTTCCTGTTAGTTTGATTATATGCAGTTGACAGGTAAAGTTTCAAGTCCATTCATTACCATGTCCAGTGTGGTCAAAATACAGCTCATAAAATATAGTCCAAATTATAAATACTGATGAGGTTATTAATAAAAAATGTCTTTGGGGCTAAAGTTTTGGCATTTGAGAGTGCCAGTTTCATTAACTTAGGAGGACAGAGGCTGAACTTAAATTTGGACAAACAAAGTTTAATATTGGATGTTTCATGTTTTCTTTAGGGTTGATGATTTTTGTGGAGGTAGTACTAATACACATCTGGTTTGATTATTTAAGAAAATAACAGTGAGTTCAGACCCAGAGATCTAGTTTAAAAAAGGGACTTAAAGGTAGTGAAAACAACACATGTACAAACCGCGACTCGCATTTCCACCATTTTTGCACTTACCACCATTATGAAAACCAGATGTTTGTGGTCACAATCTGTCAAAGATCATGTAGTTTGAAGTAGCTGATTATTTTCATGTGGTGCTGAAAAAACACCCCCACCCCTAAATGCTGCCACCAGCAGTGATGAGCCCGGTGTCATTTAGAATTGAGGCCATATAATTCAGTCGTGGTTTCATTAGACCAGATCTTTTTCCTCACATTGTGAGAGTCCTTCAGGTGCTGTTTCATGTCTTTGGCTAAACGGAAGACTCTTCTTCAGGAAGTCATGAAGCAGATTATTAAAAGCTCCTGGTGTGAGTAGTGACAGCGGGGATGGCCCCCCAAAAAAATAGATGTTTGCATAAATAATCACAAACTAACCCATTAGCGGAATATTAGACTATATGGTGAAGTTCCCTTTAAGCTTAACCCACTTTTTCTTCTGATCAACTGAAGCAACAAATAGTGTTATTTACTGTACAACAATGTGATTTTCTTTCCTATTTGAGTTATAAATCAGCACATTCAGAAAGACTCTGAAATCTTCAAAACTAACCCGCTGCCTGAAAAACACTCGCTACAGTGTTTCACAGTGTCGGTTAACGACCTGGCTACAGCACTTTGTACCAAAAGAAACCAAGTAGAACAGAGAGTCAGAGGATCTGACGCTGGTGAGTCCAGCGGCTGAGGAGAACATGTACCAGACGAAAATAGATGAATGGAAACTTCAAAGTGAAATTTTCCCCGTGTCCAGAACCACCACCAAAACACAAAAAGAATATCGTGCATCCCTGATGCAGCCACTGCTCGGCTGGTGCCATAAAATATTCAGAATATTTCGCCACTGGGACCTTGTTTAGTATTTTTGTTTGTGTGGTATTTCTTGTCATCATTTATGTGCCCTCCACCTCGCCGACAAAAGCCTTTTTCAGCATTAATGGTGAAATTGAGTTTCACCCTGTGTTACTTCTGCACTCTGTAGAAAAGTTCCCAGCAGACCTTGATGCAGAAGTTGGAAGGAGGTGAGGGGCTTTTGTCTTCTCCGAATTGTTATCTGAAATTACGAAGCCTTGGGATTCCTGCTCACTACAATCCAAATCAGATTCATTTTCATCAGCTCAATTAGTTTTTAGATACTGCACTTTGTATCTCGTGGTTTAGTTGCTCACCGCTCCTGTAAACTATAGTGACAGGAAAACTTTCAGTAATAGTTGAAAACGTCTGACTGAGGTTAAAGGTCGACAGTCTAAACTTTGTCTGCAGCCAGGTGCCTCCAACATCTGACGACAAAATCAGTGATACGCATTTGTATAGGTGAACATCTGAGACCCCCATCAAACATTCTGCAATAGTTCTATTCCAGGTTCCGTCCTGTCACACACCCTTGGAAAAGCTCCATAGTGTACGGTGGGAGCGTGGTTAAAGCTGCCACCTCACAGCTAAAAGGGCCCCAGTTCAGGTCCGTGGCTGTAGCCCTTCGGTGTGCAGTTTGCATGTTCTCTCTGTGCTCATGGGTTTCCTGCAAGTTATCCGATTTCCTCCCACAGTCCAAAGACATGCACATTAGGCTATTTGGTGACTCTGAATTAAACATAGATGTGAGTGTAGATGTCTTTCTGTTTTAAGCCTGTGATGGACCCTGCTTCTTGCCCAGTGGCAGCTGGCCTAGGCTTGTTTACAGGTAATGGATGGATGGACAGTCAAACTGAATACTACACCTCTCTTCCATGGAATGAAAGCTAATTTCTGGTGTTTTTTCTCCGACACAGCGTCATTGGTTAAAGCAGGCCTGACTGAACAATGAACAATGAACAGTGGCTGGAAGCTCCTCTAGCATCAGTCTGCTTGTCCACCCATACGCCAAATTAATTTTACCTGGTACTTTTAATGCTGTAGTCACCGACAGGGGTCAGCATGAGCTTTCTAACCAGCCTCACGTGCAGCTGCACTGGTGACACCTGTTGGACAGTGAGTGAACAGGTTTACTATGCAGTTTCACGTTAAAATCTTTGTGATTTATTTTTTTTTTTTATTCCCCACTAGAATGTGGATGGGTAAAATATAATTTTTACCATTAGGAGTATTACTTTGTCCTCAGCCACAAGGACATTTGATCATGTAAAGGCCATTCTTTGTACAGCTACTACAGAGACTTCAGAGTACTCAGAATAATGACGATTTCAGCCATATAGAAGACAAGCTACCTGGAATCCACATGTGGGGCAATTGCTGGCTGAACAGGTCACTCGGCTGTATCGTCCTCCAATGCTGATTGATGTACGTGTGTCACACTGACATGTTGGACTGTGTCACTGTTCTGTGGAGAGCAAGGAAGACACAGTCATTTGACTTTTGGTGAAAATCCAACTGTAACAACGATTGCCATTTAGAGAAAATTTACCAAAATCTCTCCAAAGGAGGTGGTGAGCAAAAAGCACATTTTCCTCTAAGCGGCAGTGGAGTAAGGGTAGAAGTAACAAATTAAATGGAAGTACAAGTACCTCAGAAATGAACTTGAGTGAAGTACTTGTTGCCTTTGAGTATCAATTACTTAAAATCCCAGATCAAAGCCTTTACATTTCGAAAGTATCACAGCTTGAAACTACTTCCCATAATAAATGAACAGATTGGAACAGTATTCATCTGAGTTTTATTATGCTATTACTGTGCCATCAATTTTAAACTACCAAATGCACCATTTACCAAAGAGAGTCAGCCTGGGTGAGGTCGGTCACTTCACATTGTTTCCTGTTCGTTTTCTGCAGAGTTTTGTGACATCACAGATTAGAGATTGACACACTGCTCTCCACTTCAGGTTTCTTGCTTGACGGCTACATCTTGGGATTTAGAGTTGTGGTGAAATGGTTTTGGTCTACATTTTCTATTCTGCTTTTGTTGATCACATGCAAGCTTGTGTCAGTTTCATTTTGTTAGGAGCTCTTATTTTGACAGTTTAAAGTTAGATATGGAAACATCTTTTGAGGCAGGCAACTTCTGTGTCTAGCTCTAACTGAATAATTGATTATTACCCTTTTCCAGAGTTTATACATTATAGTCTTTTGTAAGTCACCCTGATGAGGCCTGTGCGCTGAAAAACACAACTGGGATGAGGATGATCCTTCTAGCAGACCCATTTCTGGATTACTGCCACTTCAGAAGCTTGTTAAGTGCTGAGCACATCTACAAAGATGATCTTTGTTTGACTTTTGACCATTTGTCAAGTGAAAGATGATGCCAAGGATCACAGAGGACATTCACATCTGTGTAAAAGACGTTTTGGTGTTCACACTAAGCTCCTACCTCTACATCCTTAAACACTCATAGCATTAGTTTATTTAGACTAAAAACCGGATTAATCAGTCGAGTCACTGATTTAGTGTTTGTGCTCTGAAAGGAACCAGAACAACCTCAGGCCTCCGTGATGGTGGAAGAGACATCAAAAGTTATGCTACTGTGAACTGTTTGGGAAGCGTTCTTGTGATCACTTTGCACAAGCAAATTTGCAGTATTGTTGAGTATCTATGGTAACAAGTTAGCACCTCAGCCCACAATTAAAACTGAAGTGTGCTGTCATCCTCAGTGTACAGTCTGTGACCTGTGCAGTCCAGACTAATGCTGTGCAGGAAGTGTCTTTTCGTCCTGTTTTTCAATATTTAAATTGTTCACGTGAGTAATGACAAAGTGACTTATTGATAAATTTCATTAGGCAAGATCAGGCAAGATTAGATTTTCCAAAGTGAATTATGTGTAGGTGATACACAATGACACACTCTAACAATCGAATCAGTGACCTGTGAGTCCGGATGATTTATTGGCAAGTGCTTTTGGTTCAGTGTGAACTTATTTTGGACGCGCTCGGAGTCCACTTGGTCTGCACAGTCACTGTGTTCACAGGACTAAAGCAAGCGAATAGACTTGAAGCGTATCCTGCGGCATAAAAGCCATGCGCCATTAAAATCACGATATATCTGTCAGTTACATTTAAGCCAGTTTTGCACAGCTTGCTGATTGACAGTTGACTGTGTGTATGTAATGAACAGAGTCTGTTTTCATTTTGTGTTGCATTGCTGGTGGCTTATAAAAGCCTTATGGCCTGATAACTGTTGAATTTTTATTTTGCTGGCAAGTCATGATTTTTCTACAGAATAGAAAATATGTACAATTTCTAGTGCTGGTGAAACCATCCAGATGTCTTACATTTTCTAG
Organism: Channa striata; assembly: GCA_033026295.1. Classification (NCBI taxonomy): domain Eukaryota; kingdom Metazoa; phylum Chordata; class Actinopteri; order Anabantiformes; family Channidae; genus Channa; species Channa striata. Next base: position 26,315,362 of record CM065173.1, on the reverse strand, counting down.
AACACACACGTTTTCGTATTTTCTATAGTGTTTCAAACTACGTATGTATTATCTGTTGTCTTTAATATTCTTGCACTTGCTAATACTTCACTTCAATGGACAGTATTCTTTCATCAACATGACAGCAAAATCTGTCACTTCTTCCCTCTTCTAAATCTCTTCAGGTGCATTTTTTCTGTTAGATATTTTCCCTAGTACATATGCCAAATGTCCTAATGATGACATGTTGGCAATCAGCAGGTCAGCTCGTGGTGTGCTGCATACGATCGACTCGAAGTGTTTCAAATGACAGCTCTACACAACAAAGAACCTGAATTTCTGGCTGAATGAACAGACAGCAGCTGCTTTTCCTCTTCCACGTATACCATTCAACACAAGAAGGAGTCATGTCTATATGGACTTTTGTCCCAGAGGAATGGACCTGGCAGGAGACCTGAGACCAATTTGTGACCTTCCTTGAATGCAGGCCGTGGGCTAGAAATGGAGTGTAACAGGGTCTTGAACTCATATTTGACTGGATTGGACACTTTCTGCCATGTCTTCCTCTCTGAAAAAAAGCATTGCCAGACAGAAGAAACCTGAAGCCAGTCCATCTTCTATATCTAATCTTGTCTCATGTCAGTCTCTTTTACTTTGGCAACAGTAGGAAAAACAGTCGTTTTTATTTTGTTTTTGTCCTTCTTCTTGTTTTTTCTTCTTGTCTTCACTTAAGCCCTCTATTTGCACATTGTCCTGTGCAGATTCTGTGTTCTTTGTCTATGGCTGCTAAAACACAAGAATTTCCCCACTGTGGGATTAATAAAGTTCTATCTTATCTTATCTTTCATCCTGTAAACACTTTTACCAGAAATTACGTGCAGTGTATTTTACACTTGCCAAGAACTGGAAATGCATCAAAAAGTAACATCTGATCAGTAGGACGTTCAAAGAACTGGACAGGATTTAAATTTTGTACATCACTCAGAAGTAAATGAAAGTCAATGGTGCATGTGTGACACCCTACAAATCTATAGAGACAGAGGATTTGAGAGCAAACAATATTCTCAACCCAGTACTTTTCCAGTTGCAATTACATACATATATATGCAACATGTACATGCATTTGCTGTTTGTCACTTTTAGAAAAAGAGATGAAATGAAATAAGAACGTTAATTAAAAACAAGTAAAAATGACTTTTAAACTATTAAATAAAACTAAACCATTAAATGTAAACATTCATCATTGCTATTATATTCAAAGATCATGGCTTGACATTCCATTGTTTGTATAGTTCGGTCAGCCAGCTCACAATCAACACATTATGTTCATGTGAATATGACCAGAGATGATGTTGAGTGTTAAGATTTACCATGGGTAACACAGCAGGGTGCAAGGCCAATTAACTTGCCCCCACATCAAGAACTTGGTAACAATGGGCTTTGAGATGTACTCACCCAGGAAATTGTTTTGGTAATTGAGAAAGTCCCTATTGCTTAACAATGTCATACGCCTCCCCAGCCGTATTAGCATGGCTGGCTGAACTGTTTGAACGGCAGAAGAAGTGGTAGCAGCTGTAGCAAAAGGGGCCACACAGCTTAAAAAGTATGTACTCAACCTGTTCTCGTTCTCGAGGCATCAAAAAGCGTTGCTTTGTCCCGTCCCTTCTGTGTTACAAGCTGATGCAGGTTTTGTGTCTATAACAACTCATTCCATTTCCGTCAAATGGTGAAGTTCCTGGAGTGTCCCACACTGACGCCAAAGTGTACCTGTAGTCAAAACTGGACACCGTTGTTTAGACGGTGTCAAACTGCAGTGCTCCTAGTGTTCAGAAGTACTGCCAAAGTGTATGTGGCATCACTGTGATATGCCAAAAATCTTAAAAAGTTGTGCACTTTCAGACTTTAGGAAGAGTCGACACCTGATGCTGGGTGTAGTGTAAGAGTGGGCAGTTGGAGGGCAACCAATTTGAAGCGAGATTCTATGGCTTTAGTTTAGGGCAGGGGTGGGCAAACATTTGGGCTCAAGGGCCACATTGACATTTAAAAACTGATAGACGGGCCGGGGCAATGCATGCATATCAAACAGAAACATTTAAAAAAACGTTGTTGATCAAGTGCATCGAAGTCTGGTGTTAGTTTTGTTATTGCAATTCTCAAAACAGATCTGAGGTGTTCATCACTCGGCAGGGAACTGTGGGCTGCTTTGTTGTGGTTCATCACACTGAAAGTCTGTTCACACACAAAAGTAGAGCCAAACAGCAGTAGCGTCCTCTGTTTTACCTGCAGTCAATGAAGCATAAAACTCATCCAGTTTAAGAGAGTGGAACTTCTCCTTCAAGGTGGCGTCGCAATGAAGATCAGTCAGTTCCATCTGAAACTCCTGTGGCACCGCTTCACGACCTTGTGTGAAGGAGCATGAGACCAGCTGAAGTGACTTGTCAATTTTTCCAAAATCAGAGAATTCTTCATGCAGGTCGTTCAATGATTTCCTGTATTTTGTCACATGTCGAGGTGCCTCTTGCAGAGTGGCCAGTGTGGGGAAATGAGAGACTGACTTGCTTTGAGAATAAAGCTAACTTTGTAAATTTCGCGTACTAACTGGTGTTTCCCATGTAGCTTGTGTGTCAGTATTTCAACAGCAAAAGCTAAATCCCAAAGTCAATCTTTGTCACTGAGCTCAGGAAAATCATCATCTTTCTCAAGTGGTAACCTCCTGTTTGAGCTCCCACGCTCGTTGACGTACTTTCCTCAAACTTAACCAGCGGACATTGCAGTGGTAAAGAAAGTCCTGGTGATCAGCATCAGTTTTTTCATAAAACTGACGGTGCTGAAGTCCTCTTGCTCGAATAAAGTTAACGAGTTTTACAACTGGCTTCACTACGTGGCCAAGTTGCAATACGGATTTACACAGTGCTTCCTGGTTGATTATGCAGTGTAAGATTCTTCAAGATTCTTTTGCGGTACCCGACGTTTTTCATAGTCAGATTTGGTGATTTGTCTGTAGTAACGTTGAGAAACGTGTGACACGTCCTCTCCCCTTGTTTTCCCCTTTAGGGGTTCCATGGACAAAAAGTCCTCTGTTACCTCAAAGTTTCTTATGAAAATTAAAAGCTGGGCAGTGTCCTTGATGTAATTACTTTCATCCAATGCCAAGGATTAGAACGGAAATGGCTTCTTTTTTTTGTTTTGCTTGCTAGCCAAGTCCTCGTCAATTAGTTCAACACAGCGAGTCACTGTCCTGTGTAGCCTGATTTTTTTCAAATTTGTTCTTGCTCTCAGGACACAGAATACCTAGTGTATCCACCTTGCACTCTTTGAGAAAATCCCCTTCAGAGAAAGACTTACTGGTCTTTGCTAATTTCAATGCCAAGTAACTTGCCTTTGTGCTTCATTGTTGGATGGAAGTTTATCGGATAAAGGTGTTTTGCTGAGCCTGAAAAATTGCTGCCATAGTTGTCCACTCTTTATTAAACTTTCGGCACTCGCTGTGGACTTTTTTTTTCTTTGGCCCACTTATTGTTGCAGGTGGGTTCAGAGCAGTAGTAGATTCAAGGAGACAAGGAATAGCAAGGAATAGTTAATGTGTCACTGCGCCCAATGCTCCGCCTGGTGGAACGCCAGTATGGGGGTTAGCATTGGACAATGTGTTTTACAGCAAGCAGCGAAAAAAACATCAACAATTCAACGATGAACAAAACAATAAATATACAATAATAAGTATTTAATTGTCATTGATCAAACTATTAGCAACATGAATAAATTACACTTTAAACCTGTTGGTTTTAAGACACTGCAAAGGATCTTCACCCTGATGATAAAATAATACATTGTTCCCTGAGGGGATGAGTCAAATCAGACGTGATTGAACTTTACATTTACATTTACATACGCTTTCTTCAGGGACCCGACCTTATACGAGTAAGAAGCTCTTTCATAGCTAAACCATCAATTTAGCTGCACACTCACAATAACCTGTAACCAGTTTTTCCGTTTAACAGACAGTGAGTTGGTCAACTGATAAAAGAAACTGTACGAGCAGACTCGATAAAACATTTCCATAAAAGTGTGTCAACATTAGAACTGCGAAGCTTCCGATAAAAACACATACACTGATGTGCTTTTTTTTTTTACACACAGATTTTCAGAAAATCAATGCACATTTCTTTTGTTTTTGCCCTAATCATGATTAAAAATTAACAACCATGGTCTACAAAAAGAATTTCATGATGTGATTCATCTGACGACAGAACACGGCAGCGTGAGCCCATACAGTGATGTCCAGTTGAGAATCATGGCTGTTTTTAATGCAGTGCGGCCTGAGGGCCCAAGGGTCACACGCATCCAGTTTTGACCTTCAGACCAAAGAAGAATCATTCTTATTCTCGGAAGATCCCACAGTCTACAGACGATATCATCAAAAGATTCAAAGCCTCCGCAGCTTTACAGTGAAAAACATTTTACTGAAATTGTTCCACAGTTCTTTGGTGCAGATTGTTGAACATCTGCCCACTTTACATTCAACAAGCTCTGTCTCTCCAAAACGCTCCTTTTATACTGACCTGTTGCCAATTAACCTAATTAGTTGTCAAATGCTCCTCCATTTGTTTTTTGATTTCCAGCCTTTTTTCATGTGTTGCTGCGATCAAACTCAAAATAAGCTAAAAATGTCCCCCAAATATTTTATTAATACATTTTCCATTTATTGAACACATCCTCTCAACTTTAATGGAACTGGGTTTGTAGATGAACCGATTGGCTTTTAATACATATCGTGAACTGTATGTTGCAGAGAGAAGAATGTCATGTAGGCAACGTAAACAGAAGTTGTTGTCAACCTTGAGATGGACTGGTGGCCTGTCTGCCGTGTACGCTGCCTATGATCCTGTAAAGGTCACTGAGCACTGGATCCTATGCCAGCTGTCACTGGAGGGGGCGTTACAATAATGAAGAGATTGTAGTAGTTAATGACTCAAAGGTAAAACTCAGAAAATAAGACCCATGGTTGCAAGAAACATGAATTATCCATCATCCATCCCTGTACTTTTTATTCCAAGAAGAAATATGCACTTTTATCATGTCAGCAGTCAAGCACAGGTCAAACACATCGAACAGTTCGCTCACATTCTAAATTTAAAGTTTTCAATTCACTTGTCAAGCATGTCTTCAGAATGTGGAGGAGGAACAACCACTGCAGCTTGCTACAGAACTTCAGTCTTAGTGTTTCTTAACAGTCATAGGAAATAACTTCAGCCTGCAAATGCGAAAACTTAACTTGATTAAGTGAATGATGATTTATTTTTTTAGGACCACATTTCAGTCTGTAAGTCTATAAGTATATTATAAGATTTGAATCATGTCATGTTTTATGTAGCTTGTGTTTCGCTCCAAAATGTTTAATTAATGAGCACCGGCGGTGTACAGTATCAAAGCTGATTCCTCCCTCCCTTCCTGCCCCCCAGCACAGTTTTTTCCACCTCACTGACCATGTTTACGTTCGTCAATGATTAATAAGTGTCAATGAAAGCCTCTGAAAAAAGCTGCTAATACTTCTCATGTCTGACTCGTATCACTCGTATGAAAGATTCATCACTAGAATGGTCCGTGCTCAGCGGAGTGTGTGCACTGAAAAATGATCTTCAGTCTGTAACTTAACGACACTGAGAACATTTTATGTGCTGAGTATAATGACAGTTGTTTGACTTGAATGATTCCGTACATATTGTAGCTTATGTGGGTAAAACGTTCACGTGGTGGACGCGCAGAATCCTGTGCTCAAGATGCTCTGCCTGTGAAACTAAGGCTTTATGGGTCGTTCGGTGCATCTCTTGGTTTGCTTGTCTCCTGTCATATGTTTTTTGGACTCTACACAAACTCTATAAAGTCTGCACCTGGCCACCTCGTGCAGGCATATCCGCCTTAAATGTGGTGTTTGGAGTTTGACATAAAGGTGCAGCAACTTTGCTTCAAGCACTCGCTGGGTGTTAAAACAGCTAGTTGAAGTGGTTCGGGCAGGATGCTGGTGCTGAGTTTGCCCTGCCTGACGAGATCTGCATTAGTTGGCACAACTAAAGCAAGAAAAGCCCCATGGACTAATGATATTTTTAATGACCAGCACTTCAAATGTTTTACTGGGGTTGAAATTTGCTTTGCTGTTCTTGATGGCAGATGGTGATGGTCAAAAGCAGTGCAAAGTGATCTTTATGGTGTTACTGCACTAAAGACTCTGGCAGAACTGTTCCTTTTTATTTCAAAATTTATACACTTACAGTTGTGGCCCATTAATTGTGCATTATTTTGTTTCCAGCTTCCTTCCTTCTGTGGCGTGGTCCTAAGAGGCCTTACAGTGCAAATACACCTGCAGGTTCTTAGTATTGTGATGTGATGTTACAGCATGAACGGTGCAGCGATAAAACTGAAACAACCTCAGATTACATGACCTATACAGCCCCAACAAATGTCTGTCATTATAACATTTACATTTTGTGTAAAGAAGGATCCACTAGAAAGCTCAGTGACGCCACCAAAAGTCCTGGAGGACAATATGCAAAACAACTGTGGTGGACCAAAGAAGAAGAAATTAAGCGGCAAAGACAAACTTCTACACAACAGTTGGACAGATCAAGAACACCCTCTTGTTACACTCAAAAAAATGTTTCATTTCAAAATCTGACTTTAACTTACATGAACAATGGCTCAAAACGTTTCCCTTCGGACCATCTTGTACATTATTTTTGACTGTTATAGTAAAACATCCTCACAGGTCAATAATCAGGACAACTTTTCCAGCCTTAAATGAAATGTGCCAATAACATACCTAAGGAAATATTTTGCATAACTCAAAAGTGCATGTTTGACCTGCATCAATCTTGTTCAAGCTCACTTACTCCAGAAGCTTGTTTTCTGTTTTTAAAATTTTAGTATTTGATTTTTTATTTTACTCTTCTGCATTATGAGGCATACATACACCTGATGTAATACAGGATATGAACATCTTTTGCAGTGAAGAGAGTTGGCCATCTGCTTTTCCATTTTCTCAGTCACTATATGTCATTATTTGTCTTTTTAATATCTGACAGCATTGCAGTTCTCTCCTGCTCGAGACTCTCGGTGGTTTCTGCTTTTGGACAATAGTTTAGTTCGGCTCTTTTTGGTTTCTTCACATTCAATGCTGCTAGGCTTCTTTTGTCAGTGGCCTTGTTCTTCAGTGAATTTATCTCAACTTCAGCACGCCCAAGGCCTCTGAGTTTGGTCCCGAAGTTGGCCACTTTATACTTGAGACTGATTTTCCAGCAATAACCATTGAAAGAGGATGGGTTTTATCAAGATCCTCCACTACATCGTTCCAATCACTGTCAGTGGGTAAGCTTTGAATGTATGATGCTTCAAGGCATCATCTACATCTACAGGTAGTATCACTTTTGTAATTTATTTCAGAGACGTCTGATAGATTTATAAACTTGTTTTAAAAATCAGCATCTTGAAGACGAATTTCTTGTTGAAATGCAAAACTTGTCTCTACGCTCTGGTATAATTCCTCAGAGTGTGAAACCCCATTGGGCAGAACAAGCTTTCTGGCAACATTGTGATCAAGGATGATCCTCAGTCCTAGCTCTAAATATAAAAAAAAATAAATAAATTCAACAACTTACATGGCATTTAAGTAGGAGTTTGTCTTTATACATCTTGAGCATAGACTTCAGTTTCTTTCAGCAAACCAACGTGTGTCTTCAGCGTAACCTACGGGGTGGTCATCTACCAGTTCTCCATGCTCAATAATAACCGCCTCTTTCACATGTGACATGTTTAACTCGTAAGCTCTGAATTGCTCTCTATACCAAGCAGTCAACTTTTTCACTAGAAAATGAATCTTGCCCTGCAAAACACAGATCTGCAATATTTCAGTAAACTCGGGCAGACCGAAAAACCCGTCAAAGTGTGACAGGTCTGTTTCTAAGACGATGAGTATGACGACCAATCTGTTTAAAGACACTGCTTCGCCTCAAACCTCATTGTCCACTGATGAACAAAAGTTCCAAAGAAGCAAGTGATGAAAGGGGGGTGCTTAAAGATGGTTTGGGAAAAGATTGATGTTTGAAAAAAAAAGAACACTTTGTATCCTTGGCGCGATTTTCAGTAATTTTACATTCAATATATGATATTGATTAATCAGAATGGACAGGGGCTACGACAAGCTCCACTCTGTCTTTGAGATTCAAAATGACATGCCAGCCAGGTTCATCCTCTGGAATGATGGGACCAATAATGAAAGGCAACAATCGAAACAAAGCCCAATTTTCATGAGCATTTACCCAATATTTTCTTTCCTGAGAAAGTTTGTGGGATCAGGTGAGGACAATTAGTTTAATATCCCCATTTGTTCTCAAAATGTTGGATCGAAATTTTAAGTTTATCTGAAGTGAAATGTTTTTTTTGAGATCAAAAGAGCAAAACAACAACAAGCTCCACTGTAATAATACCCTCAAAGAAATCATGTTCCATTTCTGGGGGATAGTCTGCAGTGACGTGGAAATGATTGAGACTCTTACTTAAAACTCCACCCAGTTTAACACTGCAGCACATGCCTGCAGTTTCCAGAGCAGATTTTAAATGTGCTCTGTCAAGTCCCTGTGGTCCAAGTTCAAAAACACCAGCAGTTAATAAGTGAATTTCTAATTTCTTTGCTACACAAAACCTGCTAATGTATTGTCCAGAAAAACATTCTACAAAACCTGCAAGTCAACGAGTTACAAACAAACTCGGCAAGTTCTTCGATGACAGCCTGACGGATCTAATTCCTCCAATAGTTCATTTATTGTTCTTCCTGGGGTGTGAAAGACACATTGTGGTTTCAACAGTATTACAGCAAATTTTTTTCTCTATTAATTTTGGCAGATTTTCAACAGCAACATCATAATTTTCTGACAAAGATTTAATTTCAACTTCTGGATACATCAGCTGAGCAACCAGCTCCGGCATCTTCAGAGCCGTCTGACAAACATGCTACACTTGTTTTAAAGTCTTTCAAAGAATTTGAATTATGCTTACTGTTTTTGTGTTGAAAGCATTTCTCTTGACATAGCAGCCAAGAAATACACAATTAGCTGTCTCCATATTTCTCAAATGGTTCAAATATGAAGAATAAAATCTCTTTGTGGAAAAGTCTGTGCGTTCACATAACTCGAGTAAATAAACTTGAAGCTTTTTGTGAAAAAACATGTGTTATTTCAGTCTTAAATGCACATGGATAATTTTATTTTACACATGGATAATGCTGGCCACTTCCCTGACTTGTAATGTTTCAGTAATTTGTACCTACAGCTCTCCTTGGTAACACAATGCCTGCACTGCCACGCACACGTCATTGAAAGACCGAGAAAAGGAAAAAATAATATCCAAGAATGGCTGTTTATGGAAATGCGATGGCAAGTTATGTGAGACCACAGGAAGATTATGATGCAATTCTGTTAAAGAAGGACAAATTATATTTATTCCTATAATGTTTCTAACCACCTTAACTCATGCCATACCTCACCTACCATAACTTTACATTTACATTTATTGAGAGATTAGCTGCATCACAGCTCTCAAATTTCATTTTTCAAATTGTGACTGTTTGAGAGTGAAAATTTGCCATCTGTAAAAACGGCATTCACTTCCTCCAAATGCTTACCGCTCAATTTTTCTTCACAATCAGGGTTATGAAATAACTTCAGATTAACGGTTGTCTTGGACCATAAAAATAACTGGTTGGAATTCGCGTTACATTTGGGGAGCAACAGTCACTGATCCAAACGTGCTTAACGTCAGACAAATCAAACATGTCCAATAACTACTTTTTACTAAAACCCAATTGCAAAGTACTAATTACGTACTTACCAGCAATTTCAGCCACGCCTGATGATGACACACTACATATAGATTTGCCTCTTCCTCATGAAACGCAGATTCCCGTCTCTTGGACCTGCTCATTTGGATTCGCTCAGTAGCGACTCATTGGATGATAGTGAACCAGAAGACGTGGAGCCCTAGGAATTCATCCTTACAAGGCTTTGAGTGAAGGTTCAAGCAGGGAGAAACCTGCCACCCCCCTCTACTCATCACACACAAGCGTCCGGGGCTGAACTGTCAGCTCAGACTCAGCCAGTACTTCACAGCTCATCGGACAGTGCGGACGGGATAATGACCTGAAGCACAAGCCACAAAATCAAATGCACCTGCTTAATATACGTTGGTACATTTACTTTTAAAGTTGGCAACAACTTTGCAAGTGAACACGCAGTTTTCTCATTAGGCCCAAATATGTCCAAACACAATTTTCTCGACTCGAAAAAACATGACCATCACCAGGTTCTATTGCCTTACACAAACCCGTGAGGATAATTCCACTTTGACCAAATGAGCAGTTCCGTATTTCGCTCCGATGCACGTGTTTATGCTACATAAATCTAGCATATGGGTTTGGTCTTTCGATTTCTAAAGTAAAATGAAATATTAAGTATTTTCACAGCTCATTGAGTTCCCAATGACTTTAAAATAAAATGAGGAATCAATGGTAATCTCATTGTCTCGTCTTTCTCCTACCAGTTTCTTAATCACAGCTACTGATCACCTGATAATATCAAATTAATGAACCCTGGCAAAGTGTGTGTGTGCACTGCTGTCTGTGATATGCTCTATTTAAAAAATAGAAATCATCTCATAATGTTACATTACGGAACAGAGGCACTCCTCGTGTGTGTGTGTGTGTAACATGCAGCAGTAATTTCCTGGGTCTGTGTCAGAAGGTTAATGATGCACGGGGTCATTAATCAAGGTACAATGAGGTGCTGTTGCAACAAGACCTGACAGTCATGTATTACACGCCTGCGTCCATGTATGCTTTGCCTTCCTCAGAGTACACAGTGTGTGTGTGTGTGTGTGTGTGTGTGTGTGTGTGTTTGCCTGCAGCCATACACCGCACCTTCAATGTGTGCACGCATGTCATTTTGTGTTTGAGTGTTTTCAAAATTCTGGCGGCGTGTGCGTGTCATTGGCACAGCAGGTTTTTCAGTAAAGCTCGACAGTCTTGAGTGTTTTGTGGTGTGACAGCTGTCACACAGCGCACGGCTTCTTTCTCCTGTGTGTGTGTACTAATGCGTAAAGACATCCTCCAACACCAGCTCACTGAGATGAATAGAAAAAAAAAACGGAGTGTCAAGGTCAGGGCTTGTATCTCAAAATCAATCTTTGGAATTCTCCAAAAGTCAACACACAAGTTTTCAATGAGGCCTCGCAGCAGTAAGAGCAGGACGGTGAGGTCACGACTTCCCACAGACTGTGATGTGTCGTAGTTTTTCCTGTATGGTAACAGAAGATAACAGGTAACAGGATTTATTATGATTTATGTCCATACATTCATTGCAATGTGTGTAATCCACCGCGTGACGCCACTGTGTGAAACATCCTCATCAGCCAATCCACTCACACACTGGACAACGTGATTAGAAAGAATGCTTTCAGTCCACTCTCGCTCATAATCCCCGAGGTGTGTGTCATATCCATTTGTTTGCAAATAATAATAATAATAATAATGCACTTCCTCTCCACAACCGCGGCTGCTAATGTTGTGATTCCGTTTTCATCTGCACGTCCCTGCTTGTGCTTGAGGCCGTGATTTTAATTTAAGTTGCCGATGACTCTGAAAACTGCAAATAAAATAGCGTTTTGTATAAATGCAGTTTAGGCTAATTTGTGGCGGAGAAATAAACTCCTCTGCACATTTTCTGTGTTGCGATAAGAGCGACTGAAGCCTGATTTTTATGGCAGAATGTGTGTGATCGACCCAAATGAACCAAATTTCCCCTGCTAATTAAAATGTTAAATTGCATTTATCGTGGTTTCTATACACTATGTTAAAATAAGAACTGCTATTCCAATCAGCTTAGGACACCTCAGCTCTTCTCCATTGGTGGAGTTGGGAGGGATTTCCTGTGTGGATTAATTACATCAATCTGATGTATTTTTGACCTTTGAAGTGAAATTATTACACTCAGATGTGTAGTAAATATGGGCCTGATCATATTTTTTTCAGTTATGTTGAAGGTTCACAAACCTTCAGGTGCTGATGTAAATGGAATGGGATGGGACACCAAAACTGTACAGGCCAACCTGTTACCTTTGTTTCTCTAGCTTACTTTATTGTTTCTGGATTCTGAACGGTGCCACGAACATATGTGGACATTTTATTCAGTTAATGCAAACGCTACAGACACCGTATCTCAACGTTTTTTACACTTACAATCAGACTTCATATTGGCACACAAACAAAATCTGTGTAAGCTGCAAAAGTTATGCACAATCAGGGAAATGCCACCCCCAAAAAAAGTCTTGAAAACCAATCTACAAAATCACCGTAAAAATCCTTGTGTAGTTGAGTGTTGTTGCGCTACATTATGTGCAGAACTCGTCATATTCTTTTACAGTGTCCTGCAGGCTGACTTTTCTTTTGACGGGCAGATTCTGGTGTCGTACAGGTACGTCCCATAACTCTTAATCTTTGAGTGTTCACAGGAAGTGCCGTCACTATTTTATTTTGAAGTCTTCTGTATTTACCGCTGGTCTGTAAAGCATACTTGCTCTTATCAGTGACATATCGGTGAACTGAGGGTGAAATAAAGTCACCAAGGACAATCTTCTGGGGGTGTGGACGTCTTTATTGAAACACACACACAAAAACACAACGCAGAGTGAGATCCTCTACACTTACTCTAATTATGCAATAATAATGACAATAATATATGACACAGCGTTGAGGCAGAGAACCGCACTCAGAAGTTTAGCTGGTCACATTTTTTGCTGTCAGTTCCCTGATCAGGTCTTTTGCAATGTCACAAAAACATAAATTTAAAATTATTCCCAATAAACCACATTAATAACTCATAAATAATTATAATTTTGGTTTACTTCATGGCTTTTGACCATTGTCCGTCATCTTCCCTACAATTTGCTGAGGTGCCCCTCGTGGCCCCTGACCAGGGAGCTAAACAACTGCTGTTACATTAATTACACTTTAATTTTTATTTCCCCTTAAAGATATTATCATTTCACTAGAAAACCAAATGTGGCAGGCACATTCCAGTCTCATTATGCCGGAATTGTAAAACATGTCAGGTCTCAGTTTTTGGTGAATTAAATTAAACAAAAAACTGGATATCTTTCACGCCTACTTAAAAGTTCGTCTCTGAAATCAAATTTTTGTACCAAGCATTTCACATTCTCTTGCTGACGAATTAACCCTGAGGCACAAGCTGATTTTCAGCAACGCTGCTCTTCAACTTCACTTATGAGGAGCACGTGCTGTACTGTCATCACTGGCTTCAGAAATGAGTCGCCTGCTTGTAAAGATAAATGACAGAGATTCATAAAGTCTCAAATGTACAAGATGCAAGGAGCAGAGGAAAGAAGCAGCATTTGCATGTGTCTGTTAGTCTGCTGAGGAATCCAAAGTGTGGCTCCTTATGAAATCATATACAGTGCCGTGGAAAAAAGCCAGTGTTCATCCTAAACTTGTACATTTTGTTCTGTGCCCACGTAAATTATCAGCCATTAGTCTGCTTAAGAAAATGTGAGTTCAGTTATGCGTATGTGTTTTTAGACTAAATTGGATCATCGAGTGTGTGGGTGGTTGGGAAAGCATTGTGACTTTGATTCTATACAGCCTGGATGGAAAATATAAAAGCCAGTAACTCGTGAGGAGAAAAAAAAAAGAGCCACGGATCTGTAGAAAATGGATTTAATATGTGCAGCAATGTTAAAAGACACCAACTTGAATCTTGATATAGTTTCATCAAAGTTGTCGATTTGAGAATAATCAAAGCATGCAGGTATCTCACATGGATGTGCACACACACATGGATGCTCCTGATTTATACCGGCTGCACACTTGAGCAGATTTCTCTCGAGGTCAGCGCGAGTTCATTCATGTGTCAGTCCATCGGCGTCGTTGCCAAGGGTTATGCTGCTGATGAAGGCTCTCTACAACACGCGGGGTGAACAGCTCCTACTTAGTCGACTACACGCTGCACCCACGGGGTCACGAAAGTCACTCTGTGCCACAGTAATTGGCGGGGTGATGCACGGCATAGTGATTAGTCAGCTTGGTGCTGCTAAAGACGTATGTGCATCCAGGAGAAATCACGGAGGCGGTGGAGAATGACGTCCGACGGGCTGACGACGTCTTGCTACTTGCAACGACACGTCTACTGTAAGAGGGTTTTTGTGCACCGTAAAATAAAGGTGCCGCAGCGACTCGCACTACACGGACCATTCATATGCTTTTATGCAGAGGTGGAAAGGATCAGAATTTATTACGGAAGCTGAAATCCTTTTGCCATGTTAGCGCTCTGGATCTGACGACAGCAACGTGGAAAATGCTGGAGATTCAAGACCCATAGATTCATGTTTGCTGCACATTTGGGTTTAGGATGAATATTAACTGAAAGCCCCTTTTCTTTTAGTCTCCTCTTCAGCAGGTGAAGTATATTTTCAGCTCGACTTGGTCGCTCGATATAAAACTTTCCGCCTTTAGTTGGCAGCATGTTTTAGCTCATTGTCTCGTTGAACGGTAGTTTTTATGCATTTTTCTATAAATGTGCAGATGAAAATCCTTCTGTGAATTCCGCTGCTATATCATCGATGACGTTGTGCAGCCCGTTCGTCAAAGATGAATTTTTTGGAGGAAATCATTTCATCCTCCACATTTTGGTTGTTCGGTCACTCTTATCTGATTCACAAATCCATAAAATGTTATTTCAGAAACATCTCTGTATGTTTTTGTTTGTTTTGTTTTTCGCATATTCCAACCTGACTTTCCAGTGCTTGCCATATCTGAGCCAGCTGCAGCTGCCCATTTGCTGTCAACAGAATGCCAGCTGTTCTGCTGAGTACCACCCGCTGTGCACTTCACATGCAACAGGAGCCCAGCTGTGTGACGGGGGCTTGAAAAAAGCTGAACTTTGTGCAAATACACTCTGACACAGTTCAGCCACAGCCAGCGCAGAATCGAACCGGACCATTCCGATTCCAGTGGAAACAGAACGTCCGGAAGAATTCTAAGCTAAGAGTGTTAAAAGGCGAACGCCAGAGTTTCCCTGTTATTATAACTGTGTGTTTAACACGCAGCTTAGTGGGACAGAATCAAACAATAATTCACTGCTGCTGGTGTTTTGATGTCGCAGATAGTCAGACAGCAACAGCAGCTACAAATTCAGATGATCTGATACAAATTGTGAGGTGGCAGAACAAGCATAGAACTTTACACTAATCACAGAACAAAATGAAATAAACTAGTCATATGGGGTGTAGCAAAATGAATGAAGCTTTGTGAGCATGTTTAATTTCAATCTGTAACTTAGGGTGGTCTTGCAGTTTTTGATCTATGCACTTCAAACGTCTGCACCAATAAAAAAAATAAATAAAACTTGGCTGATAGCTTATACTGTGTCTCTTTATTTGCCACTAAGTTCATCTGCAGATCCTATGAAATGTGTGTGAAAATGTTGCCACGCTTTCTTCTTGGTGGAATTTTTTCTTTTTTGGGGGAACAGGACAGAGAGGTCATGAACTGAAGGTACCTTCTTGTGTGGGCGCCAGCTCGGTAGAACATCTGTGAGAAACTCAGCATAGATTTATTCAGCTGATCAAAAGCTCCGCTGAAGGCCCCACTAATGAAGTTCATCATGTGTGCCATGCATGCTACAGCATGTGTATTGCGCTGGGAAATAAAGACTGAGAGACAGATTTATATGCTTTATTTTTTATATGTCTGCGTTGAACACAGCAACATTTTCATTGGTTACATGCAGTGTTCTTGCAGACACCTGACCGTGGCTACGATAAATCCTCTATAAATCCAATGATGTCACTTTTAAAGGGTGGAACGTTGACTGCAGTTGACGGGGTGACACAATCTTCACAAATAATGGTAAAAAAGAAAATGCAAAAAGTAGTATCAAGACTTTAAATCGAAACGTTTAATTTAGATTTTTGCTAAATTGGCAAAATAATTCTTAGGGAGTGTCTTAGCAACTATCTTTACAAATCTACAGCACAGCGATGAGGATGTGCATGATTGCTTTTCCATGTTTGTATTAAATGGTGATTGTAGTAAGCAAAATTCCATAAAGCACACACACACACACACACACACACACACAGACCATATTACAGTGATGCAGAGGTAACTACAGAAGCAATCCACAACATGGTGATTATTGAACTGTCTGTGTCTGGGGTTGTGCACTTACACAGATCATTTAGACAACACAAAGGGACACACAGTAGGTCTGCAGCCGTGAGCCAAGCTGTCAGGGAAAAGATGGCTGTTTGCCTGCTAGTTAGAGACTAGTCAATCAGCAAGACACAGCACAGACACAAACACATACTGGGTGTATCCTGCATGTGTCCATGTGGTGCTGATTGTCCTCTAACTGTCAAAGATGAACATGACTGTAAGCTAGAGAGGAACCGCCACCAAACATCAAAGGAAATAAAAGGGGATATTAAAAAAGTAATGGCTTTGTGGAAAAGTAGAATGCAGTGTAGGATTTTACAAGTAGAACCCAGTGTATTGAGTTCCCTGCATTGTGTAAAGAGGACGGAGACCACGTTATAAACTGATCAGCAACAAGCTTTCATTTCTTCTCCATCGGAGTGCCCCAGGGCTGTGTTCTCAGCCCTCTGATCTTCTCTATCTGTTCCACTTATTTGGCTTTTCCTTTGCTATGCCAGTGATAGTCCGCTCTTCCTGTCCTTCCCAGACATGGACTCCACTGTCTCGCCACAAATTTCTGCCTGTCTCCCTGACTTCTTCACTTGGACAGAAGAAAAGCATCTTCAACTTAGTATTTCTAAAAAAAACATTCTTGCAAAAAATCTTGCAAACCTAAACTTAGGATCTTTAAAAATTTGACCAACATCGCTTGACATCTTACTAAGACCCCACGAAATCCACCACAGCTTATACCAGACTCTGGTGGACCCAACAGCTCTCGGTGACACCACAAAGCACATTTGCGAGCGGACACTGCCCATGTAAACTACTCTAATGGCTAATGTGTTAAAAAAAAACTTTCAGCGACTATAAGGTTACGTTGCGAAGCTGTCCGTCCTCCATGTGCCAAAAGATAATATATAAACTGGACCATTAAAATTGAACCCGCTTTTTTCTTCCTTCTAACAATGACTCTTTTTTTTTTTTATTCTGCAGAAATTTGGCAGGAATGTTCTTGAAGTAAGAATAAAGAGCAAATAAACCCAAGATAATGAATGAAATTAAATTATGTATGAGTTTGTAAAGCCTACCGTGACACTGTTTAATTAGAAATGAAGCACTTTTTCAGGCAAAGGCCACATTCGGAGGACATTAATACGGAGACTTGTTTCATTGTCTACCGCCTCTTATTAAACACAGACTAAAGGTCTTTTGTCTGGGTAACACTATGGCAGACACTTCCATGGCGCATTTTGTCATTCCCTCCATCGCTCTCTGCCACGGGTTATGTTTGGACAGGTTAATTGGTCGAGATTGATTTTACACCCTCAAGGGTACACACACGTGTATGCGCGTACACACACACACACACACACACACACATCTGCACAAACATTAATACTCTGAATTTAAATGCATAGAGCTGTGCTCATATTTGATTTGTGTATCCTCGTATCAAAGTCAATGGTAGTCATCAAAACATGAACACAGATGAATGGCCGTGATTGTTGGTTTGTTGCTTTCATTGCACATATCTACGGCAGGCCGAGTTTGACTTTAGATGACGTGTGAACTGATTACCAGGTCAACAAAACACCTGCTGAATATCACGTTGCTATACGCTATTATAAGAAGTATATATTTTGCTCTACATTTCCTTTTTTCACTAATCTGTCTGTTACTTAATAAATCCAGGGTGAGCATTAAATCCACACACTCCAGACCCTCATGAATCAGTGTGGTGTTCAAGTCATCGCTGACAATGAATTAAAAGGTTACCCTGTCGTTGTTGGAATACTTTAATGTACATTTTAAAGTGCATTTATAAAAGGGCAGTAAATACTGGATGGTTTCAGGCAAACATTATTAGGGATCAGATCAAGGACATTCATTCAAAAGGTTCATTTGGCAGTGACTTTCAACACCTAGGAATTGTAATAAAAGTAAGTAATAATGGTGGACACACACACATACACAAAAGAACAACTTTCTGTTACAGTGTGAGTTTAACCATGATTGACAGCTAACTTTTCACAATTAAATGTTGCCTTTTCCACATACAAAACATTATTAATACCCATGAACAGGCAGAACCGTCTTATTATAGAACCAGATAAAGGTTCTTTGGACTGTCTAAATACTGAAACCCACAGTGGACATTTGGAGCTTTATACAGTATCTTTGTTGGGCTCTAACACTATGGCAGCTGTCAGCTATGTATTATCTACAACATTTCTAGATGAGCAGAGGTCGTCTATTCAGTACATCTGATACTGTTTTAATAAACTACGTTTTCTTGGTTCACTTCTTAAAGGGCAGATGTTTTGTTGCCCCCCTTGGTCCTGGGTGGTGAAGATTATGTTACTTGCATCTGGTCTTTTTCCATTAGACCACATGGACTTGGTGTGACATGGGCCTGTGCTGCATTTGCATTTTCTTTAATTGAATCTCTTCTCACATCTTCATCACTCCTTCTAAGATGGTGGAAAAAGACACAGACAGGAAATAAGGAAAGTACACTGTTATCTCAATTGATGATGGCTAGTTCGGCCGTCGGTTGACTTTATTCTGTAGCTTGAAGTTTGTATTTGCCCATATGTGAACAGCCCAAATATTAATTAGGCACAGCTGTGTTTTTTCACGTCCTAGTGTATATTTGAATATGTTTAAACTGTTTGGCAAACAGCTGCACATTTATTAAATGGCTGCACGCTGTATTTGAACTGCGCTCAGAAGAGCGTGTAAAGGAACTCGCCACAGATGAACAATTTCTAACGTCCGTTGTGTTTTAAAATTTGTAGTTATTCACATCTTCAGTAACTGATATTCTGTTGGAGCAAATGTTTACGACAAATCATAATTTGAACAGTTTTGTTCATGTTAACGGAATTTCAGCCGCTGACAGTATGCATGGCACGTAATCGCATGGGGAAAATAATAGTTAATCCCCCTTGAGCAGCTATAGGTAACGTTGGAGAGGAAAAACTGACTTTAATGGAAGAAACCTCCAGCAGAACCAGGCTCAGGATGGACGGACGTCTGCCTTGACCGGTCGGAGTCAGTGTCTATTACTTACTTTTAAGTCAATTTGAATAAAAGCATCTGCCAATTGACTAAAAGTAAATGTCGTCAAGATGCTTTTTCTAACAATGTTAAAGAGGCCTTCACTGTTTGACAGTCAGGTGGCTAAAGTGATAAAATCCTGTGTCGTCCAACTCAGGAAATTCAACAAAATCATTTTAAAATATATGTTTTTTCCTTTTTTTTTTTGGCAGATCTAGAAAAGGTAATTCATGCTTTTATCTCCTCCAGACAGGCTCTTTATTCTGGCATGAGCAGGTCAAGTATTTAAAGACTGCAACTGATCTGAAGCACTGACACGCTAACTCTCTACTAGACTGATCAGCACTTAGATCTTCAGACAGAACCCTACTAATAGCTCCAAAATCTCTACTACTAACCAGAGGGAGCGGCTCTGCTTTCCAAGCACCTCAGTTGTTGAATTCCCTTCCTGATGATTTTAAGGAAGTGAGTTCTGTGTCGCCCTTTAACTGTCATCTTAAAACACACTTTCACTTTGCAATAACTCTGTGATTCAGTACTTACCTGTGTCCATCCAGTCGTTATTTTTTCTTTGTGTGTCTGACCATCAGTGACCGGACAAACATGCATTTACATTTATCCACTTACGTTCCCGTCCCGGCAGTTTATAGGATTTGGATCGACATCCACTGCTGGTCTCCTGGAAAAGACAGATGTTCAGTTGGATTCAGATGATGCCAGGATCGGGCAGCTTCAGCGTACGTCAGCACCTTTAGCCAATTTAGTTTCCCTGTTCACTAACCTATGGTGTCATGGCTCTTTAAGATCCCTCATCATTCATTTGTCTTTGCTCACAATACCATGTTGGAATTGCCTCAAAAATGAGGCACTGAAAAAATGTGAATAAGGGATCTGAAAAGTGTCCACACGTTCTGTTGTACCTCCAACAAATTTCCACAAGCTGCGTTTACGAAAACAGTGTAAAAACTTGGGAGATAAGAGCAGCAAAATGAAAACTAGAAGGAAATGAAAGAATTCTGCTGTTTGCAGCAGAAAGTAATGTCTTGGAAACCTCCTAACAAGCAGAGTCCAATAAATCTCTCTTTGCGAGAGCACATTAAGACAGTGGACAGTCAGCCATTTGATCTTTTGGTTCAGTGGTTGAGTAAGGATTTGAAGTTGCCGCTGGAGGTTTGGCTACTTTAAAGTAGAATTGTGTACCCATGCTTGTAATTTAGTTTGGGTCTGGGGATACAGTTGGGGAATGAAGAAAGAGAAAATATGAAGTGATTTTTTTTTTATTTTACATTTCCCTCTGCATATGTTTATTCATGCTTCCTCTCCATCCTCCCTGGCTCACCCCTGGATTTCTCTTCTTTCCATCTGTTGGTCTCTCTCCATCTCGCTCTAGTTTTCCTCGCTCTTGTTCTCGTTGCCTTGGTCTTGATCCTTCTCCAACTTTTCTGCATCCATCTGTCTCTTTCTCCCAAAGTGTTTGTTAGTATCTCATCATCCGATTCCCTCCTTTCTATTTCATCTGCTCATTCCATAACTTACCTTCCTTTGTTCCTTCTGTTTTTACCTCCGAAATCAAAATCCCTCTAAACAATTAATAAATTCTTGCCATTCAATAATGCATCAACTGTGGAGGATGGCTGGCAAGAGTAACAATTTATGAATTTTCTTATTAGCAACTAAATAATATTAAAATGCAAGTTAAAATAAACTTTAGTTTAATATAAATAAAGTGTTTTGGGGACAGAGGATGTAGATACAAACGGAGGCACACAACAACACACATAATGTTTGTGCATATCCAAATCACGACCCTGTAATTTTAATCTCAGATAACAGAAATAACAGAAAAAGCCCCCCATAATCACCGTAAATATGTATTACATATTATGTAAAATATGTAATTTAAAAATCATATCACAGTTTAAAAGTTTTTAGATGAGTGGTTTTGATTATGCCAAAAATTCAATAAACAAGTTTCTCTAGGACCGACTTCGCTTATGCTTTGTCTTTTTCCTTCTCCTCAGATAAGCTCAAAATATTAATGTTTCACTTCAACTGATAACAAGGATTAATAATTAAGTCCACAAATTACAAACAAAACAAACACAAACCTGTTAGGAACACGGATTTCTGAAATGTTAAGAGACCAAAAACAAGCTGCTCAGATGTATTTCAGAGATCCTCATATGAGTCTTCAGCCATTCCTGTGGAATGTGGAATCTTTTGAACTCAGAGTAATTTTTTTAAGACATTTAAATCTAAAATAACATTAGAAAGCTATCTTTAAAGGAAAGAAATATAAAAATAATAACAGATAAACTTAATTTTAATTTTACAGTTTGATAAACCTTTTAGCTCCTTTAAAGGATTACCAAGACTTGGTCGATTTTAGCCATTTGTCCAGCTCAATTCTCTGACCCTCCCAAATTATGATGGTATAGACCTGATTTCAGGGATTATTATGTATGTGGTGACAACCATAACAATGCTTTTTTAAAATGGCCAGTATGTGTTTCTGTAGATCATTGTGTTAAATCACCAACGCTGGCTTTCTTCCTTTACCTGACACCTTTTACCCTGTTGATGTGTCTGGGACATTAGTTTCTGGCTGCACAAAACTCGATCACCTCCTCTTAAAACCTTATTATTGGAAAGTTAAAAATATATAATAGTCTAATTTTAATATCTCAACAGCGAGTAATGATAAATAGGTTAGACACCGGCTTGTCTCTTTTATTCCTTTACATTCTCTTTTTTCCAACCTAATTTTTAACTTTTCATTTTTTTAACATAGCCCTGAAATCTGGACTATCTGCTCTAACTTAACCTCTTTCCACCTTTAAAATTGGAGAGTCTGTGGTGAATCTGCTGCTTCCATCTCTCCATTAACCTTCGCTTATCACGTCTGCTGGTAGGACACAAAGCAGAGCAGCGATTCTGAGACACTTTCCTACCGCCGGCTTCACGGTGACCCTGTCTATGAAAATCACCATCAGGATCCCTGACCAGGGACGACTCTCACACAGGCCAACACCACTTGAGAACGTCTTCGAGTGCCTTCCAAGATCGCACACACAACGGTTCCTTGGTCGGGGCAGAACCTGCATCGTTTGACCTGCAGTTCTTCACCACTTCTTGTTAAGATTTGGGAGACACGCACATCAGCTTCTCTGTGAAGAACGCTGTTTGTGGCTAACCTGTTCTTTAAGCATGTGTCTACATTTTTATTATATGTTAATTAGGATATTTTTAATGACAAGATAAAAATGTTTTGGCCAGTGATATAATGTATATTTGAACAGCAGTCTGAGTATTTGGACTTTCCATTTGCTAAACTTGAGCTAAATGGATTTTGAAGTACCACTTATAACCTTGCAGGAGGAGAGTTATTTATTCATATTCCGTCAGTCACACATACCTAAGCTGATTGAAAAAACATTTGAATGGTGAGGCAGAAAAAGCCTTTATAGTTCCATAGAAAGATAAAGCACTTTTTAGGATGTAGGCATCCACATTTCCTTGTCAGAAATAGAACACTTCACCTGAACATTGGCCAAGTCTTGGAAAAAAGTTCTATGATCTGATGTTCTTTATCATTCTGTCGTGAGAGCGGATTCAGACAAATGTAAAGTGGAACTTGGTAACATTTCATCATTCAAAAACAAATAAAGAGATCTTCACGGGGAAGAGGATGAATATCCTTGACTTGTCAAGTCATTCACTTTATCTCCATCCAGAACAAAGTAAAGGCAGAAATACCCGAGAGAGAAACATCTGTTGATTGTGGGTCAAAGTCACAGACCCATTTACAAAATGTAACATCTGAACACGGACTTTTTATTGCTGCACCTCTACTCTAAAGAAGTGATGTACTTACCACACAGTTCTTTCTATATCGACACAACTAACTCATATTAAAAGAAAATGTTTAATTTTCCAAAAACTGTTTGGTTGCCCTGGACAGAAAATACTGCAGACATTATTAATACGTAGCAATAAACCTGACGGAGGACTGTGCGCACATCGAACAATGGTAGCATTACAACTTTCTGTATTTTGTATGTTTTCTCTTCTGATGGCCCACGGGGGTCTGAGCAGACCAATCACAGCCTCCTGCCATAAATCCTAGGACCCTTGGTGCGTGTCATCGCTCGTCTCTCTTTTTTTTGCAGAAAAGAAAGTTAAACTCCAGGTGATTTGGATCTAAAAGCCACAGAGAGAAAATAAACCACAAACGGTGGTTTAATTACACGTCCTGTGCACTTTGTCCCTCATTATTGCAGTTTAACGCTTGCTGCCCTGCTTCCGGCCGCCTGCCGGCAGGTTGCTTTTTGTATAAAGTGGCTTTTTTCATTCTCAACTGAATAAAATCTAATGTTTGTTGGGAGCAAACGGCCATGATGAAGTGTCGGCAGGGAGCTTGTTGAGTAAGGAACACACTACCGTGGGGTTTTTCGGTTTAGCAGACATGTTGGATTTCAGCATTTCATTTACGTCAGCTGGCCTTTGGTAAGTAAAAGAAGTGTGTATCCTTGAAATCCAATATAGCAAGATGCTGAAAAAAATATAGGCGAAATTCTTTTGAAAGCAATTTCTGCCTGGATCCTACACCAGGAAAAAACTGTGTTTCTCTTCTTGCCTCTGTAAAGGTTAGAACAGCAAAGAACATCTTCCACAGTGTAAGACAAGGCTGTGAAAAAGTTTTAGGAAAGTGCAATATACTGTTTCAAAAAGTGCCAGAAGTACAGGATGAACAGGAGAATGTTGCTGCATCACGATCTCAACACGCTGGTTCGATGACTTAGAGAGGGACATGGAAGTATGAGGGTGGGGCAGGAAAGGGAAGTGTAAGGTGACTCGAAGAAGGGGCGAGAGTTAAATGTGAGGCAGACAGAGGGGCACCACATGACATCAGAATGCACTTTAGTTACCCACAATGAGGCATCCAATTATGTTTGAAATTTGCAAAGTGATGCATGAAATGTCATTGTTTCTATCTTCCATCTAAAAATAAACTTTGTGACTGTGTGAGGCAGAGTAGGAACTTTCTGTTTCTTTGGGAAACAGATGAACAGCAGCACTAAAGACAAAAAAATAAAATCATATCTGCTCCCCAGAGAAATCCCCTATCCTGCACCTTACGGCTCATGTATAGTTACTATCACTGCCTCTGGCTTTGAACATAAGATATTATAAAGAGGACAAAAGCACACTTAGTTCACTGCGTGTTCAATAAAGACGGTGATCCAGCGTTGAACGTTTGTGTGGGGGCAGCAGTGTTCCTTGAGAAGCCGTTGGAGTCCACATCTGTCCAAAAATCCAGCTGCTAAGGTTGCACAAGCTCAGTGTGGAAGGGTTGCATCAGGGCATGTGAAAACTATGTCAAATCCATATGGGGAGTAGACATATTCACAAATTGACATATACGCAGCAGCTGGACAGGTGTCCAAGTCAGGTGTCTGTGGGGTCCACGGTGGAGGGACACTAAGCAACAACTAGTAGGACAGATGTTCACTGGTGGCCCGACGTTGCGCGACGGCCAAATGTCACCTTAGTGTGTCACAGACCTTGTTATAGAAATTAATGCTTTTAAACGTCGTCATAAATAATAAACTGAGATGGCTTAAAGATGTGTGGCTCACTCAGGTACGTTCAATTTAAAAACCTGGAAGCGGAAGCCATCTTCCGCCTGACACAGCTAATGTGGGAGGCAAACTTGAGAAGCAAACAGTGTTTAACCGCGAAGCACAAATACAAAGCTCGGATCACAACATACATGTCAATTCAATCAGCGAAGAGCTTGTTAGCAGCGAGCGAGCCACCAAAGGCATCACAAGCCTGTAAATATTACAGGAGGAAAATGACGACTGTCACATTCTGGCTGGAGAGAGACAGAAAGAAATGTGTTTCTGAAATGCGCATAAAGCAGTTTAAATGTTAATGAGATAATGTGGCAAAATAATTCAGACGCTTTCACATCCTTTACAGCTGACATTAACAGGTGTTAAAGAGGTCCGTAACATTTCCAAGTGGTGGGGATATTGCTTTTTTCATTGCCCTTTCAGAGAGTGAAGGATTCCTGTGACCTGGAATCTATGGATGGATGACTGCAGCCACATCATAAAGTAAAATAAAAAAGCTGAGAGAGGGAGACAGAGGAGACTCTGCCTCAGCCCGAACACAAAGTGCATGAGAGGAATTGGAGGATTTAATGGACAGAGACACATTGGACAGTCCCCTCTGCTTGTGTCGTCAAGGAGTTTCAACATCATGGTTCTTCTCTGACAAATCGCTTCTTTCCTAAGTCAAATGAACATCACAACACCAAAAGTGAGACATGCAGATAGAAGACAAAAGAGACGGCAAATGAGACAGACATCATGGACGTGAAGCAGGAGGCTCTCTGCTGGAAATCTCGGCCTTTTGTGTAATTTCAGCGCCAGCATTTTCACCCGACAAATGACCTTTTTTTTTGGTACTTTAACTCATATTTCCTGTCTGTCATTTGCTCAGTAACTTTTAAATTTCTTTTTCTTACCTTCATTTCTCTGATTTGCACTTCTTCAGTAAGGCAAGGCACAATGACAGTGACTAAAGGTTCGGCATGAAAAGGCATGGGGGCAGGGGCCGACGATTCTGTGAGGACACTTCCACCGCTCATTTGCTCCTTTTCTGAAAGTTGAATTTCTCTCACTACATTTTCTATTCTTGTTCGTCCCCTTTTCTCTGTTTCCCAGAAAAAAAAGCAGAGAGTATTGAGGAGCAGGAAAGATGAAAAATAGTCTGGGGAAGGTGAAAATGAAGGGTATGAAGTTTAGAAGAAAAGATAATCCTTCTACATCTGACAGAACTTGTATCTCACACTGCATATGTGAGCAATTGTGTGCAGAAATATGCATTTACTCGATCCGTGCAACGTGTGTGTTTATGTCCTGGGTTGTATCTGATGGATAAATCTCTGTGTATTCAGTAATGTGTGTGTGTGTGTGTGTGTGTGTGTTTGTGAGCAGACTAATGCTTCATGCGTCTTCACTTTGTCCTACAGACGAAGAAGCAGCAGAGGAGTTGGGCGTCTACATATGAGCATAGTTGTGTTGTTTCAATACTTTCAGCACATACATGCATAGTGTAATGTGTTCAACAGAAGACAATAGACATGAACAAAAGTATGTTTTTGGCTGAATTTATGCAAGTAAAAGGCAAGAAAGTTGCATTAATTTAATTCAAAGATTAAAGAAAACAACTTATATGGAAGTGAAAGAAGAACTCCATCTACTGAGGTGGCCCACCTAAATCATCACTTTTGTAGCTGGGATTTTATTAGAGGTCACCTGAGTCCAGTAAATACACCTGGATCTATAGTGTTCAGCGTCAGTATCGAAAACTGTTCCAATCGTGCCAAAAACAGAACACTCCCAACAACTATGTGAAAAGCATTACTGAAAGTCAGAGGTCAAAGAGTTTTTCTCTTGGAGCACAGAACATTTGAGGCATGTGACCCCGGTTTACATGTTCCAAAGTCCTCTCAGAGAAGAACCTCTTTTTCCATTGAAGGAGATTCAAGCTTCAGCAGCTATGATGAGATCAACTGAAGGCTTATTGGAGACACTGAAATCATCATTTCCGCAGGGAAGCATAGTGGTGGCTGCAGCCTAAGTGGAGAGAGCCTGGAGGAAAACCTAGAGTCATGCGCAAGATTAGACTGATTTGGAAGATTTGTTTTCTAGCACGACATAAAGCCAAGAGTAGAGCCAAATCTCCTCATGATTAGTTTGTTGACAAGATGGCGTTCCAGACCTTCCACACCAAACTTCGTACTAACCTAAAGGATCATGAGTGAAGCTCCGTTCAAGTGCAACATGTGACAGCACGCCAGCAGGTTTCTGAAGACTATTTGGGAAAATGGCAGCGACCACATGTTCGATGCTGGAATTACTGCCGACTGCTGATTGAAGGCGGTGAACACCTGGGCAACCAATTATGTTCTGTTTTATGTTGGGATTCATTCCAGAAGACTTTGTTTGACAGTGTCAAAGTACAAACAGATCTGGACAAAGCCAAGTCAAACCAACCATGATTCAATCTTGTAAAAAAACTAAATAAAAGTCGAAGTGTGGGCTGCAGTTTCAGAGTATTGCCCGTTTGTTTTGTGCGAGCTGTATTTGTGATTCGGTAAGAGAAACCAATGTCCACTGACTTTATCTGTTGTTCCAACAAACCCAACTTCAATTTCAGGCTCTTATCTGCAGTGTAACACTCTTCTCACTCCCGTGTTGGAGTTTCACACATTGATTATAGTGCTGCTGTTTGACTTCTTCAGTGCTTGGAAACCGAATTTTTCCATCAGCGAATGCAAGGATCAGCCACAACATTAAAACTACTGACTAGACAGATGCATATGCAGAGAGGTAGATCCACTGTATGTTCTGACATCGTCGATCGTGGCCGGTAAAACCCACCAAGTGCTAATAGTGTTGTAGCTGAGTCAGAAAAAGAAAGTGTCACTTTCTGTGCAATTCTAGGTCATAGACGTAGACTGGGCAGTGCCTGGAGGTTATTTTCATCCTGGTATTCAAAGTTTTGAGCATCGCACACTTTTTAGTCCACATGAGAGCAGGTGTTTTAATGTGTGTGTGTGTGTACTTTCATAGAAGACAAAACTCTATCAACTATTTTTTTGTGTAATAAGAGTAGATAAAATTATTTTCTTTGAGGGAACATGAACTGCATTGATTCTAACTAACAAAGCAGCAGAAGGTATGTGCTGTTTATAAATGGACGACTGGGGTTCCCTGTTAAACAGAAACCGTCTTTTTTTAATTCCATGTATCGTTTTTCTTTGGTCTATTTACACCTAAAAAAAGATGAGATGTTAATTTGAAACAATTGAGTGCTACAGTTAGTGTATCTGCTATTTTGAAATCGCAAAAAGAGTCAAAGAAAACATTTATTGTTTCAGAATTAACATAATATTTGATGCACATTCAGCTGGCGCTAATGTTCTTTCACAAAAATTAAAAGTTACTTTATTTCTTAAACTTTTGCACTGATATCATTTTCATTGTTTCACTTTTTTTTGTACATTGCTTGACCATTTTTCTGTTACTTATGATGATAAAGGAGCATTTGCAATAGCTAAATGCACATTATTATTATGTAAGTTTTCATCCCAATTTAAAATTAAAGCTAGAGCTGCAACAAAGTGGTCTGGGTGGATGATTCAAGTTAGAGAAAGATTTTTATTTTATTTAACAACAAAAAAATATGTTTGTGTGTTGTAAGTGCATCACATTTCTCTCTATCAAACTCAACCACGATGTTTTAAACTTAACCAAGTGCAGGAAGGAACTAAACCCACCACAAAAAAAGTCTAAAATTGTAGTCAAACAAACAAGAAGTTGTAGAGCAAAGTCTGAGATTTTGTCAAATAATAATAGGGTTATGCCAGAAAACATTGTACTGACATAGTGCCAGATGTTAATTTCAATTTCAACACGGCCTTATTAAGTTAAAAGGAAAGTTTGCAGTTTTTTAGGAGGCAGAGTTAAAAATCAGGCTGCTGACAGTTGGGCTGAAGACGGTGAGCTAAGCTACTAGCAGCTAATAGGCCTTAGGTAGAGGAGCAGGCTACGAAGGCGTGTGGTACGGCGACCAACCGCTGCTGACTCAAGTAACTTAACTCAGGGCGATTTGTCAGGCTGAGCTGTGCTCGCTGGAGACACATGCAGTTTTTTAAACAAGATTTTGATGTGATCAGCACATTTTACCTTAAAAACCGTGGACAGATCAAAACAATGTGCTTGGGACGAATCGACTTAAAGCAGAATTGGTGTTGACGGCGGCATTTAGAAGCGTGGTACCTGTCAACTATTTTGTACTTGAAAGTACAACAATTTAAAATGCTGCTCGAGCAGTTAAAGTTCCTTTTTTCCCTGTACATTCACGTCTAAAGCTGCGTTAAACTTCCAGACAAGTTGGAACGTTTTACAAACAACATATAAATTAGTTGAACTGAGGATACTTGAAACGTTTCAGTACTTGCTAATTCTAAATTTGGGACAGAGTGGAAGAAAACTGGAAAACATGTTTGATGCTAAAATAAAATACAAAAAATATATTAATAACTGCTATTGATTGAATTACTAGTTAACTGGCAACAGGTTGCGTCATGATTGGGCATCTCAGAAGAGCTTTAAGAGATAAGAACTCTGGGAAAGACTGAAGATAAATATTTTGACAATTTAGGAATAATACAATGCCCTTAATTTGAGGGTTTTATTATCTGTCCATATCCAACAAAAACATTGTCACTGAGCAGCGTTTGTCTCTGCATCCACAAACGCTGTTACAGAAACCTGCTTGTGTTCTATGATGTGGCCATAAATGAAGCTAAGCAGAGTCATGCCTGCACATGAAACCCTGAGGAAGGAGTCAAAGCAGGACTGGTATTTACCGAATATGGTGTATTAGTGTATCATCCTTCAAAACAGTAGGAAGCATACAAGTAAAAATACCAAGTCCTTAATATTGGGGCCTAAAACTCTACCATCGAAAAACATGATCCAGAAATGTTGCCATCTTCAAGCTCATTATCTGATTTAAATGAACTGAAGCAAAATGGAAATCTGTCCTGTGGAATGTTTGATTGAAAATCATGGAAGCTGGATCCTCATGCTAAAAAGGAAAGGGACCATCTGTCTCGTTGTGAGTGGACATTTAAAAAGCGCTTTGTGACTGTGTGTGTCTGGGTGGAGGGGAGGCGAAATGGTGCTTTTCCTTTCATGGAAGGCCATGCGTATTTCAAAAACCCATGAAAATTCTGCACATATTCATTCTGCACATATTACCAACAGTAGTAAGAGACTTGCCACCCACTGGAAACCCATGTAAACCTATATCAAAGCAAGTGGTCTCCTCGGACATTATCCTCCCATGTCCAAATTATAATATGCTAATCATAACTTCAAAATCAAACATCTCATTTTCTTACAGCATATGCATAACCTTTGTACAGCTACTTTTTACAATCACAAATAAACTGATTTGCAAATTGTTGCATTTTCTTATGACCCACACATCACATCAGATGTCAAGTTTTCTGGAAATAGAATTTGTGGGTCTTCTATTTCCTCTATTACTGTATATGTTTTGAAAAAAGCCTGCTAGCATGAAAAAAGTGCTACTCAAAGTCCTGGTAAAGTTTTATCTTTGTGTTTGTCACCCTGCTTCATAAACTGAGTTTGTGTCATTGTGACAACTATTTTTCTGAGCCGCTGTGAGTTCCAATCCTTCCAATAACGTAGACAAGATTCAACTTGCCATCTGTAACGGCACTTTGAAAAATATAACCTAAAAGAAAGTATGAATTATTTTTATATTGGCCACGGCTTCTTAAAGAATGGCCAACGGTGCCAATAAATCTGCAGTAGAGAACGTGTGAAGCCGTTTCCCAGCAGAAGAGGCAGGAATCGATTACTCTCCCCAAGCAGAGAGTAGATAACTTCTCAGCTGGCAACCGTGCAGACAAATCTGCAGAGCTCTTTGTCTTTCCCTCTCTCTCCTCAGCGCCTGATAATTCTGACGGAGTACTTTACCTCGATGTCTTGTGGTGGAAATAAATAGAACGGAGGAAAAAAGTACAGTACAGGAATGATGGAATATTGAGGAGATTTAGAAGAAGAGGCTCAGTGCACAGCTGCACAAACACGTCTTACTTCGAACTCGAATGCCAAGCGAAGCATCTGATCCCATCTAGTCCCGACTCTGACCGTCAACACAACCATTGTAATCACAAACTAAAAGTATTACTTCTTCATTGTTATTGGCCCAGCCTGATGAGACAAACTTCATCACACAGCGTGTTCGAGCTGTTGTCTCAGGCCTGGCGTTTGTCAGCTCTCTGCACAGGGAGGCTTCGGCACGTTCAGAAAGTCACGTTATGAACACAATATTTATTTCACTCTTTTCTTTTGTTTGTAGCCTCCACACGCCACACTGCTTTGATCAGGAAGTCCAGACGAATCAGAAAGCTTGAAATATTGTATGATGTGACGTCTGACTGTCAAACGAGCTGTAGCCTCAATTTAAATGCACAGAGACAAGGCTGGTTGCGTCACGCCACGTCCTCAATGTCTCTTCAAGAATTCTGTCCAGTTGTGTCTCTGCAGTTCCAACGCAACGCGTCCTACAAGTTTGGAAAACACTGTCACGTCCTCATTCGCAGCAAAATGTCCCGACTGTGTGGATTCAATCCACCTGGTGACTGTTGGCAATCACTTTCAATGGATTTTGAAAAAGAATGTAAATATAATAAACGTAAAAATACATACATTTTTTATGGTTCATTCTGCATAACATGCTGTAGGTGCTGCGTTACTGAAGAGCCACAATGTTGGAATGATTAAAATACATCGTTCATTTAAAGTTTAAGTTAAAAAATGTTACCAGTATAATCCATTAAATATAAATGTAATATCATATCAAACTTCTACTTCTACTTTTTCATCCCTGCAATTTTTCTGTGGGACCATAAGTTACAGGTGTCAGGACCTATTTATCAGTGGTAGCTGGACCAGCTGGGAAAAGTGCCGAGCAGATGTCGTGGCGCCTCCCATCTTTCGCAGCCAGAGGTGACCACTTCCTCCATCTTACCCCACAAATCTTTGCCAACACTATTTATTTCGCTGACCTGTTTTGTTTTGCGATCACCTGTCGCCTTCTCGTCTCTCTCTCCACACACACACACACACACACACACACACACACACACACACACACACACACACACACACACACACACACACACACACACACACACACCTACACACCTGGCTCCTCCCCCTCCTACGTCCCTTTGTCTCACCTCTCACAGCTGCAGCTGCTCAGCTCATCAGGCCTCGTACTTAAGCGCACCACCTACTCTCAGTCCTCGCTGCGTTGTTCTTGGTTGGGCTGGTCGACTGTTACAGCGGTTGGTTTCTCTGCTGTATGTCAGATTTATGTTTTTTACTGTCGTAAGTCGCTGTATGAAGTGAAGTTTCGGTTGCATTTTGGTTTTTTCTACAGTTCTATGTATTCTATGTCCACGTGAGCTGAATTTCCCCACTGTGGCACCACTAAACTCATATCCTGTCCTCTCACTAGTTTTGGTGTTAGTCCTGCCTCTGTTTGCATTTTTTAGTCCACTTGGCCTTATGCTTTTCCCACACTCTAAATCTAGTTAAATGTTCTGTATTTTTGTGTCATCTTAGCCGCAGGTTAGCTATTTTTAGCCGCAGATAACAGATAAATTATGTTCTGATTGTTACCCTCTTTTAATAAAGCCTATATATTTTACAGTAATGTGCTTCCTTGTGACCTTCATTTGGCTCTAATCTATTCAGTGTGACAAAGTAAACCAAAGGGCTTAGACCTGAGCCCTGTGGTGCCCCAGGAAGCACACCGCATACTGACACTTCCCCAAGGTGTCAAATTGTGCAGCTATTTACATCCTTTGGTGTTTCTGTTGGATGCTCCAGGAGTGCCGCCTTCTGACACAACAGGAACCACTTTATATACACAAAAAACCAAATGAGGGTGGGGAAAAAACACGTTGCACTAGCGTGTGACCCTGATCTCCCCAGGTAAAGTCCTGTCTTGTTGTACCTGCTACCTCGTCCCTAAAAGAGCTTCTCTTTATATTTCACATCATTGCTTTAGGTGTCAAATGTTGAAGCGGTGGGGCATCTAATCCGCCACGTTGAAAGTTCAGAGCTTCAATCACTGACGTAAACGGACAGAAAGTGTCAGCATGTAACGCAAATAGAGTGGAGTAAGCAGCGCTTTTTGAAAGCTCTGCAAAAAGCATTCATGAGCATTCCTTTACTGTTTAAGTGAGATAAGATAAACTGAAATGTTCATGTTACAGCAGCAAAAGCCAGATTGGAGACATCAGGTTTGTTTTCTGGTTGGTGACTATAGTGTCAAAAGCTGCACAGGAAGCAGAGTCTGAATGAGTATTGAACACGTGATGGTTCAACTAGTTCCTAAGTGCAGTGTCGCTGGAGTGACAGGCCCTGAAAGCAGATTGAAAAGGGCTGAAAGCTCTTCAGACACACCTCTTCCCAGTCTTTTTAGAGTGGAGTTCCCGTGGATGCATAAAAAGCATGGAGATGTGACATCCAGTGAGATCCATGTTAAGCGACGACTTTCGTGTGTCATTTTTGCGTTTGGCTATTGTTTCACTTCACGTGAAGTTTTCCTCACGTGTCTGTGTCTGCGCCTCTGTTCTCTCCTGTGTCACCTTGGGGAGGCGTTGGACATTTGTCAGTGGCTTTGTCCGGCTGAACGTGCATAGCTACCGCACACCATACCCTGTAATTTCCTAATGGTTAAAATGCCCCCTCAGGGTAATCAGGCAAATTATAGGGCAGAACGAGGAACGTTTTCAGGGTACATAATATAGGACTGTTTTTAGATTTCTTATGGGTTCATTTAATGTGACATTCTAAAGTATCTATAAGGGTTGACAACTTGCAACCTGGCAATTTTTTTTAAAGTTTGTGCAATTTTTATTATCTTTTCCCTGATCTCATCATTGCAGTTTCTGCTTATTGCTAATGTAATAGCTGCTGTCAAAATGGTTGAAATAAAGAGGGACCAGGAAAAAAGACAGTGATTTGCTCATGAAAATATTATCTACAGATGACGGGGATTGTTTAATATGTTGAAGGCTAACTGTGTCTCTGAAACACCGTTAAGCTACATTCACTCGATGCAGCTGTCAGAGCAGATTTGCGTTAAAAGATTTTTTTTTTCTATGGAGAACAACGAATGCAGAGGACTTTTCTGTCCAATTTACAAGTATTTTGGACAGTTTTGTCCAC
The DNA here is from genome assembly GCA_033026295.1 of Channa striata. Classification (NCBI taxonomy): domain Eukaryota; kingdom Metazoa; phylum Chordata; class Actinopteri; order Anabantiformes; family Channidae; genus Channa; species Channa striata. The sequence goes on along the minus strand of CM065173.1, from coordinate 26,281,210 downwards.
ACCTAATCAAAATGCACCCAACTGGATTTGACTCTTGAACGTCTGAGATCATGAAACCTTTCCTTTGTGAGCAGTTAAAGAAGCACCTAAAGCCTCACTCCGTTTTTACGTTTCTGTTTGTGTAGGGATTGAATATAAAATATAAAACGCTGCGGTTAGACATGTGAGCCAGATGATTTTAAGGCTGTCGTGCCACTGAACTGTGAGATAGAAGGTATCTGAGAAGGGTACAGGAAGTTTTCTGAGCCTTTACATACAGAAGGTAAATTCATTAGCGTGACACTTTAAATAGTTTGTAAAATTGAAAAATTATCAGGATCTTCAGGAAATTATACTATATTGTAAATAAAATCAATATTGCAGGTATGTTCAAGTGGAACTGATGATTTTATAAGCTTCACCTAATGGTGCTTTGTATTATTTGTAATAGTTTAAAGATTAATCTGATTTGTGGATGATTTGTTAATTTTGCTTTGTAGTGATTGTTTATTTTTTAACAAGCACTTAATTTTTCAGGCAAGTAGCTCTACATCAAAATGACAAACTTTCAAACTCTTAAAATGTTAAAGCTGTAGCAAAGCTGTCAGGTGAACGAGGTAGTTGATAAAGTACATTATTAATTTAAATACAAACACATTTTCTAAAATGTAAAACTACAATCTGATTTAATTTATTTGAATCTTTTTGTTTATCTGACGCTATTACAAACAGTTTAGTGTTTTCACTCGACTCGAAGTATTTTCTAACAATCAGTAAATCTACAGTTTAATGCCTGCAACACACCCAGACTTGACTGAGGCAAAATAAGAACAAGTTCATTAAATCGTCAACTGAAAATTCCAAAATTAGCAGTCTGATTGGTAACTGACGAGGGGATCGTGGTTGGGTATAAAAGGATCGTTCACCAAAGGCTCAGTCTTGGTGAAGAGATTGTGGCTCAACATTTTGTGCCAAACTTTGTTGATAAAATTTCCAGTACGTTCACAAAGAATATTTCTCAACACTGAGTTTTAAGCATCCACAGAACATAAAACTGTGGCAACATCAGGGGACTCCAGGGAAATCTCAGTACATCAAAGCCGAGGGCAGGAACTGTTGCTGGATGGAAGTTACGTTCAAGCCCTCAGGCAGCCCTGCACAGGATTCCAGTTCATCATGGTAAACTGGGATTTTATTAGGCCCATAATCCCAGTTATGGAAAAATCATGTGACTTGGAATCAGATCTTTACATCGATGTTTAACGCCTAATTTGACCTACTGCTTCAGATTTCAGGTCCGGCTGGTTTTAAACAATCTGTACCAACGTTACTGTTAAGGAATGACCGTCAGTGAGCATCTATTAATAATTACCCTGGTAAACATGACTGTGCTGTGCACAATAAGAGTGTGACCATCTGACATGTTGCACCAGCCTAGAGACTTTGCTAAAAAATATACTTGAAAATAATTTTGTAAAAGAGTTGATAAACCATAAATCAATTCTGTGCAAAACGTGCCTAAGCCTAATCAGACTGCTGCCGGCAAAAGGCGCAAAAGCAAGTAAGTGTGATGGTGTGAGGATGCATGGCTGTGTGAAGGCATCAAAGAATCTTTTCCCAGGAAGTCAGTGGATATTTCAGCAGCACAACGCCAGGCCTCATCCTGCTCACGCTAAAACTCTGTGTCTGTGTGTCTGCCTGATCTGTCCAATGTTGAAAACGTACGGTGCATCATAAACCTGCAGCTGGAGTTTTGTATCCAGCAAGAATGTGAGAATGTTTCACTTACACAAACAGTTTAAAAGTGTAATTAAAAGTGATGTGACAAACTGGAAAACATGCCTGACTCCCAACCAGGCGTCAAACAGCTCAGCTTCTACATACAGAATATATTAAGAGGATCAGTGTTAGTTTTTTTATTAACTACTGATGATCTTTAATTTCAGATGAAGGAACATTTACAAGCTAAATGTGCATGAATATTGTTTGCAAAGAAAAATAATTTTATAAACAAATTTACAGTGAGTATTCAAAACTTTGCATCCAAATGTATTTACCTCAACGGTGAAATACTCCTTAAATTCTCATTTGCTGCAACTTACTGAAGCACCAAAATTTCGTTATAAGGCAGAAGCTCCTTAAGTAGAACTTTGCAAAACGCTCGAACACTAAGATGTAGTGAAACTGAAATGAAAAGGCTTTAATAAAGGGTTTGAGAGCCACTGAGTAAAACCTTCCACGTGCACCTGCACAGACATACGCACAAATCCATCTACGCAGACAAATATGTGTAAGTCGTCGCACACAGACGCACACAGGGAGCTCGCGGCACAGCAGCAGACGAGATAACGCTAACTCGAAGAGACAACTTCTTTTGGCTATGAGTCACAATAAATGTACTAATATCTGCAGTCTCATTCTCGCTGTCTCCTCTAACCTCTTCCTCTTCTTCTCTGCCTCATTCTATTTTTCAGAGAATATATAGAACAGTATTTACTGCCTTACTCTCATTTTGCTTTTTCATTTTTTCCAGGAGTAAACCAGGGATACATTCTATTTATTTTTTATTTTTGGTGTATTACCCATTTGTCACTTCACATTGAAAATGCTGTCAGTCAAAGTCAGAAAGGAAGCCGTGGTAATTGAAAATGCTACTTTTTAAAAATGTTGGCATAGCATTCTGTGAATCTATGGTAGAATTTAAACCACAATTTAAACTGTGTGATTGTTCATAGCTGTAGCTGAATGAGAATCATCAGGGCCCTGCGGGACTAAATACATTGCTTTCTGTAAATGACGTCTGCGTTAAAACAATAGTTCCCATTCCAACACACAGGTTTTGTTACAGTTTGTCCAATACATCTGCAAAACTTCAGCCAGTGTTTCACCCTGTCAGAATGTCCCTTTTATTAAACATGTAGTTACTTTCAGCAAGCACTTCCAAATCTGACCCCTGAAAAACTGAGTATGCTAAAAGTTAGACATTTAGGAGGCAATTAATATTCAGAAAATGCCTTCACTATATGGTCAGTACAGTACAGTCAGCTCAGGTGAAAACCTGTAAATTCGAAGACCCTAACCCTAAGGGCCGTTTCAATACATTCTCATCCCGCATTACAATCGGTTTGTTAGGGACAAAAACTTCAGTGTAAGGTTAAGCTAAAAGGACAATTACATAAAAAACAAAATGCTACAAATGGTGACAAAGACACACACATACTCCTTATTATAGTGACCACATGTGCCTTGTTGTGTTACGATCGTTCAATGTCTCACGCAAGTCGAACCCAAGTCTCCTGCGGAAAAGTCTTGTCTTCTTGTACCATCCACTACCCTGTCCAATTCCCTATAAGACATTTCCGCATTATATACTACGACTTTGCTTTAAGCTTCAAATATTGAAGAACTGAGGTTTCCGTTGTACAACAATGAAAACTCTGAGCGCCAAAGTGGGTAACGGTCAGCGTGTAATACAAAGGGATCGGACAACATGGTGAACAACTGGTCAAGAAAGTAAGCAGTTGTAATCTGTAAAAAGCAAAGTGAAAGTAACAGAAAACGACACGGTAAAGGCGGGTCCACACTTAACGACTGTCCAGCTAATTCTGAACGTGAACTGGTCTGTTGGTCCTGGTCATTGCTAGTCTGGCTCAGTCACTCAGAAAATCACTAGGACTTGACACACCTAAGACCCAGTCACTGCCAGTCGACAGAATGCACAAGGCTTTGTTGGGTCAAAAAATGCATTTAAATTTGTATCTAAGGCTAAAATGAGGGACTATCAGTCTGGGCAATCCAAAGTGACATTCTTTAGTACAAATTCAGCTGTTTCCCAGTTCAAGTAACACAGAGAACTATGTGCTGAAAATGCAGAATCTTTGGAAGTTCACACTGAATGTAGCTAAGTTGTAGGTCGGAACCTTCCGTCAGATTAACATTTAAATATATTTACACAAAATGAAGACTGGCGTTTATCGCTGATTGCATCCATTGTTGGGATCTCCGAAATCCCTGTATCAACAGGAAAATTGCTTGTTAGGAAAGGCCAAGAGTTTAAGATTGTCCGTTTCTTTGGTAAATTGTGAATAGATATCAATGAAATTTAAATTTAGACACATTTCACGTTTTTTTACTTGACTTTTGACCTTATACGAGGAGCCAATACATGGATGCCACTGCTGTGGCAACAAACACAGGCTTTGCTTCAGAAATAGCTGACAATACAGTAAATGTCTGAACTGATTGTCGTTGACTTTTATTTGCCTCCAATAATTCAGTGATACCCAATGATTATATTTCTCATAATGTCGACAGCTAACATAAAATTAAACACATTTCATATGCTTTGGATTTTGGCGTCATATTGGTTAAGCCAAATTTTCGCCCAGAATATACTGTATGTTTTTTGTGATGCAGTACCACACGCAATCATCCAACTGGTTAACAATCCCGGAAGGTCGGGTGGATTTCGGGCACAACATTTTGCTAAATGCCACATAATGGCCTTCAAATGCGCGTAATGAGCATTTTACGGCCTGTGGCGAGAACGAGCTAAAATGAGCCTGTTGACCATCAGAAAAGATCCCGTGTTTGAGGAAAACACGTTAAAATGAGCGTGGCAAAAACCTGAAGGAGTCCTGGAGAAAAAACCTGATGCAGTGACTTGGTTTCCACTAAGAAAATAAGCTCGAGCATCGGGGCAAAAGTGCACATGGATTGTTCAAAATATCAGTGGACATCCAGGCAGAGCGGCAGTGTGGAGACTTTTACTCGGCTCCATGATTTCAGTCCATTTTTGGAACCCTCAGTAACACGGATAATAGGCGCCGCTGTTTTTAACTGCAAACATTCATTTCATTCAAGCTTCTACTCTATAACTTTTTTTTTAAGAGTCTGTTATACTTATTCTGCCGTGGCTGGATTGACTTGTCAGTTGGAAATGCATTAAGTGATTTTTTTTTATTATTATTCTGTGCATAAAACTGATTTCCAACTGTTATATACACAATGTCACCATTAACAAATACAGCAACCACCATTTTCTTTTCCCAAAACACAAGTACAAATACAACCACACACACATCAGTGTTTTTAAAAATGATGATTACTGGTGTGTAGCTTAAAGGAAGAATATGATTTAGTAAAAAGAAAAACCTGTGAAAGCCCCCTGCTCATACTTCATAGGCGGATAATCATCATTTTTGGAGGGAAATTGTGTTGGGTATTCTAACAGCTCATTATTTGATGCTTTGTTCAGTTTATGTTAACAATTTATATTCAAATGTATAATACGTGATGATAATATGAGGGTTCTGTTGGCCTTCAAGCAGTTATTGACACTGAAAAAGCTGGTGTAATATTTACAATGCAGAAAGAAATCTGCTGGTTTTGTTGTAGTGCCTTTTCTTCCGGGTTCGAAAAGAAGGAATAAAATATGAGACTTGAGTGTCTTCACACCAGTGTTCATTCGGAGCGAGCTTTCATAGGACCACCACCAGTTTGGTGAGATTCAGATGAACTGGTGGGGTCTGTGTATTTAGTTCAGTTTGTTTAAGCTGGTGTTAAATCTGTCAAATCCTGGTGAGCACTGACCAAACGGCTCAATAAACCTAAAAATAAAGCTGATTTAAATTCAACTCTCTGCTTTCACACCACAGATGAACCACACAAGACGACCAGTGACAGAATTTTTGAATTCAAGTCACTGTAATCTGAAATTAAGGAAACACTATTATTAAAACCAAAAATCAAATGCCTTCTGAGTTCTGCTTGATGGACGGGGTACATTTATGTTTTGGTATCTTACCATTTTACAATTATATTTGTTGACTTACATTCTTTATTTGTATGAATGTAAGTCCATGTTTTGTAATTTCTGATGAGTTCAGACCTAAACTGATTCAAAGCCAGTGTGTTAAAACTGCTAATGAATAATCTTATGGCAACTCTTGTCAGTATTAGTTTCATTTGGCCAAAATTTAAATAGATTTTGGCCGATGAGTTGGCTGCTTTGATTTTTGGAAGTCTTCCTGCTGCAGCACTCACACAGTTTGACTTTGCTCTGACTGCTGTTTACTGCTGCTCACAGATGTTGGCTGACTCCTGGCAGTTAAAATTTTAATTATTTACCCCTAAGGAATACTTAAAACAATAAAAAACTATAGGTTTGAGTAACTCACACCATCATACCTTCCCTGCAAAAAACTTGGGTTTAACATTAAAGACAAATATGAAGGGAAAGGTGAGATGAAAGAATTTGGACATTCATTTGATAGCACACCTCAAAAGATTAAACAGCTAAGAACATATCACCTTATTATAGAGGTCCTGGAGGACAATTGTGGGCAAAAAAAAAATCTGCTGCTCCATTATTTGAGCTGTTTTTTTTTTTTCCTGGGGGATGCTTTGGGGGCCGGCAGTTACGAGACCTCAGGGTAGGATCAGGAGCAGGAAGAGGGCTGACAGGAACAGGACAAACATTGGCTTGGCTGGGCACAGGCACAGGCCAAACCAGGAACAGGATAAGGAGAAGCACCTGTGGTCTTGTTGATGTAGCCCCGGGACTGGAGCCGGGACTGGGACAGGAAAAGGAACCAGCATGAAAGCAGGGGTGGTCGCAGGTGGCAGCATTTTCCTGGATGGGCCCATTAGAACCACAGGCGGCATCAAACTGGATGGCTCCCTTGGGGCTGGCAGTGTCAACCGACTCGGGAACGGTAACACACCAAGGAGTGGTTTTCTTGATGAAGTGGTTTTCTGACCCCAGAAAAGTCAGAACCAGGGCAAGTGTAGGTGCTGCGGCCTTGCGGTTGAAACAGGTGGTGCTTGTTGAACGTTAGCACCTTTGGTGGTAACTGGTTGAGGTCGATAAGCTGGTTGATGATTGAAAGACTCAGTTAGCCACAGGGGACTAAGCTGATGGAAATATTAGATATTGATACTAAATATTAGTCCATTTATAGTCCTGGTTATTGTGCAGTGTGTTGACCTTTGTTTTGCAGCACCTGACCTCAGAACATTTCATAATATGACTTCCTCTTGTATTAAGTTGATGATTCATGTGTACTCTTCTCATTCTGATAAAATAATGGACCAACAAGCTCCAGCAGAAATGATGCAGGTAAAATAATTGAGGCCTAACGGGCTAAAAAAACACTGACTCCACTGTCAGATCCACAGGCCACGAGATGACTTGTAGTCGGCAAACAATCGGCGTGTGCCCAGCTGTTATATGCTAAGCCGAGCCAGCAAAAGTAGTTTTTACTCTGAGCTGATGCAGAAAAACATTTCATGGTATAAGTAGTTGCTACTAATGGGGCAAATGGAGCTTGATAAGGATTAATGCCTAGACTAGCGTGGCGTTCACAAGTATTTACACTCTGCTTGGGTGAGGTTAGGAGGTAAAAGCAGGTAAAGGCTTGAAAGTATATTATGTCAGTTCAAAGTTACAGGAGATTGGGGCTGGAGGACGGTGCTGCCTGTCCTCAGCGCTGAGCAGATTTATTATAGTAAAGCCCGGTTTCCACTGGAGGGCCAAAGGATGTGAAAAAAACATAATTTATCATCCACAGGAAAGCTCAGCCATCTTTTGGCACATTTAACCGTAGTGTCAAAACTGCATCAAAGAGCAGTAATAGACTGTTATTCAAATTGTTAATTGTCCCACTTAAGGACACGTCTTTGTCACAGTTTCTTAGTGAGCGAATGGATGGGCATTTTCCTAAAGTGCTTGTCCTGATGTAGTAATTGAATAAAAGATGATGCTTCATTCCAGACTGACAACTTAAACATTCAACAGCCATTATTATTATAATTTATTTTTTGACCGCAGGAATAAGCTGGGAACACAGCAGCTGTCCTTTTTTTAAAGGACTCGCTGCTCGGCTGTTTCCGTGTAAAAACATCCACTGTTCGTGAATTGTGACCGTACGTCCAAAACGCGTTTGCCTTTAAACCTCATCTCGCTCTGCGTAGTCTGTTTAATGATCTCACACTCGTCTCTGGATGATGCTAGTCCAGTCATAAACCTGCTCCAGAGAAAGTTTCAACATGTTGTCAGGACAACAGGCTTACTATGACTTTCGGAAAACGAACAGATGCAGAAGGAAGGCAACAGGGCCCCGGGGGCAGATGATTTGCTTGTTGTTACCTTGAAGAGGAAATTCAGCCATAACTGCAGTCAGGTGCATTTCTGTTGGTGTCCTCCAGAAGCTTTAAAACTTTACCTTGAGTCTCTGTTTGGTGATTTGTGTTCAGCTTGTCTTTCTTGAAGCCTAAAGCCTCATGGATACGATTATTCTCCTGTACCGTTTTCCCAACAATAAATTTCCTTTAGATCTTCCTTAACTTCTGCTCAGTTAGTAACTTTGATTGTCGGCTCTTTGGGCAAATCAGAGCCATAATGCAGAAAATCACTTCCTGCTGCAGCAATGAAGTTGTCCCCAAACATGCTAAAGTGAAAAATCCCTCTCACACTGCACAATTATGTGAGCAGGTATTCGTGTGATTTTTGAAATGCCCTTTTAAAATTGAAGAGTTCTTATTCACGTGGTGGGTCCAGTGTCGCGTTGCCCACTGACTCCAGTTGAATTGAATTCGGCTGAGACACTGTCTCACACGTGGGAGAAGGTTGTGGAAATGATGCCGCAGCTCAGCATCGGGTATGTGTCCTCAGCGTTTTGTGCAGTCGGTAAATTGGCCTTGTTACAAATGGCCGCAGACAGGCCGTTTGGTGGCGGAAATAGACTGAGCTGTGACGGCTGTGTGAGCGCACACACACCCAACACATTATGGCGCGCTGTCATTTTTGCTTGGGAATCTCAGCCGCTTGCTTTTTAGAATATTTTCAGAATGTAGAGCCTCCTTCCTGCAAAGGAAGATAAATTTTTAAAAAATCCTACAAAATACACCTTCTCCTCATTCTTCTTCATTCTCTCCCTCGATGCTCCTCTCGCCTTTTCATCCTCACTTTTTTTTATTTCCTGCTATCATTACTGTTCTCCCCTGTTTTTCATCATTGCTCTCACTCGCTCTTCGCCTCAGTGCTCTCTCTAAGGAACCAGATGTATTCCTTGTATGACTTATTCAGATGCAGAGATTGGGGCTTAGAGAGTCTGCTGCAGGCGGAGTGCACTCTGCTCCCGTTCAGATGGTTGCTTACACTTCCTACCGTCATTCCTCATGCAAATGAGTTTTTCTCATTTCTATGAGCCGGACTTTTTCACTTTTTTGTGGATTGAGTATGTTGCGTGATCGGTGAGGACATGACATAATTCAGTGCAGCTGCCGGTTTGCAGTCAAAGACAGGGGAGGGAGGAGAGCCGTCACAATGATCACAGAAATTAAGGATTCGCTTCTACATGTGATGAAATGCAAAATCAGCGTCACAAATCCAACATTATGTTAAGGAATAACCAAATAATCAATGACAAAATGGTTCAAATGATTTTAAGAGCATTGAAAGTGAAAAATACATGATCAAAGTCAGTCTACCAGCTTCATACGTTTCTATAGTGGAAACATCTTGCTGCTGCAGTTAATGGTCCTTGAGTTAAATATTTAACACATCTCATAGACGTCTGAAGATGTAACAGATTTACTTGAAGAATTGCAAATGCTTGGCTTTCAGTGCAGAGATTCTGTAAGTGCTTTAGGTTTTCCCTATAATTATGCACTTTGTGAGAACTCATTAAGGCTGAGAATTAAACTGAAAAAGCAAATGCAAGCACAGGCCTGATATCCCTTCATATATTTTTACAGTACAAAAAAACAAAAAAGCCCTCGAGACTTTAACTAGATATTTGACTGTGATTTGTGTTGCCAGTAAAAAGCTTTTAGGTTATTGTTTCTGTTCACATAGATCACAATAAATTGGACCATTTGAACAACTGCCGTTGGAGTTGTCAGGTAGAGAGGGCTGTGCTCTTGTGGACGCAATTGAATCTGAAAGGCATTCAAAAGATTTAGGCAGAAAAGGAAAAACAAACCGTAAAATCTCAACAGAGGTAAACGAGACAAAATATAAGGCGGCAGACGCATTGGACGCTATGGATTCTAACCGCTGCCTCATCAGGTGGTGATGAAGGCACAGTAGGGTCTGAAACGTTCACACGCAGCAATAATCTACTGTGTGAAAGACGCACTGCAAATATTAACTGATGTGAACAGATTCCAAACCAAGAATCGGAAATCGATGATGTCTTCTGTGTGTCAGAGGTACATCGTAACCTGTCCAGTGCCTTTAGAATTAATTACTTGGCACCTTTTTATAGATATAAAGTAGTAAAAAGACCAAAAGTTAATTGATTTTTCATTTACTAGTAAAAAATGGACAAATCTTGGCCAAAGTATGGGAACCTCTGAGCACCGTTCAGGTCGGGTGTTTCAGTCAGTGGGATGGTCAGGTGTTTGTTTGGGAGGATCTGCCTTTGGACGAATCGGGGCCTTTATCAACAGCGTGTGTTGAATGCATTCGGACTCTGCCAGGTGACTGTCAGTTGAGGCAAACTGTGCACAATTTCAGAACATTCAACACCGCTGCGGTCGAGCAACAAAAGTCACACTGAGCGCATGGTGCGTATTAGTCTGGAAGGTGACGAGGAGGGTAACCTCTATGGAACAAGCGACTGAACACACCTGATCCAGGTGATCAGCAGTGAGCAGGCCGGGGATAGACCTGGACTGACTACCACTAATTTAGATGATGAATGAAAAACCAAGTAAACCCGAGGAGCAACCGTTTAGTGACTGTTGGTCTGTTCCAGGGTAGAAACCACTAACAGTGTACATATTATAAGTTTGAGGCATTTTTCCAAGGTGTTCATTTAGTCTGGATGGTTTCCAAATCTGTTCTAATGTATAACTTTACTGGCACATCTCCGAAAAACTCATGTTTTGGGGTGACACTGAATCTATCTATGTCTGTCCTGCAGGTCGCCCGCTGTGAAATGCTCGCCGGTAACTGTGGAGGCAGTAAGCCAGTGTCAAGAATAATTGCCTCTTTTGGGGATGACTCCTCCAATCTAAAAATGCATTTTTCAGATTTTTTTTCAAGCCCCATACACGTCCTCAAGCTCAGTGTAGGGACTCTAGCAACTTGTGGTCATGTGGCTGATCTACTGACATCTACAAACCCCACAGAGATGTAGAGAGGCGACAGCTTCGCCAAAATCACATTCAGCCAAAATAACAAGACTGTCACCTTGCTCAGTCCAAAAAACAAAGATGCCAATGGCATAGCAAGAGCGGTCAGTCAAAATGAGAATGTTTCACCTTGTGTAACGTTTAGCCGAAAATACAGCAAATACAAAGCAAAAACCCTATGGCAACACGTTCAGGGATCCCTCCACTGTTTGGTGAACTGAAAGTATCGCAACCCTTTTAGTTACTGAAACCACACAGTTTATAAGGAACATATTTTTCTGGCAAGGACAAGGCAGCGGCTTCCGATTCCCGTAAGAACTATGTGCTGCAGAAGGTTACGTGACAACGGATTCAGTGAGAGAAGCGTCATCCCTCACGCTGCCGTGGCCGATGAAATAAATCTGCTGTAACGAAGACGACATACAGTGTCCTGCTCTCGCACACACACAAACTAAACTGTAAAATAAAACATTTGGTCAAATCTACTATATGTCTTCTATTTAACAAGCTTATGTTACCATGAATTATTGATATGTACCACATGTCATGGTGAATGGCCTCCTTTATTCATCGTAAGTGAAATGACACTCACTTTCCATTTTACCTGCATCACACAGCTCACACAAAGGGTTTGATCACTTTTTGTGAGCGAGAATTAAAAAATGTACACACATGCGAACAATTTGAGTGTTTAGAAGTAAAGTTTGGGGAGGGTGGGGGAGTCTCTTAACAACTGCAGAAGCTGTCCAGTGTCGTCGTATCAGAACCAAGACACTGGGTTGTGTTATCAGCATTACACAGCTGTTCCTGTGCAGTGGAGCAATAAGATGACGGCAGCAATAGAACCTGTTCGATGACATTAGGCACTAAAAAGATGTGACCTGCCGGTACGAATCTGAGCCCGACTGTTGTTTGTGGTATTCGACTCCAGTTTTTGACGTGAGACGAGACCTTTGCTAGTTCAGGCTTCTGAGCCCCCATCTCACTTCCCACGGGCTGTTGGAGCACGTATGGCACCGCAGAACCCTTCCTGAGGGCGAGATTATTAATTCACTGTTTCTAGTTGCAAGGGCTTCCCTCTGGGACACACGACTTCCTCGCTCCTCTGTTCAGGTGTGTGTTTGAAAGGAGAAATCGCTCACTGAATACATACATGGTTAATAATTCACTTCTTTGTTAAACTGTCTACTTTAGACTGTTTGATAAAAGCTGGCGTCACCGAGAGTTAGATGCATTCAGTTAATGGGTGACTGTCAAATACTCGACAGGGTGCCCACAGTCTTCCTTTGGCAATCAGCTAAGGCAATGGGAGTCACACAGACATAATTGTTAAACAGTTAACAGCAGGTGAGCCGGTGGGTTTTTATCACCTGGGCGCTTTCCATTTGAAGAAAACTCTAGAGGCTCAATTATAAAATATCTGAACCTCTGGGAAGATTGTTCCAATGTGACTCATCCTCGGAGCTCAGAGCAGCTGGCTCAGGAAAGTCCCAGGAAGGAATGGCAGACAGGCACAGTGATGCTATGATTGTTCAAGTCCTATTAGGTAGCCAGTCAGCCATTTCCCCTGTGTTAGCCTGATATCCCGCTGTTGATTAAAGGCAGGATGTGCCACAGGGCTCCTGTACTCTGTACTGGAGGCGTAATCTTCATCCTCGTGAGAAATCCTGGTGGGGCTCTGATGTTTCAGGTCGATAAGAAGTAAGCACATACTCTGATACAACTTCTCCACTAAACCTGTTCAAAAGCCGCTTTAGAGCCAGAGGCAAATTTTGACCCAGTCCATCGTGTTTCATCAGCTTCATCAGCCCAAGAACTGGTTCTTGTCCAGAAAAAGCTTCCAGAGCGGCACAAAGAACCACTTTGCGGGGGGCAGGATTATTGTGATCAACAACACCGATGCAAAGCTTTAATGTAAAAATTGTGGTAGGGATTTTTTATTGACTGCTCGAACATATACCGTATTTTCCGGACTATAAGCCGCTACTTTTTTCCGATGTTTTGAACCATGCGGCTTTTACAGAGATGCGGCTTTTCTATGAATTTTTCTGCAGCCCTCAGATGGGCGCTGTAGATGGAAGTCAGTGCAAACAAAAAAGCGCCAGTTTTTATTCTTAGCAACCCAAGACGCACAACAGCAAACATCAGCACTTTTACTGCCGTGTTACAGGCACCATTCAGGTTCAGGTGTATGAATAAACACTTATGGTACAAAATCTTTCTATGTAAATATCTTATTTCTCAGCCTGGATATTGGCGGCTTATAGTCCGATGCGGTTTATATGTGACAAAATATGTATTTCTTTTAAATTTTAGCGGGTGCGGCTTAAATTTAGGTGCGCTCTATAGTCCAGAATTTACGGTAGTAACAGCCAACAATAGCAATCAAGACAACTGGCACAAATGTAAAGGATCGTCTATCCTGGCCTCAGTAGTGGTTTATGTCCATGGTGGTAGCGTACAGGATCCGCGATAGAGGAAAACAGACATACTCCAGGACGGAATGACGTGATGAAACTGGTTCTTAAGTTTGCAAGTTGAGCCACATCCGAACCGGCAGTAGCACAATTTGTTGGGCAAAGTGGAGGCCTCGGCTTGGCCGTCAGTTTCCCTTTGGTTTATTAAAACTGCTGCTGTGACTGAAATTGTCAAACATTGAACTACTATAAACTAATAATTTCTTTAGATTTACCTCCTCAATCAGTGACTTAAAACCAGTCTCCCATGAATTCTGCATGACAATTTAAAGCGTCAGAAAAACATTGTAATGCATGCTGCAATTTTTATCTTAATCCGCAACTACCATGAAAACATCTTAAAATCCTGGAGACACTGATGCAGCTTTGGAGCATCTTGTTGGGTAAAGACTGACAGGACGATTGTGCACTGCACAAACGACATTTGGACCATTGGGTTCTCAACTAATCCTCGTTTAGTCCTGTTCAGATCTTGCAAGGTCAGATCTGCTGACATTTCTTGGATTCACTTTTAAACTCACCGCTGCATTAATGCATGTGGCTCTTCCTGCAAATTTGCTGTCATTTCTGAATAAAGTCCTCCAAACATTAGGCTGTGCTTGAATGGCGAGAGGCCATCACTTTACCAGATTAAGCCAGTGATGTTACATATTCCACGCCTGAGAAGTTCCTGTCACTTTTCTGTAATTATACAATAGATATTTATGTCTTTGCTTTCACCCTAAATAACAAGCTGAAATGAAGGGTAGAACATTTCATCTATAAAATTAGAGATCTTCACAGTTAGTCAATGAGGTCACATTAGTTACAAGTAGTTTGGGGCACAAATTCATTCAAGTCACACTGCTCAACTTGGCAAAAATATACTGTATATTTTTGATATACAGTTCAGCTAAAACGATACGGTACCAACACTATGCAAATATTGATTATACACAACATAAGAAAATGTGACCAACACAAAACCCATGTTTAACTACCTAAAACCACCAGCAACAAATAAAACACTGGAAAATTTACATGTTTAAATGAAATTATATCAAACAGAGATCGTGTTTTTTGTAATAAATATACAATTGAATAAAATCCCATGATTAAATTCAAAGTGTGCAGCAAAGACACACTGTACGTAGGAGCTTTTAGTATGAGCCAGAACCACAGAACTGCATAGAACCTGTTATCACAGACCCAAACTGTTTTCTCACAGTTTCAAAGCTGGCCTCCACAGCCTGGATCCAGCGAAAACCTCCTTCCCACCTCACATGAACTGTATGTTCTTGCTGCAGCAGGACTGCAGTGGCAGGTGTAACCGGGGTCATAATTGCACATGATTGTGTTGTTAACTTAAAAACCTCTGACAGATGTTACGGGAAATGAGGTTAAGAGCAGGTGCTTCTCTGGAATAATCAAGCAGCCGGCTTCGCACAGACAAAACACCCGAGGCGAGATTATAACCCCCCCGCCTCCTTCCATGCTGTCTCCTCTGGGGCACTTTCCCCTCTTTTCAAGATATGAATCAGGCACAGGGAAACCGAAAAAGGCTGCAGCTGAGGGATGGATACACGGTACACAGGGTGAGGTTATTAATTCAGAGCTTTTGTTGAAGTTGGTTCCCTCAGGACCACCTGGCTGCTTTTCAAAAATGCCTCAAATGAGGTACAGTCAGATGTGTTTAGTTGCTGAAGGACTCATAAAAAGCAGCTCTGAGGCTCTCGTAGGTGTGCGTACTCACAAGCCCGTTCCAGGATTAAAGGAGCGGAGTTGTGCCGTTAGGGGTTATCAAATGGGCAACTTCTATTATACGGATGGCGTCGGCAGCCAGATCGTCTGTCTGTCAAAGCGGTGGGAAGGTTTCCCATAGGCAAGCATGTTCTCCCGTCACAAACTGCGTTTTAGTTTCATCGTCCGGGCTCAGGTGTGTCCCTACAAGCATACGTGCATATGTAATAGAACATGTTCATATTTGAATGTGAACACATCCACAGAGGCTCCGGAGCTCCATTAAACTACTTCCAACCACCAACAAACGGGAAATGTACACGTCTTAGCAACCAGCCAACATTTAAAGACCCTATATTTTTTCAATAAAGCTTTGTTCAATATAAGAATATATTCCGGGCCGTAGAATTTTATAGTGATAAGTACGATAGTGTTACATTCCAAACCTGGGTAAAATGCTTATCAATGTTTTTGCGTTTATGTGGAGGTTGGTGTGCGAGCAGCAGGATGTGCGTATGATGCCACGTGTCTCCCCGTAGTGACATTATATATGTTGGATATTCGCCCCCTACTTGTACAAGCGACCTGCAGCGTAGTGTTTCACAGGAGGACGGTCTCATGTCGGCCCACCTGAGGAGCTACTGCCAATTTTCAGGGTTTTACAATGTGTTTACTGCCAACTTCCCTGCCGCACACTGTTCACCGCTGTGCAGCCAACTGTGTGTGTGTGTGTGTGTGTGTGTGTGTGTGTGTGTGTGCTGCTCGGCGCTAATCGGCCAGTGTACAGTGGGCTTCAGTGTCATTTTCAGCCCCAGCGGGCAGCTGTTTACAGAGGAAAAGCTCTATGAAAACAGGGAGTGAACACAAACGCTGAAGCTGGAGGTTGGGCAGCAAAACACTGGGCCAAAACTCGCCGAGCCATGGCGAGCTGCATTTAAGTGGCAATCCACCCATTCACCAAACCACGCTGAATGTGAAAGGGCTCATCAGAGGCGTCTGACACTGTCACACTGCTTTACTCTCGTTTGATGCACCGCTGCTAAGCAGCAAGCTGACACCGGGAGGTGGCCGGTCGCGTATTGTCGTATCATCTGTCTCCTTCAACGGAACAATGGGGGGAAAACCAAAGCAAAAACAGCATATGAAAAAAAGTAGACGGGGCTTCAATGCTTGTGTGATGGAAAAATCAACTATGACTGTACTTCAGACGTGCAGGCTTGTAGTGTTGTACTTCCTGGACAGTCTATCTCATCAATAAGACAACTTAGGCTGGGGACACATCTGAAGACTCCCAAAGACTGGACAGTTCACAGAGGTGATTAATCCTGCCTCTCTAATAAAACCTCATCTCCAGCACTTTTATTACTGCGAGCACATAGAAACTGATGTGCAGATTGCAGGTTAAATCTTTCTCAAAATGCATATGTAAAATGGATACGTCCACTTAGAAAGTAATTGCATAATTACCACCTTCAACAGATCCAATATTCAGAGAACAAGTCGACTTGTTTTTGTCTCTGCGTGAAACAGCGTGTTTTTTCACAAACATAAAATTCTGCATCATAAAAGGAGTCGCTCTCCCTCACGTCTCAGTGGGTAAAACCTCAGGTGTGTCTGGTCTCTGACACACACCTGATGAAGAAACTGGGGGCGGCACATTTAGAGACTGGGTGGGAAGTCCGGGACATTCTGGAGACACACCTCGGAATTCTGCGGGACAGGAAAACTCTCACCAGTTCTTGTACCAAAACTCATACAGAAATAACTGGAAGGAGAAAACAGCCTCGTTGTTTTACATCCACGACTTTGGTTTGTTCAGGCACAGCTGCAGTTCTGTAGACTAACCTCATTAACCTAATTTAAATTTCAGTTTTAATAAATCATGTTTGTTTAGGGGTTTTGTGTAATGTTTGCAGATACACATGTTCAATATTGCAGCAACCGCTTGTTTTGAATTTTGAGAATCTAAGTTAAGAGTCAAATGGAAAAAAGAAAATGCCTCTGGTTGGAAAAACAAAAGAATCTTAAAATGCAACTGCATTTTTTTTCTCCCACTTAGATTTCACTGTGGGCAAATAAATACTTTGAAACATTCCGAGCGAACAAGCACGGCGAGCCATAATAAAAATTTCCTGCGAGGTAATTGCACTTGTCAAGATAATGCTTCGTATTTGCTGTATTCCAGTGTGGGTATAAATAAAGGCTTTTTTTCCGTTCCCCACTGAGAAAGGCCTCCACTTCCTCCTCTTATATGAGAGAGGGCGTCTGTCTGTGTGACCGTGAATGGGCCTTTGTATTCACCAGTCAGTCTGTGGCATTGATTTAACGCATGCCTGCGGCTGGAGTAGTGACTGAAAACAAGTCAGTGATATGATCTTAAATAGGATTTATCGAACGGATTAGCCGACAACCACAACATACATACCGATGCAAAAATCGCTGTTTCCCCTTTAAGGTTGTTTCTTGTTGCAACAAAAGGAATTCTTTGTGTTCTTCGCTTTCACTCAGCGTGTTTGTTCTGTGTAAGACAGGAAAACCGGCTCCTGCTCGTACGTTGCGTCTGAAAGTCCCGAGCCTCTCCCCATCTGGCTTCTGCAGTAATTGAAGTGTTTTCAGCTCAAGCTTGTTAACTACTCATCTGATAACCTTCGGGGGGAAGTCCCATCACCTCTGTCTGAGTGAGCCGGCGATAAACACGGGTTTTTGGATCACTGTTATCGATATTAAAACTACAAAAAGGTTTTACTGATGTTATGTTTGAAATATCATTATGCTGGAAAAGAAAGAACCCCCCCCCCCGTTTTCCTTTTACTTTGAGCAGAAAAGCAACTTCAGCGTTGAAACTCGTGGTGGGGCTCTATAAAGAACAGCCATTTATTTATAATACCTGTGTAATATTTGGCTAATGTTTTGGAAATAAAGTCATCTAGGGAATATCTACTTAATAGAACAGTAATGGTGGGTAACATCGTTAATAACAGCTGAAGTATTCTAGAAAGAAATGTGACTGGAGAAGTCAGACCACAGGGTTTTACCATGATGTCCCAAAACCTGCAAAGAAAATTACTCTAAAAACACAATATAACAAACAAAAATGTGATTACTCATAGTCTCAAACCTTCACGGGAATGAAAAACACCCAGTCTTCCATTACCTGTAAACATGTTCAGAATCGCAGGGGGCTCATCTGAAATACATGTAGCTTATGGAGATTAGAGGGTATGTGTTTACCCAAAAAACGTGATCATAAATCACAAATTACTGTGATAATGTAGAGTTTATACACAAGAAACATAGATCAAGCTACTTCATTGGCTTCTGATTCCCAACAGTTTATTATAAACCATAGTCCACATGTGTTTTTTTTTCAGTTAAATTTCACATCAGTGGCTCCTACTGTAGGAACCTGGATAATCTGCATTCCATCCCCCACTCAGCCATGGGTTATTAATATACTCTTTGCATTCTCAACTTTCTCACATGTTTATCAAAGACAATATCATATTGTTATCAACAGGCAACCGGCCAAACTCGGCAGATTCCATTTGTGAGACAGGTGAGACAAAGGGGGGTCAACATGTCGATCACTGTGTTGGGATGTAAAAGGCTTCAGGATCAAATCCCTGCCCACCGGACGTGGCCCCACACAGCCACCAAATGCCACCTCTGTGCAGGTCCTGAGGCCGGATAAAATGGGAGGTCTGTGGCAGGATGGATTAAAAAAAACTCATCTTAGATCAACGTGCAGGACACGTCACGGCGAGTCCTGAAGGGAAAAGCCAAAAGACCTTAATCGGTGGAGTGAGCAAAAAGAAGCAAATACAATTTATAGGCAAGTTCAACTGTCCCCATCCTGCAACTGAAGATTTTAATGAGCAACTTTCCAGAAAAAACGATCCTAAAGTTGTTAATAATAAACAGACCTGGCAACACTTTTGACAGCTCCCCAGAACTAAAGCCGTGTTCAGTTTGGTCGTTCAGTTTGCCGCCTCCATTTCTGATGTTTCTGAACAAGCAGCAGTCAGATCTTTTAACACAGGCCCACAGCAGGAAGTTGATTAAAACTTATATGAATGTACTCTTCAAGGTAAAACCCTGGGCAAATAAAAAAACTAGTGAAGTTTATTTGTGAAATTTCAGG
This sequence comes from Channa striata, assembly GCA_033026295.1. Lineage (NCBI taxonomy): Eukaryota > Metazoa > Chordata > Actinopteri > Anabantiformes > Channidae > Channa > Channa striata. Next base: position 26,261,752 of record CM065173.1, on the reverse strand, counting down.
TTACGTTTGTGTTGTTTTATCGGGTCACAGCATCTGTGGCGTAGAAATCGAGACGAAAGATGAAACTTAATTTTAATGTTGATTTTGAAGAGTTTGAAGACATCAGAGTGGATGACTAACTTCAGCTCAATAACAAGGAAATGCAATTATCCACTGAGTCATCAGGACTAGTATGACAACCAGATTGTGTGACACACAAGCTGCATTTGATCAGATTTCAAAACTCGGGGGGAGCGCCTCCGTCCCTTGATTTTCAACCCAGGTCGTCATCGTGTGCAGCAGTCTAGGTGCAGGATTTATTTTTAGATTAAAAACTGTGGATGATTTGCCCATGGGAGGGGGCAGCTGTGGGAGTGTGTGACAAAACAGATGAGATCAAACCAAATGTCGCTGTGAAAGGACGTTCGGTAATTCTCTGCGATACGTTGCAGCAAAGCTTATACTGGCCACATGCAGCAGAAACAGGAAAGACGTGTCAGGATCACCAGACTTTACACTGGTGCACGTAAGCCCACATGCAGCCCATGAAAATCCTTTGGACTTAAAATCAGGAACATGAATAAGTCCACCCCGAAAGTCTTAATTACGTTTCGAAATTTATATGTGGTGAGTTATTAATGTGCAATTATGCTTGAGTATTTAGACGGATCTGCAGGCTAAAACCTGATGAATACTGTCTTTAGCACCGGAACTACTGTAACCCCCCCCCCCCCCCCACCCACCCACATACACAGACAGTTTTTCTTTATTTATGTTTTTGGCCATGTCATGTTTGACATGAATGATAACTCGTGTGCTTGTGAGACCTTTTCATTAACACACACGATTGTGATTATCCGGGGCCGTAGAGTTTGTGGTATGTATGTAGAAGTTTGTGTGGGCTATAATTCAGTGTGTATCTTAAATATGTGATACTAGTAATTATAATCTCCATGTAAATCAAGCTAGTGGCAGGATGACACCTGTAATTAATCCACTATAATCTCAAATCCTCCAATCTGACACACGGAAATGGTTTTTTTAGGTCCACACACAGTCATGAAAAAATTAGCTTATGAAAAATGGTTACGTTTAGTAAAATCATGGTTTGGTTTGAAACTTCGTTCACGTTGTGCCACACACATTTGGTCATGTATGATGCGTCATATAACGTCCTCGTGGGCGCAGTAAGGTGTGCACAAAGTCGCTTGACACTGATGACAGACTCCAGTCATGGGACAGTCGTCTTCCTTGGTGACCCAGTTGTCCACCCTTGGCCCTGACGTCTGGCCCTGAAAACCCTCAGAGACCCCAGCGACTCTCAAGTGGGCAAAGCTGAGCGGATTTTAAAGCTCTGCAGATTATCTGAGGACGTCAGCCTTTCACAAATTCTAAACCTTAATTAGAACTTATGAAGTTGAAACCCTGATCAATCTTAGTATTTGCAGGATTTATCCTTTTTTTTCTTTCATCATCAGCTCATTTATCCGTCCTGATCTCCGTGATCCCTCCCAAACTTTTGATTTTTTAAACTATATTTCAATTGTTCTTCGCTTGTATTTATCTTGTAATTGTCAGGTCAATAAATATTGACTCATATACGTCCAATGACGTGTTATTTATTCTTTTGGTGATATCAGTTATCTGGAGAATTCCCTGCTTTTGGATGTGTAATGACAGAAAAGTCCAGCTGTGTTTCATACTTTCACCCACTGACCTGGTAACATTACAGGCACAGAGCACATTGCCAATCGACCTCAAAGTGGCTCCACTCGTCGTTCTTTCTCTCTCATGCTGGAAATTGATCGACTGAAACTATAGAACAATTGGAATCAGATTAACTTTACTTTGGCAGATATGAGTCTTTGAAATTCACCCAGATTGTTGCAGAACTGATACCGACTTCTGGTTAAATACTCATTGTGAGAATTGACAGGAAATATAATATTTCCCTGTTTCTGAAAATTTAATGTCAAACAATAAACAGTTTATGGATAAAACCGTCTCGGACTGGATGTTGTGTATGTTAATGCACAAACCTCCCGTCTTCGACTGTATACGACTGAAGTTGCTTTGAGCAGCAGAGGTGATTGATTGTGTTCGTACTTCCAAGGATAAGTGAAAGATGTAGACGTTCGCAGAGACGAAGACAGGGAACCTTCACTCCATAAACACCCAATAATCTCAGAAATGACCTGTCACGGGGCGCACAGCTTCAAGGCAAATATACAAGCCCGTGTTTTGCCCATTTTTCCCCTTCCTGCCATGTTACACGTGGGCTGAGAAATATGTCGTTCCCTCTGGAAGTCGCTCATCCTGATAAACGGACTTTTTTCTTTTCTTTTCAGTGAGGGATGTTTTCTGCAGGAGAAGACAGCAGGTGTTTCCGTTGTTCCGGCATGTTGTTGCTTTTCGACCTGAGCTGAGAATTAGATCTGCATCAATCCTCGATAACCTGGTGAATTGTTTTCTTTCATTTAGCAGACGGGGCTTTCTGAGGCAGAGGGCAAGTAAAGGTTAGCTCACTTTCCTTAGCACCACATTAAGCCCTGGTTGCTCTCTTGTACTTCATTCAGCAACACATGCTGCGTGCACCCACAGGAGCTGAGAAACCACATGCTGGTCTTTGCCTCCAGGAAACTGACAGGATGCTTGTAGACTTTAAGGTTTTTTCTGACTTTGTGTTTAGTTTCTTTTTACTGAACAACAGTGAGTGAAAAGAAGCTGCTGTGTTTGCTGCACAGGCTGTGTGGACGCTACTGTTCGATTACTGCCATCATCAATTATTATTCACCGTCCTTGCACACAAGCTGCTGAATGAAACAGTCCCTGAGAGTTTCAGACGCCTCTCATTGTCGCAGGCAAAGTTTGCATCCTCATTATAAAATGTTTGCTGCTTTCCTTGGATTTTCTGCCATGACGAATCTCGACTTTCTGTATGTGGCACTTATTTTTAGACTGATGGTGACTTTCCAGTGACCTACTATATTCAGGACCAAATTCGAGCTGCAAGATATTGTTTTATTACTGATTAAATTATTGTATTCTGCAAATAATTAGGACTGAGAGTCTGCATGTTCAATTCAGTTTCCTGTAAAAAAAATGTAACACGCACAATCACAAAATGAGGGAAAAAACAGAGTTAAAGCTTTTGATTACAGCCCGAAAATGACCATGTACATACTTTAACCAGATGAAAAGTTTTGGAAATAAAGGAGTGACGGCCCGGCAACTAATTATTACGTGTTTTTTAACTAAGAGGTTTCCATTCTCAAATAATGTAGTACTCAATTTAATACCTGCTGAGAAACAATCTTGCATTTGCAGTGAACACAGTAAGAATTCACACTGTCGGCACGTTTTGAACTATGATGCACCCACTCTGAAATTACAAGGCAATTTTATTTTAATACGGAGGCTAGATGAAAAAGTACGTTGCACCTGCCTTTTTTCTGGACATTCTAATCTGTGACTCACTTCAGTGGTAAAATTCAATAGTGGCTGATTGTTTTATGATGGTGCACTGCACATAATGTCAGGTGTTTGGGCTGTACATGAAATTGACCATTGTTCCGCTACGGTTTCACATACTTGGCGGTAACTACAAGAAATGCGGGCTGTAATGTGAAGTGTTCATTATGGAACTCCTCCTGTTCCAAGTACTTACATTGTAGGTGCAAAATATGCAATTGTTGGTTAGTCAGCAGATATTGACACATTTTTCAACAGCTGGTTTGTCTGGGATGTTACCTGATCATCACTTTTAGAAGTTCCAAGCCACGTTAAAATATGTCTTCACCCTTATCAGCGTGTGCAGTATGTCCCATAGTCATAAATGTGCAACATTGTATTTTCCCGATAATCTAGAATATTGTATGTAAAAATGTCATAAAGCCTCATATAGAAATGTTTGCTGTACACTGCACAACCACTCAAGATTACGCTGGTTGTCCAGAAATATAGGACTGTAATGTGACATATGTGTTGTAGTGAAGGTGTAGTCCCAGTACACAGCCTTTAATAATCACGACAGGCCATTATTTATTTTTCCAAGTCTAGTTTGAATTACATTTCAGCATGTTGTAGTTAAATGTGTCCCCAATTTTATGATCCTCACCCATTTTTTTGGCTGTTGATGCAGATTTGAAGTATTACGTTTTACTGATGGTTAGCAGCTTAGTTAAAACTGAGTGGAATTAATCATTACAAAAGGGCATCACTGTATAAAACGTGAAACTAAGAGCAGCAGAGTTGTCTGTGAAAGTGTGATTTTGTACAGTACCAAGTAAAATGAATGGTTTATTAAATTACAGTCTACAATAATTTAGGAAAAATGTCACAACCTTTTCTCATCTGATCTGGTTTCAATATGGCGTAAATTGAAACTGAACACACACACGTTTTGATCAGCGTAGTTTGATTGACAGGCGCTAACACCATAATAAAGGCAGAATATGTTCCAAAGGTGCACGACATTATGTTGGATTTCACTTGTGAGCCTTTAGCCAACAGAGCCTTCACTGACAATCACAAAAATCCATGCAGACATTCACAAAAACCTGGAAAAAGCAGAGTAGAGCAACAGAACAAATACAGGTGCTTCTTCAGATGTACTGCACGGCACAAATTAGGACGTAAAATGGAATCATCTTCTGTGGCAGGTCTAAAAAAGCTGAGCGGGACCAGCTGATCCCACTTTTGGTTGAAGATGCCAAGAGGAAAGGGTCCAAGTGGCCGAGCGAATGTTCACTGTTGGGGGAGAAACTCAGGCGCTTTCATTACAAAGACTGTTCAACTGGCTGGTGTTTCAGGAAGAACAGTGACCAGAGGTACATCTGCATTCAGATCTGTGAGAAATCATCCATGGACCCTCACAGGGTAAGTGGTTCAATCCCCGATCCCTTCTCGCTGCGTGTCAAAGTGTCCTTGGGCAAGACACTGAACCCCACGTCGCCTCCGGTGGGCCACACATTGGTGTGACCCACATGATGAAAGGATCCTTCATCCTCTTGTGCTTTGGCGGGACATTTTGCTAGCGTGATCTGGGTCCACATGTCTCCACAGAAGAATATCATCCATAGAATAACATCCACAAGCAGTGTTTGAAATTGATTTTATTGCTCACCAGCCACTATGGCTTTCAAAAATTGCTAGCCACTCAACATTTACATTGGCCACGGTTTTAGGATTCAGTATGAACCAATGAGAAAATGTCGTAATGTCACGTTGCAGTTATTTCAGATTTCTTCTGAGACCACAATTTAAATAAGCGATATGAAATTCAACCTGACAAAGTGGCTTGTGGGAGAGACAGTGTTACCCGCTGCTGGTGAAATCAACCACACTCTGCAGCCTGGTGGGCGTTAATGTCACATCCTGTCCGTCCATAAACAGTTTGACATAACTCACGTCATCTGAGGTGCGAACTTTGGCTGCCTCTGGCTCAATGTATAGACCATCGAGCTGGGATGCAGATGTATTCAGCATCAAATTCCAACCCAGGCCCCAGGTTTGTGCTTGAGAGCAGCACTTACCTCCTCGTGAAGAAACATGATCTGTGCATCGCTAAATGGAAGGGATTCTACTTCACTGTAACATTTAAACGCTCTCAGTGATGACATTATATTCTATCCATAGGCTTTGACCTTTGCAGTCATCACATCTCGACTCGGTTAAACACCTACCGGGGAAGCAGGGCACCGTGTAACACCAGCCCGGAACCTCCGGCATCCGAGCCCTGTGATGGAGGAGTACAGCTTTTCACCCTCCGTTTTAACTGAAAAGACTCTCTGATATGTTCTGATATGTCATTGTGTCTGAATGATGACGCGCTGCTAATTGACTCCACTGTCTCCATGATGTCACACATTAACAGTCTTTTGTTGACTCATCACAACTTCGCATAAAGTCACATAGATTCCAAATTATTTTCAAATCACTGCGTTTAGTTTATTTTTATTTTGTTTGAATTTTCCTGCCCCCTGCTGAATTGTTGCGGTAACACGCTATAAGCTGATTATAGAAAAAAACACCTTTACCTGGTGATGGAGCCATTTTCTTCCGGCTCTTCGTCGACGTCTCACTGAGCCGTGTTCAGGACACCCTGACACTCACCTCTGTGCTAATCCTTGCTGAACTAGGCCTGTTCTGCTTCCACTCAAATCCAACTGAGCTCACTTCTGTTCCCCTTCGTTCCTCCGCCGTCTCCGTGTCTCCGTCCTCTCCGTCTAACCTCTCCCGCTCCGCTGTCATTCTCCGTATTAAGATCAATGCTTGTCGGCTGAGAGGGAACGTCCGCCGGGTCGCCCGCTGCTCTCTTTAACCTTCTTTGTGACCGCGCGATGTTCGCCGAGCCACTAAACACACACTGAATCACAGAGGCAGACACAGGGGTTACATTGATCTTAGTCATGGCTGAGATTGCAAAAGCCTTCATCCCTCATCTCGAGCTCTCTCGCCTCATTCCCTTCTCTCCCTCTATGTGTGCATTACCTCGCTTCCTCGTGTTTCTTTTGACCCCTCTTCTTTCCTTTCCACTGCCCTCCGTTACTCCCTTCCATCCTCCATCACCTGCTTCCAGCTCTCTGTCTCTGTCCTTGCCGTCTCTCTCTTTTATTTTCCAGTCCCTCAGTCTCTTCCTCTTCCATCCTTCTCCTCCTCCTCTCTGAGTGCTGGTAATACTCCCTATAAATCACGACCACCCTGACATGCTCGCAAACACACACTTTGCAAGACTGTGCACACACACACACACACACACACACACTGCACCAAGCCGGCTGTACACTGCTGCGGCTTGCTTACGTCTTTAACCATGCGTTAACTGTGCATTGGGTCCTTTCATTTATTCTGGTGCGTGTGCGTGTGGGAGCGTGGTAAAAATCAGAATGATTTCACTCTTCAGTCCAATAGCTGCATTAGTCATCACCATATGTGCGCACACACACACACACACACACACACACAAACACACACAGATAATCATCACATCTTCTGAGACAACACTGGAGTTCCTGTTATAATAACTTGCCACTATTCAACCAGACCATTGAGTTGGAAGCTGTGAGATCTTTCTGATGAAATTCTCAGCTGCAGAACGTGATCGGCGTTCAGATTCCTTCCCCAGTTCTACAGGAAGAAAACCTTTTGTGGCCGGCATTCAGCACGGGCAGACAAAAAACGAATAAGGAGGTGGTTAAATTATAGGATTTGTTAATATTCGTTGATGCGCAGGAGAGAGGAAAATCATTCCAATCAACATTCTTGTCTCTTTCTGTGATTTTTCTCCTCTCAGATCTGAACTCATTGTTCTGTTATATTCCTAAAAAGACAGTGGTAGACGTATTTTGATCTATAACACAATGTTCTTATGTTGCAGTTCCCTTTTGATTTTGATGTATTTTAATGATCCTTATGGGTAAACTGATGATGTACTATATTTGTGGGGCTACTGTGTGGGAGTTCAGTGACAAGGAGAAGGTGCAGATGGTTCAACCAACTGAGCCACAGCTAAGACCAGTTTGGGTCTTGGTTGCATTGTTTGGTCGCCTTTCTCAGTTTTAATCAGAGGACGATGAAGCGATTTTCACTGAAGCCAAAGTGAGCAAACATAATGTCAGCAGAACAATTAAGCGCATTGCAGAATTGCAAAGAAATCAGTTTGCTGGATAATAATTTCAGCATTTTCAAAGCAAAGTTAGCGCTTTATTCCCTTTGGGGTTCAGTTCAGCTTTTCTGCTACCACAAAGCTGGTTCCTGCATAGATCACCACAGAACCTCATGCTGCATGGCCTTCATAACCTGCTGAACTGCCTGTATTTTTATTTATTCATTCATTTTATGCCTCAACACATGTCAGTTCTCTGCGAAATGAATATTTTCACGACGTTTTCGTGCTGCATCAGCACATTCTTTCAACCATGCTTGGCCTGTTTCTGTATTTAAAGGAGGTCTGCTACATGCTACAGGCTTGAAGTGACACGCATCAACCGAAACTGCAATAAGCAACACAGCTGTGGTACGGTGCACACCGGAGCCATGTTATATTAAAGTGTAATCTTTGCAGCCACAAGTAACATTACAAGATGTCAGCACATTGAATATGGCACAAGGCTTGTACTCTAAAACTGATAAATATTACAGCTCAAAAAATCTGCTGCATTAACTGCCACTACTGCAGAAATGTCACTGTGTGTTGGGAGCTGAATTTGTCTGCAGAAATATAGAGTGGCAGTGATCTGCAGCAATGTTTCCATCATCTGCTTCAGAACTCTTTCCCTTGCTTTTTTGCTCTGGCGAAATCGAGCATTGATGAAGTGATGTTGGTTGGATTGATTTAATATCTATGAAAAATAACCCCATGTCTATGAATTGACCCTATGCGTATATCTACCTAAATGATGTGTCCCTATAGAAACACCATCTAATGCATATTCAGGGAGTTTATAGCAGCAATAATTCAGAAAAATGTCTTGAGTCCGAGTGCAGGATAATTGAATGATGTCAGCGGCAGATACTCCAGCAGTGAGCCGTGTGACAGTGATGGACCAGCAGTGTTCAGACACGAGCTCGGTCATCTTTAAAGGGGAATGCCTGGACACACTGTAGCCAATCGGAATGCAGCCATGTCTGCGGCCAGCGGCCCAGAGATCACCTCCACGGACGTGCAAAGGATTTTTTCCATTCATGGTTTCTTCTTATAGCACCGACTTAAAGTCTGTTTCCATCACATCACATTACGGAAACTCTCGCAGTTGTAGCAGCCGGAACGCAGCGAGCTGTGCATCGGTGTATGACACGACGCCCTGGAATCTTTTCCCACACATACACATATGCCTGAGTTGGCGTGATTGTACGGGGCCTTATGTTTCCTCCTCTCCCCGGGGCTAACATTCACCTCCACCTTTACTGAAGGCTGCATTACATAGAAGGACATAAGTCACCCACCCGAGCTCGTAAGCTGTTTTCACAGCCTCCCGTGGATCATTTCAGGAAAATAGCCAGAGGAAATACTTTAAATCCCATGAGATTTATTCTGTTTTGTCATCTGTCAAAGTAATGTTTAAATTTTAGATTTCACCGAAACAAACAATGACACAGATTGATTTCCTCCTGTGAGTTGTAACCCTGAAACACTTTGCGTGTCAGTAATTTGCACGAACGGTTGGATTTTTAGCAGATCTGGCCTTGGTTCCTTCACAGTCAAGCATCCAGAGCAGAGTCTGTTCTACCAACGCACGTGGATGGGGCCAATTTTTCTGCCATTTTGAATGAATTACTAAACATTTAGGGATATCTGAGAGTAATACAGCTGGTCACTCGAAGAATCTCGTCTCTTTAAGGCCCAGCATGAAACCTTTTCTCCTAATAACCCAGAGTCAGCTTTGAATTCCGCACAGTTGAACTGGAACTCAGTTTTCTTCTGAGATTAAATCTTTATGGAAAGTGTGACTTTTTTTTAATAGCCCTAAAGAATGTTTTATTTTCCATAAGTTGTGTTTAGCGTTTTAATTATTTATATATAAAAGTATTAATCCTTAATTTTCTCCAAGCTGACATTGATTTTAAGGATGTTACAAAACTCTATCGCTGCTTATCTACTGCGTGTCTGCTTGTTAAATGATATTGAGTTTCAAATGTCCTTGTGTCCCCTTTGGCCTGGGTCGCTCGGTTCTGAACATTTCCGCCCATGTACTTTTAATTTGTGTGTATTTGTAGGTGTTGTTAACCCTGAGTACATTCATGTGATTGTAGCAGTGCATAGATTTACGGGATATTTAAGAGTTCGCTCTGTGGTTTACTCCACTAACGAGGAAATATAATATATTTCCACCTTCTATGAAAAGTATAATTTAATGTGTATTTATTTTACAAGGTGCAAAATTTTCACATCACAATGTGATGAAAAATTTACTTTCACAAAATTTAGTGTGACAGTTTATATCTTGTTCTGGAGGATCAGATACAGAAAAGATTTTGGAACCAGAATGACTTTGATAAGTTAAGGCACAGAAACGACCTGTTCAGGTTTATTTTTTAAGACTGTGAAAAAGTCCTGTGTTTTTGACCCATCTATCCTGCTCTATACTCAACTTTCTCATATTTTAAGGCAGGACATTCCTTTTAAGGGCTTCTCCTTTTAAAGGTCTTATCAGGTTAATGTGATACAGGCCGTAGCTCCACGTTTGAACCCTTTGGTGAAATAGATATTAATAAGTTAATTAAGTAAGTACATTAATAAGTTCTACAACTGGGGAAATTCTGGCTCTAAAATTAAATTTCCCCCTGCCGTATACGAGCATCCCACTGCTTTCTGCATTTGTAACATAACTAATTGTAACATCACTTAACTACTATGAAAAGTTAATGTGCGGCAGCAACTAGTTCCATAACCATGAATCTGGTTATGGAACTTAACAAAGAGTTTAGCGTGGACGATTATGTTCTGATGCAACATCTTTTTAAAGGAATGAAGTCCAACGTTGGCAGAGTTGCAGAGTAAAGCACAGGACTGTCATCCCGCAAACCCAAGTTAGACTGGAGTCTGGTTCGGTTTGGTGTGGCACACTTTTTTCAGATGCAGTGTGTAAATTAAAATGTGCCGTTTCCTTCCCCAAACGCTAACAAACGACGGACGCCGTGTGGGCGTATGATGTGTAATAATGTAACTGTGATGTCCATGCTGAGCTTCAGCCGCCTCCTCAGGTGAACTCAGCTCAGTCCCAGCTCAAATAAACACGACCTCTTTAATGGGAGCAGCAGCCACAGCGGCGTCGCAGAACCGCCGTCACATCCAGAGCACAGCGAATGACTCTCTGCTCTTCCTCCACTGTGTTCGAACTGCTTTTGTGCATCATCAGCTGTGCCAAGGTGAGAAGAGTGAACACACACACACACACACACACACACACACACACACACACACACACACACACACACACACACACACAACTGTTGTTAAACAAACAATCATTCAACATTGCACACACACACAAATGCACCTTGCTAACCTCCATATATCACCTCATTCCGACAAAATCCCTCGATTATTACGCCTCCTGTTTACACTTCCTGTCTCTGGCTGCGGGGGATTGTGGGTGCTGTATTGAAATATTGACTCGGAATATTCCCACAGGTCCAGGCTGCACTGACTCATTGTCAAAAGTATTAAATGTCACACACTTCAGCAGCCCACACACACACACACACACACACACACACACACACACACACACACACACACACACACACACAGGGCTTCATGTTGTCGGAACGACTCAACTACAGTCATACACAGAGAAAGGGCTGAAACTGAATACAGGTGCTGTTTTAAGCAGACGGATGCCTGCACACACACTCAGTCATTAAGCAGGAAAGCTCACACACACACACACACACACAAACACACACAGTTATAAATGGAGAGCTTTTATAACTAAACTGTACCCAGCCTGTCTGTGCGTGTGTGTGTGTGTGTGTGTGTGTGTGTGTGTGTGCTTGTGGATACACGTGATCTTTGCCACGAGCATTTTTCCAAGAGGCCGACACTTTCTCTTCCTCGGACTGAAAGGCCCTTAACCAGCCCAATCTGATAACTGGCTATTGATTTAGTCTCTCTCTCCCTCACTCACACACACACACACACGCTTGCATACTTCAGCACTGACTGTCTCCCCCACACACACACACACACACACACACACACACACACACACACACACACACACACACACACACACACACACACACACACACACACACACACACACACACACACACACTGTGAGCTCTGGCATGTCATCGGGCCTCACCAGCACAAGCGGGCAGCAGACGGCACATTCCCCATGAATGAAAGGCAGCTAATTAGTAAGGAAATTAAATGGAGAGATTCAGTGATAGAATCCAAATAGAGTTCAGCTGAGCGGCACAGAAAGGAAAATAGAAATTGTTAATGTGTGTGTGTGTCACTTGTTCCTTCTCCTCTCGAGCCTCTAGTTAACATCAACGGAATCGTTTTGCACACTTGAAAATACATGGAAAGTCCTGAAAGATGGTTGCTTATTAAGAGGAAATGAGATGGAGAGACGCTGTGATGGGCTCTAAACAGTCTTCAGTTGAGATGCTTGTGGCTGAAATGAACCAAGAAACTCGATCTCTCCCCTAAATCTATATTTTGTCTCATCTCTTTGTTCGCTGCCGTCCGTGCTCTCTTCCCTTCTTGTTATCATTGCCTTTCCCCTCCAATTACAATATTCATCAGAACCATCCCTTTACTTCTTGCATCAGCGTGCACCCGGGGTAATTGGATTGTTTTCAGACCCAGCGAAAACATTCCAATCTCAGTGTAAATGGGCTCGAAATGAATTTGAGATCTGCATGTAAACTATCTCTGCAGATTAAATTGATCACATTCACAGCAAAGTGTGAGTGTTGCGATGCTCCAGTCAGTCCTGGAAACAAAGGAAGCTGCATTTTTACAGCCGGCTCTGCTGGTTTCAACGGGTTCAGAAATGCACAATTTACACAGTTTTAGTTTTAACTGCAGGAACATTCCAGGACTCCTGGAACCGTGTTCCTAATTTAGCAAACTCATACACAGTATGACACCGTGGAATATTCACACAAGTGCGCAGATTGCTCACTTTCCACTCTTTTTTTCCACCTTTCTAGCCTGAGTGATTCGAATTGGACTAAAGAACAAGGAAGAAGGAAGCTGCAGGGCGAAATCAGGCACGAGTTGATCTGTGCGTTTACATGCTTTCAGGTAACCAGGTTACAGCTGATCTTTCAAAAAACGCCTTCACTGGTTTTGAACTTGCTTCACTTGGATCTAGTTTGGGTCGTACACGTACATTAATGCCATTCAACTTCCCTCTGACTTCCCCTCATTAAAATATCTCTCTACTTCTAGCTGAAAAACGCGTTTAGTTCAGATTATGTCATCTCGTTTGTCACATTAAGGAGTTTTTAATCACGGTCAATCTGCTTTTCCTGAGCCCCTCCAGATGACATCATCTTAACTCCTAAAGATGAAAAAATCCCCCTGATGACATCACCTGGAGGAGTTTTTCAGCTAGAAGCAGAGAAATATTTTAATATAGAAAACTCAGGTCAGACGAAAGTTTAAAAGCATTAATTTTAAAGCCATGGAAACCAAGTTACAAACCCTTTACCTGTCATGTAAACAAGGAAAACTGGATTGTGAAGGATTAGTGAAACCTGATTTCTCCCGGAAAACATTAATTTCTCTGCCATATATACACCTCACTTTTAAAGTCTGACCTTAAATCTGAGTAAAACAGGGTCCCTTGCAGAAGTCTGAACCACTGCCGTCAACTGTGGATTAATATTTTTTCATACAGAAAGTTTTTGCTGTACATTAACTGTGTGTGTGTCTCCCTGCACAGAGACACAAGCACAGCACAAAAAAAAAGCATCTCATGTCTGTGTTCAGTTACAATCCGTCGAAAACCGACGAGAGGATGGAGAGAGCAGGAAAAACTGTCCACAGAACATCTGAGGGGAAAATGTGACACCTACAGTAAGCGGCAACTGTTAATTGCTTCACCAATGTTAATGTGGAATTAAAAATCGACTGACTTAATGTTGAATGTTCAGGCTTTACACAAAACTATGAATAAAATGTGAGGTTAAAGTCGACCTAATTTTCCTTCTCCCTTTCCCTCCATCTCGTTTTATTGTGCTTCTGACTGATTTTCCTGCTATTTTTTCTGCCGTTCTACCGCAGAATGCTGTGCTTTCCCCACACCTGGACGTTACTGTTTGCAGCAGATAGTGATGTTTGCTCAAATCTCATCCATGATACATGCTACTGGGGGACAAACAGGCTTCACCTGGTGCTAGTTAGAGGCACATTCACATTGAAAATACAAGTTGGTGCCGTTTCCACTGTTTGCTCTAACAGTTGAGGCACCAACTCAAGCTTTGCTTTACAGTGTTGTCATTTACTTGGTCTGGCCTGACTGAGTCCCCCTGGAGCCAGCAGCCTTAATACCTGAGCCGGACTGCTTCACTGCAGTGGCACAGAGCGGCTCCCTGTGGACACCAAAGTGGAAGATTGCTGGGAGCCAGCGGAGGAGTTGTCTTGGTGGGATGTGAAGAATCTTCTCAGCTTTTCTGTTCTTCTGCCTGAAGTTCACCCCAAAGTAAAGCACAACAAATGAAAACAACCTGCAGAAATCTCTCGGGTGAAGGTCTGTCACACTCAAATGGAACCAGAAATTAGCCCTTCTACAAGTCCCTTCTGGTTTTTGGTGCAAAAGCAAACTACGCAGAAGGACAAAGTAGACCAAACAATTACTGTTGGACAGTGTCTTCAAATCACGCTGAGACTCTGAGGACACAGTGAAGCAGGTTAACACAAACTGCAGCCTGACCCTGACATAACCATGGAGAGAGCAGACAGAGGTGGGAGATATTCCCACCTCTGTGCTTTCCAGCAAACCTTCCTGAGGTGCAAAGAGGAAGAAACTGTATTGGAGAAGGCTAAGTGCCTCAAGGGATGTAAGGTGTCGTAAACGACTATTTTGCTCTGTAGCCAACAAACATGGAGCTATGAAAAAGTGTTCACAACAACTATGAGGATCCAAATAAAGAATTGAGAACAAGGAAAACTAAGATACTGCCAACAGATCAGAAGCTACAGAAGAGATGGTTTACTTGTATGGAACCATTAACTTTGAAACAAAATTTGCCAACTTCTGCTGCTTCTGCCAAAGCTGCTTCCTTCAAGCTTGAGAACTAGCCAGTCTCCCAGTTTGCAGCCCTCAGAGTTTCTATCAACACGGGAACACCTTCACCTTGCACATCATAGATAGACACTCTATTGGATGAGCTTAGCGGACCATCATCATCTGGAGGAGGGAACTGGCAGGTTATTGGCTGCCACCTTATTAGGAAAGAACGAGGCAAAGTTACCAGCAGTGGGTAAACAATGTCTTAGTCATTAAAAGGCAACCCATGGGTAAAGCTAAAAGCCAGTCACATTGGCAAAGGCACTGCTGGGATTTGAACCCAGGATCTCCTGTTTACTAGACAGGCACTTTGACCAGCTAAGCCACAGCGCCACTCTTGGTGGTGGTGCAGATTTTTTCAGAAGGTCCAAAACGATCACTGCCAAACAGTCTAAAGGTGAACTCTCAGTGGACATCACAAAACAAAGTCTCCAAGATGCAAATGCAGTCTGTGGCTGGATCAGAGCCTAACACAAATAAACAATACGTACCATGAAGCTTTGCAACAGAAAGTGTAGCTCTAACACACTTTGATACAAAGTTTGGTTTTTGGTCCATGACATATATTGACAGTTGTCTGAGACTTGTGACCAGTCAGATGAGGCGCTGTGGCTTAGCTGGTCAAAGTGGGTTCAAATCCCAGCAGTGCCTTAGCCACTACAACCTGACTGTAGCTTTACACTGGTGTCCTTTAAATGACTGAGATTCTGTGGTCAAGAACGACCCACCTCTCTGCTAGAGGTTTCATCCATTAAAGGGAGTTTCTTTCTCTCCACTATGGCCGGACAAGGGGAAATTTTGCGGTTTTCTCTGTATAGTGTATAGTCTGAGTTTTATAATGTAAAGTGCCTTGAGATGAATTTGTCTTAAATTGTCTCTATATAAATTACATTGAATTGAATTGAGAAAGTGTAGCTCTAACAGACGCCCTGTCAGATGAGCTAAGCAGGGCATCATCATCTGGAGGAGGGAGCTGGCAGGTAATGGCTGCCACCCTATTAGGAAAGAATGAGGCAAGGTTGTCAGCAGTGGGTAAATGTGGTATCTTGGTCCTTTGAAGGCAACCCATGTAATAAAGCTAAAAGCCAGTCACATTGGCCAAGGCACTGCTGGGATTTGAACCCAGGATCTCCTGTTTACTAGACAGGCACTTTGACCAGCTAAGCCACAGCGCCTCATTTGTATGTGTGTATATATAAACATTTAGGATTAACTATGACCATTCACCAACCTCGGTTTGTCATGTAGGTGTTGGTTTTATTCTTGAACACCTTTCTATTCATTAGTTCACAGCTGCACAGTGATAATCACTGGTTTTGTCTTTATAGAACAAATTCTTAAAAAAAACAACTAAAAAGCAGCACAAATCAGTGGACAAATGAACAGGGTGGAGGAGTGAGCGGACCCACAGCTTGCTGAACCATGCGATTCTGCCAACAATCGACACTGAGCCGCCCCATCTGTTTCCAGTCAACCCTTTTAGTCATTTATAACTATTGACCCTTCAGGTCTTATTAACTGATGTGAGTCCGTTTGCTGAAGCTTCATATATGTGGGACTGGTTCCACCTTTTACTGTGTCTTCATCTAACGGGCCTTTATGATTTGATGTGGTTTAAAATGTTTATATTTTGCAGACAAGGTAAAAAGAAAAGTTTTATACTTCTACTCTCCTTCATCATATCTGCTTCTTCTTCCAGTGATTGTTCTTTGAAGTATCGTCCACATCCTCTTTCTTCTTTCTGCTCTGTTCCCTTTAATTCTCTATTCTCTTTAAACATGCCTGGCTCTGTTTCTTTGTCCCTCCCTGCTACCTTCATTTCTAACATGGCTTTCTCTTCATTTCCTTCATCCATCACTTCCATTTGTCCTTGTCCCATATTGCAGTACTCCTTCTTTGTCCCTTTCTTTAAAACTGTTTCTAATGCAGTGTCCACAATCACCATACACATACTAAAACAAACAATGAATCTTATCTAAAACAATTCGGCATAACCCTGGCAGAGATCATGGGCGTGCTCAGCTGACTAGCTGCAGTACAAGGATATGGGTCAATGCTTGTTGCATTTTGGAATGATCTAGTATAAAAGCCATGTTACAGGACATTCATGTTACAGTGTCTGCCCCAAAGACACAGAATGTCTGGTTTGGTCGTGGTTTCAACCAAACCACAATCTTTCTCCAAACTTAACCAATGTTGTTTATTACCTAAACCCAAACACACTAATAAGTTCTCACTTGAAGAATGAGACTTATTCCAGTTGTATGTATTAAACATCTTTGTCTAATTTGCCCATTTGATAATCCAGGTGCTAATACCCCATCCACACCACTACAGCACAGTACACATGATAATGGTCCTCAAACATTTATCTTGATCCCTATTTGTGTATATGTGTTCAAAATTCTCAAAAGTTAAGTGCGTTAAGCCTGACACAGGAATGCTGATGGTTTCTGGGGCTCAGAAGGCACCACAGTTTGGATTTGTCTGTCCTCTGGTTCGACTAAATGTGAGCTAAATGGTCCTAAACTCAGTTAAAAACAGTTAAATCATTTGGTCCATTTGTAATCATGAAAAACAGATTTAAAAAAAGGTTAGATATCAGACATATTAGGTTCAAGTCCAACTCTTTCTAGTGTGTGTACATGTAGCTTCATTCTGCAACAAGACTTAGTGCAGATCTGCATTGATTTTTGTGTGATTTAAAGTGAAGCAGCTCCATTAGAGAAAATGAATTCTGAATGACTGAACGGGCCTCGGGGTCCGTTCTCTTAATTTTTATTTCTTTTTCTTTCTCAGTCTGTTTTTTCATTGTGTCTTTCCCGCCCTCCCTGTCCCTCCCTGTCCCTCCCTGTCCCTCCCCCATCTCTCTCACCCTTGGGCTGTACAGAAGTGCCAGGCTATCACTTTCTGTTAACTAAAAAATTGAGGGGAATCCCTCTTGACCAACAGGGGCCTGATCAAGAAACCTGGAGCTCTGCAGCACTAAAAGACACACACACACTCACACAAACGCTGTGTCCAAACACACTGGTTTGCACAGACACATTCCGACACTCATGAATAGGAGTCCTCCTTGGCAAACTTCAATCGGGCTGTTGAGCCAAGTCTATTGATTCTCTTCTCCGTCTCTGTCCTGGCCTCCACCGTCCGACTGCATCTCTGTTCTCTTACCCTCCACACATCTTAAGCAGCCTTTTCCTCTCTCCCACCACATCTCCCACTCTCCCTCCCTCTTTAATTGATTGATCTTCTCTCTACAGCCTCCTTTTACAGTAAGCGAACGCTGGTCAAGAACCTTCCACCTCGACACAAACGTGACACTGGAGATAGAGAAAGCTCCAATCCTGGCAACAGTTTCCAGCCAAAAGCAGAGATCTGTGCGGTTTCTAAAGCTTCACAAGAATGCAGATAAGGTCTTACAGCCAGTGTGATGGACCACATTGGCTCAGAGGTTCTCACAAAAAGATGGAGGCCCTGATCTGAGGACCAGAGGAAGTGATCAGAAACAACGATGCACGTCATATTCAGCAAGACATTTGTAAAAGTTGCACTATCCGCCTGCCCCTGCCACTTCCTGCTCTGTGACAGTGCTTCTGGTAACCAACTCTAAATAACTGTAAAAGAAGAGAATAAATGCAAATGCACAAAGATATAGCTCTGTAATGGAATCTGATAATTCAGAGTAAGTGCTCAATTTGATTCTATAATTGCGATTTCCAGTTTATACAAACTGGTGAAATGAACAGAGCCGTTCGTGTTTGTCCCAGTTTCATACCGTATTACCTGTAATAGCAGGCTGCAATCGTGTTCATCTAACTTTTTAGAATTTTGACTAAAAAGTCACAAAATAGTATGTATCAAAATATATATAGCAATTACAGAACACTTGTTTGTGCAAAAACTGGAATTCTTGTTTCTCCATATGAGACCTATCCAATCCAAATTTGAGGCCTTTTAAAGCTGTTCAAGGACCTGCTGCGACCCTGTGCCAGTGAACTGGATTATGGTCATGGATGTAAAGATCCTGCTGTTGCACAGCTGACTCTTCAACAAGATGTTTCAGACTGTTAAGACCATGTCGAAGTTTCCTAACAGAGCAAACATGGCTGAAAGCAGCGCGGACAGGGCCTCCCTTCAGCCAAATAATGTCCATAGCTGTGCTCGTTTCATTGCATCGAGTAGTTGGACAGATTTTGGTTCATATATTTCATAATCCAGCCTATCTTCTCACCTGGCAGCAATGTAAACTCTCTCTGCAGATGTTCTCTAGGCTCCCCACACCCTCAGAGTAGCAGCTGGGCAGAGGAAGGATTGTCAATGTGTATTTGGTGCTTTAACACTAAAAATGACTCGAAAGCACTGCAGAGATCATTTATAATTTGACAGCATGATCACCTTCATTCACCCCAAAGATCTTCATTTCACTTTTTCTATCATACCAGGTCTTTACAAATAACCAGACTGCCTGATTTACACAGCTCGAAGTTCTGGTTTTATCTACTTTACCTACATTGTAAATATTAATTATTATTACTGTTATTTTTTTCATGGTGTATTTCACTATATATCTTTGCCTTGTCTGATTCTAGGTGTTTTTTACTTCTACTGTAAGTTTTGCTCGGCTGCTTCAACATCCGAATTGACCCCCTGGCTGATCAATAAAGTGTTACCCCTCCAACCTAACAGTGCACACGTAGTCAGATAAACCTTGCCTGACAACCTCTTACACCCAATACTGAAGCACTCGGGATCAAAGTGGTATCGCTCTCTTCGATTGAATCCAACCTTGAAATAAATACAACCAGGTTCAGCACCACTGATATCCAATACTGTACACTGATAGGGGAAAGTACAAGAACCTTGATCAGAGTAAAGCGGCATGTAAGTGCTCGAATGACTTGAAATCAAGCGTCTTCTGCAGATACCTTTTAATCTCTGAAAAGGCAGCGGAGTTATTTAATCATTGGCAGACTGGCAAATTTTATAGTAAATGTCAGATTTTAACAACTTACATGGCGTGATAAAAGATCGGGCCCGTGCTACATTAAAACTCATAATAGGATCCTGCAGACAACGAAGAAGGAAGAAAAAGGTGTTTCTGTCAGAATACAATCAGTTAAGGCACCTCGGGCAAACAGCGACCTGAGACTGCAGTGCAACAGAATCTGCCCGACTGCTTCAAACACCTGTGATATTCAACCCTCTGCACAGATGAGCTAAACCTTTCTTATCTGCGTGGAACTCAGCCACTGCAGACAGTGTCATGTCCACGACTTCCCTGCCTGAAGATACTGGGAACAAAAGACAGCTGATTGATCCCTCCGCCCCACACCGCGGCGTAGTGCTACTCTGACATTATGTAGGTGAGGGAGCGCCGTACTCAACACTGCAGTGGAGATCGGTGCCAACAAGGCAGCACACTAAAATCAAACTTCTATCACAAATACGACGCTCCTACATAGTATAGTCCGACAACTTCCTGCCGCCATTTCTGGACCCATTGATTAATAGTTGATGGGTATAACACTGAGAAGGCAGTTGTGGGTGTAAACAATGCAGGTTTCAAATTTCATTTACTTTGTAATGGAAATCCACTTAGTTCTGAGGAACCGAGACCCAACCCGGGATTGTTGGGCAGGTTCTAAATTCTGCAGGGCGTTTTCATAGCTAGTCCATGCAAGCAATAGCACAAAGAGCAATAACATCCACAACATTACCCATCATGTATTCAGCTGCTTAGTGCTTCTTCTTCATCTGCCAGTCTCTAACTTTACCTGCTGTTCGAGGGAAACTAAAATGGGCGTTTAATGACGGTTACACATAATCGTTTACCAATTATTAAAGGAAGTAAATATTTGATGCTATTTTTTGTTGGTTTAAGATAATAACTAACCACTAATGGAGAATAAACAAGATGGCAGTTAACATCAAACTGAAAATTAATAATTCAATCATGTAGCATCACTGTAGCATTAATATTCAAAGAAACTCACTAATTACTGCACACACAGGGGAGTTATCGACATTATAATTACATGTAACCATCGTACTGCAGAATGTCTGGCATCCAGAGCAGACGTTTCTGTCTGTCTCTAAAAACTGCATATATCAGATTAGCCCACATATTAAGGCCCAGCTTCTCGTGCTTTCACACCACCAGGTTTCCATCGAATGTTGGGAATCCACAGCTTCATTAGATTCCCTTATTGCCAGAAAAACAATATTCCAGGTCATGATAACTAGTCCTACCAGATTAACTGTCCGTGCTGTAAATGGAAATTGAAATCCAAATCTGCTCTGAGCTACTTTATGTTTTTGCAGCCAAACTAAACGAAGCAGAGACGGTGGCAGGAGCCTTTTAACGCCGTGCAGCATAAACTTCATTCGAAATTGTGAAATGTAAAAACTTACAGCTCCCAGTGTGTAACGACACATATTTTTTGGCCTCATATTGCTGATGTTTTCTACTTATTAAGTTATATGATACCTTGTTCTGGGAGCCATTTTGGAAAAGTTAATGACTGTCTGCTCCGGTATTTGGTCTGTGCTTCAGGTTTTCAAACTGTGTTTCCTGTGGCGTGGAACCTGTCACACAACACTTCAGTGGACTCATGATCGTTGCTTTTCTGTCATGTCATTGCGTCGTGTTTAACTCAGATCCAAACACAAAGGAAGGAAAGGAATTCAAAGCCTATCGGGGTCCAGACATCCAGCAACGGTTAGTGCCATGAACGAGAAACAATATGAGGGTTCACATCATTTGAAACATGTTAAAAAACAATTATACTTTCATTAGAATAAAATATTAATTATTTAAACATTTTGTTGGCCAAATTGTTAGGTAACAAAACAGAACCAGTTGTTGTTAATTTTGTGTGTTATCAAAGGAAATTCTTGATCACATTTGCAAATTAGTAAACTAAAAACAATCAAATGATGCTGATGGGACCCATGGGGTGAGGTGTCATTAAGCCATTTTTAAAAAGCAGAACAGACACGACCTTCAATTAACAACTAATGTGAAACTTATATTTGTGAGCACTTTAGTTTGAAAGGCTCGACAGGACTCCTGCAAAGTTCAAGCCAGCCAACAAACTTTCAATAATGTAATGAGGCTGAAATCCACCGCTACAAAATGTGCTCAAAAGCTCGACTGTCGCCCTCAAAAAACAGTGTCAAAGATGATGACAGTCCCCAGGATCATAGAGCTGGGAGGACGATGCAGGATAAAATGAAATAATTGCTTTGTCATAGAAACCGTGTGCACAGACGCCTAAATGAAACACAAACCTCAGAATGAAAAATGACAGCTCGGGACGACGCAAACATAACTGAAAATGATTTAGGGGAGCGGCCAAGTTGACTGATGGTACAGGGATGCACACACATCATGGCGCGTGGACACACACACACACACACACACACACACATCAGTGAGGAGAGGAAAAAAAAGGGATGGCAGCAATCTGTGGCAAAATGATTAAAATCGTATGTGTCAAAAGCTGGTGTCACACATCACAGAAGTCAGAACACACTCGTATACACACACACACACACACACACATACATTCAGAGAAGTTGCTGGAAAGGCCTTTTATAAATCAACTCAAAGCAACAGCGCGTATGCTTCAAAGTCATCTCTGAATCGTTTATCCACACACTGAGCCACACTGTAGGAATACCAATTTATAGCGACTCCAAAAGAGGGACGACGGGGGATCGAGCGAGAGCATTCTCCACCCATTTCGATCTGACCAAAAAAAAATAATTCTGCATTGATCTGGACGTTCACAAATACACTATATGAATATATGAATGCATTCACTCACTCACTCACTCATTCATTCAGTCACATGAGTTGCAGAGCAGCGAGATAAGAGAGGAGAGTGTTCTTGGGAGAAAGCTTCCTCATTGGTGTGCAAAGCTGCACATGTCCAACCCTCCCTTATATCCCCTGTGTTGTGTGTGTGTGTGTGTGTGTGTGTGGTGTGTGTGTGCATGCGAGCACACTCCCTCTTTCCTTCACTGCCACTAAAAAGACACAGAGGACCTATTGTGCCCAAGGAAGGAAAATCACTCCATTTTCAGAGGAGGAGAGGAATGAACGACTCTCTCTCTCCCTCAGCCGCTCTCTCTCTTTCTTCTCCCCTCGCATTCACACGGCAGCTGAAATGGCGAGGCTTGTTAAAAAGGAAGCCCACATGACAGCATTCACAGCTTTGCTTACCGCAGCATCTCCCCTGCTTGCTATGTGCCTTTGCACCAGAAACCACAGATAAAAGCAACTCGATACAACGTCAAAGAGAAAAAAAAAGTTACGAAAGGCGTGACAGTAAACGCATTAAAGGGATTTAGGTTGATAAAATAGCAGAATTGAATAAATGAGGAGTTGCTTGCTGCAGAACAACATAGTGTTTGAGGTGTTCGGAGCTGCAGTGTGTTCACTCTGCAACGATATACAAAAAATAAAGAAAGAGCTAAAATCTGCTTAGTGAGTAGAACTGAGCTTCCTACCTGGTAATACTAGTTTATTGAAACAATCTATCACGGTAGAATTGTGAACCGGTAGGAATTTGCTGACACAAGTGGCCCAATTCTTACTAGATAGATGGATATGAATGTTCCTCTGCAGCCTGGGCCAGCAGATGAACAGGCTGCGTGATTTTTGTCGCTTTTTGCACAGTTTGAAATTACTGAGAAATATGAGTTAATGGGCTGTGCTAAAAAATTTAAGGCAGACAGGAAATGTGATTAATGGCAAAGCTCAAACTTGTCAGTCACTTTAAAAATTGAGGGTCATTTAGTTTATAAAAACTCCCTAGTGTTGCACTTTCAGCCATTCTTTGTGTGAAAGATCATTTGTAAATTAATTTACATGCTGCTCATATCTTGAAAAATCAAAGGTTACTGGAGATGTGTCACTTTCTGTTATTATAAAATGGTAAACTATCTCAAAAAATACAGAACATTTTGAATACATACACCTTCACCTGTACAGTAGTAATGGCCTGACACACATGTTCTAACAGTTTGCAAATACAGCTGAGATAATCCTTTTTCTCTCCTTTATGTTTTCATGACGTGAACGTGACGGCTATAACTTATGGAATTTATGACCAAAAGTATGAAAATTGTCCAGACGTTCTGTTAAATGTAAAATCACGTCCTGCCTCGTGTAAAGCCTGGTGTTGCTGCCGTGGAACAGCCTCAAAGACCATTCACCTCCTTCCATGTGGGCTTCCTGCGTGACTCAATTAGCTTCCCTGGCAAACCCGCACATCCACCATGACAGTGCAGCTTAACTCGAGCACCACTCACGAGCTTTTTCCGGCGCTTCAAATTTCCTCTCACCTTGAGAGGACCCTTTTCAAAGAGCGCATTGGACTTAGAAAGAGTGTATTGTGTGGCTGAACACTCTGGACCTTGTTAAGATCATCCGTGCACGGTTGCCCCTGGGATGTACAGTATCCCTTCAGTCCAACCACACGAGGCCGAGAACAAAAACAAAGACTGAAACCAGCAAATACAACCAGCTTACATGCAATATGCACGGACTCTCCTTATGCCCTCGGGCTCAGACAGACCTAATTTTCCGAGAAAAGATTTTGAGCAAAATTAAAAGCAGATGCCAGACCTCTCACGAAAAAAAAAAAAGACAGAAAGACGAAAGCCCAACAGTTTGCTAGCTTTACGTCAAAGACGTGAAAACTCACTCGTCCTCTTCATGCAGGGCTCTTTGCAGGTCGCCAAAGTGCGATTGAAACAGGGGCCCTGGTTGCCAGCAACATTTCAGCACCTTGGACAGCTGCACAATAGTCTGCACGGATCCAGCAGGAGGAACGAAAACACAAGGACAAAAGGCGAGGGGGCAGCGGAGGAGGGCGGCGGGCCAGGGGACGTACAAAAGAGACAAGGGGGGACAGAGGAATTTGGCGGCTGGTGGAGCGTTCAGCAGAGTGAACAAAGCATCAATATCAACTTGAGTTTAAGGACTGAAAACAGAATTAGCGTCAGAGCGGGTGGCAGAGTTCAACCCTGCCACACAGCTGGGGACGGCCGATAATTGCACCACGCGGAACGTGTGAGTGACATATTGCAAAGAAACGCTGGATTTCACCAGAAACCGTCCTCAGCAGTCAGTGCCGTTCATGCTGCACGGTGCATTTTCTTTTACAATCCGCTGTTGTCATGTTTCAGATTTCAATTCCCAGGAAGCAGCACCAGTTATAAAAAAACATTTTTCAATCTACATAACTGGTGTCACTTTTGAACGGCAGGGTGGGGAGGGTTTCCGTCGTTGGTGAGATACTCTGCACTGCAGACCGCTGCCATTTTAAGCACAGGCACATTTCCTTTAACTGCTTATCCACAAGGGGCTATCCACTACCCTTAATTGCAACTCTAATGACAACTCTTGTCTCCTGGAAGATTACAGTACCCAACGAGGAGCAGTTGTTTAGGAAAACCACGTTTTTCAATCTACGCTTTCAAACTGGAGCCCGAATAGTATATTTTTTTTTTTTCAGGGAGATACAATGACTCTACAGCCCTCAGTCATAGATTTGTCACATCATTGCACATGCTGAAGGAAATATGGAGTCTCTACATGAAAGATTCGTGACCATGGAATTATGAGCATCTATCTGCATTCCGAACGGTTTTGAGACATCACCGTATAGTTTTCACATCTTACAATAAACAGTTAATATACAGAGAAGATGTTTTAAATTAGTCAAAATAACAAGCAGCCTACAATCACTGTAACAAATGTAAAATCTGAGGAAAGTGATTGAAAAAAGTAGAAAGTCCTATTTGGTCATAATGCACAAAGTCAATGTATTAATTATTGAATTATGGCGTCTGAACAGTTTAGCAACATGTTTTATTTGACGCAAAAGCCATTAGTCAAATCAAAGACGTTTAATGGATTTAAACTGAAAGTTTAGAAGTTGTGAAATTTTACTAAACAATTTTGCAAACGTTCAACAAAAAATATTCTCTATTAATGTTTCCTGGTGTTTCTCTCCTTCTCTGCTGTTTGTTAGCTCAAGATGAAGTCTGTAGTTTGAATATTAATCCCTGATGTCATTGAATGTTGCTGACGTCCACAAATTTCAAATTTTCAATCTGCTTAAATTGACTTTGAATTTCCACATATGAAACCTCCAGCTCTGCTTACTGTTGCATCTAAAGTTCATAGTAATTGTTTCTAATAAAATAATTATTAATGAA
Organism: Channa striata; assembly: GCA_033026295.1. NCBI lineage: Eukaryota > Metazoa > Chordata > Actinopteri > Anabantiformes > Channidae > Channa > Channa striata. The sequence goes on along the minus strand of CM065173.1, from coordinate 26,235,785 downwards.
CTAAGTTTAGCAACTTAGTAGCCAGTCTGCAATAAAACCCTCTCAGCTTTCAGTTAATCATATTTGGCACAGTCACAACCACAGAGCAGTTAAATAACAGTAAAGAGTTCTGAACCGTGATTGGTTCTTTGCAAACCACGTGGACCCAAGTCCTATCTCCAAGAAGGAGTTTAGAGAAAGAACCTTTCCTTTGTCCAAGTCATAAGGACAAGAATGGACAAAACTAAATAGAAAAATGTGTAAAACACTTACAAAAAAAACATTTTGTGCCAGTAAGTAATTTGGAACCAAAATGTCACAAAGAACCTCATAATTCTAAGGTCACACATTATCTGTGAATCATCACAATGGATGGAAGGGAGATTTTGAAAGGGGAGGAGCAGGGATTTGGAGGAAACCTTGAAATGCTGTGTCAGGAGGAAGAAGAGGGAGGAAGGAGGTGCTATCATTCAACGCAGAAGGAGCAAGAAGGAAAAAATACAAAAACACCTCGTCAGTTATTTCTCACATTTCACTGGAGAGAGAGCTGCAGGCAAGCTCTATTTTAATTTGCTCTAGCCCCCACACACACACACGCACACACACACACACACACACACACACACACACGTTAGTGCATGCCACATCATCCAAAAATAATCACTCTAAACAAAATTTAGCTCAGGAGCTCAGGATCTTGACAAAGTGCTTCAGTGAAAATTTAATGGCGCTTTTTCGCCGCGCGGTATTGCTCCCCTATAGCATACAATTTCTAGAAGTTGTACATCTCCAAAGACACTTGATATTAAAAGCAAAATAACATGATTCTCCCTGTCGACTGCTCATATATCATTTCACACCAGCCTCAAGTTCATATTTGTCTTTTTTTTTCTCTTTAAACGGACAAATAAATCTTCAATTTTACATAAAGAGTTCTTTAAAATACAGCACTTTTCAAATGAAAAAAAGGAACATTTCCATTTTGCAGAGAGCATTGTTGATAAAATAGTTGAGTGCAAAGGCACTTTCTGGAGTTAAATATAGTAAGATTTTGCCGCTTGTTGGATGTTGAAAAGGTTTTCTTCTATGGTTTAACACTCACACTCACCATTTATCTGCTAAGTATGTACAGGAATGTCGATCTGGAGCATTTCCTCTTCTACAAAGAATCATGATTTCATACTTTTTTTTAAAATCAGTTTTTCCACAAGGAAAATAAAAGACAGTTTTATGAAAAGCACAAAGCCGTATTTGTACACAGTCTTGCCCATTATATACCTGCTGTCATCAAAGTCTTTTAGAATTTAATTTGTCAACAAAGAAGAAATAATTTATACCTTCCAGGAGAAAAATAGAACTGCATAATAATATACTTCTTATACTCATTTTATACATTTGGAAAAGAAAAACAAAGAGAAGAAAATGAAGGGAGGAGAAAATGATCACCAAAGGCTTCCAGTCAATCATGGAGGATTGAACACGGATAAGATATATATATAGATAGATAGATAGATAGGGCTATTATTACAGCATGATTATTATGAATGCTGCACAGAACCAGAGGAGGTGGGTGGCTGGGTGAAGAGAGTCATTATCTTACAGTTGGCTCATTGCAGTCTGTTTCTCCAGAACCTCTAGGTAGTCTGGTTCTGTTTTTAGCTTCCCAGGGAGCAGGAGCGGGTGCTCGTTATTTTTGGACGGGTTCTCAGCCCCATAGTATTTCCTGGGGGTCCCGTACAGCACAGTTTTATTCAACCTGTCCTGGTTGGTGACATGCCGCCGGGCTGTCGCCGCCTCGTAGGGGGGCACGATGCACGGTCTTTTAGGTAAAGTGCAAAAGTTGTAATTGAAAGGAGGGACACCAGCAGCTGTGGGAAGCTCCTTGTTGGGTCTCTCCCCTATGTTTTGATACAACATCTCAGGAGGCTCCGGGGTGGTCAGACCACACGATGTTGGGGATTTATCCATAAAATCCACCGTGCTGATGGTGTAGGCCCCCGGGCTGCGAGTGAGGACGTCATCCTTCTTTACGTCCAGGGGCCCGAAGCTCAACTCCTTCAGGTTGCGGTAATAAGCCACCTGCTCGCCATCCTTTTGCATGTAAATTGGATTTTGACACATGGACCCAACAGGCGGGGGGATGTAGTTATAAACGTGGCTTTCGGAGGTCTTGTCTTGAGACGGTTCGGGAGTGTAGGAGCCGTATTGCACTTGGAAAGAGTTAAGATCCAAGTTGTTGACGCCTGTGGGCACATGCTCCACACCTTTGCGCCGTTTCAGGACAAAAACAAAGAGGCCTGCACCAAAGCAGACAGAAAGGATAAAAACGACAAGAAGTCCAAGAATCAGGACTGAAAGTGGGACCTCGGGGTGTAACTCAGGGGTGTGCAGTTTGGAATCAGTTGGGCTGACAGAGCTATAAGAAGAAGAAGAAGAGGAGGAAGAAGAAGAAGGTGAAGAAGAAGAAGCAGAAGAAGAAGAGGGAGTAGAGGCAGCAGTGCCAGGGCTCATTAATGTAGGGGCTTTGGTAGGGGGGGCATGTTGTGGTGGGGGCACCTCGCTAGGCTCAGGGCAGATGGCTTCATTGCGAAGCGAGCGCAGCAGTCGTCCGGCATGTTTGGAAGGTGAATCACAAGTGATTTCGTTTACCACCACACTGGTACTGGACAGCTCCATCCAGTTTTTGAGCGCCACAATGTCACACGTGCAGTCCCAGGGGTTCTCCTGCAAGTCGATCTGGATGAACGCCGAAAGCTGGTCGAGAACACCTTTCACTGGAAGGTAGGAGAAGTGGTTATTCCGCAGATTGAGCCTTGTTAGCATGGTCCCCCCAAAAACATTGTCAGGGAGTGATCTCAGCAGGTTGTTGTTCAGAAACAAAAGCTGGAGGTTGTGCAGAGAGTTGAACGTTTGCGGTAAAATGTCCTTGATGATGTTATATTCCAAATACAGGTACTGGAGTGACTGCAGACCAGCAAAAAGTGACTGAGAAAGCGATTCAATGTAATTCCCATTCAGATAGAGCCGTCTGAGGTTAGTTAGGTTCTCGAATGCACTCTCCTGAATCACCGCTATCCTGTTATTCCCTAAATGGAGCAGCTCCAGCGAGCTGTACTCAGTCAGATCAGTTCTGTAAATCACCTGCAAGTAGTTACCCGTCAGATGGAGTTTCTTTGGGTAGGTCGGCTTGGGGTTAAGCTCACTGATGTTATGCAACTTCCGCTCCTGGCAATTGATGTTCAATCCGCTGTCGGGGTTTTGCGACGTGCACACACACACACTGGGACACAGCATGGGCACAGGGGAGCGGGTCTGGTAAACCATAATAGGCCCAAAGACGTGTTTGTCCTTGCTGATGCGAGGGGTGGGCCTGTAGCGCATTTTGGGTGGGCGTGAAGCTTTAGGGGCACGGGTGGGGGTGATCATGCCAGGATGGTAGGTCGGGGGCAGGGCCCCCTGAAAGTGAGAGTCAGAGGGGGGGTGGACGCGCTCACCGGCATTCCTGCGGGGGCACAGATCCTGCTTTATGAGCTGAGTGATGTCTTTGCCGTGCAGCCTGAACGGCGTCTCGCACACTATGTCCCCTACGAAGACAGAGATGGTGTCCAGCCAGGATTTGAGGGGAATCAGATCGCAGGTGCAATTCCACGGGTTCTCCTCCAGCTGGATCTCCATGATGCCACCTATGTGCTCCAGAACCCCGGCAAACGGCAGCATCTTGAGCCGGTTGCCACGTAAATCCAAGTGGGTGAGGAGCACAAAGCGGAAAATATTGGGAGGCAAAGACAACAGCAGGTTGTCGTTGAGGATCAACACTTTGAGCTTATTCAGCTTGCTGAAAGCACCGGGCTCTATGGCACTGATATAATTATAGTCTGCCTGTAAATACTCCAAACTCTCCAGTCCTGCAAAAGTGTCCTCCTTAATCACCTCGAGGTTGTTGTTGTTCAAGTGGAGCCGCTTGAGGAAGCGGAGCCCGTTGAAAGCGCCAGTTCGGATCTCCTGCAAGCCGTTATTTCCCAGATGCAGCGAGGTGACATTTCCATAATTGACAAACTCGCTGGCGCTGAGCCGTGACAGGAAGTTTCCGTTTAGAAAAAGCTGGGAGATTTTATTCGGGGGAACCTGGAACTGACTGACGCTGGTAAATCCTTTATTCTCACAGTTGATGTTGAGTATGTTCTCCCGCTCCTCGCAGGCGCAGCGGCTCCTGCAGATGTCTTTGGACGCTGAAGTTTTGCGGCTTTCCGTTTCGGATGGCGACAGGCTGGTGACCGTGAGGACGCTCAGCAGGAGGACGCCGCTCAGCATGTTTACAGCCAGAAATGGTCGCTGAAATATAGTTCCAGCATTTAAGTTTGTAGACGGAGCCTCGGATGGAAATTGAAAAAAAATCGGGGAGTGAGTTGTGAGAGCAGAGAGAGGGAATGAAGCCAGAGGCGCTCACACACACACCGAAACACACGCAGACACACACAAACACGCAGACGCGCAAAAAAAGCGCATCGCCAGGATCTGGTGTTAAAATTGGATCGTGACGCACAGAAAATAACGGAAATCTCTCCACTGACCTTCACGTGGAATCCAAAAAAAAAAAAAAAGCAAAACTGGGGGGAAATAAAAATCCAAAATCCACCCGCAAATATTAAAATCAATCAGCGAAAAGACAGAAAGGCGCCGTCAGTCGCCGGGATCCTGCGCGGCGGACGGACCTGGCACATTGTCAGAGGCAGAGGAGAATCTGAGGGGAGGAAAAAGCTGCAACCTCCTGTTTCCTCACGGCGAGCGGCGTTTTATTTCGTGGCTTTACCAGCAGCTGCAGCCAAACATTCGCAGACAGGCACCGGCTGCGAAACGTCCCCGCTCCTCCCGTTCACGCGGGGGAAAAGCGCGTCATTTCAGTCCGGCCACAAGAAAAGAGACACTTTTAAAAAATCCACACGTAATGCGCAAAGACGCACCGTGACGCACGGGCGGCTTTCCTCAATGCCATCTCCAGGAGAGAGGAGCGGGGCTGAAGTGGACTCGACTGGGAGGAAAGAGGAAAAAAAAAAAAAAAAAAAGCAGAGTGGCTTGAGTGTGAGAGTGAGGGTGAGTTATGAGATATATATCCCCGGAGCTGAGGCATAACTACAGCCTGCGCCGTCGGTCCTCCTCCTCCGCTCCGCACACTGAGAGCAGCACTGAGCGTCTGCTGCTGCCTGGCTGCGTGTGTGTGTGTGTGTGTGTGTGCAAGTGTATGTGTGTGTGACAGAGAGAGAGAGAGAGAGAGAGAGAGAGCGAGAGAGATGAGCCCAGGGACCGTTACGTCACCGGTACAGTCAACATCAACACACACTCACACGAACAGGAGCTTGAAGAAAAAGCTTCAAACATCCACATTTACCTTCAACAAAACAAAACTCTCTGAAAAATCTTTTCAGAGGCTTTAACTTGTTTTTACATCTGCTCTTTTTCCCCCATTATTGTCTCCGTTAGGCAAACGGAAACGTGTCATGCAAGGCCACAGTGGCACCAGTTTTTGCATCTGTAATCTCCAATGAGAGATTCCCTCTCATTCTGCACGAAATAGGTGGAATGTAACATGCTCCAGATCCGAACCTACTAATGCAGAGACTCACACTCTGATTTACCTGGACGTGACACGATCACGCAGGTGCGTAGTGGCATCATGTTACTGCTGCCACCCTGTTAGACACTCCACGGGGTTTATTTTACCCACGAAGCCACTAGGAGGCAGTAAAGGCTCTTTTCATTCTTCACATTTCTGCCATCACTTCCTGAGTGTTGTTGACTTCAGTGTTTGCTCAGTGTGTGTCTGACCAGGAAGACACATCTGCAGTAATAACGTTTGGCATGTTAGAGCCGTTACCTCACGCCTCAATTCATCTGTGACAGTTATGATGTAAAGGTATAAATACACAGGTAATGAAATGAAGAACACACCAAGACAGATTCCGAAGGAGAACAAGTTTCACATTTGATGCATTAGGACACATAATGTGTTCACTTCAAGATGAAATATTATACATGCAGTGAAAAAAGTTGATTATTTCAAATGAAGATTAACATAACTAACGGTAGAGTTGATTATAGTTACTTAAATACCATTTTGAGCTATTTCTACTCTAATATTTCCATTTTTCTCCTGAGTTACTATTTCTGGATGTTACTGGTTTATTTTAGAAATTAATATAGATAACCAACATACTTTGTTGTGAGAAATTGACAAGCGGAGCGGCAGTGCAAGAAATAACTGAAATATTCCAAAACATTTTAACATTAAAACACAGAATAACGTTAAAATCCGTGATGAACACGCATTAATGCATCAGCAATAAATGTAAAATACCTACAAATAATTAAGTATTATCAGCAGCAGCAGCTTTAGTTACTTTAAAGGTGCAGGTACAGTTATTATTTCAGGTCAAAGTGCCCCGCACCGTCACTACGCTTTGCTCTTTTCTACAACGTCACCTTCTTGATTCAATGAACGCGATTCTCATTTCAAACCTGTACTTGGTGTCTGCTCAGGTTGGTTTTCCACATCTGGGTTGAAGATGTGACATGACGAAATCCGCGCTGTAAGTGTTGGATCTCTTGTCACCCGTGGTATTTAGAATCTTTAAATCACTCAGGCAGGATTTTCTACGATGACTCTGGCAGGACTTCTTCTACTTCGACTGGCTCGAAGAAGGAGCAGTCTCTGGTTTTAGAGCGAGGCTTATGATGTGACATTTGTCTGAAGAGCAATGACTGCTCAATGCTCCCATAAGCTGCTTATGGGAAGAATGATCACAGATTGTGAAGAGGTTTAACATGTGGATAACTTCTACTAGATCTCTCTGGTTTTATGTTTTGCTGCACACGCAGAGGTCCATCACATTCTCATGTGAATCCAGACCTTAGTGGAGCTAAGGGCTGCAGTCATGCTGGTTAACAGCCATATCTGTTCCCATATGAAGCTCAAAGACGGTGAAGCACCTCTGACGTGGGACCCGTGGACGACTCGGGAGCTCGGAGGCAACAGTGACAGCAGCTGCAGTGGTCTCGCTGCAGCAGCAGGCCAGTCCTGAAGACGCGAGGGTGACGACGATTTTCTCCACGTCACGGTCTGATGAGACCAATCCAGCTGGGGCGACAATCCCAGAGACAGCGTACGCTGTGCGGTGGCAGCAGTATGATGTTGTGATGGAGCGATGACTGGGAAAAGCCTGTGGGTGTCCACATGAGACCAGGTGGGTCTGTATTGTCAGAGCACGGCACCACAGCACATTTGTCAAGTCAGTCACAGGCCACTGAGGATGAAGGTACCTGAAGCGTGTGTGTGTTTGTGTGCGAGCGGGAATCGACTGAACTCGGGTCAACTGTGCCAGCGTTTCGGAGCTAATGTAAATCTGTGTGCTCTGTGTAAATTAGGGACAGAGCCTGGGTCACCACAACATTTTCATCTCCATGAAATCTGAAGCTAAAGTCATTTTCCTATGGAACCGCTGCAATTAGTGGGTCTGCTCACTGCACAAACTGTTCACGGCAATTTCAGTCTTGGTGAACTTTGAAATGCAAATAGTTTCTGTTTTCTACCAAGAACAAACTTTGTTTCTTTGGTGCAGTTTGGTAATTTGCACAAGACTTTTTTTTATTCAAAAACACCATAAAATAAACATTGCTTCTTTCTCCCTCCTGTTATTCTGTCTGATTAGAAGCTGTTGGGCAAAAAAAAAGACCAGCAGGTCTCTTCTTTTCAGTCATCAAACACACACTAGTCCTTTTCATGGTGAGTGTGTTCGTAAGGGACATAGAGAAATGTATGAGGTCAAAGCGATGGACAAGTGGATGAGGTGAGAAATGGGAGCAAGAGAGCTGCTGAATCCAGACAGCAGCTCCTGAAACACAGACGGGAAAAATGAGGAATTCAGACAAACGATTGAAGGATGTCTGTTTAAATGGTTTCGACACAGGGCTGGGAGCGTCACCGCGTGACTGTCACAGAGGACCAGGTTTCATAAATGTGTCACAGAAATTACTTTTGAAAAGCTGAAAATCCACTAGGGAACCAAATCCACACACGCTGTTCACTAATCAATCTGTAAGGCCAGAGTTGTCCTGAGAAAGTAATTCGGTGAACTTTGAGAAATGATCCGAGTCGTTTTTAACCGCATGTGTTTTGGAGGCAGAAATTGTATATGTGTAAATAATGAAAGGAATCGAAAAGTAAATGCGTATGTCAGAAAAGCCAGCTGAAGAAGTGTTGATGTTCACGGGCGGATGTGGACCAAAGCTGATCTCTTTTGGCCTCATGGAATCATGAACAAGCTCCATCTGAAGTTTTTAAAGTCAGATCTGACAACGAGCTCAGATTCCAGTTCAATCTGTGCCGCGTGTGTCAGTTTGGGACCTGGACACACGTTACGTGCAAACATTAATATGAATCTTCAAAATAAAAGCTCACATCTGTGTGAACCTAAAAGACGCAACATAGAACAGACTTAACGTTATGATGCCTACAGACGAGTTGCTGCCATGGGGACGTTTTTTGCACGTGGACATTCCTGTCATTTGACAGGGCTGTGGTAGGTTGGAGGACCTGTTGTCTTAGCTGGGTTTCACTCACAAACCTGCGTTTTGTAGTTTACTGTTGAACACACAAATTTGAATCATTGGAGTGAAGCATCTATCTATATATCTATTTATTTTTTTGGAATGGAAATGCTCTTTGAAGTAAGTGCATTTGCGTTGTGCAGCACTCTGAAACTCCTGAAACTCCCACTCACCTGCTGCCTTCGCCTATCGATAAACGCAGTAATTGTCTGTCTGAGCTGGAGTTTCTGCTGTGCTCTCACATGACAACGAAAATAATATGTTTTAACAAGACTCATTGCTGAGGCGATAGAATCACATTTTCATTTTGGTCCCAGGCTGAATTTCATTTGACTCCCCAACTAAAAACTGTTTAAGAGCCCCGATGCTGATGGATACTGGAGCTTGATAGAACGCAGAGAGAGAAGAAATCTTATTCCTCACTTTTATTATTCTATGTTATGAAAAGACCTGGCAGACACCAGGCTTTTTAACGGCGTTTGAGCTAATATTAAGCAGAATATATCATAAGCCAAAAAGTTAAAGGGAAAATGCCTCGTTTCCCGTCTTCACACAGTTTACAAAGCACGTTTAGTGTGGCAGAGCGAGACGAGTGTGTGATTTGAAGTCGGATGAGCATAATGCACTAATATATGCAAAGCGTGTTGACACGGACACACAAATTAAATGTCAAAACCAGAAGTGAGATAATCAAAAAGCTGAGATCGAAAGGGTGAGGACAGAGAAAACCACGGTGAGATTAAAGAAACGGGGTGAATGAATCGTGTCAGGTGTCAGCTTCATCTAGATAAAGAGAACTGAGAGAAACAAGTCAAGGCCCTGTCTTTGTCTCCAATAAAGAGAATAAAATATCACAAAAACATGAAGATGCATAATTAAAAATGCAGGCATCTAGAGTATGCAGTGTTATGTGAGCTCAAATAAATATTGGAAAATTGATCTAAAAAATGTAGGACACGGATAAAGACGAAGAATACAGCCAATAGACATGTTACAAAGGTTTTTAATTGAAATAAAAGTGAATTTACTTTATTTAGTTTACATTTTTTAAGGAATTCCTTTTATAGTTTTTCCAGTGAGACACAGTAGCTAAGTGTGATTTTTCACAGAGCCCACACAGCTGGAATGAAACACTCAGGGAGTTAATTTCCCATCATCTGCCCCCATAGGAGATATGATTATTAAAGCACCATTAAATGATTTCTCTGAGTTATCCCTGAGGGCTGTTCTTAGCCATCAAGCAATGGAATCAACCCAATATGTCAGTGGTTTATGAAATGCACTCATGAGCCGGGCGTGTCTATTTTTGGTTTAATAATGGCAGCGGGGGACGTTGCTACGTGCACTGGACTGGAAACTTTTGACGAATAAGTTAAACATGAGCTTCTTGAGCTATTACAAGCTCAAACAATGGTCTCCTTTGATAAAAGGTTTGATGGGAAGTTTCTGAAAGTGTATTAATGTAAATCTTTTTTTAATTGGTGTTTAACGAGTTTACAGTCACGTGCCAGCACGACGATACGCTCCCAAATCGTTAAGTAGTGTATGTATATTTCATAGGGCCTGACATGCTGCACACCCACCGTAATGTTTAGGTTCTGTGGTTCAGCTGCACAGGGTCGGGAAAAAGCCCCGGTGGGTGGATGTGTGGTCTTGGTGGAAGCAGTACAGGACCACAGTCCTGGACTGCAGAGATAACCTGTCCCATGCAACCAGCTAGAAGACACTGGATAATGGATATTAATATCTGGCTCAGTTTATCAACCAGACAAACCTTTCATTATTTCATGATGTGTTCAACATTAATCCAAAAGTTATTTCATCTTGAGCTGTTCATGACCTCATGATTAGACCAGCTAAACATGCATGTATCATGTAGTGTTGCCATAGCTGATTTGTTGACTGGGAGTTTTATTTGCTTTGTTTTGCTCCAGTATTTTAGGGAAGAATCTAGCCATGAAATATGAAGATGAACAGTCGATTTTTCAGGAGGAGTAAACATGCTCCACATAAATCAAACTCTGTCTTCTTTTTTTCCTGTAAACTAACTTACAGTAACTCAATAAAGTCATTTTTTTTTTTCATCTTGTGGCCTTTGTTTTCTTTATCTATCTAACTAGGCAGCTGCGAGTGCTCAGCGCTGCCACCTCACAGCTAGAAGGTTCCATGTTCCCATGTTCCCCCTGCAGCTCAAAGACATGCGAGTCAGCTCATTGGTTGATTCTACATTGCCCACAGGTGTCAGTGGTTGTCTGTCTCTGTATGTCTCTCTGTGTTGGCCCTCAGAGGTTGACCTGTCCAGAGTGGACCCTGGCTCTTGGCCTATGACATCTGGAATAGACTCCAGCCCATCGGCAGCGACCAGGCGAGTGCAAGTGGTTACAGATGGATGAATGGATCTAGCTAAATAGCTGTGACAAAAGTTGGCTACGAATGGAAACCAAGGCAGAACTATTTAAACGCTCAAAAAATATGAGCTTTTACTCAACTAAACCACATCAGCCGATACTGTTTTTGTAGGGAAGAGAATGTGTTAAAAAGGTGTTTAGGTGAATAAAGTAAAGTATCCATTTTTTATGCCCACTCCTTCATACAGTAAAACCTGGTTAAGGTTAGTCAAAGACTGTGGTCTGGATTCAAATTGAACCGTGAAACTCTGTCCTTAACCAAGGGGCTTTTGTTGCCTGAACTCCAGCAAACACACACTGGCGCTGGACAGTGAGTGGAAAGCCTGAAACCAGCAGCACACCATCATACACGCTCTTTACATTGTCGCTGTATATTAATAGGTCTTGGAGACGTTTCCTAGGTCTCACCAAGTGGTGAGGTCCAATAATGTCATTACAAAATTGCACTTGGTGGGAAGCCAGAGACGTCACTTGCTGGCCAGCAGCCTCCTTCAAGGATTCACACTACACCATTGGAGTCTCAGGAACAAGGAGAGATCAGCTTGTACCACCAGGCTTTCAGCGTTCAACACTAATAGAGTGAAGGGGATTTAGTGTGCGATGCTCTGTGGCGAAACCTATGTGTTGCGATTATACATTAATAACATGATTCATTTACTTTGATAAGATTATTCATTTCATTGCTCGTGAATGTTTCAGATCAGGTGTCTCTGGAATGCTTACGGAGAAAATAATGGGGAAGCGTGTTTCACAAACCAGGGTTATTAAGAGGAATTATGTTCTAGTTTTATTAAAGTTTGACTCAGTGAGATAATCACCACCCAGAAGAACTCAAAGAGCGAGTGAGAAATACGGCGAGAGGAAAGTGGATGGCCATAGTACACACATAAAATCTAAAGACAAAGGATTTTATTAGGAAATATATAGGAAGACGTTCAGTCCTGTGTCTGTTAAATCAAACTAATGGCATCCGTGTATTACACAGCGAGCTTTCGACCCAACACTGAGCAGACTGAAAATCTAATCCTTGAGAGTGATTGTAGATGGGTGGCTGCACTTGCCAGCTTTACACTGTCAATTTATCAGTCTGCATGAACACGAATCCGAGCGTCAGTGCATCGCAGCGTCTGCATCAACCCACCCCCAGGAACCACAAGGTCAAATGTGTGGTACAGCAGGTGGAGATGTGTGATTATGTGTGGTGGGCGAGGCATGGCTGGTAATAAATTACCATTATTCATGTCCGCTCACATATGGTTCCTCTGAAAAGAAAGACATGATACATGAAGGGCCTGGAAAGTGGATACAATGCGAACACCCACTCACATCAAAGGCTTTCTGGCATAAGAGTTTGTGCTTGATTCGCACTGGAATGTGCATGAGCACATTCCCAATGAAAATGTCCACAATCCTTTTTTCTTTTTGGAGTTTGAGAGCAGTAGTCCTAGCTGGACATGAGCCATCCATCCATTATCTGTAAACACAGTTATCTTCTTAACCAACTGTCATTGGGCAGAAGGCGGGGACAGGTCTGGACAGGTCGCCAGTCGATCTCATGGCCAACACAGAGACACATACACAGACAAACAACCACTCACACCTATGAGCAGTTAACGTGACATGTGGACTGTGGGAGGAAACCGGGAAGAACATGCAAACTCTAAACTTTAGTTGTTTTTTTTTTTCTTTGGATACCAAAGTTTACTGAGGTGATTCACATTTTTCATGCTTGCGTTATGTGAAAAGGTCACTCTCTTCCTTTCTCACTTGTCCCTGTTTTCCTTAATATTAACTGGGTCTTTCAGGAGGAGTTTTCCCTCTATTCCATTGATGTTTCTACTGTGAAGGTTCAGCAGGGTAATCAAGAAGAGTTAGAGGCAGGTTTGCATCATTAGGTTCCCTCAGCAGTGGGAGGCTGGGAGCTACCAAGTTATGGGGGATAGTTAGTATGGAATTGAGGGAGATAAATATAATCAACTGGATAGAATATAGGTGGATGCAGGCACAGCCATATGTACTTTGTGGTGGTTGCAGGAGATGAGATATCTAGTCTTTATTCGTCCATTGTTTGAGGTCTGTGACGGAGCTCACTCCATGCTCACCTGTACAGGTGGTAGTTCCACTTAGATGAGACCATAAAGTGCTGGATAGATGAAGGGAAAAGATTTTAAGCTTTGGTGATGCTGTCGTTTTTAAACAATGTGTCTTTTGCTTTTGTCTATTTAATTTAAATCCACATTCTTCTTCTTGATTAAAAGTGTTTGTGGTGGGTCAGAGTTGTGTGCACGTGGAAAGCTAAGGCTTCTTTATTTAAAATTCAAACAGCTTCACTAATGCTCAGGGGAAACAGCTTTGCCTTATTTCAAAAAAGAAAACAAAGGGGGTGAAGACGTCACAGAATCGTCACGGAAGTACTGGGGTTGCAAGGACGAGGTGACAGCTGACATGGGCTCTATCTACGATGGCCCAAATGTGATTTCAACAACCCTCAAGCTACTTTCATTTACTGCTTACACAGGTTAAACCCCCAACTCGTCCGCCAAAGCTTTATGGATGAGAAATGTCTTGAATAGAGAAGCACCTTTTTGATGCAGTGCTGCGGTTCCAACGATTCCGACTTCTTTAGTCACACTTTTGCTTTACCTGTTACAGGTATTTTAGAAAAAAATCTGCATCTACACATTTGATCAAAAGAGCGGCGTGGATTTCTAGTGGCAGTTCCCAAGATTACAAAGGTTTCTGAGGAACGTGTGGGACGTGACGTCAGCATCAGTACACTGACTGACTCATACTTTCACGACCTAACTGGAAGAGGGAAAGTGGAGAGGATCAGTGAGAGTGTTAATTAAAAGTGGGCTGCAGCATGTTAAGAAAATATGATAATTCAAATTCAGTAATCTTGTTATGATTTTTCACCCTTTGCCAAACATGAACATATTTTGATTAAATGCTGGATATGACTTGACAGGGCAAAACATTTCTAAGGGCTTTAAAAGGTTCACAGATTCTCGATCTTATTGCCACAGCTCAGATCATTTCATCACCATATGAACATAAGTTGTCAGATTTGTATCGATTTCACTTTTTATTTTTTTTTCGTCCTGATAAACCAAGAATGAAACTGGGAATGACAATGTCGGAGAACTCTTTTTGCTTAGCAGACAAAATGGAAATTTTATGGAAATGGAGATGACAAGCGGGGACGGCTGCTCTGTTTGTTCCACGTGCATCGACTGCGCCACTGCAATACAGAACCCGGTGAAGAAACAAAAAGCTGGACATTAATATTTAGAACAGCTGTAAAAAAATAAACTCTTTCACATCTTCTAGAAATTGTAATTATTAAAGTTCAGGGTTTATTGAGCGCCGTTCGATAAGGCACTGCAGATAATATAAAAATAACTTGCAAACCTTAATTTACTCATTATGAAATCTACCAAAGCATTATATTGCACATTCAGTGTTTATTAAGAGGAACTCAGAAAGCAGGCGTTTTCTTTTTGTGGTTTTGCTGCTCTAAGCTGAAAGGAATTGATGTATAACGTCTGCTGCACTCCTGATTTATTTTGTTCAGTGGTGTGAATAACACCTCATTCAGAGGATGTCACTCTCCCTGTTGATCTCCATGAACAAAAGAAACATCTAAATGGAAAGACTACCCACAACAAGCAGCTCAGTAATCACGCTAACAATGGGACGTGCTAAGTGCTTATTATTTTGTCAGAACTCGTGGTATTTTTATAAGAGCCGTAACAAGTTGGCTACAAAGGAGCGTGCGTGGCGTGAACACAAACAAGCTTCTGTCGGTCGCCGGTTCGACCGCTGGTTCATTCCGAGCAACAGGCGACGCTAATTTACTAGTCAGGTGTCATGAAGCCAGCGTGGAGACAGAAGGCCACGTGTCGTAATTAACACGGGACACGTACACACCAATTAGAAATGCTGCTGAATGGAGGCAGCCGTCATCGGGCTTCCTCTAACGTACCCACACACTAACATCTCGTTCTCCTGCTGCTTCCTCCCCACCTCCACATTCAGCCTGGTCCACGTTCTCCTCTCACCTGCAGCTCATTAGTCGGATTATCCGCTGAGCACAAGTAGCTTCTCGCCGTTCGTTTTCGACCTGTCGCCTGCCCTTTGAGTTTCCTCGGTTTGCACCGAATACCTGTAACTAACCACAGTTTATTTTAAATGACAAAATGCCAGCGTGGACAATTATGATGCCTTGAAACTTTGACAAGCAACGCATCCTACAACTCTAGCTCAAGAATGTTGAAATCGGTTTAAAAAAAAAATCTGCCCCTCAGATTTCACAGTTCAGAATCTGATTTCACCTGTTGATGACTCGCCAGGCTGTGCTGCGAGAAATGCCAACGCTATAAGAGTGGCCAGAGGTCAGAAAGAGAAGCAATTAAATTACACCGAAATACAAACTAATGTAAATTCGTAACATCAACCGAGCGGTGAAAATGACTTGGCTGCAGTAGAAGAAATTGCAGTTGTGTACAGGAAATGTAATTCCGATTGGAGCTGGTAGTTTCCTACGCCAATAAAAATGTGAGAATTAATTAGGAAAAAAGCATGTGAATCAATAATTTATGCCATGCTCAGCCCTGAGCTTCTCACACAAGCTCTGCCACTACAAGAAAACAGCCCTTAGTTGTAGACGTGGACGAATGAGAAGGTTGAAGTATCAATGCAGGAGCTCATTGACATTAGTTGTTCACCTAAACATGCTCCAAATCTGGGATTTACAATCCAAAATGCATAAGAGACGACTAGTGTGAGCGGCTCAGACAACGACGACCTCACAGGAAGATTCGGACACTTTGCTCTGCACTTTCAGGGAGGAGAGGAGAGAATATGTACAAAAAATTATTCCATATAAAATCATCATTCATACAGTGCTGTTACTTGAACTCATCGTTTTTTTCTTGTGTTCATCAACATGGAACATGTTTGTAATTGGACATATTGAAACAGGAGTTTGTCTAACAACAAAATCATCACTGTGAAAAAGTAACAACCCCCGTAAATTAACGGGTGCCAGGTCCAGACTTTCACTCGGCCCAAACTTTAATCAGATCCGTTTTGTGCTATTCTGATCTTAACCTACTCACATGCTTGAGATCCTGGATCCTGCTGCAAAACCTGCATTGCAACTGAGCTTCAGCTTCTAAAGATGACTTGACATCATAGATGTGATATTTATTGGTATTTTGTAAATTGGTTATTCTATAATTATATCATTCAAGGTTCCTGATTGGGAGTTTTACAAATTTGGAAAATACTGTAAATAAATGGCAACGCTGAATTTATACAGAGATGTTCAGCCTTATGAAAATTATGATTTTACTGATGTTATATTAGATTATTATTTATTTATATTAGGAAATGGTCAGTTACAGGAATTGGGTTCCTCTACAAACTAACACTTCCCCTTATTGTGACTGAAGCTTTTGGCCGGAGAAAATGTCGTTTCTGATTTTGAATTCCAACTGTGTCCAGTTTGTGGTGCAGTAGTGATGGTGACTGACTTTCTCCGTCTTGTGTCTGAGCCAACATCAGGCTTTTTCCACCATCTGCAAGCATTGTCTTCTTTTCTCCTCCCGTTATTCCCCCAGCTGTGAGCCTCCTCCACCCCTGCAGTCACCTGCCACCTTTTGTCCCCATATTCTCAGATAAGGCCCTGCTCTTCCAAACTGTTCAACATCTGACTCATAGGTGTGTTGTGACCACATCAGGCTTAATGTTCTTCTGGGTTAGCATTGAAATTCACCTCAGCCCCTTTTAATGATGCCATTTCTGCCCTGAGCTTTGCTGCTAAAGGCGAATCCTTGGATATTTTCCTTGAGTCTTTCGTCATTTCCTGGATGAGTCATTGGACTGACGCCTCGGTTAATTTTGGGAGCTTGGCTATTTCTGGTGAACGTTCACTACTGTTGCAAGTCTTCATTTGTACGTAACTGGATCTAACTGTGGATCTGTGGAGCCCAAGAGCCTCAGAAAGAGATTTGTACCATTTGTCAGAACGATGGATTTTAGTTTAGACAGTTTTTAAATGTTGGAACCAAATAGGCAACTGCTTTGCCCCTGGTTGGTTCTTCAGCACCGTCTTGCTTGTATTTGGTTTGCTCAGGTTTTTTTCATGTCGTTTAATGTGAATATCTGAAGCCCTCTAGCACGAGACACACAACTTGGTTTCATACTGTGCTGTAACTGCTTTTTTTATTGGACTGTCCAACAAAATGTGCTTTAATTATTCAGCTGTTATTGGAAAACAGTGACTTCCTTCTTTTCTTTTTTAACTTTTCAGCCTGACTCGACTGCATTTTCCTCCATGTTTGTGAGGCGTTGGACCTCCTCTAAAATCGTTGGTCCCACCCACACAGGGCAACATTGCAGGTTAAACACCAGCGTCCAAATAAATCTGTCCCATCCATCAAATATTGACTCTGTGGGTCACATTAAAGTGTGAGTCCTGAATTTTAAGAAGGCTGCTGTATTGATCAGACTCTTTCGAGCCATGCGGAGAAGTCTATTTCTCTGTACTATTATTGTTTGCGAGAAACTGGCAGCGGCGTCTTGTTGACATATTTGCCGTGGCGCGACTTGGTAGAAACCATTGATTAATGCAGCGTTTCATTTGATGGTTTGTGCACCATGTAGGAAGGAAGAGAATTTGGTCTCTATTGCATGTACATTTGATTTGCCAAACATGTGTGATGAGGCACATGACGCCTGAGAAACTTATTCTGTCTGTCTCATTGTCCACAAATCCAATAAAAAGTCTGTTCATGTGGCACCCAGCCCCACGGCCACTTTCCTACTGGAGCCATAAATCTTTGAAAGAGGCTCGGGCTGGATGTGTCACCGGTTACAGCAGCTCCCTTCCAACCAAAATGCCCCAGGTTGAAACCCCACTCAACGAGAATCAAATGCTGATGTTAGCTGGATAAGGACTTTTTGTTGCATACCCCCCCCCACACACACACCCATATACTCCCCCCAATCTCGCCTCCGTTCCTGACAGCTCTGCGCTGTTGCTATCTAATAAAGGCGAAAAGGCTCCCCAGCTGTGGACTAATTCACATTTATGGCTCCAGTGAGTATTTACAGCAGCAGGATGGCGTATGTGGGAGCAACGTGAAGCGTGTGAACGAGAATAGCTCAGTTCATGGTAATGTATGAACGTGTCACCCACTGCAACCATGTGGTCTGCTTGTGTTTTTAGAACAATGTGAGGAGGGCAGAGGACTGAGACTGTGAAAACACAACACGTTTGTTCATTTGATACAATTTCTTTAAAAAAAAATATGTTTTCGGCATTTTTGCTTCAGTTAACAGGTAAAACCGAGACGCAGTCGGGAGACAGTTGCTCGGTTACAGCAAGATGCTCGACATGGCAAAAGTAAACTGTGGACGTCAGTGTGTTAGACTTCAGCAAATGGAAGCAGCACTAGTCATGTTATTAACGCTGATATGTGATGTATATAACCCCGGTTCTGCTCTTGTTACACCGAAGCTCAATCAAACTTTATGTACGGAGCTTGCAGAGTGATTCACAATCGTGGCATCAGTGTTACTGCATTGCTACACCTTTTAATTCGGGCACACAAACTATTTAAAAATAATTTTTTCTTTGTTCCATAGATAATTATTGGAAAAGAGACTGTAAACTGGTTCGATGAGACATCAGGGCTTTACGACCCCATTTTCATTTAACTCAGACGTGACTGAAAACCGAAGCATGATGCAAAATGTGGCATAAAATGAGGAACAGTCCTGACGTGAAAACCAGCAAAATACGAGTTATACAAAAGAGGTTTTTGATGGCAAACAGTTCACACTCAACGATTAAACGGTCGTGTTGGGTAGATTTTATTTAAATGGTGCAAGTGACCAAGACGTCTTTGTTTGACCATAAACTGACCCGTTTTAATGCCTCAGACCCCATCCACATTTACACTGTCAGCCAGTCACAGGAGCTTCAATATGGTTTCAGGGTTCATGCCCCAAATGATCGAATCACATTAAATCTGCTGGGAAGTGTCATAGCTTAGACTGGAACAGGCTCATTCATTTTTAGCTCATGATAACATTTATTCGGCTGCTACCATCATAAATATAAAATCAATTTACCTTCATACTGTCTGTAATTGTGCAGACTCAAAATATGAATAGTTAACAAAGGTTAAATGCAACCTGCAGCACGTGGAGCCTCTGCTGGGCCCCTCACCAGTCCAGCCCATTTTGAGCTGCTTTACTGTAATAAGTCAAATCCTATGGCGTTCTATGCGACAGGTGTGTGTGTGTGTGTGTGTGTGTGTGTGTGCGTCATGCTTTTGCATGAGTATGTGTGAGCCAGAGAACTAGTGTGTAAGTAAGTGAAGTTGATTGATGCAAGTGATGGTTTATGTCCATCAGTCATGTTGCCTTGTCCCTGCCACGGGATATTGCACTGACACACACACACACACACACACACACACACACACACACACACACACACACACACACACACACACACACACACTCAAAGCTCAGCACTTTTCTCACTGGCCACCGGCCTATACATCAACTCACTGTGGAAGTTTCCACAAGACCCCACACCTTATAAAACTGACACACACAAGCGCACACACATGTGATGTTCACAGTTAATCAGTCGAGCTCTGGAATAATCTGGGAGCGTTACAAGTTATGGCCGGAGATGTAGCTCTCACACACACACACACACACACACACACACACTTCCTGCCCTCCTACCCTCTTGCTGCAGTCTTCATTTTTTGGGTGCACACACACACACACAGCAGCTGCACAGCTCCTGCTTCAGAACCGTGGCCTCTATTCTCTTGGATATTGAGGTGAATGTGATACAATGATGGCGAAACACTCCCTCGGCCTCCCGTTTGCTCTATCTTTGGCTCGGGGACTAAACAGGCCATGAGGACAGGAGCTGAGGGAACACAAAGTGCTTTAAGTACAACGGGGAATAACACCACAGAAACTACCTCGTTTCCTTAAACACCGTGGAGCTAAAAGTTTTAGAAACATCCATCCTCGCCTTCTTTTCAAGATGGCGACGGGCCCTTTTTTAATGGTTAGTGTTGTTTTAACACACCATTTACGCTATGCTACAGCTCTGTGTTTGTCTCGCCAATTTCTCACGAAAATAAACTGCTAATTGCTAAGCAATTTCATAGAATCTACTTGAATAATTCTAGGGCCTCAGTACTTTGAGGGGTGTCTGACAGATAACACTTTAGGACAACAAGAGTGAAACCGAACTGACTTCATGTTGTAATCATTTAACCTTTAAGAAATAATTTACTCATATATTGTTTTAAATATTACATATTACAGCCCCTACACCAAATCCACCTGGTGGTCTCAACATTGTTTTGCAGTGCAGGAAAGTATTTATGGATACAAAATGTAGAGACATTTCATAGTGGGAAAGAGTTGAGAAAAAAACAGACCTTGATCTTCCCTAAAAGGCTGCAGCCTGACGGATGAACCACCCAAATCCCAAAATATTACAAGATAAGCCTCTGGCCCGAATCTGAGGGGAGTAAAAGCTCTAAAGCCAACAGGTTCCAACCAGAAGATTCCAACTGCTGGTTTTTTTTCTAGTGGCTTGACAGTTATGCGGACAAGGCAAACAATGTCGACACGAGCTCAACACAACAATGTTTTCACAGTGAAACGTAGATGAAGGATGTGTGTCAGTGAGTTCAGAGAATGAGTGTTTACATTTGTAGAATTTACTGATAAAAAAATCCAAAAGACGCGGATTTAGATACTTGTGTAACCAGAAATGTCTACCGACACAGCACAGCAGATCAGAACAGTGTGTCCTGTTTGTGAGCTACATCTGCGAGCACATGCCAATGACGTTCTTTAAAATATACAACTCGGACAAGTTCTACAAGTGCTGGACACAGACAGGATCATGCTAAAACATAATCTACAATAATCTGTAGATTAAACACAATCTATAAACCTTCCATTTCAATTGTTCTTTGCCGTATGCCTTGCCACGTTTTCATATTTCACACAGCATGTGACTAAGTTGTTAGAAACCGTTTACCAATCTACAACCAACCCTTCAGATCTGCGTCAAGGACTTAAACATAGTTATAGTGTAGTGCAGTGTGTAGTTATAATGACGGACACTTAGCAAATCATCAAAACAAAGCTGTATGAGCTTTAGCTCCTTTTCTGCTCAGCGATCTTTTATTGGGCTCTTGTTGGGCTATTTTGGCTTCACAGTGCGACCAATTGCAAATCTGGCAGTTTACGCACAATTACAGCAAAGTGGGGGAGAAAAACAAGATATGTAATGAACATTTAATCCACAGTAATGAAAAATAGAGAAAAAAAATCTTCTTTACAAACGTATCCACTAAGAAAGCAAACAGAAACACACGACTGTGCATCTTCAAGCTGGACTTCTACAAAGATCCCATCAATGCAATTATGCAGTTATGTCAACTTTAGTCAAGACGCTGGGGAACAAAAACGGATGTGACTACAACAATGTTCTAGACAAATCTGAGTGAACATGTTTGTGCAGCTGATTCCACACAGAGCGATTCTGTGGATGCATTAATGGCTGCACATGTCATGAAAGATTCCTTGGAGCACATGATCCTGTGGCGCGGTGGTTGAACAGGAAGACGGTGAAACTCAAAGAGACAACTGCAACAGTGCTCGGTGTGCGTATTAAGGCCGTCCTTCGTATCGTATGAGGAAGACTTTTCAAAAAAAAGAAGACGAGGCTGAATCGCACAACCAGTCTTCCAACAATGTCTGTTTTTTCTTTGTGTCGGCTCCATGATGTTCTTTCATGATAAAGTGAAATTCAACGTGGTAACCAGAGTTTAGCTGCTCTGTAATGATGGAGCAGCGTGTCGTTACAACACGCCTCTATGCGGGCATGAAAGTTGACTCAACAACACTTTTGGTTATGAAGACCTTCACATGAATCTCTATTAGTGGAATTTGACTTTACAGCTTACTGAAATACACAAAATGTTGAACGACTCCACAAGAGAAGAAGCCAATAATAAGCCATTATGCCGAAGGCCAGAATGTAAAGATATGCTAAAAGCATAAATTAAACACCAGGAGTATGGCCCTGCTCCCCACCCAGTTCACTGGCATCTAAAGTGGATGTGACTCCCTTTAGTGTCCAAACTGGCAGCAGGTTTCCTTCGAAATGTACTGCAATTTTTTAGCAAATCAAACGAGAAGGAACTTTACCCCCTCACAATGGTCTGTCATCAACATATTAGGAGTTTGTTTTTTGAGAAAGAGATGGTGGTACTGATGCTCTATATTCAAACAAAAATGATGTAAAAATGATCATTTCACCTAAAAAAGTATATTTGCAGAATGTTCTTCTCTTCGCTGGAGTGTCACCGCCTCTTCCTCTTACACATGATCCTCTCTGAAAGTATTAAAATGCCAAGACTGTATAACGAAGACTTTTTAGTTTAGATCTGAAAATATGGAACTAAAGTTCAGAATTTAAGCTTAAAAACTTGACACGACAAATAATAAAAATGTTTTAATGCTTTTAATTTAAATTAACTTTACCATTTTCATTTCTGCATATGCCTTGTTTGTAATAACTGCATGAACCCTGCGACTCAGTGAAATCACCATATTCTTGGCTTGTCCACTGGTAACATCCAACATCACTGGTGTACTGGGCAACATAACAGCTAATGACAGTAGCGCTGTGAAGAAAACCCCCAAAGCAACAGGTGTGTGGGTATCGATATTCACCACTACAAGAACACTTCATGAGCAGAGGCCACAAGATGGAAACCCCTGATCAGCAGGAGGAATAAACCATTTCGGGCGGAATTTGTATGAGAGTACAGAGCTGAAACGCCAAAGTCCAGGAACAAGTCAATAGACTATTGGAACCAAGATTCACCTCTACCAAAATGATGGGGTAAGTGTGAAGGAAGGAAGTTCCCACGATCCACATTAGACAAACTCGTGTGAAGCCTAGCCGAGGTAGCTTAGGCTTGTATTGCTGAATCTGGAGTAACCAAATTCATTTTTAACTGAGGATAAATTTATTATGCTGTTATCATCATAAATACATCAGAAAGCGTCGCCTGGGGTACACCGTTTAAGTTGGTGGTTGACAATCGGAGCTTTCAGTGTAGTAAAATAGAAAACCCAACACCTAGATACTTCACACCTAAAGCCTTTCAGCCTTTTACCTTTCACTCCTTGTAGTGGATGAAGTGAACGTTTTGGAGGGAGGTGGCCAGGGTGGGCGACGGTACAACAAGACACACGACTCTTCCACAGGATAACTC
Source organism: Channa striata (assembly GCA_033026295.1). Taxonomy (NCBI): domain Eukaryota; kingdom Metazoa; phylum Chordata; class Actinopteri; order Anabantiformes; family Channidae; genus Channa; species Channa striata. Next base: position 26,212,450 of record CM065173.1, on the reverse strand, counting down.
TAGTGCGAGGAAATTGTGCACTTCAAAAATGATCGTAACACAACTAGGCGGACGTGGTTACTACAGCAAGGAAGTCCGTCTGTAAAAACATAACCTTACGCTAAAGAGTTTTTGCGTCTAGCGTAGATTTACTGTTTAAATAAAGTTCCTGTGGCATCAAATAGTGGTGCCTGTGTTACCCCAGAGCTTCTTGACTCTGGGGTAACACAGGCACTCGATGCCACAGTGACTCGATGCCTTACATAACTTCATTAGCTAATACTGTAGGGCGAGAATGTGCCTAATTTATCATCTCAGTTTTATGAAATAAAAGCTGAAACTCTGAACGTTAGGGCTTGTATCCATTTTTTTTTTTTACTTTTTACAGCAAAAACAAATGGATTGAAGTTCTAGCACTTTTGAGGGGGCCTGTATCCATTGATCCACTGACTCTCTCTCTTCCCTTTCATGTACCGGAAAACGCGAATGTACAGAGTTGCTGATATTTAATCTTTTTTCTGCCGTGCTATGTATCTACTGCAATACTTAAGCAAACCCAGTGGTGCCTTTCTACGTTGACAACATCCAGCACCCAGCCTGAAGTAGCCCCCATCTCTGTTTCTGCACTTTGTCAAACTCAGCACAAAAAAGTGGAACATTGCAGCTTTTTTATTTAATTCATAGGCGAGCTGACGAAGCATCGCAGGTCAAAGTAACCTGGAGCAGCTGATGATAAACACACCTATAGATGGAGATTAAAATATCAGGTGTGACTGACTGCACACCTCCTTCTTTTTATAACAGTTTTTACAAGCACAACTTTTGGATGCAGCTTTAAAGAACCGACTTAAGTTCGCAAAAATGATGCAGTTCAAAGTTCTACGTGAGCTCTGGATCTTCGCTGTTGTTCCACCGAGGTTCGAGGAAAAGCTGAAGTGCAGCACAACAACAAGTTAAAGGTAGATCAGGAGGAAAATGTTTGCTGTGATTGCCCCACACACTGATTGTACTGGGAATAAGATCAGGCTTTCACTCACTGATAAATAATGTATTTGCCAGTGTAATTACTTTCCTGTTTATTGGGTTTGTAGCATGTTTACAAATGAGAAAATTACTTAAACATTGTTTTTATCTCAACATGAAAAGCTTTTTTTTGGGGGGGGGTCTGGGAAAAGTAGGAAATGTGATTCATGTATTTCCACCTTAACGTTTTTACACGTCAAGTTTAAAAAAGGCTATTTATAGAACTTTTAGATTGCAGCAGTGATAAATATGCTGTAAACAAAGAGTGAGTCAGATGGGGCAGTGGGGAGGAATCCAGTAATGGAGGTCTGTAAGTCATAAAGGACTTATTGATTGACTTGGTTCTCAAGCAAACCGGCTGGTGTAGAACAAAAGGATAGAGGACCACTCCACAAACACATGACATGTCTTTATACTCAACTCTTTGTAGAGTGATGGAAACAATACACAAATAACATTCTTATGATGCGCTTCACATTAGGTTTTTAAAGGCTTTATAGTCACTTGTTAAATTAGGCAACTCGCTCCGTCCCTAACTTGAAGGATGGAAGGGAAGCCGTGAATTGAAACCAAAAGCCCAACGAAACCGCTATGTGGGCACACAAATGTGTGAGACACTAGCTGCCATTTAGGCATCTTTTTGCTGCCAAAAGCCTGCTGCCGTGCAGGCACTATATACAATATTTGGTATTCATGTGCACGACTTCATTCAACTAATTAGCATTTTTTTATGTCTGACTATGAAATAGTCGATACCTACTGCAGCTGTCTTTTCTTACCTGGAAGCAGATGAGCAAAGGCTACTGTGGGGCACAACGAAACTGCAAAATGGATCATGGAAACATGATATTGCCTGTCAGTGGGACTTCCTTATTTATGTCTTCTCCAGCATGGTAAGGCACAAAGAAGAATGCTCCACTCTAAATTAAATTCCTGTCACTCCCCAGGGTCCTAACAGCTTTACTGATACAACCACAGTTCTGCCGTGTACTGTCTAAGGAATGGAAACAAATTAATAACTGCATCTACCAACTGCTGCGTCATTTAGTTTTCAATGTGGCACGAAGATACCAGTTTCCATGGGTATGAAAGCACCTTGACAATGACTTACGGAGCTGCAATTTAAGCTGATGGTTCCTTTAAAAATAGTGGTGTTGGATTTCTGGAAATATTCTACATGAAAACACCCTTTTGTATAAACAGCCACCGAGATGGACTGTGCTCCAATATCTCAAACAAGTTGCCGAGCTGGTCTAAGACACGTGTAATTACAAACCCTCCGTAGTCTCTCAGAATGCAGGAACTTATGACTGAGCAAAAAGTGTTTAATGCAAAAATAATACAGGTTCATTCAAAGTAAGTGAATCTTCTTTAAAATCCAGCAAGTTTAGTCTTCTCTAAATCTCCCAAAAGCAAAAAAGAGGCTGTCAGAAATCTGGCAACTAACTACTGTTGGGAACAAACATAAGTGCTGAGGGAGATAATGGGTGATCACTAGTAGGAAAGACGAGATGTGAGAGGAAAAAGAAGAGACAAAGGAAGAGCAGAGACCAACTTCAAAGTGAAACACTGGACAACATGGGTGAAAACAGGAAGTTGTAAAGTTCAATCAGATAAAATAAGAAAAAAAGACCAGAGACTCGACAACTCCTCTGCTGGTCCAATGGCACATCAAGAACCTGCACCTGAGTTCCGACAGCAGGCTACAAGTGACACAGCCCTGACAAAATCTAGTCATGGCTGTCCACAAGTGGTGTGGACACGCATGTAAAGTTCACTTTTTTTTTAAAGCACTGAATCATGGTTCATCTAATTTTTCATTTTTGACAAATAAAAGCCAAACATCTACAAAGCGGCTGTTGAAGGACAGGTGTAAGCAGTGATGTGTTAAGGCCTGTGGTTTAAATGTTCAAAACACTTTATAAAACCAAGTTTAAACGGGGTCATGATTCTGTACATGTGAGCTGAGTCAAGGGTTGAGACTCTGGAAAAGCTCGGCTTTGAGCCTGTGACCTCGGTGATTTGATAGAATCATAAGCCTTAGTAATAGCACAACAGTGAAGTAGAAGCAGATTAAACTCCCAGTTCATTTTAGACTGTAGGCCCTCGGCAAGCGGGAGAAATCATTACAGCAAATTAACTCTGCAGCGGGAAAGTGGCCCGGGCAGATTGAATGTCTGCATTCCTCAGAAGATCGTTGGCAACCTTTTGATTTTATTTTGACAATTGATCAACTGCCGATCTCTGTGGTCGGTGTACTGTCTGCCTTTGCGTTTGAACGTGATTTGTCCCTCCTTCTTTTCTTCCATAGAAAAGTGGGGGACCGAAATGGACACACAGAGAAATAATGTCCAATACAAATCAAGGAGCAGTGATCAGTGAGATCGAGCAGTAGGCCACAAATCCTGTCAACTGAAAAGCATTGCAGATGGTTTCCATATACGGTACGGGTGGTGTACAGTCATATATCTGCAAAGAAGTAATTGCATTTATGTTCATGCAATTTCTGTGCTTGTCTGTGGACTCCAGGAGGAAGTGGTAACCTACTCGTGTTGAGGCAGCAGAGCGAACCGCTCCACCGCCGTGCTGCCCACAGACTGCAGAATTCTGTTTGCTTTTATATTGTTGTTTGATTAAGTAAGTTTGTGGCTGAAAAAACGGGAGTCGCCTTTCACTGTGATTGGGAATTTCTTTATTATGCAGCTGCTCAGCCTGTTTGGTCGGTATCGATTGTGCATTCCAGAATTAAAGTGATTCGAATAGAGTCCATTCATCCATTTTCTGGCATTTAACTAGAGCCCAGTGGCAGCAAACTAAGCAAGACGCTATTTGTCAATAACTGTGTTTTTTCAGCTTCTCCTGGTGCTGGAATTAAGACTAAATATTAAGATGAGCACGTTCATTGACACAGTGTCAGATAGTGACACTTTCTAAAGTTTCAAGTTGTGCCGCTTTTTTACGTCCTTTAGGATATTGACGCCACAGGAACACTTTAGCATTAGCAACGTCATCTGGTTCTGATGCTACAGGGACAGTGAAGCGTCAGTATTGGACCATAGTACCATAGTACCATGGTTACCATAGTAACCAATGTGCGCCACATTATGTTACGATGATCATTAAAGCGCAAAATGCCTCCCACTAGACTTGAACACCACTGTCCCGGAGTCCTGTGTCTTGCACCATCCACCATCCCTTCTACTTTACACACTGCATCATGGTTTCCATTGTACTACACTGAAAACGTTGCAGTGGGATCTCAAATCTAAAGCAAATCAGAATATGTCAAACTTCTGATGGCACTGGCTGAAAAGTCAAAGATCTCTAGGATAAACCATCATAGACCTGATATTCCATGTAGGGAAGAAATTGTGAGTCTGACTTTACAGTGACAAAAGGATTTAGTCCTTACAGTTGACAAGCTGAATGTTCTTAGGTTTCGGACTTGTAGTCAGACTGAAAACAGCATTCATACCTCTGTAAGTATAATAAGTCACATCTGCTGCAGACTGAGACGGTATCTCAACTGTTGCACAGGGCTTCAGGATTACCAACGTTGTGTACAGAGAGCGTGTTCAAATGTGCTGTTGTATTTTAGCAGTTGTGTGTTTACTTATGGATAAAGGTGAAGGATTATGGCTATGAGCTGCTACAAAAGGATTTTTTTCTAAATATGCTTAGAAATTAAAGCAACAAAAGTGTTTGTTTTTTTTTGTCATACTACTAGTAGTAACAACGGGGGAGTTATTACTTTTACTGCTAAGCAGCTGGAGCGTGGGATGGTGGTAGGCCACACTGGGAGACACAGACGTCATCCATGCTGAGCTCGGTCCCAAAGATCTGCCTGTAATCACTCACTGGCTACACGTCCCGCTATTCTTTGCCGATAAAGTTGTCAAATTTGAATAGTAAAAACCAGCCCAGATGGGGTATTATCCACAATAACCTGTCCACGGAGTTCCAAAGTGACCCTGGTGACTCTCATCTGCCCAGTCTCCACGGCCACCAACACTACAATGAAGCTGCTTATCTCAGTCCTGCAGTATGTGCGCACTTCAATGTTGAAGTCGGACTACGTGTTAAAAATTAAATGTGAAGTTATTCATTATATTCCGGGAAATTCTGAAACGCTGTTCTCGGCGGCAAAAGCTAAGAACAGGTCTACTACAAAAACTGCCTGGACCTTGGAGGTGAATGGAATAAAACAGAAAGCAGAAGCTGGCAGCTGGCAACATGAATTAAAAAAAAAATGCTGGAAAGCATGAGAGTAATTTCAGCTTCATTCATGTATCATTTTGAAAGATAGATTAAATATAATAGTTCACCTTAACCTTTCTGCTGCTGTAGGAATTTATTTTCATTTCTTCATTGGCGCACCTTACAAACATTACAGCGTCCGTAATAAAAATAAGGACTTCACTTTTGTAGCTCCTTTTAAAAACAGGTTACAAAGTGCTTCACAAACATAAAATGACCAGTAGAATATATTTGCAAATATATCGGCCCTATTTTAAAAGGCAGATAAAAGTAAGTTAAAACCATTTAACCAGTCGACCAAAGGCTATTTTAAACGAGTGGGTTATTAAGACAAATTCAAATGTTGAAACATTTAAGGAAGCCTGTCTGATCTTCGCTAGAAAGTCATTCTGGAGTCGAGGAGCCTTAAACCCAAAGGCCCAGTCACCTCTGGTTTTCAGCCTGGAGCATCTTAACCAGATGATCTGTCTGGTTATTATATTATTATGATCTGAGAATATTCTGATTTGAGTGCAGTTAGTTTTAAACTGTCTAATCTCTATTGAAGAAAAGGAGCAGTGAAACATTTGAACCTTTAATTAGGAAGCAGCACTAATTATGTCAGTTCTACACAGCACTGGGATCAGTTGGTCTCATCAATGACGTAACAGTAATAATGAGTGATCATTATGTTGGCGTTCGTGTTCATTATTAGCCTGGGATTGATAATATGGTTCTGTTTACCATGATGTTAAAATGAAAATATGTACAATGTGACATATGACATCATCAAGTAAGACAAATTTGCACCAAAGGTTGTCTTATCATTTTGATACCAAATATCGAGATTTTAGGTCATTCACCTCTTCATAAACGTGGACAGGCGTTATATGGGAACCAAGGATTATGACTTTTGACTTTTTTTATTCTATTTTCCCAATTATGGCAACCAAAGAAGAAATATGACACTTGTCACAGCATGTTATCAGCAGTTATCAGCCGATAATTGTGGTTTGGCAGGCAACCTCCAACTTTTCAAGCTGTGTATATCTGAAAGTTGACATCTGACAAAGCCAGATATTAACAGGAGAGCTGGTTTATGCACAGATGGGTGAGAGAGGAAAGGAATATCGTTTCAAATTTCTTTCCTTACAGTTCAGTTCATAAAACTTGGATAAGGAGAAATGACAGATAATTTCAGTTAGTATAATTTTTGGACCTAATTATTTAAAATGTTTTTATTTCTAATCCATGTCAGCAACTTAAACGTTGAAAAATACTAAAGCTTCATTGCTTAGAAAACCTGAAAAGGAGATGAGAGAAACACTATTGAATATAATTTTCATGCTGACTGCCTGCTGCTCAAAGGACACAGACCGTTCTGATGTTTCTTCCATGTTCTTTTCAGTACAAAGGTGGGGTTGAATTAATTACAGGTGGACCATTTTACACGTGGGGATGTACTGAAGTCAAAGGGTTAATGTCGTACAATCTAAACATAACTTGTAATCACACGCTCTGGAAGCCCCGGATAATGGTGAGCCTGCAAAGAAAGGTGAAGCCATTGTGCGGCAGCGTACAGCGTGTCAGCAAAGTCTCAAAAGAAGGTAGAGGTTGTAATTTCACACCTGGAAACCAACACAGAGGCCTCGTGACGAAATACAGCCTATAGCTACGAGTGATACTGACTGATACAGCTGCATCTCCAGACTTACACTACCACACTGTTCGTTCTAATTTGCCATTTCAGTCATTCACAGGGAGAAGTAGGTAATAAAAGGACTGCAGGTGTGTCCATATTGGACACAGTGTCTGATAAGGTACAAACTAAACTATAATATTCAACATGTATTATTGCCAGTGTGAAAATACAAAAATACAAGGATATGGGTTTTTCAGTGACTGTCTTCCACTGGTCTCTCTGAGCTCTGGCTGGAGACTTGAAACTCCATCTTGATCTCACCCCAGCTGCAGCCAGTTCTCTCTGACTTTTTAATCACATAACCAATAATACCCCAATGACATTTACATTTACATTGACTCATTTGGCAGACGTTTTTATCCAAAGCAACTTACAAGTGAGGCAGAAGGCAGCAAAAATCAAAGCAAAGCAAAATGCTAGTGTTTTTCGTTTATGAGATGCAAGTGCAAGAAAGATCACAAGGTGTGTAAAAGTTCTGTCTTAGCTTTTGAATATTGGGGGAGTGGTTGCTGCATGTGAAGAGTTTGGGATCTCATTCCACCATCGTGGGATCGCTGAGCTGAAAGGTTTTGCTTGGTGTCCTGTGTTCGGTGCTGGACCACCAGACATTGTTGGCAGAGTGCAACGGGAGGGATTGTAGACCTGAATGAGGGAGTTGAGGTAAGCGGGAGCTGTTGAGTTGACCACGAGTCTTTTTTTGGCTGGTCAAAAATGAGGTGTGCTGGCACATTTTAGATCATCTCAAAGGGGATGCTTGTGCCTGGCAGCAACCCCATCAACAGGGCATTGAAGTAATCCAGTGGGTAGGTAGCGTCTGATCATTCTGATCTCAGATGTGATCTTCGGTGACATCGATCCCCAGATTTCCTGCTAAGTTACAATCTGGCCAACTTGCTGAGAAGATTAGAACAATGACATATGAAGCTGCCACCTACTGGCCCGTGGCTATGTTGTTAAGTCTAGATAGCAGTGATTGAATTGGCAGTGATTGCAGTGTGACATCAGCAGTAATGTAATAACATTATATCCATTCAATGTGAAATTTTTATTCTTTCCAAGATGTTCCTTGAGATGTTTTTTTTTCACCGGTATGCAGCTTCTTCATCAGCTCTCCTTAAAATTTGTGCAAAGCTAAGGAATTAATGGAAGTATTGAACTGAGGTTCAATCGCTGAACGTACTACTGCATTCATGTTACTCTCGGTAAAGTATTCGTTTAAATAATGCTTCGTGCAGAACAGATGTGGGAGGAAAATGAGCTGTACGGGGAGAGAGAGAAATACAAGCTATAGAGAAACAGAGATGTGGCAACATTAATAGGTTTTGGGTTGTCAGTAATGGAAGGGAGTGATATCAGCAGAGGTGTCTGTACTCGCTGTTTGAGAGAGTCTTAGCGTTCAGGCTCCCACGTTTCTTTGTTGCCCCTCAGATGGAATGAAGTGCACTGATATACCTCCACAGTGTAGAAAGAAATGGATAAAGTGGGGAAGGAAGGAGACGATCTACTAAGATACTGTCTATAAAAGCCACGACAAGACAAAGAAAGTGACAGGAAAAGTGCCGGCACACAGGCTAAATAGTTCCTGGAAGTTGCATCTTGTAGCGTTTCAAAATCATTTAATCAGCACTCTCGTTAGCACTGAGACATACCATATTTACTGAGAAACGCAGTAATGCCTGCCAACAAGCTGGCGTTGGCAGGAATTCTACCTTTCTTTATGATACAAAACAGATTGTTTCATAGCACAAATCATAACAGTTCCCTCCTAGAACATAACTCACAGCTTTATTCCACTGCAGAGTCTCAAGTTAACTGATTTGAATGCGCGTTGGCTGTTTTCAAGGGCAGTTATTAGCACTTGGGGTGATGCCAAGGAGAGGAAGGGAAGGCATTAAGATGGGTCTGCTTGGTAATGGGAACTTGTTTTATGGGATATGAGGTCCCTTCATTCATTTTCCACCCCTTTGTATCCTGTTCAGGGTTGCAGGGGGTTTGAGTTTATCCCAGCACACACTATATTAAATACTCATAAACGAGCTTCACTGTCTGTGCTGTAGTGATGTCAGTAAAATATTTGCATTATTTTATATTTTGGTTAATTTTTAAAATCTTTGAATGCATTGCGTTTATACTTACTTTTACTTGGTCTGACCAGGTATTCTCAAGTATCACGATGGCTATCATGCACTTGATAATTAAAGCACAAATGGCCTGTGAGTTTTGGATGTGGCAGCACCTTTTACAGCTGTTACATATGTAATTTAAAAACAAACATAAATGACGTGAGGGTCGAACGTCCATCCATCGAGTATCTGTAACCGCTTATCCTGTTCAGGGTTGTGAGAATGAGCAATCCAAGCTGTCATTGGGTGAGAGGTGGGGTCCATCCCGAAAACAGGTCTCAAGTCTATGTTAGGGCCAACACAGAGAGACAACCATTCACGCCTACGGACAATTTGGCATCACAAATTAATCAAACACACATATCTGTGGACTGTGGGAAGAAACACGTGCAAGCACGGGGAGAGCATGCACACTCGTACAGAAAGGCCACAGGCGGCTGAGGATTTAAACTCTCGACCGTCTAGAAGCAAACAAAAAAAAGTTGAACTCTTTCTTCCTGAGTGGTCCTGGCACTGGGATCAGCTATGAAGAATGTGGTTGCCGTCCATTTGCATGTTCAGCTAGTTTGTAAAGGTCAGGCGTCAATGCAAGGATTCGTTGGTTTGCCTTAAAATCAAGAGTTTGAAGGTATGTCACCATAATATAGGAACATAAAATTTTAATGCGAGAACCAGACCCATTTTAAGCATGACAGAACATGTTTGGGCGGCCTAGATCTCAAATTTGTAAAAGTCCATGAAGTCAGTATCTTACTTTCCTCTGCAGTTTGATCGACCTTTGTTAGATAGTCCTTTTGTTTCATTTATCTAGTACATGGATTTTGTGACTGGACTCAATCAGGAATCTAGAGCACTGGACCCTCTGCTGGTTACGTGTCCTCAGTGCAGCAAAGAAAAAACAATTCTCAGTTTGGGGATAAAAGTGAAATGTTATTTTAAAGGTATATCGCATGAAGTGATTTTTGTGGAAAGACAAATCCACATGATTTTACAGTAACTGTATTTGATCCACTGGCTCTCCTAAACTCTCCATAAGGCTAAACTGGACAGGATACCCAGCACTGCTTTGAGTGGGGATAACGTTGATCTAGGTTATTACTTCTGCATCTTTTGGCGGGATTTAAAGAATTTTAAGAACAAAATTATATTCTGATACAACTGTGTCAATGGCCCTCTAGTTTAGATTTTTCACTAGGCAAAATAAAAACCATCATTTTTTTGGCACTAGGGTTTTAAGGGGTTGTTGGTTTACTGCAAGATATTATACTTTGGCAAACAAAAACACATAATGTGGGAAGACTTTAATTTATGTGTTCAACATATCCCCATTATGTTAATCGAAAACATAATCTGGTTGTAAATTTGCATTTGAGTTAGAAACATCATTTTTAGGCAACGGGGTTGATTTGCACCAGACTTTGATGTCAGATCTGGAGCATCAGGGACGTGGTCATGCTAATTTCTCTACACCTCCACAAAGATTATAGCTTTCTTTGGGATGCCTCTTTCTTACTCGCCTTTCAAAGAAAACCGTAGTGGGGGTCAAACAACGTGGTTTGCTGAAGGTAGAACTCTGGAAATTCAAGATGCATGAACATGGCAAGGGACACGGAGATTAATACTGCTTGGTCAAATGCCAGCTGAACAAGGCTGTCAGGGTGAAGAACCGCTGTGCCAACAATGACTCATGCTCAGCATGGTTGGCTGTCAGCCAACACAATCACATGCTACAAGGAAGGAGCCTTCCTTGAATATCCTTCCTTCCTTCCTTCCTTCCTTCCTTCCTTCCTTCCTTCCTTCCTTCCTTCCTTCCTTCCTTCCTTCCTTTAGACTTATCAACAATCACAAAGTCCCTTCATTGTCAGTTTGGGCTGGAGACACACAATCCGAACTCCAAGTGCACATTTTACATTATTAATGACCTTTGTTTTATGGCAGTGAATGAATGAAGGATCAGTGGGACATGTTTTTTTAAACCGTAAAGTACATTTTTTGGATGCCAAAACTTATGAAAGTGACTGAACAACTGGTAAAAAAAAAAATTAAAAATCACTCCCAATCAGTAAAAGCAATGAAAACGCAGATGCCTGAATATATGTCACGACCACCTGGGTGCAAAAGTGTAAATACACCTCAGAGTCTTTTTGAAACATCTGCCTCAGTCATTTTGGAGAATACCGGTTTTATTGAAACGCAGCCTCGTTACCTGTTGTACTCGTGTTCTCAGCACATGAAACATCCCATCACACCTGCTGCTCATTGACTCGTTAAGAAAGGACCAAAACGATCGTCTGCTTTTTTGTTCTGCTTAGTCTCGCAACCCACGGCCCTGCCTGACCTATTTAATCCCTTCCGTTTCCTTGCCTGATGCGTACGGCGTTTACTGTCAGCATGTTACCGAGCCTGCCTGAACTAAGTGAAGAGCTTTTTGGTTTTTTGAGCTTCTCCTTCCTCCCACTGACATGTAGTGAACAACATAAATCCGCACTGTTCCACAGAAAGGAAAAAAAAATATGTCACGTACTTTTAGGATTGTCGTTGCGGTACTTCTACATTTTTTTAGAAATCATTTTTGTTTGTGTATTTGTAGTTTTGGGGTCTTCCTCTACCTCTGCTTCCCTTTATGTCTTCTGACCTGGTTTGGTTTTTAATTACTTTCTTCGGACTTCCAGGATGAACGCTAAGGTAGATGAATAAACAGTGAATAGCTCACACACCTGGAGGCTTGAAGGCATGAAGGTGAAAGTCACTGTCCACAGTCAAATAATATAAATATAATAAATAATACAAATATCATAAGAAATAAATAATAAGCATTTGTCTGCAACAGTATGTCTGCGTATTTGCTAGATATACAATATTCAGATTTGCATTGAGGTGAAAAGCTTTACACTGAAGTTTTTGAAATTGCGATCAAACCCAGGAGAACCACATAAATAAATGAACTGAAGCTTTTAACCTCTTCAAGTTTAAAATTTAAAGTAATGATAATGTCTCCATGCTTTCCAATCTGTTTTTTACCTTTATTATCATCTGTAAAAATGCCTTTATTTAATCAGGCTGACTTTCGGACTTATGGGTATCTGTGAAAAAAATCTTCCTTTTAAGATGCTATTAACTCAAAAATGAAAAAAATATATAATCAAACTAATTGCCTTTTCATAAATTTTCAGCATTAGAATCAAAGTAACATTTAACATCATTATGTAGTATTAGCAGCATAAAAAGATCTGGGGGAAAGCAGAAGGCCAAACATGGAGGGGGATGGAGTGAGGCATGGAAAAGATGATCAGAAATACGTCAAGAAGAAATTGGCTCAGATGGAACAGAAGGAACGGAAAGAGAAAATTGGAGCATCATCCTGTTTGTAGAGCTGGGAGTGAGGCTCAGTTATGGAGGACTCTCGGATTTTAAATGGAGTTCACTAAAATGAAATGACTCAACACGTTGCACCTTACTGCACATTTTCTTGTTGTTTTCTTGTTGTTTGATTAAGAAAACACATGATTTAATTTAATACTGTGTTCATAAACTTAATGATGCATTTTTTTTTTTAAGTTTAAAGTTCATACCAGCTCTGTCGCACTCAAAAGATTGAAATTCCAAGTCCTGTAAGTCTTTGGGTATCAGAACCATCCAGAAATGGAGGTTTACTTCCTGAATAAAGTAACGTATAAATGCTCGAGACGAGACTGAAAATTTCTTCCGGTCCTTCTACTGACAGGATGGAATCGCACACAGATGATTCAGGGATGTTGGTCGTTGTTGCCTGGACTCAGGGACACGCGGAGGACGTTCGCAGCAGTTCTCGGTCTGTCCCCCGATGAGCAGAACCTCCACACAGCCCGTTTCTTTTTGAAATTTGCCTGACCTGATTCTGTTCCCTCTTTCATGCTGCCTCCCTCTGAGACAGGCTTGTAACGCAGTCTGCTGACATGAGCACGTTGACTGTGGCTGGGAACAACCTCAGAGAGCTGCTCGCATGTCTGGAGACACTTGGCTGCAGCTTGCATTGAGTTTGCAGCTCTAATCTGTGTGTATTGAACATCTGATTTACTTAGACAGCAGCTCATTACACAGTCAGCTGCCGGACTGGTACTAAGCCTCCGGTGGGGGTTCCTGCACGGTTCCTGAGCTCAGAAAAGACATCACTGCACGGTAATGTCGATTACAAAATGTGGGCTAATATTTGCAATATTACCAAATATTATTTCATTTTGTTGTTGATGTTTATAGTGTTTAAAAAAATTTAAAAATATATTTTTTGTAGCATGAACGAACAAAAGATATGAAATGTGAAATAAATAAAAACCCATCAGATTGACTGTTATCACACCATTCAATGGACTGAGTGACTGCACAGAAAACTCAGTGTTTACTCCGCTGGAAATGACAGTAAATATTTAATTTAGAAAAAAAAGTACAAAGGATCCATAAACTTCAGCTGTGTTTGTTCCGAAACCCAAAGAGATTTTTGCTGTGCGTTACTTTTTGTAACCAGCGACAGCAGCATGAGGGAGCAGCATTGATGACAACCTTCAGAAAGGAAGTAGGTCACCTACTGACTCATTATTAATGGCCGATGAGAATGGACAACCATCAATTTTATGGTATTGCGACTTCCTGATGGGGCTATTAAAGCCATGTTGCTTAGTCAAAGGGAATATCCTGGACTATTCCTTTTGCTTCCCTATTCTTTGATGAAAATATGGCAAACTTATAATTTTTTTCTCACACAAACTGCAGATAATCTGCAGAAAACTGTAGATTTTTGAAAAAATATTGTATAAATATAGTAAGTAGAAACTGACTTAAAACTAAAACAGTCACAAGAAAACATGCAGGGCATGTTAGAATGTGTTACGGATGTGCTTGGTGATGCATGATGTCCACTTTACCACTTATTTAAAATAAAAATGTCAAAAACATATTATTACTTGGATGTTACTGTTTAGGAGATTCCTTTTAAATCATATCCACTGCAGTGACCAGAGGGTTAAAGTCAAAGAACCCAAATTATTGCACAAAAGTCAACGTTGTCACGCCGCACACCCACAGCTGTCTGTCAGGACGCACGGTGATGCCCGTGTCGATGAAGTGTTCTGGTTAAGCCTATAGAATTTAGTCTAAAGAATATTTTCTGAAAAATTGTCTGGGGACATTTCACCTCACGGCAGCAGACTCCGTTTGCAACTGCACAAAAGTGACACCTGCCATCTTTCACAATGGCATGAGCCTGGGCACTAAATAAACACGTCAGGAAAATGTCACGGTGAACATCACACACATTTAGTGTGTTTCAGTGACTGTTTACTGCTAAAAAAACTGCTTTTCGCGACTTTGACTTTTAAAAAACGTCACATTTTTTCAACCACTTCATAAGTGCTTAAGGCAAATTCAGTAATCCCGTCATTCACTCGCTGTCTTGATGACACGTCCTCTCGCCCTGTGTCTCTCCAAATGTCCATTGTCATACAGGAGCTGCACAGTAACCTTTTACATTCAGCTCTTGAATTGCGGCTTTGTGATCTCTGTTGGTATTCAGCGCTCGTCTCCGTGGCCCGTCTCTCTGAAGCTTAAGTTCCTCTTTCTACTCTATTGCCCAGCCTGTTTACAAAAGGCAGGCGTAGCATATGTTTTCATCTAGAGGCAGGACAAATTAAGTCCTATCTGGCCCAGCCACGCTTGCAAGGGAGTGAGGGGAGAAGGTGTGTGTGTGTGTGTGTGTGTGTGTGTGAATGAAAAGAAATGGCAAAAACACGGTGCATACGTGAGCGGTAATATGAGTGTGTTTGTGTGTTTGTGCGTGAGAGAGACGTCAAGACGGACGAAGACATTAGACGTGCGAGAGTCGAACAGCCGTGTTCACTGCTTTAATCGACCCGGGTAGTGAATTAAACAGCTGGAAGCTCCGTGTTGTTTATGGATGGAGGCTGAGCGGCTGCAAACCGGCTCCAAATGGGAATGTGAGATAAAGTTTTTTTTTTCTTACTAAGATGAAGTTTTCAATTTGGGTTGTAAGATGTGAATCGAGCGCTTGTTGAGGTTTTGCATTTGGTCCCGACGAGCACAACAAGCGAACATGGTGACACTTGGTGAAATAAAATTTGGGATGCTTATGTATTCTGCACACACGAACCACTGCAGGGAGGTGGTGGGGCTTTGGTTTTGAATTTTACAAAAAGTAATAGAGAGAAAGATTGCAATGCTTTGAATTTATATGTAAAGTACAATATGTATGAAGCTGGACTTTTTTGTGCCACTAAGGTTCATGTCAGAATTAATATGTGGGGTGGTACAGCAAAGACAATGCGCACAAACTAGTTACAGCTCATGTTCTGGTGTAGATTCATGGAAATGCAATTTGGATATTTACAATATTTAGAATCAGCTGGTTGGAAAATGTGTCCACATTTTATTTATAGCTGTGCATCACATTTGTGTATGGGGTGCATCAGGTCTTAATTTAGTTTTTATTGAAAATTTTAATTATTTTTTTAATAAATCTGTATTTTAAAAGTGTAACATTTTGAAGCTAAAGCTCAATCAGTTACTTTTACTGGCGGATGAGGATGAACAGTCCGTTCAAAAGTATTGAAACAACAGGATCATCTGGTTAGTTTTTTGCTGTGTGCTACAGATATTTGGATTTCAGACTGAAGTTATTCAACTGAGCTTGTGGAATTTACACGTCAATAAATTGAACTACACTGGTCCTCATGACCAACAGTAAAATAAGGAAGGGGATAATGCAGCAGAGAGAAAATAAAAAGCCTGACTGGAGGTTTTATTCCCATCATTCTATAATGGGAGGACTGACTGAGTGTGTGACTGAGTGATATATCACTGCACTCTTGTTTTAAGTCAGTCTAAATATATCCTTAATCTTATCCTCTTCGGATCTTCAAAAACCATCGCACCACTGTTCAGATTTCAGTAGCTGCCCAAACCAGGTTCAGAGCTCTGACACTCACCTACATCTGGTCAACCTAACAGCACCGTCCAACCTCGATGTTCTGATTCGGGTCCACAACCTCTGCCAACGAACGCCCCAGAGGAAATGACTGGTCTCACCACTTCACTCTACAAGCTCGGCAAACTCTGAAAGCTGTTCCACAACTTGCTGTGCACTTAGAAAATCATCTTGGAAGGGCACTTTGCTTTCCGTGGTTCCTCCGGACTTCAATATTTTGATTGTTTTTTTTTAGTTCACAAAGAATTTTTGGGTAAAAGCATCAGCTAATAAACAGATGTCGCAGAATGGGACATTTTGCGTTTTTAGTACCCTGAGGGAAATAGTACACTTCACCAGTCCTGTCAGTCAAGTTAGTGTTAGTGGGTAGCTCACTCAGTAGGTTCTCGTTGTGTTGTCTACTCCGTTTCCATGGTAAGCTGCAACACCCGGACCAAGGTCAGAGACTGGGATTCAAGACAAGCAAAAAAACATTGTGACCCATCATTTTTCACTAACAATAACCCGAACCGAGCCTTTAAATGTTCCTTCCAAAAGCCGATGCAAAGGTAGCACTAAAGTTCATTGACAATCTTGCATTTTCGGGTTATTCTGTTCTTCGAACACACAGAAAACAGAGCTGCAGTCGTTATCATAGGTCAGCTCCAGGGTAAAAGATGAGCTGAGTCAAACCCATCGCACATTCTCTTTCTCTCTGCCAAGCCCCAAACAATTGCAGGTTGTATCTCGCTCTCTCTCTTTCTCTCTCTCTGTCTCTCACTGGCAAGGCTATTAATTTTAATATGATTGGAAATTTCCCCTAAAAACTCCAGGGACTCTTGCAGCCAGACTGGGTTGCGAACAAGAGATGAAACTTCAACTAGTTTCAACACTCCGGGCACCACCAGGAACATCAACAGCACTCTCATCACTTATAAGGCCCAATATATCCAACAGCCACGCCATCCTTTTTATATTTTATTTTTTTCAAATTCGGTATCTGGAGCAATCAAGTCGTCTTCCCTCCCATCCTACACCCGAACCTCCCTTTTTAAATGTGTATTTCAAGTGAGTTAAATTACTGTCAAAATGAGTGGGAAGCTCTGATGAAATGTTAGGTAAGACCTGGCAGAAAATGTAAGAGACATGATTATTTTCAACCTCGCCAGACACTTTGAAAGGCCTTGAAATGAGATACACTGAGGTGCTTTCACAAATTTAAATGCAAAATAAGCAGAGTGCTCGATTGACGGGCGAATAAAGCGGAGAAGCTGCTGACGCTAGGAACGGCTAATAGACGGGGATTTTTGGCATTTTGAAATCTGACAGTAACAAGCCACAGACGTACTGTAACTACTAATGTATTTGCTAACAAATGACACGAAGCCACATGCCAGTGAGATCATCGGGTAAGTGCTTTCAGCCCTTTCTCCTTTTGGCACATTTTCTTTTCTTTTGTGTACTGAGCCTTTACATGCTTCTCTTTGTGCTCAGTAAATTTTCATGACCCTTGAACGTGCAGCCAAGCTGGCAATTCAAGCTGTTATTGATTCAAAGTGATAAAGTCTCTCTCATAAAAGCGGATCTGGGTAATTTACAGCTCGGCGTTGCTTCAGCTGGACTGGATACAGTGGTGTTGGGCTCCACTGTCATGCTTTGATACAATGCTCTGTTAGATTTTACGGTCTGATTCAGCATTTTTCATGCACTCAAACAGTGGCCGTTGTCATACGTGAATCCTTCAGTGGGTTTATGGCTCTTCCCAATAGAGCGGAATTTGCTGCACTTCAAAAAATCCCAGCGTCAAACATTCTAAAACTTTGGAAAATCTTATATTGCGCCTGGTGCCACTGCAGTTTCACATCAAAGCCGCAAATTCTGTAAAATAAGCCACAGAAATTTGCACAACCTTACCAGGAAGAGGATGGGGTGGATGGATAGTAGGAGTGACGCCAAACACTTCTGCTGAGCTCACGTTTGAATTGTCAAAATATGGTCATGAAACATTCCGCTGCTCTCAGATATTGGCCGGGATTTATCCTGAAGGTCTTGCAGTTTGCTTCCACTAACATTACTAAATTTGGATTTTCCCTGAGACGTAGAATGACAGGACTATGTAAATATGGCTCTCGTGTGTATCTCTTGACTAAAGATTTGATTTGGAATTCCTCTGTTGACATGTGCGTTTGCCTGCGGACGTCATTTTCCTTGTGTGCGCAGTTTAGGATGATGCAAAACAAGGCTAGAGTGAGTTGGAAGCCACCCGGGGAGCCGATCTGCGGGAGGCATCACACACACACAGAAAGACTGTGTTCTACTTCCCAGGTGGTCACACACTTCCTGCCAAGTCGGCACAGACTTGTTGTTCTGTGACAGTTAGGCAAAATTTGTTGCCCGTACAAAGCGAACAGTGGTGCGGTCGGGTGAGTTGGGATTGTGCAGACGTGTAGTCAGCCAGTGACTGGGCCAGAGCGTCACCTGTTGAGCTGGACAGGAGGTGTGTGACAGCCCCGTTATGGATGCAGTCATGCATAACCGCTCAGCTGACTGTTTCACGCTAGTCAGATCACAGTCTCCTTGGACCAATCCATTCTGAGACTAATAAGCAGGACAAACTGCTCCCGGAGGAGCCTTTGAATGTTCCCAATAATAGCTCCTTCAGCCATTCAAAGCATGCGTCTTTAAATGGAATATTTACCACGCCGCAGCTTAAGCATTTAATCTGATAATCTGTGTTGCTGCACGTTGTATCTTAACAACAGCGTAGAACAATGTCTCCTGCAGATTTGTTCGTGCGCCGTTAAATCCTCTCCAGCGGAAGCTGTAGTGTTGACACTGGCCAGTCCCTGAAGTTCACAGTGTGACGTGTAACGAGTGTATCGCCAGAGCTCGATCTTGGTCTGATACACTTGTAATTGGCTTTCTAGCTGTCCAGTCGTGTTAATCACCACCATTACCAGCTCCTGGATCTATGTCATGACTGGTGAATGAGTAGAAAACGGTGAATCTGATTTACTGTCAGATATGAGTTCGTGTTTCTTCATTACCTGTGTGAACATTATCCAGTTTTACCAAGATATCCGTCCCTTGCTGTTACCCATTTATCTTTTGCTTTCCTTCTTCTGACCCCCCCTCCATCAAACACCACTTCTCCTCTGCACAAACACATACTGAGGCATTTAAAATGTAATGCTAATCATTCATCTGTTCCATAAGCTATAAGTGATTGACACATGGTTGGTGTGTGTTTATGCATGTGTGTGTGTGTGTCTGCATTGCAATGTCAGTAGTCAAACTCAACGTCAAGCCAATTACAGGCTGCTGGATCAGCGGCGGCAGCAGAGCTCCCAGGCCTGCTGAACAGCGTGGGGTAATAACTACTGCACAGCCACGATCTGCCTCCGCCTCCGTTTCGGAAAGGTGTACACTATGCAAATACACTTGGTTCTATTTGTGTGACAAAGACGCCAAGCACACAATGTGAACTCAAACAGTGACATTTCAGTGCACAAACGAATGCCTCATTAGGACTGATGAGAGGTAAAATGTTGCATTAAAGATCTGTTAAGACCATCACTTGCTGTGTAATTGGAGGACATGTTGGGGAAAACACAATTTGGTGTTAAAGTCAAAGACAGTCTTGCTGATGTGCTGTTTTGGCAGTCATACTTGGAGTCAAATTGTAATTATACATGTTCCTGTGGTTCCTGTTCAGATGAGAATAAATTTGAGCTTGGCTTTCAGACTTAAGGTCTTTGGAGTGTCTCTGCATGAAAAGATGTATTTATGAAAATTAAGAAACATTTTTCTTGATTAAGCAAAAGATTAGTCATGGAACTCACCCATGTTTGGTTAAAAATTTTATGGCGTGATCTCAAACCTAAGCCACATGAGGGCTTCACTTACTTTATAACACCCCCACATCACTATTCTTTGTTCCAAGAAGAACAGAAATGTCATAAAAATGAAAGCAGACAATTCATAGAATTAGATACCATAGAAGGATCGAGTCTTCAGAGCAATCCGATTTATCCACTCATTAGGTCCAAGGTAAGCGTGACGGCTTACAGACACACAGGGATCATTGTACAGCAGCCAGTCTTATTTAATTATCCAAGTGAGAGAGCAGAGATCTATTTACAGACACTGAAGAATTCCAGTCCAAAATGCGTCTTCTGCCAAGGAATCAATCCCTCAGCTTTCGCTGTGAAATTTCCACATGAGATCTGGAAGACGCCCGCCCCCCCTGAAACACGGGCTGCCTGATCCGAAGCCAAACGGCCACTGAAAGTGTTTGGCTAGTTGACTTGGAAATAGCTCAGTGTACAGACTGAAAGCCAACTGCCAGCTCCTAGATGTTTGAAAGTAGAGGAAAGTGAAATATCTGGCAAATCTGGGTGAGAAACATGGCATTTCCCCGCTGACTTCGGACAGGTTTAAATCATTTATATTATTTCCATGTTGTAAGACCTACAGACAGTTAGTTTGTGAGGCCTTAACTTCTAAACCTTTGTTCTTCAAAGTTAAAGGCATGTCCAAAAGCCCTGCAGGGTTTCTGTTTGGGTTCATTGCTGTGCTAAGATCGTGTGAGACTCGTACTTGCCCCAACAATGGGCAACTTTATCTTGGCCAGTGGGGAGAAACCTGGGTTGACAACAAAACCATTGTGCCTTCCGTTAGGTGAACTGGGGGCACTCGGTTTGATCTGATCAGAGAGGATTTCCTGTCCCTCAAGTGCCCTGCTTTTGTGACACTAGTTTGGAGAAATATCCAGGCTGAACAACAAACAATGTTTTGGCAGTTCAAGGAAAGAAAAGTGAGAGCTGTATCACAGTGTTGAAGCAATAATAATTTATAGTAAATATGAGGTATGTGCTCATAGAGGCAGCAGCTACAGTAGGTAATATTTTCTCCTCTCTTTTTCTTCTGGTGCCTTACTCCCTTTGAGGCTCTTTGAGGCCTGCTTCAAACGGCAGGAAGGAGCGCTAGAGTCAAGAAACTACACTGGGGGCCCTCTCCCATACACTCCCAAAATAACTTTTAAATAATAGTCAAATTACATTTGTTTTTTTGCTAGTCTCCAGGCCAAAGTGATGAACCCACAATTCCCGCCAAGATGCTTTAAATATCACATTTTCAAGATTCAAGATTCAGAATTCAAACCATTTTATTGATCCCATTGGGAAATTGTGTTGCTTTGTTACAGCTGCTCCCTGCGTGAAAAGTAGGAATGAAAGGAAAAACACTTCCACCAAACCAAGACGAAAGTACATAGACCATAGATATTGATTACGAATCGGCAAACACATTTGTTCTGAATAGAATCTGGGCAAATTTGATTGTATTCATTAAAATGTTTAGTTTTTTCTTTTCTTAAAAGTTTTCTAAAAAAGAGGGACACCTCATTTCCCACCATTATCCTCAGGCTCATCATCGTTATCATCACTGTCATCAGTATTCTGACAGTGGGCCTCTGAAGTCCAAGCCACATGCGGATTTCACTACTGCCAAACTTCACTTGGCTGCCAAGTGAACACACGTGGTTTTCTCACATGGGGCTGAGTTGGCTATGGAATTCAGGGGAGGGGGGAATAAAGATGAACTTTCTTTTGAAAAAGTGAGAATTCTATCACACCATTTATAGACGTGAAGACAGTAAAAAACGTCTTTGATGCGTAATATCCATCACATCATGTCAGTGTCTTGAAATTATCTGGATTTTCTCTTCAGGTGTTTGACATTGTGTTTTGGATACTTTAAAGACAATGAGCATGTACCATGTTTTGGATTCTGGGAAATGTATTTTTGAAGGCTGTATTTTTTCTTAAATGTTGTTTTGTTGATTATGAAAGTTGTCTAAATTTAGTTTTATCTTCTAAAAAAGCTGATACCCACAAGATACCATACTGTCTGGTGATAAAATGCCTCATATACACCGATAAACGTCTTAGAATAATGTATGTAGAATACTTCATCAGAACGTCCCTGGAACAGAAGCGTGCGACTTTCAAACCACAAGCCTGGCGGACACAGCGCCGTGATGCAACGGGCTCGAACCTCTTCACCATGCGTCGGTGTGTGCAGCCTTTTTTCAGGAACACACCGCAGTTCAATGACTGGTACTGAATGGATTCAGCTACGATGAGCCTTGATGTGATGGAAAACATGTCCATCATCTGCTGCACTGCTTAGAGCTACACTTACCGAGTGTTTTACAGCGGCCTCAGTTTTTCCATCCAAGGTCACTCCAACAACTATACACATTCCAGAGAAACATTTTCTTAATATTGGTGCCCTTTCTGCTGGCAATAACTAATTGTGTGTGTGTGTGTTCCCTTCAGGTGTACCTAGTTCAGCTTAGCTAACACTAATAATCTTTCCTCAGTGGCTTTTTTAAACAGTTTTAATTTCACTTAACTGCCAGGAGTGACAAGGTATCAAGAATAAACGGAGGGTTATCTATTCTGTTAAATGCTTGCATTAAAATATGTATTTAATGTCCCTGCTCTGATAGACAGCTTAGACGGTTGACTTCCATACCCACAGGTGCAGAAAATCTCTATTTGTTAGTGCAATGCCAATTTTTTTCCTCTTGCTTCCTGTGAGCCAGCATCTCCACAATCATATTGCTGAATATTAAGGCCTAAAACATACTGCACTTGGTTTGTTGCACAGCATATTCGTGGTTATAAACAGCATTGAAGAAATGTGACCACCCCAATGACCTGGAAATACGACTTGTTCATGCTAAAGATTGAACCGACTTGAATTGGTGATAGTTATGGAAGCTTCAGGTTTCCATGGGCAGAAAAGAAATTGTATTATATTGAAATAAGCCATCCATGTCATTTGTTTTCTTCAAGTGAGATGGCAGATAGAAAGCACGTCACAGCTTTGTGTTTACTAAAAGAAATAAAAGATGAGCTGTCCCTTTATCAGTGGGCATCGTGTATAAACAGCTACCACGCATTGTTCAAGGCCCTGAAATTACCAACTATATTCAAAAACAATGCAAACACAAAAAGGGAGGAAAACATTTCTTTGTAAAGACACGCTGGACGGAAACAGCAACAACTGTAAATGTCGCTGCAGTCGTCATGCAAACCTCGATTTTTTTTCCACCAGTTTCCCGTGTCTTTGTTGTGCATACATTAGATAGTCCTTGTGTATCTGCCAGACTCTTTCCCCAGCAGTAAAGCTGTTTGCTTGACATATGCACAGTTTTATATATAGACTGACATCTCCTCACCATGAGTGGAATGTTTTTCACTAATCCAAGAACCTCATTTACATTCTGTTGGGAGCATGAAAGCATGAATTCCTGGCCTCTGTTCGAGAGAGAATCTTAATTGGAGGTCCACTTACCGGGGTTTTCGGGGAGCTTTATTAACACCAAACAACTGCGGTAAATTCTTCAAAAATTCAATGTTTTGTTGCGGAATAAGCTGGATCCCCCCCACCCCACCCTGTTTTTCTCCTCAAATGATCTTGCCGCCATTTGTAATCGCTGGAGTCCGTCCCAATGTTGGGGTGAGAAGTAAGTACAGTCTGTTTGTTGCACACACATATAGGAATGTGTCACTCGAGTTTAGCTTTATGAAACATTGTTGTCAGGATACTACAGCTCACTCATCAAGTGTTAGTATGTGCAGTACATGTTGACTTTTATGGATAAATGTCTTCCATTTCCAGTCTAATTACACTATTAATACCTGTCCTTAAGATAAATCCTCGCACAGTACGGCATGTAGTACCGGCTAGAACACAGCTCACCTTTCTCAACCACGACTTCTGGCCTGCGGAAGGTCCCTTTCCAATTTTTCTGCGGGTAGGACTTTCTAATTCCCTGGTAACCGTCAGGCTGCTGTAGTTAGCATGGTTAATTGGTCACCGTCAAGCTCTGAGGCTGCTATTGTACAGGGTGCCACGAGTATCACTATTAGGACCAGGAGGAGTTTAATGGGTTTTCTATGAGCGAACAGCGGGAAGCATGCTAACAAAACGACACTCTGCCCATCCTCGTTTCTGTCAAATTAACCCCTGTATGCCACAGGTTCCGGTTTTCTGGGTTTTCCCTCCTGAGTCTGGAAGAGAAATATGTAATTTGATGTTCTTCTCTGTTGCGTTGCTCACCTTCTTATCTTTTAAATGTTCATGGTTGTGCTGGTTTTCTTGCTGATGTGATGATTCCAACAGGGATAAGGAAAAACTTTGTAGAACATGATTTGCAGAGAGCAGACAGAGGTGGGAGGCACCTGCTGAAGCTATTTGAATCCAGCAGCGCTGACAGGATGGAACTGGGACACTCACTGGGACTGATGCCTGCTCCAATAAACCTGTTGAATAAAAGATTGATTCCTGTGAACGTCGCTGCTCTGTTTGAACCTCCTTATTTATT
Source organism: Channa striata (assembly GCA_033026295.1). Taxonomy (NCBI): domain Eukaryota; kingdom Metazoa; phylum Chordata; class Actinopteri; order Anabantiformes; family Channidae; genus Channa; species Channa striata. The sequence goes on along the minus strand of CM065173.1, from coordinate 26,188,037 downwards.
TTTAATAGGGAGGCCAAAACATTAGAACCACCTCTCGATCCATAGCTATAGAGTTGGATTGCATTTGATTGGTCACTTCATTAGGTACACCTGTACTGAGTGTGTGTGTGTGTGTGTACACTCAAAGTAATGGAAAATAAATAGTGTTGACATAGACAGGAAATGTATGCTATATTGTAGCCCAAAGTCAATTTGCAGCGTCTCAGTCTCGTTATTTAAAGATGCTCAGATCCCCGTCTCAATGAAAATCCACCTCAGAGCTTAAGTGTCGAGGGGACGCTTTGAAAGGCTGAGGAGGCCCAGTGTTTCTCACACAGAGCACATATTAATGCATTCAGATTTCCTGCTCTCTCTGCTTATCACTGAACTGATTTGGCTGATATGCAACTGTGGTAAAGTGTAATGAAGATGTCCTTGACTACTGGATATTTAAAGTGGTACTAAGCCTGAGATGTGGATCTACAGGAACAAACAAGGTCTGATTTATTCTAATGCTTCCACTTCAGACACACTTCAGGAAATTATAATTCTTAGCTCTGTCCTGAATACGGGGATCTGATTTCCTAGTTCCTCTGCTTATCTCATTAACAATTATCGTTAGCTGCTGCCACTGCTTCCCCCTGAGCAATCGACAGTCACTTCGAGAGGAAGTGATTTTATTGTGAGGAGCCCCACCGAGAAGGTATTCGGTTATCGCTGACGCAAACACAAAAATCAGAGTTACTCCTGTGCCGTTTCGGAAGATCGTCCGTTAAATTTAAATCTGGTAATAAAGAGCAGCAGTGTATGAGAGTGACACATGCTGTAAACGTCTGGCCGTAAATTGGCCCTAAATATGTCAAAATTAGTAACGGCAAAAAATGTACTCAGTTATCTTTTTTTTATGTGAGATCTTACAAAATGGCTATAACTTTACATTTGATAAATAAATAAATGTCTGTAAATTTTTATAGACATTATAATACATCTGTGATTATGCTTTGCACACACCTGACCTGTGAAATATTTTTTTAAGATACCTGTAGGGGCAACTAAAATCGGGGGTCTAAAGTCTTTGTCTATTTATTCTAAATGAAAACGTTAAAATAATTTTATGGCCTATATCTTAAATTCAGGGCCACAGCAGATCATTGGTCCGCATATTGATTTGATACATTTTTACACCATATGCACTTCCTGAAACAACCATCACCAATTTCTACCAGCCTGCACCACTGGGTGTTTGATGTCTTACCCAGGGACACTCGCAGTCAGGGAGAGCGGTCGGTGGACAGTCACTCTTATCAAACAAAAAAGATTTACCTGTTGGATTACAGATGGAGCTGGATTTTTTTATTTATTTATACATTTATTGAAAACACTTCAATAGAAGTGCATTAATTGTAAAAGTTCTAGGAATTTTTAAGAAATATTACAGCAAATTCTGAGAAATCAAAAAAATGAGACAGAGGAAGTAGCTGCTGGAACATACCCACACGTGCATGCAACATAAATAGTTTAAAAGTTTGGCACTAGCGCAATGAAATTTAGGGCCAAACCTGACTTCAAGGCAGAAGAAAATAGGATAATCAAATTATAACAGTTGTAAATTATTTACCAGGGAAATGTTAACGTAGAGAAAGTTCTTCCACATTGTTAAATGTTATTACAACATTATTTGTAGCTCCAGTAAGTGACACTGACACTTACCCATTCTGTGTTTCATTCCTACATCTGTGCTTTGGCGTCCCGGCCAACTTAGGTACGTGACTGATTGTTGCTACAAAGTCTGTCAAAAATCTTAGTGTTATCATTGACGACCAACCAAGCTGCCTCATAGTGACACTTCTGATATGTTATGATGGACCAAATTGATATTCCAGAAGGACAAGTTCTCACAAACAAATTGGATAATAGAGTCTGTAATTAGCGTTAGGGTATGAATGAAAAATCTGCCGACACTGAGCTCAAGGCAGGTTTAAAATCGCTGTAATGGCAATAGCAAAAGAACTCCAACTCCCCAGAGAGATGCATCCAGTCCAAATTGTGCGTTAATGAACCTTCTTGTTTCTCTTTGGCTGGAAACTTACAACGGATTGAATTATATATTTGTGGTGGCTGTCCCCCGGGCTGTCCTTCAAGATGACGACTCAGGCGTTTACCTCCGCTAAATGTACTGTTGGTGTCTCGTTCCCGAAGACCGTAGAATGCGAAGACGGGAGAATCATCACCACCCACAACATGATCAGCTCAATGACATTAGATGCGGGTTCGCTTGTTTGACCCAAAATGACGCCTTCAGCAAAAGTTTTGGCGCAATCAAAGAGTGCCGTGGAGGTTAACGCTCCACAATGACACAGAGATGATTACTTTAATAACACGCAATTTTATTCTAGTCAAATTCAGGTCACGTCTGGTTACACTGGGTAATTTAATGACACATTTGAACCCGGTCCTTTTATCTCAGTGGGAGTATACACCACAATGCGAGTGTGCCAGTGGTGACGAGAGCTATAGTTGTGTGGAAACACCAGTTGTGACCTTCACATCCAACAGCAAAGATAAAACAAGGTGTTAGTCCGTGTCACTCCACGTCATGCATGTTTTTATCACGTTGAATACACGGTCGTATAATCATCTCAAAACCCTGGAAACCAGCTAATCTTGGGATGCAGTAAAACCCCAGAAATCAAGAAGTACATTTGATTGTCTTTGATTGCTGAAATCTGTGTGTGCTATTTAATTTTTAAGTAATAAGTGGAAGAGCCCGTAGGAGAATATTCCCTGTAACCTAATTATAATCAATGAGCCTGCAGGCCTGAAATCAAGAAAGTGATGTAGCTGAACTTTTAAATTAACTTGTTAGATGGGCAGATTTTCCTTATTATTTCACTCACAGTTTTTTCTTTCATCAAGACAGACTTAAAGCATTTATAAAACTTTTATTTTATGAATTAACCATATTTGGAACAGTGCCCAAATAGACCTAGCCTCTACCTAGGGTTACCTTGCTTGTCTGTTGTCTTAAACATTGTTAAATAGCTGCTTGAGCAAGTGCTTTGACAAGAAGAGGCATGTCACAGATTGGTGCAGTCTCTCTGGCTGATGTGCAGACATACTAACCCAGGTTCCAGGCTTTGACATTGACAAAGCTACTGCACATAAAGCTCTAAACGGTCAAGCTCCATCCTCCCTAAAAGATCTCCTAGAACCAAATCGTCCTGATAGACAACTTCGGTCTCAGAATGCAGGCCTACTTGTGGTTCGCAGAATGCGAGGCGGAGCCCACAACTGTCAAAACCTCATAGCTGGTTCTAGTCATGCTGCTATAGGCTCAGACTGTTGGGTCAACCAGCAACCATCCGGTCAAGGCAGATGGCCGCCGATGCTGAGAACAGTTCTACTGGAAGTTTCTTGCCTATAGCTCCTCATTTCTACATATCTCTATGGTCTTGACTTTATTGTGTAAAGTTTCCTGTGAAAATCCTGTTGCACTTTAGGTGATAATTGTCCCAGGAACGTCAGTGGATTTTTAAAAATAGGTAAAACAAATAGCATTCCACATGAAAGTACTACTGTTTGAGAAATCTGCCGACAGTGTTTGAAGCACAAAATGTACAATGATCATTTAGAATCTGGTTCAGTTTTATTAGCCACATATGCTAACAAACCCTAACCCCTAATCCTAAACCAACTGGTGCAATGTGTGTGTGCACAGCCGACACAGGACGTTGTGTGGATATGTAGTGGTTGAGTGTTTTTGTGTAGACTACATGCACTGAAAACTATGTATAGCTGCAAGGCGGCAACACTACGAGTCAGTAATCAGTCATACCCTGAAACTATTATTAAAAAAAGGGGGAAAAAATCCCCCAGCAGAGACTGAAAGCACTCTCTTAAGTGAATGAGCTGGCCCTCTGAAGCTATGAATAACAATAATGTTCTTGTTCTTATTCAGCCTACAGCAGGGGAGTGTGATTGTGCCAGTGCAGTACATCAAGTACGCAGGAGCAGGAAGTCATTAAGCAGCTGAACAGGTCTAGGCTGAGAGGTCAGAGGTCAAAAGAGCTTTTTGTTTTATCTTAAGACCATCTTTAAAAAGAGAACAGTTTTATGCTGTGTGTTCCGCAGAAGGCTTTAATGGATGACATCTAAAATGGGTCAAAGAGCACTGCTGAAAAACCTCAAGACACTCATGTTAGTATTAAGGAGTAATCCAACAGATTTACACACGTTCTTTCATTTTTATGAGAAAAAAAAATCAGTGGAGAGGTAGTAAAACCCCAGTTATGTTAGACATACAGTTAAGTACGAGACACGATATGCTTAAAATGTAGTTAATTTGAGGATTTGGTCACAAATATTGTCATTGGCATCATACTGTATGTTACGTGGTCTTATAAAGGCTTAAACAAGCTTCATACACATTATTAGTATAGACTTTGTATAGATTTAATGGTCAAAATGAATTCAAACATTGAAAGAAGGTTCTAAGATTCTCAAACATGAAGGACATTCATTGTGTATGTAACTGTCAGAAAAATTATTTTCCAGCAGACACCACACACAATAGGCTGACCGGCAATTGTAGAATTCAAATCCATAAATAGTTTTAGAAGGGTGTTAAACAAGACTTAGAGTTATACAACTAGACAAATCCATAAATGTTCTTAGTAAACTCCATTCCCGACCTGTAAAATGCTGCATATGCAATTTGTTGTTCAAATTGACAACCGTCCGTCCACTAAAAGAAGCAACTAACCAATCACAAGACTTTCCTCTCATAGCAGCTGTAGGCACTTTTTTAAAACTCATAATTCAGTTTTATTGTTAAGTAGCACGGTTGTGTGAGGAGGCCAGTGGCCCATAACGTCTTTAGGTTTTAGTGATAATGTCGTGGAGGTCTATGCACCTGATTTATGACTGCTCCATCCCAGGCATAAATGGAGAAGCCAGATGATTTGATGATGATATTTGTAACAACGCCTGCACCTCGCAGCTCTAGTCCACAGACCAGAGTCAAGTAGTATGTAAACTCATACTACTTCCTGTAAGGAAGAGTTTGGGGTTGTTGGTTGGGTCAACAAAGCAGAGGTAGTCTTTTTTTTTTTTTTTTTTGCTAATTCAGGGAACGTGTCAATATCAGACACTTAACGCATATAACATATATACAGTGAATGGTCTCATTGGGAGGTGGACAGGGTGGGCAAGATATAGATATATGACGATGATTGTTAACCGAACATTGTCATGTGGTGACTATAGTAAGGAAGTACACTTCGCTTAATGTAGCATTTTGTTTTAATGTCATTTGTCTTGTAACTTAAACCCCTTTGCAGAAGTTTTTTTCCGAAACCCTCTTTCCTGTGCGGTCAAATGGTGGCACTCTTGAAGGGTACAGCAGTAACGCCACAGGGTGCCTGAGCGTCAATATATGTCCGCCCTAGGAAGCGCCAGTATCTGATGCTGTGGGATGAAAACATGTTGAAACGGCTGTGCAAAGTGTCAAGAGCAAAGCGGAGCTGTTTGGTCTCGGCTGAGCAGGCTGGATTAATTTTGGGTTTTCATGCTAGAGTTGCATATTGTAGATTTAGAATAATCAAAGACTAACGTAAGTCGGAAAAATCACATGCTGTACAATTAAAAAATGTAAGGTGGGAACGATAACTGTGATAGTGCTGCAAGTACAAAGGGGGGGGGGGGACTAAACCACTATTGTGGAGAGGTAAAGTAAAAGATCTAATTTGATAGACCCGTAGTTTGGAAAAAAACGATCTGACCATTAGCCCTTCTAAAGTTACTTGACTGATCAGTGGTTCCAAGAAGGGAAAATAATTACAGTGTTTAGCTTCTTCACACTGCATTAAATCTTTCTCCCCGGTGGTCATTTGGCCTCAGAAGCTTTCAGTGAGAATACCTGCTTCCGCTCTGTCTGAAGAGGAGGACAAAAAATCAAATCCCAGTAGCTCAAGGTAGCAGTGGCTAAAATCGAAACGTAATCGAGATAATCCTGGTGCTGACCCCCTCCGAGTCGGCCGCTTTAATGTATTTCTGTCTGAGGTGATTGAATAGGGGGTCCCTGTTGATACAGCAAGCCCTCAGTTTCTCCAACACCTGACAGAACACTTGCTGAACTGTTTCATTGTCAAAATGTCCATAATTAAAAACAGAACCATAGAAAGGAGTTATTGGTACTTTTGCATTGTGTTCTTGTTGTGTTGCAGTGTGAACGTGGTTGCACAATCGCCCTGTTAGTGCCTGGATCCCTGAAAGTCAACACATTATATGATGGACACACCAGTAGAAAATGGACATGTCTCACTTGAGCACATACCAGTAAATTCTCTTTATGAGACTCGTTACTTCACAACAGTATAACGGCCTTCACTGTGTGGCGAAGATGCTTGATTATTCTCCTGGGTGTCAGCACGAGCCAGGCAATTCTCAAGAGCTCTTCACTCGCTTTTTTTTCTCACACTCTTGGTCCTTTATTGTGCTTTATTGCAAGCAGATTGCTGACTGCAATGTGTTCCCCCTTAATGTGTAATCGAGTTCTGATGGAGTCCACCTGGGCATTGCATGTTGTCAATGAGGCTCCTGCAGTAGCTTTGAGCCACGATGGAGCTAATCCACAGGGAATTGTAGTGCATTAACATTGCAGAAATTATCTGGGACTGAATGTTCTGTACTTTGTTAAGCATAAATATTAACAATGCAGTTGGGGAGTTTGAAGGAACGACTGTAGGCGAATGACGCCATAGTTTGTTACCAAATCCATCAGGACCCATTCCAGACTTAAGTGACGCACAGCAGTGGTGTAAGGTCACCTGCTTTCACAATTTCTCTTATGCAGACGCTCATTAATTGCAGCGCACTCCTATTCTCTAAAGACGGAAGAAAGATTTTTTTGATGTAAACGTTTGACATTTAGATATTATATTGCATATAAACGTAGAAGTATTGGATTGGGCTTGATTTGTGTCGACACCCAAAACTGATGGACTGAGCTCTGTGCTAAAACAGTGTGGTCGGGACGTTTTTGATCTCTATAGTCTTTATTGAAAAGGTCAGGGGGTCACCAAAGAAAGTAGGATTCTTCATCTGGTAATGATCAACGTCTACGCATAATTTCGTGGCACACAAAGAGCTGGAGAGTTGAAGCTGAAGAGTATCACTACTGTCTGTGTGATTCATCCTCTGATCACCACGAATTGCTATAAATGTCATTGCAATCCATCAAACCGCCCATTCAACCACGCATTCAATGGGAAATTCATGAATAATAATATTTCCTTTTCTGTGACTCCAGCAGCCTTTGCAGAGTGCATCCTCTTTCAGGTCGGCAGCCTCGTGCGCTACCTGAATGATCAGAGAAGCCGTTTGCCTTGACAGTCTACAGCATGTGTAATTACCATTCTTAATCAAAGCAGTGGGAATAATTCAACCCCCAGAAAGTCACAATTGCTACTATTTCTCACCGTGACAGTGGAAATTCTTCCACTTGTAGAAAATCAACTCCATCGGCTGTCGTATAAGTCGTCTGAGGACGACGATGAAGACAACAAATAATAATGTGACGGTTTAAGATGATTAATCATTTCTGCTTGGAGGGCGAATGCATTGTGCATGAATTCCAGCCGACAGGTTTACCGCCAAACTCTCGAGACGTTTTTCAGCTCACGTTTGGCATTTGAACAGTTGAGTTGTAGTTGTAGGCCCTTCGTGGTCATACGTCACCATCAACTGGAGATGTTTAACTCGGCGGCGCCATCACTTTGGAAGACAGTGGATCAGACAGTGGAGTGTTGCGTAAAGGCTTTAAGTAAATTACAACCCAAGTGCAAATACAAGCATTGAATATTGGAAAGGTGTTTGCACATGAGCTAATGACGTTAATAAAATTGACTTAACATCGGTGATAATCTGAGTGTGCTTACCTTTAAATCCCTGCACTTGACTTCGAGTGAACTTTATAATTGATTGCTGAGACTTTCTCCCGGTTTACAAAGCTGTCTGTGGTTCGGCACCTTAATATATTTCTGACATGCTCGTCAGTTATGAGCCAGTCTGGCCTTTCAAAAATGCCAAGAAGTCAGCTCTAAAACTGATGAAGCAGCTATTTACTTTCAAGCTCTCGTGTGTTTAAGCAGTCTGAGAGGTGATCAGAGAAGCGCTCCCAGTGTAAAAAGACACCTGAATATCCGGCGTGACACATGTCCAGGTGCTACCCTGTGCTCACTGAGAAACACACAGATGGCATTTCCTTCATTTTCCATACAAGCATAAACTGTTTTTATTTTCATTTTAGCTGACTGACTTGGCATGTTCTGACAAACCTCCTAAATCCACTCGACGTGTTTGTTGGTTCTGTATAAATGACCAATTAAGTAACAATTTGTTTAAGCAGCGTGTGGCAATGATCTAGCAAAACAAGTCTGACCAATATTAGTAAAATATGAACTTCAACTTCATCAGTTTGATTTATTTTTGTTCATGTGTTCCTTGTTGTGGGCATCATACATACTAGATGCTGTGTACAAAGTTGAATCATAGCTGAATTATGAGGCATCGGCTCCCTGGGCACATACCCCCGTCTGTTTGCGGACATCCTCCCTCTTTGGTCTCCGCGTCTGGACGTTCATTTATGAATTATTGTAGTTACCTTGTGGTACTGAAAAGAAATACAAGGTGCCCCGCTGTTCCAATAACGTCTCCCTAAAAACTGCAAATGTTTTTGTAGTGCTGTTTGTAGTTTCAGCCTGATTAGATTATTTTGGAACATAATGAGAGCTTGTTGTTTATTCGCAGCAATTATGTGTAGACAACATATTTGTATATTACCAAAAATGTCTGGCCTTGCAGTTCTGTTTGTCTGATTACAGTGTTATCAATTTTTTATAGTGTGTTTGCTTTGGTCTGTACGATGATAATGTGGCACTTTCCAGGCGACTCCACGACCGTTCATCAGAGTAGTCCGTCCTTCGATGAACATGCTGCTATTCTGTGATTAGGTTTTCTGCTAAAACTATAATCACAGTAATAGTTTAGTTGCATAGTAACATGTTTTTGTGCATCTCTTCGTTGTCTTTTTATCTGTTCACCTAAAACAAACTACACAACTATTTTTTCCCTGTACGGCAGCCATGCTTTGAGTATCTGTGATTGGCAAATCACTACCACGATTCCTTTTAGGCTGACATGTTTGTGAAGAAATCATTTATGTTCCACACGTGGCTGCCACCACATGTGGAGAGATTTACTTTATTTTAGAAATACAATTGAAAGTAATTTTGTAGTCTTATGGCGTTTGTGAACAGAAGGGCTGGGCCACCAGCATTGAATAGCGGTTGTGCAACACTCTAAGGTTTGGTATCGATCCAGTTCCAAGTAAATCCAGGTCCGATGTGCCTGCTCTGCGCTGTGACAGGAAGGGCACATGATTTGATAAAACCACAGCAGTGCAAACAGGAGAGAAACTGAAACTAAAGTATTAATCTCATTAGACTGGTATCATAATATCCATACCAATGTTGGTATGGATATTATCGATATTTAGATAGATACGCCCACCACTAGCAGGAAGTGCTTCAAATGCTACAACAACTTGCTTGACCCAGAAAGGAAAAACACAAACACTTGATCTTTGTGTGGGATGCAAATTATCCAAACTAGTTTATACATGGTGCTGAAGAAAAAGGAAGCGTCACTGTATCTTTTTATCAAGCTTTTTTAGACTATTGTCATATTAAAGCGAATGTGACTTGGCGTGGTTTTGGGCCACCGTGTGCTGTCCGAACATCTTCAGTGCGACTTGTGAGTGATTCTCGATTTTACTTAGATCAAAATGATTTTATTTAATTCTTTTGTCCAAAAGGGATTCATGTGCTTTTACTGTATGTTTTTTCTACTAATTTATAGTTTCCACTTAATTTGACACCCCTCCGTATATATATTACTTTACTGCAATGCAGAGGTGCAGTGTGTACAGTCTCTAATCGACACTTCATGTCTCCAGTTGCTTCGTATGTTGCATGTGTGTATTTATATGCTTCAGAACGATGCGTCTTTTCATGTCTGCAGCACAGAACCGCCCGAGCATGAATAGCGCCAAACAAAAACAGGAATATCTGGTGTGTGTTTGCACGTCTGTCCACATGCACTTGCATGTGACGGTACGACATTTGTCTTGGTTAGAGTCCGACTTGAACAGAAGCTGATGTTTCCTCCTGGTCAGTTCACGACGACGTTGGGGGCAAACGCAGACACGAGCGAGGGCGACGAAGATCAGAAGTTTGTTTGAAAGAAGCTGCAAACGCACACACACAGACGCACACACACACACACACGGACACACACACACACACACTCGGCTTTGCTCTTGCCATGTTGCAGCCCCCAGTAACAGTGAGTCACAGAGGAAAGGCAGGCAGAACTGTCTTTGTACAAGCTGCTTAGGAGAAAATATCAAGCTGTGTGTGTGTGGGTGCGTGTCCATGATTGTGTGCGCTTTAGTGGGCAAGAGAGGTTGTGTTTTTTTTTTTCTTCCTTGCAGTATGATGAGGCGAGGGAAAGTGTGTGAATGTGTAAAGCCAATATGAATGTGCTCACTTGCCTTCACTTTATGAAGATGTCAAAGAGAAAGGAAAATCACTTCCCCAGAGCTCATTACTCAGGATTAGAAAGCAACAAAACCTATATTCAAGACTCCTTCAGCGCATTGTTCTGAATTTAGAGCTAGACTCCAAAAAAAAAACACGACACTCTTCCTAATACGGTGCACTCGAGAACCTGATCTGTCATCTTGTGATTTGGCAGCTGTGGAGGATTGATATCACGCTTTTGGGCACCGGCTGTGACCTTGAGGTAATCAGTCTTCATTCATGCTGTAAACAATGGAAGAGGAGATGTGTCACAGCAAAGAAAAGCTGTGAGGAACAGACGGAGAGTAAGTTTGACATCAGACTCTGCTCGCACCATCTTTTTGTGTCTTCAAAAAGACAGTCACAGCAGCTTTCAGTGTACGTTACAATTTAAATGAAGTCATGTTACATGGAGGGTGAAGGCTCCTACGAATTCTAACACACGGTGAATCACTCAGGTCTCTTCTTACTGGAAGCTGGCCTTGGTTGTCCCACAAACCAAGTACACCACATTATTTGATTGTACTTTACACTTACAGACAGCGGAATCTACAGAAAACTCAGTGAAACATTCCAGTGATACAAACCAGTCACGTTTCAGTGCCCGCTGCTGGTTTCCTGGATCGGGTGAGTTCAATCAGTCACAAGCCGGAAGACACCAGTTCACCTTGTCTCGCCACACTCCACCCTCCACCCTCATCCAAAATGGTATCGTCCAACTTCTGATTGGACGAACACACCTGATTTTGGTAATCAGCAGTGGTAAGTGCAGGTGTGCGGTGCCGACAGTCCACAGGCACAGGTTTCGTGTGACGCCTGCAGATGTAAACTGCTCACAAAAAGTTTGGGATATTCGCCCAAAGCCCCTGAAATGAACTTTAACCTTTACAGGTGAAATTAATTTGACCTCTGAATGCACACGTCCAGTGTTTCAGTGCTTAATGTAAGACTCTTCATCATGTAAGACTGTTCACATTTTGACATCACAACATGCCCAAAGCCAAGACACGACAAGTTATTGAGACGTTGATATGTTTTGTCATACTCACAATTGTTGTTTAGCATAAATGATTCATATTTTCCACAAATTTCACCTAAAAGTTGAATATCCTGAACTTTTAGTAAGTCCTGTATGTACAAGGTCTGGGCAACGTGTTTTCTTTTACAAAATACTTTTTAAAGGAGACTTGGGGAGATCTAGTAAAATTATATAACAAAACATGCGATGATGACGCAGTGAACTTACTGAGAGATCGAGTGTCGAGCGGGTTCCCATACTGGCCCATATATACTGATAACAACGGGAACCATCATTGAACATGGGAACACGGGTTCAGACTGGCCACCAACACAGGATGTATCAAAGTATTACCAGTTATATTTCAGTGGTATTAACATGTTTTACATTATGCAGCGATAGTATATCATGAAGTGTGCTGGCATTTTTGTCTCGGACTGTAAGAAAGAACATACTCTATGTAAAGTCCAGTTGCCTTGTTGCTTCACTTCATTTAAGTTGCACGTTGCTGGAGGATTGGGCTTTGTATTGTGCTGTAAGTGTTACAGTAGTTTCTGCTTTGCAATATAATCCATAAACCCAACAGTGGGATGCAGCGTGTGATCAAACGATCCATCCTTGCATCTCCTAGTCGATCCTGCCAATTCAGGATCACAGAAGACGGGGGAGGCAACCAGTCCCAGTATACTGAAGAAAACATAGAACATTTTTATTATAGGCACACAACTCACATACTGAATCAACCCTTTTTAATAGAAACAGAAAAATATGTACCTGAATAATAAATTGCTGTTGTATTCATTCTCTTTAGTCGTGCTCTGTGTAATCAAATATACTTGAAAAGCAATTCACTCAGTGGATAAGTGGGTTTCTTTTATGACTTTTTTTGGTAAACATTTTTCTGCTTGTCTGGAAGAAACTTAATTTCTTTTTACTGTATTTTTTTCCAATACATTTCATTTTAGTGCAGGAGCACTGACATTCAGAGGCGTCTTTCTGCAGCACGTCTGTGGATGTATGGGAGTGTAAATGTGCCAGTGAAAATTGGATTGATCTAATACATCTTGTTTGGCACTTGGGTGGTGAAACACGTTAGTGCTTTTGTTCAATCGGTGGCGTCACAAGAGACTTTAAAGGATAAAAATAACGGTCAAAATAAATAATGCAGCTGAAACACCGGTCCTATTAATCATCAGATGTTATTGTCTTATCGTTTTTAAACCAATCAAACAGCGGTTATTGGTCATTATCAGTCCCACAGCAGCAACTATTTCACTTCCGTTCCAGTGTCTCGTCAGATATTTTCTGTTTTGGACCTGATTCTACAGAAATTCCGGGATATATTGGAGATTCTCTGCCAAGATCTTGCTGAATGTCGATGTTTACAGGCCAAAGGCAAAAACTGTCTGAGCTCCTCAAACAGAATCAGAACCGCACTCGTATTTCCACTTTCCTGCTGCCCCAGTGCCGACATCCCTTTATTCTAACTTGGAATTTTATGTCAATAAGACGTCTACAGTATAACCAAAATTATTAGTCACTTGAATATTGTTCTGTTTATGATTGTCATGCAGTTTAATATAGTTTTGAACAATGCTGTGCCTATATTTTCTATGATAGGATTAAACAACACTCGTTCCAACTTCCTTATCATATCTGTGGGACAGTTTAAGCTGGTAAAAATACAATAAATAACCCGTCAAACAATAATTGCTGTTTGCTTTTACTCACCAGATTTTTCCATTCTCTTCTAAATACAGATTACTCCTTTTAATCTAATTTTACATAATGATTTTGAGTGAATAGTCTCACTCCAAAAACTCCCTTTGAGTTTCTCAAGTCCCTTCCTCCTGGGATGTTCCCCTGGGGAATGTTGTTCCACTAATCTGGCAACCTCCTGACTGGCTTTCAGAGCAGATGGAGAGACTTAGCTATGAAGATGCCTTTAGGAGCTAATCTTGACCAGGATGCTTTGTGCAGACTATGTTTCTGTTGTGGCCAAATCCTTTCACTGTGTACATGAGGGGTATATATATAACTGCTAGATCTATTTATGACTCATGAGCTCATTTTTTCATAGACGCTCTGCGTAATTTTAGCATGGCGGACCAGTTAGGTCAGCTTTTTTTGACTTCGACACACTTTAACATGTAGCTGTGGCTGTTCATTCGTATTGGTGACGTGTAGTAGCCGTAGTAAATATGCCAGAAGCAACAGGGGTTATCCATGTGGAGAGGGGCTTCAGGTGGATGCGTGGCTGACAAAACACAGGACGTGAGAGACAGCGGTTTGTTCCCTGCCTTTAAAGCCCCTGTCAGCATGGCAACACTTCCTCTACCCTTACCCAACGTCTTTTTCGGGAAACGTAAAAATAAAGGAAGGGGTACCTGCTACCTGCATATGTATGGACTGATGATAGGAGGCGTTAATCAGCGTGATAACATGCAGATGATGATGGATAGCAATAAAATACGTGGTGGACATATGTGATGCTCAATAGACTTTGTCGATTCCACGATGCTTCCACTGTCAGTCCACTAATAAGAAGGAAACCTGAGTCAAACACTCACATGCTTCACATTCAGTCTGCAGACCGGAGCTTCACTTCAGTGAAGGAAAACTCCTTTTGCACCAAAGTGTGTGTGTGTGTGTGTGTGATATATATATTAGCATGATTTGATCAAATCTAGGATTTGCAGTTATCCCTGTTTGTAAGACTGATAGTGATTCTGGCGGCTTTATCAGAGTGTTGACTCAAATTGATCGAGCCCAGACCTGAGACCAATTTGTCTGTTGAAATGTCTTCTATCTGTCTGCATGTCAAATGTGGACAGTGTGAGTGAGGACAACAGTCACAAACACGTCCCTGAGTTAAAGTGAGATAGACAGAGCAATTGATGCTGAGAGGAGGGAAATTGTTCAGAGTCATTTTATCCCAGTTCTGCCTTTTTATTGTGTACCACTTATATTCGTCCCCAGGATGTTTGGTTGGCAGGCAGCGATAACAGGGGCTACGAAAGGTCAATGCTGGTCCTGTTGGAAAGGCAGGATCAAATCGTAGATATTTATGAAGACGTTTGGCTTATAGGCCTTTAAGAGCTGCATTGTCAATGACTTGTTCTTATCAATATGATAATTTAGTGTACACACAACATTTGTTAGCGCTTCCTACGGCATGTATTTGGTCACAGGTTAAAAGACAAAAGTGACGGGGCCAAACATCCAGAGGCTTTATTCTACGCAAAAACATATTTAAAGTGTTTCTAAAACCAGTCAGAGTTCATGACTTAAATCAAGTCGATATCTTCCAAACCTTAAGTCGTTTTAGTATAAATTCCCACTTTGTGTTTCCCCGTTGAGATACAGTGGAAGGAAAGTAACAAGAAAAAGGTATTTAAGAATTAAATAATGTGGAAATTTTATACGGTTCATGTATGTCATGAAAGGAAGGGAGAAACCTTTGAAGAAGCCTTGTTCAAGCAACCTGCCGTACGGGCACCTGTCCTGAGAACCAAACGACATAATAATGTGCTGCTATTGGTCTCAAATCAAACTTTCTTTTTTAATTTATTGTTATTGTCTCTTAAAGCAACACTGCTTTCATGTCTAAGGTTTAAAGACATTATTATTATAATTAATATTGCATAACACATAAACACATCACTGCTCACACCCCTCCAGTGAAGACAGGGTAGAGTCATTTTTTTCTGTCCACCTTAATGCAAATCCATTCTGACTCATCAGCTCCTCACTGCTTTCCACTGTTTAACAGCTAATTATACATGTTATTTATGGAGCAATTTCAAAGTTATACAAACACTTCACTCCAGAAGTTTGAGGCAAGCTGAAAGCCAGAGGCAGAATCAGATATTGCGAACACAAAAACACTTGGGAAAAGAAAAACCTCGGTTTGATTTGATTTTCCTTAAACACAGAGAGGTTGGTGCTGTCATGCTAATTTTTTGGGGGGGGGGCTGACTAAGCAAAAAGCTCTTTCACGTCACGTCTGTGTCGGACATACAAACTTTGCATCTGAGAGGTGAAAGTTCCCGCAAGTCCTTCAACCCTTAAAGTTTGAGGTCTTTTAAAAACTGGTCTTAAAAGAAACATGAGTTTCATCAACACTCGTTGAAGGACAGTAGTTCTTTCCTTCCCCTCATCCAACCAACACCAGCACCATGTGCCGAAATAGCTTCCCCACAGCGGAAGGCAGGTAGCTGGTAAAACTGCACCATTTTGGCGCCAGGCACCGAAATGGCTGCAGGTTTATACCATTTTTCAGAAGCACTGGATTAAAACTGCAAATGTGCAAATGGAGGAGCTTGCTTAGGGTCAGGCAGGTTGGTGGGTGTGGTGTCGATCTTTTGCCGTATTTTTTTTTTTATTAGTCACATGCACGTGACTTCCTGGCAGACTTTTCTCTGTCCAAATACCAGGTGACTGTGTTGTATTTGCTACAGCTGCTTTGCATTTCCCCACAGTAATGGGTCTGTTTTTCCCTGCTTGTGCAGGAGGAAGAGTGATGGTGGATCGCAGACGCTGAGTCTCAGTAAATGGTGAACGACTGCTTATATCCAAAGTGCTTTAATATGTAGATTCTCACAGGTGGCTGCCACGCAGGGTGCTCACAAGGTCGACCGGGAGTAAAGGAGGGACTGGGGATCAAACCTCTGACCCTGTGGATGACTGCCTTGCCAAGTGATGTGCCTTGTTAAATAGACGACCCGCTCAACCTCCTGAGCCACAGACGGCCCATCTGCCAGAATGCGTAGGCTGTGGAGCAGGATGGAGACGGAGTGGAGCTGAAGACGTTTATCTGAAAAACATATTTTTATCATTTAGAGAATAAACTCAGAGAACTTTAACAAGCATCTTCAGAGAGACAGTTGAGGGCCGACTAATACTAGCAGCTCACTTTGACCGTTCCCCATTCGTTGCATAGAGAGAGTTTCAGAGGAAATAAACAGCTGTAAACTTCTTCTATTAAAAGACAACACGGTCATTTTTAAAAGTTTGCAGAGTATCAGCAAAATGGACTGTGACCTCGAGGTCATACAATACCTGGGAGGGAAGGACTGATATGAGAAAAAGTTATTGGTACTTGGATATGATTTAAAACCTACTGTTGCTCCAACTTACAACCAAATTATAAAAGCAGGAGAAGAAAAACAAATCCGCCAAATGTTGTTAAGTGCCTTCCCTCCGTTAGAGAAAATAAATCTTCCCTCCCTGTTGGGTTTGATAAAATAGAACACTGGCCAGAGAAAAATAATCAGGAGAGAGTAGCAGGAGGAGAGAGAACTAAAGAGTTATGGAAATAGAAGACTGATTAAAGCAACTTGAACTGTCAGTATTATCAGTGGAGAGACGCCTCTCATGCTAATCCTATTACCCTATTTGAACCGCGGTCAGATTTAACACACACTGGAGGCCTTAAGCAGAGTTTCCAGAAGTCTAAATGAATAAGCATCCAATTTGCCAACAATAATTTTTTTTTTCCCACATTGTCTCAGTAAGAGCTGAAACACAAAAATGTAAATGCTGTGAACATCAATAACACATAAAGTAAAAAAAAAAAAAAAAAGATTCCACGCTGGCGTATATAAAAATGTCACCGTGGTAGTTAGTGAATTCAGTCGGCGTGGATAACGACAGCCTTCCTCTGTCTGCACGACGCTCTGATGATGTGTGTACAGTCGGGCTTAGCTGAATGAGCTTTTGCTGAGAGCCAGAAATAATCCCCCCCCACTTTCTCATTGCAAAAAATATATATATATATATTTCTAGAAAGCATCTTGCTTGAGAAGAAACACTGGATGCCTTTGGGGAATAAAGAGAAGTGGAATAATGAAATAAAGAAAGAAAGTGGGGCAATGGATTGGAAAAGAAAACAGGCATTAATCAGCTGGCAGTGGGTTTGGACCAGCCAGCGCCACAGACCACAATGCAACTTGGAATTAGTTGTGGAAGTCGGCTCACTCCAGCTGCCCTACTTTACACGGCAGCAAACAGCAGCTCGAGCCTTCGTCATCAGGCGCTAATTGATTTACAGCTTTCCACCTAAAAATGACGGAACGGCTCTTTGGACAAAACCAAACTAGTATGTGCGTTCACAAAGGCAGATTCAGGGGCTTCATCAGGAACGTCACCAACGTAACTAAAGCCTGTGTCGCCCTGTTAGCAGATGTGGGACTAAGGGAAATCATTGATTCATTAGGTCCAAAATACTGCGATGCGGCACAAAAAACGTGCAGCCTGGATTTTCGACTGGGTTCTGTAACTAATGGCAACTGCTCGGGTTCCACAGGTCACTGAGTAAAACCTCGGCGTGCCACAGACGCAAAGGGAAATTTGACTTCCGAAGACAGTCTTTCTAATACGACAGCTTTTATATGAACATCTGCCTCGTGGCCTCCCGTCTTTTATTCTAAGCTCTTGTGAAGTCATGGAAATTGACTTTTTGTACTTGTATTTCTCTTGGATAAGAACAATCATAGATCACAGGTTATAGTGTTAAGATATGCCATTCCTTTGTCTTTATTCCTCCCTTCTTCTTACTGTGTCAAAGAGTTTAAAGTTTTTATGATTGTGATTAATCACACTAAAATGTGTGACAATTTAAGTCATTTTAACAGATTCGTTGCTAATCTGCATTTTAATAATGTGACAGCTGTAGCACGCAGTTGAAAGCACAGCAGGAATTGGTCATTTGTCACAAATAGCTTCATTCATAATCCTTTAAGTATCTGTTAAGTACTATGATAAGTTTCTTGAAAAGATTCACATTCCTTCATTTCCTTATTCATCTTAAATATGGGGGCAAAACATGAAATGTACCTTTAAATATGCAGTCCAGTGTGACGCCACCACCCACCACGAACCCAGTAATAAACTCAGAGGACTATCACCTTTCTGACAGGTTCCACCTAAAAACAGAGAAATTATAACTCTGTAAAAGTGGAATTCTGGGCTCAGCTGCTGTATTTGGTTGCATTGGGTTGTGCAGATGAAGTGGCCGGTGAGAGTTTATGTGTTGGATTATTAAAAATGATCACCCTGCTAGTCTGTGTCTTCTTTAAGTGCAGTTTTCTGCCAGGAGACGTCGGCCTGCGTCCATGAGCAACCTGCTGGCTGCTGTACAACGGGGTGAGAGGAGCCTATTTTCAGCCATTACTAAAGCCTGCACCAGCTCCACCTGCTGATAATATATTCCTCCTACTAATAATATTCATCTTGTTCCTGCCTCTTATCCAGGCTGCACCGCAGTATTCAAGGATTGGACTGTTTCCACGCTCGCTCGCTTGCAGATTTATGATTGCATCTGCAATTTTGCCCACTTTCATGAAACCCCATCACTGACTTGCATGTTTTTTTTTTTTTCCATCCGTCAAGTGAGCATGAAGTTTTAACATTTTAGTTTCAGTATTATTTTTTTAACCCTTAACTGGTGAGCGCCTTCACTAACCTCACAAGAAACGGGTTTGTCCCGTCCCACAGCTGCCCGAGTGCCTCTGGGATACGGCTCCCCACCATTCAGGGTCAGCTTGGGATCCCAAAAAGTCCAAGGTCTTCTACGCGTGTCTTTTTTACCAAACGGTGGGAACAAAACTATATTTACATAAATGAAAGAGAACAAGGCGCCTACACCGCTGTCTAAAAAACAGTTATGTAATAAAACGCTAGTATCTTCTAGGTTCTAATGTACTGGAGCTCCGCCTTTGTTCTCTGTGTCACAGTTTAACACAAGCACACACAGATAGTCGGCTGTAATGACCCGTCAGTCAACACCGTCAAACAGCTGATTGAATGTTGCTCAGTGCCTTCTGGATGGTAGATGGAATGGATATTTCCTCTCCCGTTCTCATTAGCGGGTCTAACATTAGTCTTCACACACAGACTTCATCTGCCAGAGAAGTGCTGTCAGCGGGAGGCTTTCAGGGGCTGCCAACCCCGGGACTGCTGGACAACAATGACAGACAAGTCATAAACGGATTAGCTACAACATGCTGATGTGTCATTATGAGTTAAACACCTATGAGCACATAATGTGAGGAGGCCCGGTGGATCAGTGGGTGGAGCGTCGGGTTGGGATGCACAAGGCTGCAGGTGTGTGGCCCTGCCCGCTGGCGTTGGTCCTGGGCCCGGACAAAATGGGAGGGCAGTGGCAGAAAGGACATCCAGCATAAAATCTCATGCCAAACCAATGTGCAGAACACGTTCCGCTGTGGCGACAAGCCGAAAGTTGTTGATCTTCGACCCATCAGCATGTAAAGTGGATAAATTCAGTTTCACCTTTTCCAAAAGAGACGTCTGACAGTTTGTATTAAATACTGGGAATGTATCGTCTGTTGGAGTGTGTGAAGTGAAATGACTTTGTCTGAGTTTCTGTACTTGTGCCTCCTCTTCACACAGACAGCTCAGCGTGACCGTGCAGAGCCTGGGCTTCCTTGACCTCAACACCACCGGTATTAATGTTTTGGATGACTGGCGTATACACATTTATCACACAGCTTATATTATATTATTATATTATAGCCTCTTAATATAAAATTATTTGAGGACAATGGGAGCAGGTTTGTCTAGAGAGTTTTGCTCGGTTTCCAACACAAATTAAAGCGTCAAAGCTTTGATGAACTAAAATAAACTGGACTTGAACTTACACTTCGACTGCCATCACAAATACATTTTGTTGTAATGTTTTCTATCACCATAACAAGACAAGGAGAAGTAGCATAAATGGCAAATATATTGTTTCCAGACACATTTATTTCCACCAAAATATCCAACATTAAGTTTGTTTAAGGCGTTTACGAGTCAGGAACCGTCAGAATTAAAAATGCTTTGACACAAACAAGCTGAACACATTGTTGTACAGCTTTTATTACACTCTGCTACACGCGCTGTAAAGTATATTCTGAAACATAAGCTCACCTGTTTTTTCCCCTCATTTATCATTCCACAGTGTTCAACTTACACTGTCATTTATCATTCAGCGAGTGGAGAGGAAGAGCGGTTAGTTCTCTATCTTGTTCCATTACAGCAGAATGTGTTGAGTATAATTTACCATTAATGAGTCACTCCTCTCGTGTGTGTGTGTGTGTGTGTGTGTGTGTGTGTGTGTGAGCCTCTGCGCTCTCATGTTCTTGTGCGCCACGTGCACCCGATTTCCTGTCCATGTGTGTTCTTGAGCCGGCATGCGTGCACATTTCTTAATGAGTGCGTATTAAATTGCTAATGAAACATTTGTGGTTCCAGATGGGAAGACACAGTTTGACTTCCTGATTCATGATCTGTCACATCCACTTTACTTACCTCCACTTCTCAGTTAAAGTGGAGCTCAAGCGCAGTTAATGCGCCGTGGAATGTGACAATAAAGAGAATTTACAAGATCTTCTTTGGTTTTGGATTTAAATTTGTAAGAGCTTATAACAACATAAACATTTCCCCTTGAGTTATTGGTTCAAACCCAAAATATTCTGTAGTCAGCATAAGGTAACACGCAGTACAGTATGTCCACTTTTACACTAGATATTAATGCAAATCATGTTGACTTTATGACCACTATGCATTTAAATTTCTGCTCTCGCTAACTTCTCTGGCAAAGACATTGCATATTAATGCAAGGTGTTGATGCAGAGAGCGTGGCATGCTAATGGATGTGATCGGATCTCCCTGCTGACCTTCGGAGGTGATCACATATCAGCTGGAGTGAGCCAAGTCTAAATGCAATCTCACAGTTTGTGCAGATTGACAGGGAACATGATGAGCTGCCATTCAGGCCCCAAGATTTGCTGCTACCAGTCTGTGTAATGTTTACTTTGAATTATGATTCTCCAGAGTGTGAAAACACACAATTTCCACAAAGATAAAAAAAAAAGCAAGACAGGGAAGAGATATACTTCTCATATTGTGTCAACAAGCTGGTCAGAATTCTCTCTCTTTATGAGGTCATAAAGGAAGTCACTTCTCCATTTTAGCTTCTTGGGAAAAAACGATCCAAGTTTCACACACTTTCCGCAGCCAGCAGTTACTTGCAATACAAGAGATATTCTGAGAGCATGCCAGACTGACGATTCGATTGGTTTTCAGCTTGAAAATTCAAAAACACTTTTAGCGGACCTGTGAGGTCTGTGTGAACTTGTTGAACTTGTTACGACCCTGCCCCAAACCCATCACGTACAGAAATTACCCAGAAGATGATATTTTTGTAAATGGTTTATGTAGTGCTGTTGACATATACAGTCAGTGTCGACCCTGGGAATAACATTTTCTATTACAATATATTTTCATTCTAAAACTTTGAGTAAACCTCAAAGTTTTGGCTCTGTGTTGTTCGTCCAGCGGCGCTGCAGTAATAAACTCTGCTTGAGGAGTTGAGGCTCCGTTAATGAATGTGTCCAGGTAAATTGAGATTATATTGTGCTGCAAACCACTTTGCTTTCACCTATTAAGATTATTGTTTGTTGGTTTAAGGAGATAGACCCACATGGAACGAGCACCCACTGCACTCATCACAAAATATTATCATGGCTAATTTACTGCATCACTAACATCTACAATATAAAAATGAATGATTTCACGCAACGCTTTGCTGTAAGACCTCCAATGCCCTCACTATGAGCTAATGAAGCAAACCTCCTCCAAATGAACAAATGTCTCATGTAATTATTTGTAGTTATTTGACGTCTCCTCTCTTAGTGGATTTATTACATAATAACTTTTTGGAAACACACTTTCTTTCAGTGTGCATGTGAACTCTACACGACCCCTTTCTGCAGTTTGCAGCTTGAGATCTTAATGTGAACTAATTAACAAAACCCGATAAGGCAACGTTTCTCCAGCACTTCAGGAATGTCTGCCTGTATTTTTTTATTTAGTTCTTAAATATTAAACTATCTGTGGTCACTTGTGCTCATGGTATCATTTTAAAGATTATATATACAATATAATTTCAATAAAATATCAGATTTTTGGCACATGGGGCCAAAATAGCACCTGAAATCTATTACAATAGCAAATCAGACTAAACAATCCAAAATGGCGCCTGTGTGCAAACAGAGTTTGACCGGGTTTAAAATGGCTGGTTCCTGATGTTACCTGACGTCATGTCTGCGTACGAAACATCTTCAGAGTCACAACGAAAACAGAAACTTGTTTCACACGTGTGTTGATCTCTCGTCTAATGTTAGAAAGTCGTGGATTTTGTAAACCCAACCACCAGCCTCATGTCGTTCCTATAAGATTGAGTCCAAATACAAAATAACACAAAAAAGGGTTTAGAATTTTTTTCTTTCTATGTTTTTTATTATGACAAGGTCATGACACGAGTTATAAGAAAGAAAATGACAATTATTTATTATTTAACAAGTTTTCAGTTGTTGGGACTTAGAATTGACTTGAATCCGGGAGTTGGGCCACGTGCCAAAAGCTCCCTGTCATTTTTAGGTCTGCTGTTGCCCATTACGCGTTTGGATACACTGTTCATAAAGGGGTTTAATCAATTCGCTTCAGTTTATGATGAAATATTGCCAAACCTCAGCCACAAATATCAGATAGATTGTAAATTTCAGATATGCTCGGTAGAGTCTAAGAAATGAGGCCCTGAATGAATGAACTCACATCTGCACGTTTACTCGTGTGGAACTAAACAATCTCCATGTGCCGCTGCTCTTTAAGATGGTCCTACATCACCGCTTCAACATACATGCGTGAGAGCAATTAGCTGCCTGAGACGTGTCCGATCAAATGGAAGATTTGTACATTTGTGTAAATGTGCGAGACATAGGCTGGGCTACAGAAATTCATCGAAATCAGTTTTCTGGGCTCAAGCTCGAACAGGGAGACCTGAAACCTTATTGTACAGAATAATCCTTTTCAAAGCTGCTGATGAGATGATGATCATTCTTTGAAATCCAAAGTGTGTTTTATGTACGACAAAATTTCCTACATCAGTTAATCGTTTTGCAACCTGTTAAAGTTACCCAATACATTATATAACCAATAATACAAGAAAAGGGGGAAAAAACTGTCCAAAGCTTAGAAACTATAGGATGTCCTCATCTCTACAGAGTGGCGCCTCTTCTCTCACAAACAGCCAACAAAGGACTCGCTGAATTCATTAGACGACAGAAAGGCCGCACCGTCTGTGACGACTGTCATTTAAGAAGGAAATGCAGCAGTAGCCGTTGATAAAATTAATCTTTTGCCGTTTGCTTATGATATTGTCTGATTTCACTGTGTCTTGAGAACCTTGGTGTCTAAGCTCAACGTTTCAACTTCAATCTAAATTCTTTTTTTTAACATTCACACACTCTGCAGCACCAGCAGGCTGAGATGGAGTTCAGTAAAGACCAAATCCCATATCGACTAGCTTTATTTTAGACAGAAGAGATCCTTTAAAATATGCTGGGATTGGTGCCAGCAGCGATCCTCTGGATCAGCTCTGAACATTGCAAATGTACATCATTTCTTTTCCTTCAGAAATCCTTACTCACAGCTGCTAAAATTTATATTGTGACCTTTTGGAACACCTTACTACTGTAGTACATAAAGTACTTAAAATTAGCACTTTGCTAAAACGTTGTTCCTCGTGAAACTCAGAGTCATCCGAGTTATCAAGTCCACAGATAAGCCCAGGTGGGTTTTGGACAGTTGTTTTCTGTGTGGCAGGGATGAAAACGTCCTTCCATCGCTGCGTCTGTGATGGCGTGGGCATACGTCAGTGCCTGAGGTGGTTTGTAAAATTCAAACATGGCTGCTGTTTTTAACCTCTTTGCACCAGCTTGTTAAATAACTTCCTCCCTGGCGATGCATTCACAAGCAAATGTGGCGGCCGTCAGTCTGACCTTTGCGCGGACGAATAAACTGCAGATCCGCGTGAATTGACCACAGCGTTTCCCTCTGAAAGCTTTCTCCTAGTTTCATTGATATGCTGATATCATATCAAGTGATATGAGCTTCCTGAGATGACTCCTGTGAAATCGATATAACCCAATATAACTCCACTTAACCTCGCACGAACATAAAAATGAGTTTGATGTCCCGCTCAAGTGCTCGATGTGAGCCAGATGAATTATAGAAGGGTCCTAAATGAACTTCAGGTGACTCCGACAGCAACTCGATAGCTTTATGTGTTCCCAGATGACTTCAGTGACCCGAAGATGAGCAGAGCCGATACAGATGTTAGGCCACACGCACCCACATGAGCTGTACTCACAGGTGGTGGCAGATTCGAGGGGCTCGAAGAACCGTGAGCCTGCGTATGTGTGTTGTGTGTTTGGCAAAGAACGCCAAAGCCTGAAATATCGAACCGCTCATTGATTAGTTGGTGCTATAAATAATTGCTGCAGATATTGCATGTAGTTGACATGTGGTGGGGGTTTATATGACCTTGAGGGTGTTTTGTGTGGCATGTTCTTTCAGCACACACACACACAAAAAACTTCCTGTAAACTTGAGCCTTAGTGGACGTGTCTGTCTGAGTGTGTGTCCATGTCTGTGCGTTTGTGAGACATGGAAAGTCAACATGGCCAGTCTGTATCGCATGCCCTGGGGAATCGAGCGATCAATAATGCAGCAGATTGCAATACATCCAATCTACCACACACACAGACACACACCCACACACACCGGTATCCAACAGGGGTTGTTTGAATGTGTGTGTGTGTGTGTGAGGGCTTGTCTTTATAGTCTTCTGTAGACAAATTTAGCATCAGTATTGTTGTTGTGAGGACAATTTAGCTGGTCCACACAACTTCAAAAGCCTTTTTGAGGGTCACGACTGGGTTTTAGGGTTAGAATTAAGTTTTAGGGTAAGGGGCTGGGATTGTATAATGTCAATGGGTGCCCTCACAAGTATAGAAAGACGAGTGTGTGTGTGCGCAACAGAATTAAGAAAAAAAGGGCATGTGTGGGAGGGAAGGGAGAACGGGGGAATGTGTCAAAATTGTAAAGCTGCATAGGTGCACTCTCTCTACACACACACACACACACACACACACACACCACAGGGAGCTGAGGTGCTTCCTGCAGGTGTTGTTGATATTGTGAATGTAAATCCATAAGGCTTTATGAGGCTTCCTCGCAACTGATGCTGCAGCTTCTCGCTAAGTCTCACAGTTTATCCAGCACACTGATTTTTTTTGCGTACACTATTTGCATTTATCCTGGGCTCTTATTGTCCTATGCAAAGTTTGTTCAGATACAAATATATAGCAGATGGAAAAGAAGACATAAAAAAAGGACATTAAAACAAATTGCCTGAATATGAGAGGAAAGCCTGTCATACATAACACAAAGCTGAGCGGATCACAAATGGACCTGCGGCTAAATGGGTTTTACTCCAGAAATGTGAAGAATCAACAAAAGGTAAATGGTGTGTAATTATAAAGCACTTTTCTAACGTATCAGTACCTGAAGTGCTGCTTCTCGCTCCGTTGACACTCACATTCGCACACAAACCTCGCTCAAAGACACTTTCACACGTGACAGAAGGAGCCGGGAATCAAACCAACAACCCTGGGTTGAGCAACACGTCGGCACCTTTGCAATTGTATGAGAAAATGCTAAACTTCTCTCAGAAACGTGAGAGTTACAGTAACTACTGACAGTGTTGTCAGTAGTTACTGCTTCCCCGACCAGGAGTATGTGACTGTTAAATGCAGTTCACTGACACACGAGTTGGGCACTAGTCAGTTCACATCGCTGCAAGGGACTTTCTGCTATAGCATGCTGATTTAAAAGGAGAGCTCTCTAAGTTCCGACAGTGGGAGCAAATACATTGGACAAGGTCCACTCCAACATCAAACAGGGCCTTGGGCTTAACCACTACCACTACAAACATTTTCACCACGAACTGTTAAAACATGGGCTGAAGGTGACTCCAGTTGGCTGCAGGTTCGCTGTAAGACAACTAACTTAATACAGAGACGAAGGCTGCACATAGAAGGAGGATTGCGGACCCCTAAGAAGCAATAGGGTAGTTTTTGGCAGAGGCTGCGGTACATCAACGACTGCACCCCAGCAACCTCTTGGCTAATGATAATGACATCTCAGTGGCTGAGAGGCGGAACCACTTATTTGCTTGCTTCGAGGTAGATGTACTGGAATTATCCACATTAATATCCACCAGCATAATCACTGTGCAGAAATATAAGTTGAAGCACAGAATGAGAGCTGTGAAACTGAGGAAAGCTACAGGGTCTCAAGAAGTTGCTGACGGACTGTGCAGATCAGCTGGTTGGTGTCTGCAGAAAGATCTTGAATCAGTACCAGTCTTAGGCCATTGCATCACTTAGCTGGAAATCCTCGTTGTTTTACTCTCGCAGAAGATCACCACCAACAGCCGCCAAGTCTGACTTCCAGTTGCACTGACACATCAGTATGAAGTGCTTTGGAAGAAACTGGTCTTGCCCTGGATCATGGACATCATGACTGATCACTCGCAGAAAATGAGAAAAGTCCACGACATTTTTTCAGCCCTCAGACCCAGCACTGGATCCCGCAGGGCTACGTTCTGAGCCCTCTACTCTTCATCCCCTAAACACATGACTGTACCCGCGCTCACCTTAGCAACACAATAACTACTTTGCCATGACACCACAGTAATGGGACCCCCATTATATCTGCAGGGAACACGTCCACACACTAAATACTAAATACAACATGTTATAAGCTCTGTATAAGAACTTTCCATAAATCTATCTCTGATTTGGTCTGTATGCCCACAATACAGTGCACCTACCACCTCCCATTTGACATCCAAGGTTAATGTAGTGAACGGAAACTAAAACTGAAACAAAACTCCAAAATGTAACCGTCTTGACCGTTGCATGTTCTCCCTGCATGTTACAGCAGGTAACCAGTCGACTTTAAATTGCTTGTAGCTGTGAATGTCATTGTGTCTGAAATTTGATTCATTGACTTATGCATAATAATGCACCAGTTATGGTCATCAACCATGATCCACTGGAAGAATAAAAGCCGAGCCTTGTTGTACCGTAATACATACAGCATGACCGTATCACCCTAAATTATTTGGACTCTTGGAAGTTTTGACCTCATGACTTGAAGGACCACCCCATGTAAGTTTTTTTCCGAAAGTCTACATTGTCTGATTTAGGAACACCGTGGTTCTCAGGTTGTATGGAAATATATATATTTTTAACTTCTCTGAAGGCAACAGATCTTAGGAAACACAACTAACGAATGTTAAGGAGAAATTCCCTTAAAAAAGCTCTTAGTCTTACTTTAAGACTTTGTCTTTTTTTCAAACTGTAGAATGATCTTTTACTGTCAAGATCATTTCCCTTTTCAGTGTGTTATTGTCAAATGTCCTCCCTGTCTACCACAAGTGCAGATGAATGGTTTTACCTCTGCATCAGACAGTAGACGACCAAATTAGTAGCACAGTTAATCTAATGCATGTCCCTGCTGCTCAAACCAGAGAGAGACGGCAGTTCCCATTCAGACTCTCTCTCTTTCTCACTCCACCCCTCGTGATGAATGAGAGGTTCTGCTGTAAATCTGGGATGGTTGGATGCACGGACGCATGCATGCTGCCTTCAAACACACACGTGATGAATCTGGGCTGGCTGCTTCTTTTATAAATGAGCTTTGCTGATGATGCTGCAGAACCAGGAGACACACACACACGGTGGTAGAATAAAGAGTTACATACATGTCCATGTGCAAATGTATGGTAATTAAATATAGAAAAAAAAAATTTTGTCTTACTGTTTGAAATTCAGTAAAACAGTGTTTGTCATTATACAAGAGCAAAGCTGTAAAGAAAGAAAAACGTAATTTTTCTAAAATAAATTAATAAACCCATCCTGTCTTCTTCTCTTTGACTGATGAATTAATGTATATATGCTATACACAAACACACATCGTTTTCTCCGTCACACTCTCCCAAACACTTCCCACATTGTGGCTTTTCATCAGTAAGCAGTGACCCGCCGTTAATGTTTCTGAGGGGAAACTCCAGTAACTGTTGATGCAGCACTTCCTCCATCATCCCAACTTATCTGCTGTTGATTAAAGTGAATATTTAAAACTTAATACGCCATTATTCTTCTTCTGTGTGGCCATCCGTCTGTTTACAGCTCAAGCTGGTGCAGAAAACTGTTGCATTCCCCAGTGAACGAACAAAACCGAAATTCATCCTCATTGATGATGACCAATACAGAAATCCTATTTGTGCATAACTGATGATACAAAGAGGTGGGTTCAGCACACTGTCTAACCGCTGTCATCTTACACTGCTGTTCTTGATAGCTTTGTATAATGCTGCAACATCTTTTAGCTCACAATTCTGTTTTTGTCTCTGGTTAAAAACCCGAGAAAAACTGGTGGCAAAGTAAATTATTTTCCTCTTTTTACTCCTAAATCTGTCTTGGGAGAAATATGCACCAACAGCTTAGATTTAGATCAGTTTAAGGCAAGCTGAAAGATGTCCTCCGTAGATGCCGCTTTCCTATAAAACTGAACTACAAACACTGTTATGCTGTTGTTTATGATTTCACGAGTCGGTGATTATTATCTGCTGCAGCATATTTATTGAATGAACTTTAGGATCAAACAAGATGTCACGTAAAGACTGACATGTCAGACCTTCCTAGGATACCCTGACTTATAAATACCAAGGCATTTATACAGCCTCTCCCACTGGATCATCTGAATCCAGCCTTCTCACGGTCACTGTCAAATCCAAGCACTTTACTTTGGGTTGGCCTTTGCTATAGCTGCCCCCACCCTCTGAAACGCCCTACCTCTATATATATTAGGTCCCCAGACTCTCTACAAAACTTCAGAAACAACCACAAACTCACCTGTTTAACAAAGGCTGCTATTCCCAATACGCCCCTCATTGTTGTCTCATCAGTTTTTCAGTGTATGTGTAACTATTTTAAAGTGTGGAAGCGGTTACAGGCATATTCAGTAGCTAGTGCCCCCTCCTTGCATTATTTATTTAAGAAAAACGAAGCCAAAAAGAAAAAACACGTGGGCAATACTAAGAATCCAAGTATTGCTCTTATAAGATTGAACAGCGGAAGTGCTGCCAATCATCAGCCCTTGATCATCAGCAGGTTGCAGATTTCTATAAAAGACGACGTTTCGGCAGTTTACTGGTCAGGAGCATTCAGGTGTGTGTTAACACAATGCCAAGAGCGAAAGCAATTGAGAAAAGAAGCGATTGTTGCTGCACATCAATCTGGAAAGGGTTAGAAAACAATTTGGAGTTAAGCAGTCCACAGTGAGACAGATTATTCGCAAGTGGAAAACGTTCAAGGCAGCCACCAATCTTCCCAGGAGTGGATGCCCCAATTCCAGTTTGATTGGAAGGGCTGCCAGGAGAAAGACATGATCATGAAAGCATGACTGAAGTTTGTTAAAACTGTGTCCTAACAAACCATGAGACTTCGGGAACAATGTCATATTGCCAGATGAGAACAAACGAACTTGTTTAGCCTTAAAGTGCAACGTTATCAGAATATTCAGTCAAAAGCGATGGTGGATGGCTGGTGATTTGGACTTGTTTTGCGGATATACCCAAATAACCTGAGAAACTTGCATTAATTGAGTCTTTGATGAGATCTACCAAACGATTGTAGAGGCAAATGTGAGGTCAACTGCACAACAGCTAAAGTTTGGTCAAAACCAGATACAGATAATGCAACAGGACGAGGTAAATCTACATCAGAATGGCTGAGAATCAAGGTATTAGAAATGTCTCCTCAAAATCCAGATCTCAACCCAATTAAAATGGGCCAAACTCCATCCACAAAACAAAACTCAACAATGTGAGAAACTGCTAAAGTCACACAGGAAATGATCACTTCAATGCTTGTGAAGGTAGATTTACGAGGTACTGAACGATTGGGGGGCTTGCCCACACTTATTTTAGGTTTCATTTTCATTAAATAAATGATGGGATGCTGTGATCAGATCACATACTAAAACTGATTTTTCAGAACTTTCTTTTACTTTCTAACATGACTGTATGGAATAACTAATAATAAATAATAATAATATTACCTGACATGTGACGCAGGGCAGTGGTGGAGTGGTTAAAACTGTAATGTCCCATTTTTGAACCACAGCCAGCTGACTCTAACTTCACTATAGGTGTGAATGGTTGTTTATTGGTGTATGTCTGTCCGGTTTGGCCCTGACACAGATTGGAGACCCGGTGTGAACCTGACAGCTGGGAAAGGCTCCAGAGCCTGTGACCCTGAACAGGATTAAGCCTGACATTTACATTCGAAAACACATGAACTGCAATCGGAATCCCCAAGATTTTTCTCATACCTGCAAGTTCTAGAACAAACAAAAATCTATATGCAAAGATAATATCAATAGTTACAAGAGTCTGTATTGGCCCTTTATGGCCTCCTCGTTTTCGGTCCTACATGCTCAGGATATTCAACTTACTATCAGTATGATCACCTCGTACCGCTCACGTCTTGAAAAGTAATCAATGCCTCGAAATAACACACACGCAGTCACTTTCATCGTGACATGTAGCAGCTCTCCTTTCAGTCCTCTTCTCAGGTTCAGGATATTGACCTTGTCAACAGAACGCAGTGGCCCTCGAGCAACCAATAATGAATAGTTTGACATCAGAAAGTGCTGACATAATACAAGCCGACACCTCTGACAGGCACACGTTCGCTGTCTAAGCAGGATGGTTTCTTACCGAAGGTTTGGTCTGTGTGTAGAGTTACACCGTATTCAAGCAGTTCACATGTATCACGTGATCCATCATGAAGCCGTGCATCGACATCAGCAGTTGGATAACGTCTGAGGGTTTTATGACATGTTTCAAGTGTCGGTGCTTGTAGGAGGCAAATTAAGAAAACAATTCTAAATACTTATGAGTCAGATGATTCTATGTGGTTTTGTGACTTCATACTTTTTTTTTATTGGACAGGGAAACATACTGAGATCAATTGTTTCATTTACAGGAGAGCACTGTGTAAATAGGAAATAACAGAATGTAAACCTCAGTTTAAATATTAGAAGCATATCAGGTGATAATCTGATGAGGTAATGATCCGATACGGTGGTCGTTTTATCCAAAATATGGAATATAAAGTCTTTTGTTTACTTCACACCCTGTCCTAAATCTGGTGTAGATCAGAATTCATGACCAATTTGTTCCAATGATGCGCTTTGATTTAAGAAATCACACAAGTTATTTATTAATTTATTTGTCACATTTCTGTTCCTAAATGATTCTGACTGACAGCTGCTCGGCTTGCAACACGCAATGCGGTAATATTGTCAGTTTCTGCAGAGCTGGAAATAAAAGAAATCCCTGTATTCTTGTATGTAAGTGGTTTAAAGTAAAGACGAATGTCTCTGCTTGATTTCACTTATGTGACACTTCCTTCACAGTCTACCTGTCAGGTGTCCTCCCTGCCATGTCCCTTCTCACGTCACTCTGTTCGAGCTCCCGGAGGACGAGACACTCCCACCATCTTGAGACTTGTCTCTTTGCTCTGAAGGATTTCTCCATTGTCCCAGATACAATTTCAACCCAGCCAGTGATACTGTGATGTTCAGTCCTCAATTACATCGCTATGAATTATTTAACACTTCCTGGGGTGTGCTTGTGGTTACTTACACAAAGACCCAACACAGCCTAGATTCATTACCAGAGTCTTTTTTTGCTTCTGTTGCTTTTTAAAGGAATTTCATCTGGAAATACTTCTTTTACTGTGCGACGTAGCGATCTGACACATGATATTTCTAAGTATCGTTTTCAGTCCTGTCCTCGGCATGTCTGATGCTGTCCAATACCACCTGTGTGCTACTGCCCACGGTAAATCGCTATAGTTGAGGATAGAGACCATGGCAAAGGGATTGACCAGCTTCTCAAAACAAAAGTCAAACCAAAGCGGTAAAGCAGCTATGCACTCGGCTGTAATAGAGCAAAGAGAGCAGAGTCACAAAGCCAAACTCACAATTCAGTTGTCAATCTTCATTCCAATCTTCACCTGTGGTCTGGAGCTCCGGCTGCTAACTGAAAGAACAAGATTGCAGATGCAGACGGCAGAAATAAGGTTTCTCCACGGGGCTTCTCCTGTGCAAATTGAGTAGAGGCAATTTAAGAGTTTTCGAGCATCTGGTAGAAAGGACTCGGCTAGCAAAGAAGTGACATAAGGCCCCTTGTTTCCAGCTTAGTTTCACTTTCTGGAATAATGTTAGGGGGATGCAAAAAATAAGGATGAAAAGAAAATGAGAAAGCAGCTTAAGATTTCAAAAAATGACTAGAGACAAATTACATATGTATTGGACTTTCCACACTTCTAACGTCTAATATCAATGTTCAGTGAAAATGGAGGAAGCGCTTGACTGTGAATCAGGGCAGAAAGTAAAAGTTTTGGTGCCATGAAAACCCTTTCAATGAAAGTCCTTCAGTTATTCTCACATGAAGTGTGATCAAAAACATTAACTTGGTTGCATCTTTCTTTAATATTTGTAAAAGGTTTAATAGTTCACTAATCTTACTTTAGCAACAAAGAAAGCCGACTGTGTGAATTAAAGCTCTTGGTTGCGGTGGGTTTTAATCACACTCTGTCACATTTTTGTTGGTGCTTTTCATTAATCTCTGCTGCTGTCTGGCTTTTTGCCTCCAGCAGCAACAGAGAAACTGGCTCCACACGTGGTGTTCACAACCGTAGATCATCCTGTATTTTTACAGGAACCTTTTGTGTGTATGGGTGGATGGATTCCTATCTTGGTTACTCGCCTAAGCAAAGTTTGTAAAAGTTGGGCCACATCAAGAAGGAACCGATTTTGGTGGTGAAAGGTCAAAGTTACTGTGACCTCACAGCTGTCACATTTTTGTCAATCCGGTATCTCAGGACCACCGACATTCATTACATGCTTTTCAAGTCTGGGTATAGATCAGGTTATCTAATAGGCCAGTGACATTATTGTACATGCTCGGATGCATTTGACTGCAAACCAGAATAGTTTTCTCATCAAACAAATCTCCTTATATAATATTGCTTATGCAGATTCTTTAAAAGCTCTGCTTTAAAATAAGGGGGAAAACATCTACTCCACTGTTCACACTACATGACAATATTTACCATAAAGTCGCCCGCTTGGTGTCACGGTGGTTAACGCTGGATGCAGTACAATGCAGAGGTGAAAAGCTTCCATTAGTAAAGGTGGGTACACCACACTAGCAAGGACCTTCCTCCTGGATTCTGCTGGTGGCCATGGTAACCATACAGAATCTTGAATCTAAAAAAAGGTTGCAGAGCACTGCAGCTGGATGCAGAGTAAGAACAGAAGACGAAGCAGAGCAAGGGAGACTGATATTAAGACTTAGCTGTAGCTGAAGGAAAAACCCCGGTATTGGCAAGTAAATGCTACGGCTGCAGGGAGAATGAGCAATCAAGACACACGGACCACACTTGGAATTTATTTTGTTACATGGTTCAATATAAGAACTCTAGTAGCAAGCAATATTGGTTTGGAAAAATGTTCAAAGGGTAAAGTGTCAGGTAGGATTCAGAAAGACAAAATGGAAGATGTTGAGTGTGTATGTGAATGTGACGTTATATGATTGATGGGGAGTCGAGAGAAAGGTGTCAGCACTGAAAAAATACCGTGTTTCAGTGGACTTAAAAGAATCTGAACGCTAATAATGTAATAGAAGAATAGAGCACATGCACTTTGTGGTGAATATGAAACTCACAAATAGCTAGGTTTAAAAAACTAGATATTAAGACATAAACAGTACATAGTCAGTCTGTTGTCCTATACGGAGGTTCCTCGTTCTGAACAGTATAACAACAGAATAATGTGATCATACGGTTGCTGGAAAACAAATCAAAGTCAATATTAAAGCCTTTTGGCAGAATGGCGGGCCAAGTGTAAATCAAGAAAAGCCATTATTTCTCAAAGACACACACAGACGGGCTAAAGTTCTCCCAAGAGTGATCATTGGCTAAAGTGTCAAACAAGGACACCTCCACCGGCCTTCCAAAACTCTTTTGTTGCAGAGTTTATAGTTCTCTTGCCCCTCATCCCTCATCTATCAGGACTCTGCAATAGGATGAAATCCTCATTTCTCCAAAACATCAGCCGTGGAGCTGCAGTTATTGTGTCTTACTGCTCTCAGTTCTTTGTGATTTGTGATTTTTTAGGGGCACTTCAAGACAGAGAGTCAGACTATTAATAAAGAATTAGTTAACCTGCATTTGCAATGCAAGTTAATTTTAAAACCCAATCTCATAGCAAGAATAATTATATTTTAAATCACGTCACAATGTTTTTTTTTTTTCAACTTAACAAGTTTCATTCATCCCAACCGGTCAAGGCAGATGGCCGCCCACCCTGAGCCTGGTTCTGCTGGAGGTTTCTTCTGTTAAAGAGTTTTTCCTCTCCACTGTTGCGCGTTATAAATAAAGTTGAAGTAGAAATATTAAAATATAAAATTAGAAGGCCAGTAGTCCAGAACGAAATCTTAACCTAAAGAAATGCATTAGTTTTAGTTTAGATAAATGTGGGATCAAAAATGACATTTTCAATGGTTGTCAATGGAACATTTTTGTCATTAAACAAAAAAAAGCTTTGAATCCTCTGTAAAATTGGAGCTATATTCATTCAACATAGCCAAAATGGCTTGAGGAGAAGAAGAAAAAGAAATGGCAAAAATATTCCATGGAACTGACTTTTAGCCAGGTCACGTCTTCCAAAGATATTGTTTTCTGGCTGACAGCGGTGGTTAATTAGCTTCAACTTTTGCTACTTTGCGTCGAGAAGAATAGAGCGAGTATTTAAATGTAACATGTTTTGCTTTTCTCACAAGAAAACTTTAAATTTTCTTCCTTTCAATTGTAAATTCTGTTTCAGACTAGAAAACGTCTCCAGATTAAATCATCTGAAGACGTACTTGCAGGCTGTAGCTACATGAAATGTTTGTAAACTGCACCAACTTAAATATACAACTACAGCTACATTTTGTCTGGTATATACTTGTATATTCTGTATATTTACTATTGTAAAAAAATATAATATTTCATAACTTGAGGGTTTTTTTTCTTTTTTTTGATAAATATTCCTGTCTTGATGCTTGCGATTACACAAATTTAAATACAGTTTTAGCTTCGATCAACTAGAAAAACAAAATCAAGAAAACTGTTATTTCACCCCGTTCCATTTTGCAGTGATGCTGTTGTTTTGTCTTGTGTTATTAAGACAGTGATCACATAATAGAACTGATAGTTGAGCATGTGAAGGTTTTGGCATTGGACCCAGAAGCACATGCACAGCTCTGATATCAATACACATTCATAACCGTCCTCATGTGTTCTGACACTGGAGATCTGAAAATCGGGGAGTTAATCTCAGGATGGCAGTAGACCAAGATGGTCGGGAGAAGATGGCAGAGGCAGGTGAGTGATCTGCGGCAAAGATGCAGATAAAATTGGAAATAGCAGCAGATGGAACAGAATGCTGAAGAAAGTCATGGCTCCAAAAGCCAATGTGTACCAAATCCCCGATTCAAATTAACAACACTCGAGGCCCGATTCAAGATCCAAATATTTTCCTACTCCAACGTCCAAGATTCAACAGTCAAACGTTAGGTTCTTGGACTGTTTATACTGGACTCTAGAATAAGTGGCCGGGACCTAGGACAGAGAATTCTCAGGAGTAGAACAGAGGCTGGTGGCGACGCGATGAGCCAGCAGGTCAGACAGGTAGCCGGTCCAGAAAACAGGTTCCAGGGAGACGAGTGAGCAAACAGGTGAGCTCCTGACAGAGCAGCCCAAACTTGGATTTAATTTTGCAGGTTTGAGGAAAAAATTTAAATGTAGAAACATTTTTTAATATCAGCATTACTGGCCTGTAGCAAAAGACGAACAAAATCTCTGCTAAATATTTCAACAACTCATTACTGTATCCAGAAAAAAAATCATCTCCAACTTAAATCTGTGAGTATTTTAGCCTTTAAATTGGGTGCCTTAGAAGTCTATTATCTGAGGCTGTAATTATTGGCACTGCTGCTGGAAAAGAGCAAGAATAATCAGAAATTCTCCCGGTGAACAGAAGGACCCACATGGTCAGTCAGCAGCCCTGACACTCCTGTGCAACGAAACTGCAAGGGCAAAGATGTTGTTTCTGAGGAATGTAATGACTAAATTATTATGTTTAGCAGCAACACAGTGTCATAGAGCAGAGTGTGGATCCACAGTTACGTTTGTTGGTTAAGGCAAGAAAAACCACTTCAGTTAGAATGAGAGACAAGAAAGCCGCGTTTACATTTGTCGACATTGTGCGTGAGGTGAAATTAATTTACATTAGCTGTATTTTAAGTCCCTTTACTGACCAACTGGATGTTGTACAGCAGGATCACAAACAATATTTTGCCCAAAAAAATCACAATCTCTTTGATAACAAATACACGTTGTCTAATACAATTTTACTGATACATTCAGCATCAGTGTATGTGCTACTTGTCCATATCCTTCGTATGGTTATAGGAAACATGATGTGGTTGTAAAAAACCTTCGGTGTGTTTGCACTTTAGTTGTATGTCAGTGTCATTTTTGGTGACGTGGTTGCAGTGAAGCGCAACAGCTGGCAAGAAGAGAAATATTGATTCCAGCTGTTTCTTTGCTTCCGTTCTAGCGAACAGCTCATGTCCTACTTAGAAAGACACAAAGTGAATGAACAATCAGGCGTAACCTTTCATTCCTTATATATGACAGCCCACTCATGACCTGAGGTCCGCTGCTTACAATCATAAAACTTCCTTTGTACTGACACTAATGTCTGCAACAGAGACAGCTTTGTAATTCATTATAGCGTTGTTATTTATTACAGTCTATTAGTCTTTCTGTCACATTGCCAATTAAACCGTGTGGAACGAGAAACGATAACAGGGTCGAGGGGGGCGAGAGCGACAGTTAAACAGGACGCGTCGATGCACCAGGATAGCGTAACCGTGATAAAACCCAAAGGCTCCTTTTTGGAACAAAGGATTTCAAAGCCTTCACCCCTCCGTATAATGAATAGCTCCCCTATGATGCACAAGGACAAAACTTCAACCCAAGTTTAAACAAAACAAGAATAACCTGGGCTGACAATGACTCAGACAAAGTGGCGACCAAGGGACACGAATGAACAAAAACAAGCCCTGACCAATCATCGCACACACACATTCACAAGCCCCCAAACACATTCTCACTACATCTTTTAAATCTAGCCCGAGGCTTTATCCCATTTTTTTAATGCACTGAAAAGGTCGCGCTATCAAAAGCTCACTTGATTGAATAATGAGATGATGTATGAATATCCGAAACACTCTGACAGCCTTTGCTGTCCAACCTGTTCATGCACTTTCTCAATTATGTTGTTTTGTTTGCCAGGCACATAGATGGAAGAACTGCTGACATTTTGTGGGATTACAATAGTCTGATTACATTTACTGATATGAATAATAACTCTGGAGATTATGCTGCTCAAAGCTGCACAGAGTGGCTGCTACAATATTCCACAGGAAAAAAAGGCGCAGATTTTGGATAAAAGGATGAGCTGTGATATAAAGTCTGCAGCGATTTGATACAAACGTAAGTCAGATGGAACAGACCCATGAGTTATGGTAAATCCAAAAAATATTGTGGAAACTAAATTTAAACGTCATTGCAGTGTGTATTGTTAGCTTTTTTTAAGGAGTTGTAGAATTTTCTGGAAAAATAAAGGTTGTGATGTCAGAAGATCCATCGAACATGAAATGTATATTCACAAACCACGGCCCTTGTTTCTATGAGCCTGTTATGCATGAAAGATTGAAGTCCTGCCTCTCGACCTCCTGCAGACACGGAAGCTAATCTGCTTCATCTTCCTCATGTCAATTCAACCTCAAAATGTCCGTCTTTTTCGCAGCGTGAAAAATTTTTAATTGGACACTTGGATTGGAGTGTTGATTATGCAAGAAGAAGTTAGAAATGAATGCTGTGCTTATAGGAGATGTGATCCCACGAATGACCAGTGCAGCAGTATCGTCCCAGCAGCAACTTTAGAGAATCACAGGAATTTTTCCTTTTTTTCTTGCCGTGATTTCAACACCAACATGTTGCTAAGTCTTCTTTCTCTGTCGACGAAATGAAAGCTGCCAAGCTAGAGATTCTCTTTTTCCTTAGTGAACAGGTGACAGTTGAAGAGTGGTAAGTCGGCCGGAAACCAAAAGGAATGTGCAGGACAAGGTCCTTGTCTTCATACTGTAATGTGAATAGTCCATTGGGCAACCAGTTCTGTCCTTGTGGATCAAAGTGGTGGATGCATGTTACCGAAGACAGTGTTCACAAGACCAGTACAGATAGAAAATGACTGGACCACTTTGAGCAAATGGAGGAACTGAAAATCTTTACTACATTTGGCACAAAGCTCCCCTTCGACTGATAAATGAACTGATTAGTAAAAGAATCTGACCTCGGGATATTGTGTGATCATTTTAATGCTACATTTATGCAGCTTAATATTTAAGCTCAAAGACCAGATGCACTCTAACCCCAAACCCTAATGAATTATATATCTTTATAAATACCTATAAAATAAAATGTTCAAGACGTGTGTAACAGGGTCAACGCTTTTTATTATGATTATTTATTATTATTTGTATATAATAAGCATTCTGAATAATACAACTGATATACATGTACAAATACTAATCATCGTTTGAACCGTTCAGCTAAACGTTCAATTGTTTGTGATGTACCAGTGAACGTGAAGACAAAAATCACTACGATGCCTTTATGCCCAACAGAAAGGGAAAATATAATTGTTTCGAAATTGGTTAATAGCAAAAATAATAATGTACACTTTACCCATGGTAGTGCTGTTATAAGGGGGCTTCAGTGTCTTGTCCAAAAGCCACTTGAATGTGAGGCCACGAGGAGCTGGGACTCGGGGGTTTATCTGTCACTTTTCTAGCAACTGAGTTGCAGTTTTTTACTGTATTTATGTTGTATGTATGTTTTTTTTCGTCAGTCTGTGTAATATTTGGTTACTGGCAGAAAGTAAGACGGCTTTCAGTACACGCTACGTCTCCCTGCCCTGTGGGATCTGCGTCAGCGTGTTGGAGGTATGACTTGTTGTTCAAGAAGGACAAATTAACTGTGCATCTTTGATTAGAGCAGGCCGAGCGGGGACGAGGCGATGGCCTGAGGGACGAGTGATGCAGAACGAATTACAACACCTGATAAAACCCTGAGCGGCCACGCTCCGGCTGGGGGGACGTGCACGCACACACTCCGTCTTCCTGTCTGCACAGCCCAACAAACGTCGCTCCCTCTGACACGGCGCACACACACCAGTGCACAAAGTCAATTTCTGTCCCACCTCTCTCTCCCTTTGCTCACACACCTGCAATCACTGCAAAAGCTCCTTTAGAAGTGGGTTGCTCGCTATTGTTTTCTTTCGACATTTTTTTAAATTTTTTATTTCCATAATGAAGAGACAGACAAAGCTTATAATACGTGAAAAGCCAGTGACCCAGTTTCCCGGCAGTGCACACGCTGCTCGCAGCACTTGCCGGAGGGCACATGGGGAGAAAATGCTTTTTGATGATGGTGGTTTAATGACAAACAAGGTGCTGCTTCATGAGCTGGTCCAATGTGGAATAATGACAAAAAGCTTTATTTACTGCAGGAAAGTCGGGACTCGCCGGCTCGTACGTTGGACACGAGCATGTGCTGTGCTGTTGTGTTCCATTTTGGTCCGTGAGTGAGTGACCGAGGTGGGGAGAGGTGGGGGGGGCACTAACTCCTCAGATTCACAGAGGTGTTGCGTGTCAATTTCCGGCATTCGTTCCATTTGTGAGAAAAATCATGGAAATGGTTGTGATCAAAAACAGCCACTTGACGTCAAATCTGGATGTGTTAGAGCTCATTTCACTTTCTACACCTGTCTGTTGCTCCCAATCTTCCTTTCGTCTGAAGCACAATAACTTTGTGAGCAGGTAGTACTGAAGACTCTTTGTAAGGGGCTGAACTTCAAATCGAAAAAGTGGACTCATCAAGTTCTTACTGAGGAGGACACAGATTTCTTATATTAGTGACGTTGTATGTTTGAGCTACACGGCCTGGAGATCTTGATTTATCCATTTGCCACTGTACGCAAAAAAATTAATTTGTAATAAAATGTCACAAGTGGTTATAGCTTAAATAACTGAAGAGCTTCAAGTTTAGTTTATCCTTAGAGACTTTCATGCTGTGTTAGCTGTTGGCGATGAATAATGAGATGATGTATGACATAAAAACTGTTGTTAGCTGTTGGCGATGCAGCTGCCATCTTGTGATCTGTGTGGTCTCTTCATGGATGTATTTTAGTGGGTTGTATGCATATATTTAGTTTGGCCTAAAAAAACTCATCCAACTTATCCACATATAGACAAAGGTTAGAAATCATGCACACGTTCATGCGCCGATGGGGGAGCTGTTGTGCGGATGGCCTACGCTCCCCGGGAGCAGCTAGGCGGGGTTCAGTGTCTTGCTCAGGGACACAGTTGCATGTGACCAGAGCAACCAGGGATTGAACCCACAGCTGTAGGGGCCACAAAGTTTGCATCCATCCTCCGACCTCTTGCAGGGGGAAGGTGGGAATGGATAAAGTTATGGCCAAACTAATTAAAATGAATGAGGGGGGGTTAGATTCCGTTAGATTGTACAGGTGTACCTAATAAAGTGGCCAGTGAGGGTTTGTTTAGCATTATGGCACCACTGTAAGAGACTGCAGATGTCATTTTGGTGTGTGGTTTGGGCTGGTGTGTGGTGTTTGAAAGAGTCTTACATGAGAGAGTAGGAAGCAATTTACGTTTGAGGACTTGCTGAAACTGCAGCCAACAAAAATCAATTAAGCAGCGTCCTCAGAATATTCCATGAACAGAAGAGGCTACACTGCAAGTCTGGAGGAGACCATAAAGTCTGTCGTGTCATCTGTGAAACACAGTGGCGGTGGGAGGTGTGGAATCTCCATTGATGATTTAAAGGATCCAGTGATGATCAAAACTAAAATGTGAGTGTTTAATACGCAACGAAAAATAGCAAACACAAGGTAAAGATGGCTCCAGAAAAGGGCTCGTCTGGCAGCATCGCCAGAAACCATCCAGAGCAGATCGAACCGATATCCTAATCATCAGGACCATTTGTTATCTAATCAAGGAGGGGTTAAGTCACATAAGGGCAACATCCCATGAAGATGTCGTTTTTATTCCTTCGTGGGTTGAACATCTCACCTCGCTGCAGTGACGCGTAAATGTCTTTACACGTGACGCGACTGGGGTGAAACCAGAGACGCAGTCCAACATCTGTAAACATCAGGAGTGAGAAATAAGCAGAAATGCACAGTCTGAAGGTGGACGTCATCGAGCAAAGCTCAGTGTAAATGTACTGGGGCCTGGTCTCGAATGAGTGCTGCAGTGGATGCTAATTTGAAGAAACCTCTTTCAAGTTCTGAGCACTCAGTCTGTGGAATCTGAGGTGAGACGTGTTTCCTTCAAAGATTTATCTTTTCCTCCATGTGAGATGACTACAGCATGTCAAATCATAGCCTCACACAGTTTTTATCTGTATTTGGACACGGACAGACAATCAAGGCCTGACCTTTCCACCATTTCTGAACGTAACATCAGTAAGAAGAGACAGACATGGATCAGCTCTTTCCAATACACTGTGAACGACTTAATGTGAAAAATAAAAAAGACACCCTTCCCACTGAACTGGGTGTCTGTGAAACCCTTAAATTTAGGATGCTTTAACTCCGGCTGAAGAATTACGCAGTGTTTGATGCCTCTGAAACTCTCAGCTGGATAAATTTGAAAAGGTCAAGTAAAACTGAGGCTCTTTACTTTGTGTGTGAAAAGTTGACATTTTAAATATACAAGGCTTTGACTCGACAGGTGACATTAAAGAAATAGCTCAAAATCAACTGGCATGAATCTGCACATTACTGGACAATAACGCGATCGTGTGGTTTAGCATCGAGGGATTTTATGATGCGGGTGGGCCGGACTGAAGGGCAGTAATTCAAAAGTCATAAAAATGAAGATGATAACGACCATGATGGAACAGTGTAAGGCTCCCGTAGGTGAAAGGTGGTCACCACACCCTGCAATCTGAAAGCGTTTGTTCAGAAGCTAAAGGGCTGGGCACGACCTTGGAGTTTATCCTCCATGGATCATAAATGTCAGCAAATGTCATTACATTTTGTTATTTCAGGACTGTATTTTTATTCTGGGGCTCTGCTCAAATAGTTTTGGATGATTTCCAGCAAAAACTACAGTATCTAATATTCTTACACTGAGAGATTTAAACTTCATTCCAAACTAAGTACAACAACAATAAAACTCCAGCTGCGACAAATGTTGCAGATGCAAACGTTTGCACCAAACTGTAGATGTCAGTGTAGAAGTCCCCAGTTTGCAATGGACTTTTCGACAGGAGACCGAGGTTCAACTCTGGTGCGAGATGGCGACTACAATAATGAAGGACATGTTTGCCATTGTCACTGTTTGTAGCATTTTGTTTTTATGTCATTCTTCATCTTTCCTGAGGTTTTTGTGCTTAACCTAATGTAGTTTTGTGTGTGTATAAAGACGCTCCAGTGGCGTCAAAATTTGACGGTCCTCAAATGTGTCCAACACTGATGCCAAAGTGCACCTGCTGCGTCCATACCGGACCCAGTTGTCCCAGTGGCCTTGTTACGACCAGGGGACATGATGAAAGACAAAGCCGAGCGAATGGCAGAAGACAAGTGTTGGAGATAAAAAAATCCAGTTGACTTTAAACCTAAAAAAACAAACTTCACATGTCTAGTGTGCAACAGCTCAATACTGGACTGATTCAGCAAAAAAACTGACGAAAGCCAGAAGCTCACGTGTGCAGGACTCTTACACCACAACTCTGTGAGGGGATGTACATTTCTTTTAGCCTTAATTGTGAACTTACTTACACCACTATTATTATTATTATTATTATTATTACTTTTAATTAGGACTATGCAGTAAGAAAGTTTAGTGTTAAAACTTTGTCCTCGCTTACAGAACTTGGCAGCCATATAAATGATGGAGCCTTTAATACTAACCCAGGTTATTACCAGATCTTGACGACGAGGAGGACGCCCATAGAAAAAAAAGGGGCTTGAACTCATGCAGTAAGTGAATTTAAATATATTCTTGTTTTCAGATCAGTGCCCATCTAGACGCCGGTATGTTGCGGGATCATACAACCACAAAAGTTGCAGGACTCTCATCAGTTCTGCAACACTGACTCAAAAAAATCCCTAAGAAGAAGAAGAAGAAGAAAAACACTCTTGGTTTCATTGACTCTGTTATTATGAACACCCCCAAGACAGCCACACTCCTAAATGTTTCCTAATT
The DNA here is from genome assembly GCA_033026295.1 of Channa striata. NCBI lineage: Eukaryota > Metazoa > Chordata > Actinopteri > Anabantiformes > Channidae > Channa > Channa striata. The sequence continues at coordinate 26,143,996 of CM065173.1, read as the reverse complement.
GCCTTGATGTGAATTTTAATTGCTTATAAGTGTGAAAAACAATGTCTAGAGACCAGCTGCTTTATAACTAAAAGTCCCGGATACTCCTGGCACCCAGTATGTAAAATGTGTTACAGCCTTATGGTCCAGTGTTGGCCAAAATTATTACCCCCCCAACATCATTACACCTCCCACTCTGCTTCTGCAGGTAAAAGTGTTCGATCTCCGCGCTCGCTCTGATTAACGTTTCACCTCACAAACACTGCTTGCCAAAAATGAACGAGCTGGTAAGTTTGACTGGTACATGTGCGAATTTAATTAGTTACATTGATACTGTTGCCTGCAGGAAATAGCCATATGCTGCCATAGTCTCATAAAGCAACTAATGATAATAACAAACTAAATTACCACCGTGCACAGTTTAATGCCTGCACCAACGAGGCAACATGCAGTTCTCATGGATTCTAATCAGTTCATCCGTCATCTGTTTGTACTGAATTCTCCCAGAGGAGAGTGACACATTGTGAGGTCACAGCGACCTTGACCTTTACTTTCTCACCAGATGTTTATGAGCCATCACGTCGCAATACGCAACCCAAAAAAATAATTTTGAAAGTTTCTTACCTTTTGATATAACAGTTAAGATGCGTTTCAGTACAATGAAAAGATGCATTTTTTTACAAAAAGTGTTTTGCAAAAGGGGGTTTTCAGATGGAGAATGGGTGAACAAAGTGCCTGAGTGTCACACTGGAGGCCTGAGTTTCTCTCCACAGTCCTGCGTGTAGTTTAGCTTAAGAAACAAAAGCACATTAATAGCTTTGCATCATCATCATCTTAAACTAAACATGTTCTATCTAAACACACGCATTTATTGTTCTCCATTAAGCCAGACCATAAGCTGGGGCAGGCTCCAGGCCTGAGCAATTAAGATATTAAATGGATGGAAACCAGAGCACGAGCCTTTCCTTACCTTAACTAACCGCTGTGAGAGTCTAAACTTTTTAAACCTTTTAAAAAAACTTTAATATTGCAAGAGTCTGGATTTATGGATATTTGAATACCCAACTTGACATTTGAGATAAAGTGTTTTGTTGACAATAACAAAATGTTGACACTTTTACATGAGAAAAACATAAGTATTATTATAAGAAGAACTGTAAAAGCTACAAAACAGATTTGTGTTTGAACAAAAGCTTATTTTCAGAGAACAGGTTTGGCCTGTTGATGATATGAAACATGTGAAACAGATGATATTAAATATTACGAGCTTTTTGTGGTGCACTTTTGTGGAAAGATCTAAATATGCAAAGTGCAAACATTTAGAGGTTCAGACACAAAGGTAACAAAGCAACAACAGGCACAATTAAACTTATTCATTTAGGAAACGCTATTATCCAAAGTAAAGTACAAGAAGTGAATAGCAGACAGTAATGTGGGGTTTAGGGTCTTGCCCAGGAGGACCCGCCCCCCTTAATTAACAATAGAAAAAACAATAAGTTAACATTTCAAAGCATCTTATTTGAAACTACGTCACCTAGACCGTATTTAAATCATTATTATCATTCATCATAATTGTGGTGATAGTCACATGCTGTTGTTTTTTAGCTGACTGACATTTCAGTCGAGTCGAGGCGTGTTTTTTTTTCTTTGAGCGAGCCTCTATGGAGGCTGATGGGAACAGGTGGGGAAATGATGATATCCAACATAACCTCGGTGGTTTTCCATCATTGTGATAAGTGTGACTCTCACTCCTGGTCTTCTGACGCTCCCTTTGTGAAACACAAAAATCCGTAAAGTGAATATTCCTTGTACATTCAACACAAATGTCTCTTTATTCCAATTATAAAGACGTATGGAGGTCTTTGTAAATGCCGGTGAGAGAGTAAATAAATGCACTTCTGCAGAATTCCACCACTGAAGCGGTATGAAAACAGGTGTGGAGAGAGACTATGGGTCTTATGGAACTTGTACATTTAGACCCGAAATTTTAGACCAGAACAGGCAAAGATGGGGGACAGAGGGGTTTGCTGTGAAGCTGAATCCCTGAGCCCTCGCCATTTGGCTGCCAGGTTTTTCCAAAACAGCATTTGACACCAAATATCACATTTTACTCTTTAAATCTTTCCAGGCTTTTACTGCAGCTTCCTTTCAATTAGTGTTTGATTTGCAGGGGGCATTATTATAGTATATCATATATCATAGTTAATTTTAATGAATTTGATGTCCGACATCTGGACTAGCCATTACAGACAACCGCACAGGAAAAGACGTTTAAGGCAACTCAGCCTCACGTGTCACGTACACCTTTACATGAAATCAAAAGAAGTCAAGCAGACCACAGTCTGTCTCCACTCACATGCAGCTCTGGAGTGAACATGAACTCACACATGTGGGGTGACACAGTATCCAAGTTGCAACAAGCTTTCTGGTAATAAATGTTGCACTTTGTTTGTAAAAGGAAAAAAATAATAATTTCTGCCTTTTCCGGTTATTTGAATAGGAATATCATTTTTAGGAGACAAAGCACGTGAACATGGACATGTTCTAACAACCAGCGAACGAGGCGCTCTTTCCTGTTTTACCCCAACACACACACACACCTCGGACCACCCATGACATCGCCTCCAACAGACAAATATCTTTTTTTTTATTGTTGTCAGCTGATTGTTATCTTCATTCCTATTATCTAATTCAGGAATATGCAGCGTAATACAAACACACAGCCAAACACATGAATATACCACTGTACATGTGTCGAAACAGGATCTGCAAAGGTATAGAGGCACACACACACACACACACACACACACACACACACACACACACACGCACACACACACACACGCGCACACACACACACACATACGCACACACACGCGCGCACACACACACACACACACACACACACACACACACACACACACACACACACACACACACACACACACACACACACACACACACACACACACACACACACACACACACACACACACCTCCCAGGTGAATGACTGACATTAGCAGCTCAGCCTCCCCGTGGCTTCCTGACCTTTATTGGCACGTTGTCATTTTCCACGGCGCTAATCAAGACTAAGACGCTTCCTCCTTGTCTTCCAGTCACTCTCGAGTCTGACACGATTCACTGTCTCCATTCACGGCTCCACCGAGTGTTCTCACGTCTTTTATCTTTGTTCGTTTGTCATCTTTTGATTCTGTCTCTTGTGTACCTCATTTATCTGTCCCTCCAGTTTCACAGATTCACAGACTGGAGATTTATAATGCAGCGATGGTTACTGACAGAATCAAAGTCTCGTAAGTGAATGGCCAAATCCAAAATATAATCAAAGTAATATTCTTTTTTATAGTTGTCTGTGGGGAAAACAGACATGGTAAGATGTGATACTGCAAAGTAAAAGTCTGAGGATTCAAATATTAATTATTCCGTTTCACTCAGCCCTCTGTGTCCTTGCTCCACTGCTCTCCCACATCTATTCAGCTCTGTATTATTTTCCATGAAAATACTAAATTTAAGTAAACAAACTGGTAGGTCGAGCTGCCAGGTTCATCTTCTCTAATCGATTAATAGCGCAGGACTTAGTGAAGTACCTTTAGAAGTGAAAGCCGTTGCTGTTGTTGTCTCCCCTCATTAAGATGTTTTGGAGCATAAACCTAAAAATAAAAAGTTACATGCTGTAACTTTGAAACTCGTGTGTTAACCACTACTCAGGGTTGCAGAGGGCCTTCCCATGAACAGCCTATCCCGACCCCCAAAAATACATAAATAAAGAAAGAAATAACAGAAATCTTGATGTTCTCACCATTAAGGGTAAATTTGCAGAACTCTTAAATGGCATAATCTGTCTTAACTATGAATGTCTCATTTGCCATGCTTCACATTTATACTTCTTTCATAAATCATTGGTGTGTAAGTGCACAGTTTTTCCACCACCTCCACAACTATGAAAACCATTTATTTCTATACTATTGTTTCATGCATTTATGATGAATTCATGCATAGATCAAATTTAATTCTTGGTTACGTTAGCCACGTGCATGAAAAGTGTATAATAATCCTCGAGGAAAAGACTGATGCTTTTAAAAGCACTAAACTCAACACGTCCCACAATTAACTTTATGAAATGCCCAGACATATTTCCAAATCAGTTTGTAAAGGTTGTGACGTGTGCTTCACTTTAGTCTCTTTCGAAACACTTCTCAGCTTGTGCAAAGTTTGTGGAATCTGCCTCCAACAGTTTAAACCTTTGACTGTGAAAAAACACAGGAACAATGATCAGTTTTCAGCCTTCTAATATAGTATGTCCATCAGTTTGATGCTTAATGAATTTTTGTCGGGGTATCACATTGTCCTATCACATTTATAATTGAAACCAGCGTGGTGCATTAAAACACTGTGTATATGGAACGTTACTGTGCCAGCTTATAAGCACAACATCCATTTTTACCCCACAGAGGGTACAAGGGTTCTTTTAAAAGTCAGGTGGGAGCAACGTCGGCAATAAGCAGTTGCAAAATGAAAAGGTAAGCATTACAAATGGTTATTGTACTGAAATTAAGACTAATTAACGATAAAGTTAAAATTCACTATGAGGAAGTCAGTTAGACAAATCACCAAAAATCTTGTGAATACTTGTGAAAGGGGCAAAGAGGGTTTCTCAAAACAACTCTTAAGCACATGCACTGGATTTCTGACATTGTCCTGACTTTGTTCTTATTAAAGTAAAGTTCATAATCTGATGCCCATTCAAACTTAGCTTTAAATGTGTCATTTCATTTGCGGTGGTTTCAGTTACCTTGTGTCTTACTGGTGGTGGGACGACAATACACGTGGGTCTGTGTTTCTTTGAATTTAACAGGAAAACAACAATGAACTTTATTGTTTTTGATTCCATGTCAATTCCACAATGCAACACGATGTTTGCCACCGGTGTAAATTGCCAACGTGCGACTGCAACAGACTGAAAAGCAAACCACTCCACACTTCCCACTCTACCCACCTCTGCCTGCTACAAGCCTTGCGATTTGATTGAGGTTAAAGAAAGACTGTGGCTGCTCTGGTGACATCGACTCGCAGCAGTTGTGCAAGATGTGCAAGAGGAGTAGGACACACTCAAAAACCTTTAGAGCAAAATACTCATTCCACATTGATACTGGTTTGGAATCAGGCTACAGTTTTCTGCCAGGGCTTTACAAACCAGGGCCAAGTCCTCTAGAAGACGATGTCTCTGTGCTGTTCAGTGAGTCTGTGTCCTTAGGATAACTTTTGTAGCATATTTCAGTGAAAGATAATTAAGAAGAATTACAATCACTTTAACATTAAAACATATATAAAAAACTTGCTTTATGGAATGGAAGGATAGGGAAGTTAATAATTATGCAGTGAACGATCTGCAATAATTACAATAGCAGCATTCAGAGAGCTAACATGATAATTGATATTGTCATGTGAGGGAAAGGGAACTTAACCGGGTAATCCCCATGCATATGGCGGCACATTATACCATGTGACAACCGAGAGCTGACTCATTATGTGGCATTCCACTGCCAGGAGCAGAGGGCTTTTATTTTCAGTTCTATAAATAATTCCTAACTTCACAACAGGGAATACGATGAATCAAATTTACTCTGAAGAGTTTATGCATGTCATGGAGATGAATATACTGTATGGATAATTGTGAGCATTTGCCAATGTTAGTGACTTCAGTGACTCATTTTAAATACATATTTAACAGAAAGATGCCTATATTTAATGGTAAAAAAATACATAATTCAGCCTCTACGGCATGGAAATCCATGCATTTTACACAACGCATTACGCTATCGAATTCTCACAGGATCTAATTGGGGCTTTTAACACAGGGAAGACTATGTTAATGAGTATTATGGAGCTAAATCATTAGCCTAAAGGGGATAGAACATACCTGTAGAACATCTAAGAACCTGCACTGTTCCTTGGCATTCAGTCTGGGATTCATTGCTAACAGACCCACCACCCCTCTGATCATCCAAATCACATTGGAGTGACAGCGCAGCAATCATTCCAAAATGTGCTTTCAAATGTAATGGAATCTGATTCTTTTTCCCCCCGCACAATGGGAAACGTCACACAGAGAATTCCCAAGCTTGAAGACCTTTCGCTTCCTGCCAAAAATACTCCCTGCCTATATTGGATAATTTTCACGGGATGTCATGCCTCTGAATTCCCAGACCTCCTCGCTATTATCGGGGGTTTGAGAGCTGGACGGATTGGAAAGAAACGCTCTATCAAGTGTGACCCACTTAGCTGCTCGAGAGGCACCAAAGGACCACCGTGGCAATTATTTAAACCTCTACTTTATTATTCATAATTAGCAGATGCTGTACAGAGTGTGTGCGTGTGTGATAAAACTCTCTCAATAACAAGCCACCTCTATGCAGAGAAAATAATAGAGCAGAACAATGTGTGTGCAAATGCTTTTGTGTGTGCGCACATCGGTCTGGACCTGTGCCTACTGCACGGTTTGTGTTAGGGGTGTGGGCTTTGGACTCTGTGTTTAGCTTTTATTTAGGAGCACTGGTTCTCATGAGACCGTCCTGTTTGTTGTTTGTTCCATCAAGGGACTGTGACGAACAAGAACATTAAATCCAACTGCTGTAGAGGTTATAACAGAATTAAAAGAGAACCTCAGGTCATGTAGTCGGAGTTCCCACAAGAGACTAACCTTACACTTGTGTAAGTGTGCGTTTGTGTTGTGTGGTGGGCTTCCTTCCCTGGACCACCTGCCTCAGGTCCTTTCACAGCAGGCACGTCGAGAACGTGAAGTTGACGTCACGCCATGGGTAATGGGCCGTGTCGTGAGAGATCTGAACCCCACCAAAAGTAACACATCACGCACAACTTTTCATAAGAAGGCTGTGATATTATGTGTTACCTCATTAGTTTAGTAATAATATCACTATTTACTTCATACTTTATGATATGATCATGTAGTTGTTTGAAAGGTATTGGATGTTGTCTGGATAATCTCTGATGATGGACACGTGAATGTTTGGTTCTTCTACACGTGGGCACTAGAGTTGACGTAATGTCGATGAGTATTATGTAACCGAAGTGTGTAGCTCATATTCTATGAGTATTTTGGTAAGTGGTGTTTAATACTTCCTATACTTAATACTAACTTTCTTTGTGAGAATGACTACGGTCTCAGTTTGATGGGCCAACATGAGATCTTGAACAGGGCCACTGCAAAACTGCTGAGGAGTGTATGTAAGAGCGACTCAGTCCAAACTAGAAAACGGCCGATGTCGCAGTATGTGAGTCGATGTTTTCCATCAGGGTTCGTAATCTCCCTTTGTCAATTATCCAATTAACGCTGATTGGCAAGTCACTGTTATTTACCATGCAGTGTCCCTTTTCTTCTATGTCAGATTAGACAAAAAAAAAAGAATGACCTGTATGTTTTGGGTTGTTTTCTGTTGCACCTGTTCACAGACGGACTCCCTGACATTTTTTGTGGAATCTGCAACAATGACAATGACTTAGTTTCCTAGGAGATTGTTCAACCTCAAATCCTCTAGGAACAATATGGATTACATACTGGTTTTGGAACAGTACAGCATCCCGAGGTGAAGCACGGTGGTGGTGTGGTGATTCTTTGCTGCGTCACGGCGACTTGCCCTAACTGAGGAAAACATGAACTCTGTTCTCCAACAAATAATTGTGAAGGAGGTTGTTCATCAGTCTGAGAGTTGAATATTGGTTGCAGGACAATGATCCCGAGCAGCTCAGAGTGGAGGCATATCCAAAGTCAGGACTGGAACTAGCTTCAGACACACGCAAAAAGAGAAAAAAGTAAAGGTGGTTTGTTGTAATATCAAATTAGTCTTTAAATAATAATTTATCTTTTTTTTTAATGTCTAGACTTGCAAGTCGACACTTAATCAATGTAACCCTGCAGTCCACTGTTGGTAAGGTGTGCATGACGTGTATTTGCATGACTGGTCGCTGTCTGGATGGGTTGTGTGTAAAGGAAAAAACCACGTGTTAACTCCCATGTGTCTGGTCATGACTGCGTGTGTGTGTGTGTGTGTGTGTGTGTGTGTGTGTGTGTGTAATGAGATTCTCTTCACCAGCTGCCACTCCAATGCAAAACGCAGCAGCCGTGTCTCGGTGGAGTTTACATCGACTTCCTCTTATTATTGTTTCCTCTGTTGTCTCTCAGGCCTCGGTAATTAGTGACTGCTTTAATGAGACCAATATCACAACTCCGACTTGCAGCACCCCACTCAAAACGATAAGAGGCTGATAAGTGTGTGTGTGGCAGGCCATGATTAGGTAATGCCAGTGTGTGCGCGCGATGGAGAGCGAGTGTCAAGGCGACGAGAGGGTGTTATATGTGAAGCCTTGATCATCAAGTGCTGCGTAATTGAGTGTGCGAGTGTGTGAGAAAGACAGAATGGGAGGAAGTGGGAGTGTGTGAGAGGCACGCAGAGTTTGCTGCAGTGTTGACTTTAAAGGAAATAGCCATCTATAGTCCTGGAGTGCTATGTACCACCGTCCTTTTTTCCTAGACTACCTTACTTGGTCCTCTTCGGTTTTTTGTTCGCGATCATTGCAGTTTTCCAACGTGCCTTTCAGATAAGACGTGTGGGTGGTGAGTGCAACAGCAACAACAACAGGTTAAGTGGTAATATTCACAGCGAAGCAAAAGGTTTAACAGTTATGGAAACAGGAGGAGCTGTGCCTCATGCTAAACAGACTCTGTGCATGTGAAATCAGGGATCTTTCCTTCCTTTTGTTCCTAGGTGCATTTTACTTGTTTTTATAAAAACGCGAGTGGAAACATCGTAATGTTCAGACAACACATGTTATTAATGAAGTTTTTTATCTAAGTTGCTTCAAACCAATTATTCTGGATTGGTTGTGGGTGAAGCAAACATGGAGCACGGGCAAAGAGCCCTGATAGAAAGTCAAGGAAGTTTGAATATGTCGAGCAGCTAAGGCAAGATTATTGTATCTTGCAGAAAGTGGCACAAGCTCTATGTCGGCCTTGACTCTCAGACTTTAGAGCTTTTGGGCTAAAGCACGGATAGTTGTTAGTGACTGGCTCATTAATGTTCCCCAGAGTAGGAAGACAAAACCCCGAGCACATTACGATGCCATTAGCATCGTCAGGACAAGGCCCGGTACCTGCCTGGCATGTAGCGAGACGTCTGCCTGAGGCTCTGAATAATGCCAGCGCACGAGTCCATGTTGCTGACTGGCTCATTGGTTGGACAGGACCCCGAGCCAACCAATGTCCGTCTCTCCCTCCTTCTGAAATGCACCGCTAATAAAATGACCAGTGTGTTTGGCCAAAAAGTGCCACCATATTCACTTTACACCAGCTCAGAACTGGATTTATTAATCTGTCATTAAAACGGTGGTCCGGGCCGTGTGACCGTCTGTGAGCAGAACAGATAGAAGTGTGCAACAGCTGTAAAACAGCTGTCTAGAGAGTGAGATTCATATAAAGAAAAGAGTCGGGAGACTTGAATCGTAAAAAAGTTGGGCATCCAGGGGTGATCTGCCTGTGTCTCTGTAGATTTATACATTTAATAAAATGTAATTCTGCGCTCCGTCCTTCATGAAACGCTGCATGACTGATGTTAAAAAGACTCTATGCCTAAAACACCATACACTGGCCCGTAGAGTCCACAGCACCACAGCACAGCTACAGCGTCAGGGAGCGAAGATGCAGATGAGAGCAGGGCTCACATGAGTGTGAACACATCTGTTCATTAGCTGGTATATAAATGCGGCGGTGGCAACCTGTTACATCATGCACAGAGATGTAAATCATAAAGAAAAATTAAGTCTTTTTTTATAGTGGACCCATCCAGATTTTGTGTAAATTTTACACGAAATGCAAATGAATCCACATTTCTATTATCTATGTATCTACTCCCATTACGTCAATTGATGAGACAAACTGCTGGTGGTGTGATGATTTCTCCGGTCATGCACATCCTTAATCTCAGCACGTTTTCTCTCTGTTTGTTGCACATCTGCCCCACCGCAGGCTTCCTGTCTTTGTCTCAGTTGGTTGGATTGGCCACACCCACACTCACCTGCGACTTGTTTCGGTTCCCTGTCAGTATATAAACCCCCCTTGTAGTGGGTGGTGTGAGTCGAACTGTAGGAGCTGGTCCGTGTGTCTCTTAAAAACAGTCTATGACCTTTTTCTTGTAGTTGCTTGTGGAAACTTTCAGCTTCTGTGTGATGGTCCTCTAAGAGTGTGGTGACCTTCTTGTGTTAGTCCTAAGTGTTCAGGACAACTGTGTGTCTTCCTTTGTCGTCAGTGGTGATGTTTTCATGCCTGTTGAGAGCTGTCAGGGCCATTCTCTCCTGGGCGGTGAGGTTGGGTGGTTGCGGTTGAGCCTGCAATCTGGTATTTTGAAAATGACTTTAGTCGGAAGATCCTAAACAATTAAGTATAATGGCCATAAAAGGGAAAAATAAACTTGCACCACGTCTTAATTCAAAGCTTTGAAAGGCAGTTTGGCAAAGACTTGGATTTGCTTTATGGGTTGTAGGGTGATGTAGGTTTTGCTTCATTGTCACAGACCCTTTTCACAGAGCTGGAATTTGGATACGTGCATGACAAACCACAAAAGTTTTCATTGTGTTTTAACATGTCTGAAATGCTGAACTATGAGTTCCAAATGGGTTCTAGCTGTAATTGTCAGAGTGCACATGTGGGCAGTGCCTCATTTACTCCAAGCTGTGAGAAGGTCAGCACCCTGCTGTTCCTGAGCACCACGACTGTCTGGAAGGAGATTTGTCCTCTTCAAAAGGGCTTGACGTTTGTGACACAACCGCTCTGAGCCTGCCTGGTGACAGTAACCACAATTTAAGAAGGAAAAAAATAAAGTATTCATTTTTCAGCTGACTTTTTTCATCGCTTTTTTCAACATTGTGAGAAGGAAAAAGAACACGTCATCAGTTATTAACATTTTATGTGCAGTAGGAATGAACCTCACAGGTATAGTGTTTCAAAGTATTCTAATTCATCAACAATTTGATAAAACCTCAAAAACTTCGTAAACATGGCCTCAAAGTTACTGTCCTCACAGGCGAGGCTAATATCAAGGGTTTCCAACGACTGGCACCAGATATGCACCCAAGATCCAGACATGGTCCAGATGAGATGTGTTCTAACTTGACGAAATACTCTAAGTAATTGGGCAAAGGGAAGTTCCCAATTATTTGTTAAACCACGGAAGTGACAGTGTTTTTCTGGATGGTCATGACGGATGACACTGCCCATTACATAGCAAATGTATTTAGAAGTACGAGTTCTTCACCTTCGGGTCTTTGTATTTGCCAATTTTGTGTTAGTCGCAAGAAATTCACGTCATAAACACTCATGGTGAATCCTGCAAGTTTTACGTCCTCTATTATTCACAAATAATCTAGACTTTGCACTAAGTTGGCTGGGTAAAGTCCACAAAATGTCATAGCCATCACACTTGGGTGTTTGCGTTCACACCCTCCAGATGAAGCCTGGATTATATCTGAATTCCAGTGCATGTCTGAAAGGGGCTTTAGGCTACCAGATCCTAGAAATATGGCTGAAATAGTTTATATCAACTATCATCTTGTATGCTTCACTTGCTCATACGAGAACACAAAATGATGTAATGAAACATTCTAGACGTGTGATGGATTCTCACATAAGGCACAAAATGCCAGTGTGTGGTCAAGAAAAAAGTTTATTTTCTAGACTACAGTTTATGTAAAGTATTGGCTTTCAATGTGCATTTTTAGTAAGTGCATATCTTTGATGGTGTCCTCAGTGCATCACACACTGAAGCTGTGGCTCCTGACATCGCCAAATTACCCTGCCAGGCCTCAGCCCTGTTTAAGCATAACAGCTTTGGCACTGTCACAGTTTAGCTTTGAACATTCTTGTTCTTTTGGACACTCTGATCAAACAAATACTGAGTCTACAACACAAGATTCAGGGCGCCAACAAGTTCAGACCTGACCCAGGGTTGGACAACATTTTACATTATTAGACAAAGCACTTAGGGTAGATGAGATACAGTAGGGTTAATGCTCCTAGTGCTTGGACTAGAAGGTTTAATTATAATTGGCATCATCAAGCTGTAATTAAAACCTCTTCTGATTTGGAGTCATTAAGCTGCAGGAAATTAATGGGTATCCAGTTCTTCATTTCTGCAGGGCAGGATGAATAAATGACACGTCAGTGGTACCAGGTTTTATTGGAGCTACAGCAGCATATCATCCATGGAACAATCAAAATCTATAGAAGGTCTGCATGTGCAGTATATTATAAATAAAAGGGGACCCAGACTGAACCCCTGTGGGCCGCCTCGAAGGAGAGGGGCATGTGAGGAAGTGTCATCTTCAAGCATAACAGAGAGAGACCTTACAGACAGATAAGAGACCAATCCAGACCCGAATCACTGATACCAACATACGTTTTATGAGCAGCTTATTGAGAAATTGTGTTCCACGCTGAGCTAAAGTCTACAAGAAGAACCAAGGCCTGCATCAGCTGCAAGCAGAAAATCTTTTCTGACAAATGTCACATAGAAAAATTCAAACGTTGGAATATTGTTTAGAAATTGTATCAGTGGAGACTCGGGTTTCTAAAGTCCAAGAATAGAAATTTAGCGATGAGAAAACTGCTTTAAAAAAAGAAGGATTATAACCATTTTCATTTCTTATTGAGGAAATATTTAGGTAGCAGTAAACTACAATTCTTTTGCGATAAATGATGGGGTTGTTACGCCTTTTGTGTGTGTGTTGGGAAAGTTTGTGTGTGTGTGGGGGGGGTTGTTATAAGAGTAAAACTGCTTACTCACTGATGTACAAGAAAATATATATTTTACTCCCCTTTTGATTCATTACAGCTTTAACTTAGAGAGGTCATGCCCATCGTTTGAATCGCGAGGAATTATGCCATTTCTGCTTTAATTTAATAGATAGTCGTTCTACTGTCTTTACAAACTGGGAGTCAAAGCTCCTTTCGTCCTCACTGTATGATTGAGGCTAAAACACCAAAGCATCATTTTTCTGCCAGTTTTCTCCCTTCTCTGCTCTTTCCTCCATCCATCTTAGCACCACCGGGCTCTGCTGGCTGCTCTCGAAACAAATGCCCCTCTAACTCTCTTAAAGTTACGCAGAATAAATTGGAAAAATACTTTTTGACATGTTGAGTAATGCATCAAATCGTGGTCTCTCTCCCCCCCCAGCAGCCTGGCCGTTCTATTTCATCTGCAAACCTTCTTCAGGCAAATGGATTGCTTCTATAATGCTCTCTTTATCAGGCTGATTGAGTAAGTGCAGCAGTTCTCGGTAAGCAGGGGAAGACCAACATACTTTCTGTGTCGAGCGCTCACAAAAAGACAAATACGTAGGTTCAGCTACCATTGCGCACACACACACACACACACACACACACACACACACACACACACACACACACACACACACACACACACACACACACACACACTAACATACCAAGTCTAAGCTCTGAAGCTGGCCCCAAATCATGCTCACGCTGACTCAGACAAGGACGACACACTGAGTCTCCCTCATACCCACAACAGGAGCTGTCATTCACACACACACACACACACACACACACACACCCTCAGACACCACATGAGCATTTCAATGGGCTTAAAGGCTTTGTGTGTCATGTTACTGTTCAGCCCTGTGATCTGAGGCTGCTCACCAAGGACGTATGGAACGAGTAAAGACGCAGTTTGTGCTTGTGTGTGTTTAAAACACTGTAAAATTATTCTGCAGCTCAGCCGTCTCATGCTTGTTCTCCGTAGACGTATGTAACACAAACCGTTACGTGCAGCGTTTGTCGATGGACCTGCATGAGCGCGTGGCACCACTTGAAAATGAGAACTGTCCACTGCCGGGGTAAGACGAGGTCATAGCGAGGAAGAGACGTCTGCTGAACAGATCAAAAGCCCAATATTTCAATGCATTCTGCGCATTTTGACTTTATTCCTTTGTGCCTAAGCAAAGAAACTATTGGTGGAAATACGCACGAGAATCTACTTGAGCAGAATATTTTGCTGCCTTTCCAGCCTCTAGCTTTTCCAAAATTAATTTTCTGACACTTGTTAAGAGTTGTGAAAAAGGTTTTTCTGCCAAACGAAAGTTGTTCACATCCAGCTCACAAATTCTTTCTGTTGTCGTGCCTTTTTGCAACTGTTGTTCCCCATTAGTTCCACTCTTACAGCGTCCTGACGCAGATCAGATTTCTCTTCACTGAGCTATTGTTTCTTGTGTGGGACTTGGTGGACTTATTCAAAAACAAGCATTATCTATTAAAGGGTCTCGATATTTCTTCTGGACAGTCGGGATTGTAGCATTTCTCCATGTGTTCCTACCATAAATTATATCTTTAGCAGTGATAAAGAAAAGCACAGCTGTGACTGTTGGGAATAAATGTTGCTAGTAAACCAAATGAATGGACCGAATAGAATTTTTACTTGATTATAAAAAAAATTAAATTGTTCCCTTACGGTCCCATGACATACGTCATTTGTAGCAACAGGTTCATCTTAATGCATACACCAAACCATCAATGAGAATAAAACCTTGTTCAGATTTTTTATTAATACTATTTTATTATAGTTTCTTTAATAATTCTTAAAAATTTAGTTGCTTTAATATTTTTTAGTAATTTTATTCAAGGATGGAACTTCACAAGAATCAATGTGGTGAGACAACAATAATCGAATGATCATCTGTTGATCTGTTATTTTTAATTGCTTATCCCGTTCAGGTTTGGAGGATGATCTTAACCCAGCTGTCATTGGGCAAATCAGGGAGGAAAGCTGCAAAAGCACATCACTGGGCATGACAAGGGACATACATGGACATGTCTCCAGTCCATTTCAAGGCCGACACAGAGAGACATACACAGACAGTCACACCTGCATTCGATTTTGGAGTCACCTGTTAAACCCAACAACTGGCAGGTAGATTCAAACTCAGGACCTTCTAGCAGTGAAGCAGTTGGAAGGTCGGCATGGGCAGTTCCCCAGCACTGTGCTGCCCATGTATAGAAACAATATTTACTTCTGCCCAAATTATGCATAGATATCAACAATGTGGCAGACTTTCAACATCCAGTGTCAGGCACTCTGAGATGCTTCGATTAAACCGTGAGAGACAGATAATGTGCACAGTCCATGAGGTTTTGAATTACACATCAAGAGCAGCACTGGAATTCTTTGGTAACAACTTGTCAGTTCGATAATGTCACAGCTAAGCTTTCAATCTCAATCAGTAGATTCATGATTTCATTTTAGAGTTTTTCCGCTCCAGCTGGTTGTTTCCTCTCTAATCTTGTGTGTTGGGTTTTGCTGCTTCCCAGCCATAATGCTGACGTCCCCTCATTGCTACCTCTCTGAATCATTTTTCATTAAACAATGTCGGGTCCTTCCGATTGAAAATTTTAAGAAGTCGGATATTTATAAAGAGCCAGACAAAACATCTGTAAGTTCGCCTTCAGTATGTCAGGCTCCTGGACTTCGGGAACCTAGAGATAACGCCATGTACCCCCACACTCTTCCCATTCCAAAGCAAAAACCAAATGTAGCCATTTATTGGTGTCTTTCTTCACTTGCTGCCAAGATATCGGCTTCGAGTTCATCTGAACAGGCCTAGGTTTCACAATGAGTGAGTATGAATAAATTGAGAGACCATATCGTCATCAAACTGTATCTGTATTAGGCTGCAGAGTGTCATTTCGTAAGCTTTTGGTTGGTGGTCTGCCGCGGAACAAATACACAAACTAAAAGAGAGGATATGGAGAGTTTGAAGACTATAGCTACACAGACCCTCAATATTTACGTGCTATGTATCACATATTGAATATCATTATACATTATAAATATTTTTTGTGGTCGATAATTTGCCAAAACAAAAGGCCCAGGGTAGGATGTACTTCCTGTGTAACTTTAATTGACATACGCCATTGTCTCATACACATTTTACAGTGTGGAGTGGAGTCTCCTACACTCACCCTCCAGGACGTGGACACCTCACAGCTGGCAGAGCCTTCACCTCACAGCTCTGCCAGCTCTTAATGCCAATCTGGCATCTGACCATCTTCAAAAGCTTAGATATATTTGCATTCTGTTATTTGAGGTGACTCCTATACTGTCTATATGTTGTACACAGCTGTACATTCTACAGTGTTCTGTCCTTGACAGTGACTGGAAACAAACTACTTGTGTGTGTTTACACACTGTAAAGGATCATTTTCGATTCCACTGCAGACTGACTCAGCTGTGAGTGAAGAAGTCAGATCCTGAGAAAATGCAGTTGTTTAAACAGTTCTAATGACGATTCTGATGCAAACGTTACTTGTGAACAATTTGTAGCTATAGAAAGCAGGTGTTTGACATCAATTCTCCGAACAGATTTTCATTCTAAGGGCCCAGTTACTGTTCCACAAGGTGGAATAAACAATTAACGGCTGTATTACATGAAATAACACACTTGTCTGTACTTGTCGAGATCTTCTCGTCTTTAATGAGCAAATAATGCTGAAAAGTCTGTTTTCACCTCAAAGAGTTGAACCTCTTCACCATCCTCAGTATAGATGATGAATACAGTGCAAAGAAAAGTCAGCAAACTGGATTAAATCCGGATTGTTCCTTTCCACTTGTGCCGGTTATCTAATTTGCCACGTGAGATTTTTGAACTTTGCATAGTTACTTCCCAAAAAAGAGTTTATTGCAAATGTTCAGTGCTGAAAACAACCTAATGTTTTCAGCGCAGCCCTCGGTTATATCAGTAAAATAAGCCTCCACCTCCTGACAAACACACACACACTAATCAGATGAAACAAAATTTGCCCTGCTTTTTTCCAGCATTGTAGCATGACATTTCCTTAGCTGAATATTTTTAGACCTTTGTCTGCTTATTTATTCTGTTCTTGCATTCACAAACTTGGAGGCACTTTAGCATCATATTAATTAATGAATCAGCAAAACTCTTGTAAATAAAATGATTCGAAATGGAACTTGCAGCAAATGGGATAAAGAGCTACTTTTGGAAGAATTCTGCTGTTGAAAGCTTGAGTCTCTTCATAAAACCTGTTGATCTGACAAGGTTTTACTTAAATTCCCTGAAAACATTTTCATTCTCCTCTCAGTGCTGTTTTTAGCTGCAGCAGGACGATGCTGTCGGAGAAACGCTTTGAAATGAACAGTGCTCACTGCTTCATAATTATTGGAACTACCCATGAACATTGTGGAGCACTTAGCAGTCTAAGAGCGTCCCTCAACTCTTGGTGGAAACCAAACAGCACTTTAACAAAACTTTGCCGAAACGATAACTAAAGTCTTTGTTTTGTTTTTTTTTGTTGTTTTTTTTTTTCAAATTTGTCGTGATTTTTTTATTGAGTTATCAGTCTTTATGAACCCGTCCGTATGGTTTTGTATGTCACCCACAATCTACTGGCATCTTTGTAATGAGCAAGTCATGTTGAAAATCGCCACTGGTCATGTTACTAGTTCCATTACGTGCCGTGATTTAGTGTCACCAAAGTCTGCTCAGGCAGAAGGAAAAAAACAGTTGGTGCCCGTCTGATGTTGTTAATCAACATTAATTTAGTCGACGTTGTTTCCATTATCTTGCATAATTATTATTATAATGACCGACGGACTCATAGATGTGGTACTGATTTATTTTGAAAAATCCCCAAACATTAACAGGCCTCCTCCAGCTCAGATAATGGAACCACATAACATCTCCTACCGTGCATACGCAGGACTGCAGCCCTTTAAAGTCATCAAATACATTTACTAAGCAAATAATTGAGAGGTAAAACAGAAATGATTTTTTTTCATGATAAATACTAAAAAATTGCTGCTCGCTGTAAAAGTATGTCTCTCAAAACTACAACCCAAGCCAGTGCTCGCAGTGTAATTTTGGATCCTGATTTAAATTTTAATAGTCATACAAAATTTAATAAGCCTGCTATCATCTAAAACTATAGTTAGAATCAAAGGTTTCCTAACTAACCAAGACACAGAAAATCTTGTTGATGCTTTTGTTTTCAGCAGTTTGGATTATTGTTATTGTTTATTGACAGGTCTCAGTAAAAAAAAACTCAAGCAGACAATCAAGTCCTCAAAACACCAAGAAACTGGAACATGTCACACCAATCCATAAATCTGACATATATTTTCCAAAATCAGAACCAAGCAAGGTGCATCGGCTTTCAGTTTAGAGACCATTCATCTGTGGAATGAGTTGCCCGAATATCTGAAGTCTAAAAGTCTAAAAACATGAGCTACTACTGATACTCGTTACTCTAACAGTACAAATAAGTTTGAGTTTGTAGCAATTTCCTAGTTTAGTTTTGGTATTGAAATACAGTTTTAGTGTGTGTGTGGATCGGACCGGCACCAAGGTTGCCCTTGGTGACTGGGAGGGGCCACACCTGGTTGGGTGGGATTCGATCCTGCTGCTTCTGCATCACATTTTTAAAAATAGAGCCCTACATGGTCCAAATGGCTGTTGACTCGTCTTTGCTTCAGGCCACTGAACAAACTTGTGGTGAGTTAGAGAATCTAAGTTGGAGTGTCTGACCTTTGTATTTTTTAATTATCTTACACACTAAGAAAAGTCCAACGTAAAGACAAGATTATCCAGGTTCCAGATTAATGGATTTTACCAATGACTAGAGGCAATCGCCAAAACACAAAGCTTAGGAAGCGCAACACTTCAGTATCTGATCTCTTGTACTTTCTGCGCCCAGTAAATTAACAACACAAACATATTTTGTCACGTGTTGGTGAGCTCACAGTATTTCTACATCTTTTAATCTCTGCAGCAATATGCGTGTTTGGTGTGTGTGTATGCGAGAGCTTTCATAAGTCTCTTGGATACTTTCCTTTGTCTATTTATTTGTGCAACAAACAACGAGCTAAATACCAGACGCATTCATCTCCTAATAAGCCGACACTAACACGGGGATTTTCATGAGATGCAAAATAATTGCCTGTTCAAGTGCTTTTTCATAAGTTGCACGTCTAATTTGGCAACTCATGAAGTGTGTCACGGAGAAAGGGAGAGGAGAGAGGATCACAGCTTTTGCCTCCAGTCTACACTTCACCCAGAAAAGCCTTCCTCTTCTTCTGCACTTCCTACTTTATTTCTGCTTCGCTTTGTGTTTTCCGCTTTGAAATGTGTATTTCAAAACTCACCTTCAATCAGATGTTTTTACCTCAGAGGCCTACCCTCCTCTACACCTTCCCACACTCGTACTACCTCCACTGACATCCCTTTCAACAGCAACACAACTTTTTCTCCTTTGACTTACAAACGCTCCGGAAAGATGTTTTTTTTTGTGCTTAGTCGACAGTGTAACAAGCCCCGTATCACGAGGAGCTGGCGCCAATGAGCGTCAGCACGTCGTCTAAACTGTTGCGGATAAAGTATTATACAGCTGTGGAGGTGGTGGTGGGGGGAGCTGCAAAGCACATCATCTTCACTTGATCATCCCTCCAAATCCCCCTGGTGCGATGGCAGCAAGCAGGCACGCTGGGGAATTTTGAGAGGTCAAGACATGAAAAGGGCAAATAAAAGAGAAGTGTCAGAGGGATGAGGAACGGAGCAGAGGAAATGAAACCAGGGAGAGAGAGAGCGAACAGGGATATGAAAGAGACAAGAGCAGTGGAAGAAGTGCCGGGATGATAACGTCGGGGGAAAATTGATGCCGAGAATAACAATCCGGTTTATTTGTGCTTTGTCGGCTGTGAGACGCCGAGAAAGCGGCAATCTGAAATCACCGTGAAGGCAGGCGCTGCATAAACATGACAGCAGGGGGCTGAATACATCACCGGTGGGGGAAACTTCACATGTATAAATGCTCGGTGAGGCCTTTGGCAGCCAGCTGCACGGCATTAACATTAGCACCGACTGCGGCGCGTAAGCACTGACGGCTTTATCATGTTAACACATGCTACGGATGCAACAAAGGAAAGTGCACGGAGCAGTTGAGCCTGGCAGAGACGCGCACACAGACGCTGTGTTTAAGTTTAAGCAGGAATGGGATCAGAGGGATCAAGGGCGAACGTATTGGATGCATGCGGACGAGCGACTGCTCACAGGAGCTTCAGCGCGTGCTGGTACGGTCGGGATTCCCAACACGCTGATTCGATGCAACAGAAGATCCAACGACCAGGGTGAAACGCACCGAGGTAGAGACAAGATGTGTGAGGTGCATGCAGTGTTCTGCGAGAAACAGGAAGTTAGTTAGTGCATCTTGGCCGCTGATTTGGTCACTTATCGGCAGCATCAGCAGCTGCACCAGTGGCTGTGACACACAGCTCATGGAAGCAATTATGGTACTTTACAACTCTTAGTGCGTGATTGCTGCAATTTGTGTCAAAATCCAGGCTGCTTTTCCTCAGTTACAGCTCAATCAAATCTTAATACATAGACACGATTCAGAATTTTCCAAGGACTTCACGTCTCTGACCATGTATAAATCTGCAAAGAAAAGATGCTGTATAAACAAGTGATTGCTTTTCTTCTGTGTGTGTGTGTGTATTTCATTTTCCTAAACTGCTGCCTTTGTTTCACGTTTCATTTAGTTTGAAGATTTGAAACAAAACACAAGTTGGAAATGGAATTTATTGAAGCAAAGAGCTGATGTAAAAAGTTTTCAGTCCTTAACTGCTCCATCCCAAAGAGTCCGTCAGTCAGGACGGTTACAAAGCGTTTTTTAAGGCTCTGAAGGAACCTTTACTCGGAGCGATGAACACTGATAAGTCACACTAATAAAACCACCTGGTGTTTGTGGTGAACCGGGGTCAGCAAAGCAAAAATGAAAAGCTGGCCATGACTGACAGGTGTGTTGTGTATGCGGCGGTGTAGCTGGCGACAGGTCACTGTGCCCATGTTGACCCACTTCATGCTTTTCCTGTCGTGACTGATCGATGGTAAGTGGCAGCACGGAACATCTGGATGCACCGAAGCACAATGGGCAGATGGGAGTCGGGTTCTGGACTGTGCAGACATGGACAAATTTGTTGTTACACTCCCACAACAAAAAGAACAACCCACAAATTCCTCTAAGGTAACGTAAGAAATTTAAATCAGTGTTTTGATTTTCAATTCAATAAAAGGTAAATGGTCACTTATCCAAAGCTCTCACCCATTCACACATGATGGTTGTCAACACGAAGCCATGAGGGGCCGGGAATCAAAGTCACCAACTCATCCACCCAGCGTGAATAAATGAACCACAGAGAGATAATCTTGATGTTTTATGTTTTTATTTCTTTTAATAGTATTTGTTTTTTCTTATCGAGTTCTTTGTTCTAACAGATATTTTACTCGTAACATCACCGGTTTTGTGGTTTACCTGAATGTCCCACTGCTGCCCACCGGACACTTAAGAGCCTCCCAGTAACTAACATCACCTCCCAAATATTCCACATCATAACACATCAACGCATCCTCACGTATACAATTGAAATGGAAATGAGAACTGTACGGTTTCAAAACTACAGTGCAGTGCTTGATGTGAGTAAACACTAGATGAAGATGAATTTTATAGAAGGTAGTGTCTAACAGAAAATATTCATAACTCCATGCTGATCATATGTCATTAGGTGTTCGACTGAAGCATTTCCATCATTTATTAAATCCATTTTCAACTGAAATAACCTAAACCTTTTCTGCTTCAGCACTGAAAGCAGTTTGTGATGTTGGGCAAAATGCATCGACTTCCACTTTGTGCAGATTTTTTCCTCTGAATAAAACACTTCAATAAAAAGGCAAATTGGTGAGAGAGAGAAAAGCGAAGCGTGAGGTGCACAGGATGGTGTGACGACGCGCTGAAATGCTACTTCTATACGCAATCATGTAAGCAGAACCAGAACACAGTCATGTACTGACCGCTGGCCCTCTTTCATCTAACTGTTCCTCTTTTTCTTATAGAGACGTTTAGCAAAGTCAAGATGACAAGTTCCACATCCATGGTCACGTTAGTCCCGTTTGGTTTGGTTCAAAAAAGGCCACCGACCTGCCGAGATCCAGTCTCTTCAAGCCCAGTTGTTTTTTGGAACATGGAACCTTTTTGTTAGATTACATTCATTATTAGTACAAATAGTTAATAAGTTAATAAAATGTCAAATTTGGTCGCAAACCCAGAATCCAGTCATGGTCTGGTGAGTAACTTGTTTTTCCATCATTGTCTTGCTGGTTGAAGCTCCTCCACTGTAGTTTTGAGGCATTTCTCTGTAAATTTACAGACCTAATATTTCTATTTACCTCCGAATTCATTCTGCTGCCACAGTCCTGAGTTATATGATTAATAAAGATCGGTGAGCTTGTTCCAGAAGAAGCCCTGCAGCCCAAACCAGGACAACACTGGTGCTTCACCGATGAATTTGTATGGTGTGGATCATCCTCCACACTTGGCTGTGGGTTCATAAACTGCCTTAAATCTGCATTTTATTTTATTTTTTTACTATTTTTAAAAACGTTGAGTCTTAAAATGTCATGTATTGTGATCGGAGAGGTCCTAAGTGTCTTTATTCACATCGACCCACTCTTCACGTCGTCATTTCAGTCTTCGTGTCTTTTCGTTGTTTCTTGTCTTGTGTGTGTCGCAGTTCCCCTCCTCGCCTGCCGAGGTTCCATCTCTTCTAGCCTTCTTGATTCCCCTCGGTTTACACCAGTCATCATGCCTGATCAGTATCACTCATTCATACGTGTTTATAAGACCTGCCTGTGGTTCTGTGATTTATGCATATGTAGGGAGTGTGTCTCCCATTATTCTGCTCATAGTTTCCTGTTCTCATCTGTTTCCTGACCAACAGCCTTTGTTAGTCAGTTCAGTCATTAGTATCTTGTTACCACCTTATCTTGAGTGAATTTTTGTTAGAATTTTTGTGCTTTTGTTTAGTTTTTTACTCACCTGCTCCCTTTGTAGTGAGCATTTCATTTTTTTCTGCGTTTTATTGGCGTTTTCCTGCCTCGCTTTTGTCTTCCCAAATGATTCATTTCTTGAATAAAATGTTGTTAAACGGCCCCCTGGTCTCGTGGTGACTTCTGCTTTGGATCTCGGGGTGAGTTAGATCCTTACACCAACACGCTGCCAATGAAGCACAGAGGGAATCAGGATTAACTGGAAAGAAACATCCATGGAATCAAAACAGTCACCTGTCAAATGAAAGGTCAGAAAGTAAGTAATTAGTTCAACGTTAGAGTCATTAACGTTGTCATGAGCTTTCAGTTTATCGTGACGTTATGAACTCCACCGCTCTGAGCCGGAAACATTGTAAATCTGCTAAATTTCCTTATTAGACTATAGCTACAGTAGCTACCTGCACATCTGGGTTATGTTACTGCCATCATAATTCAGTTGTCAGTTTCAGTTAGTAATGAGGACAAGAGCAAACACCAGGGTGATACAAACAACATTTTTAAAAAGTGAACATGTTATGATTAAACTCATGATTTTACATTTAGTCATTAGACGCTTTTATCCAAAGCGACTTACAGAGGAAGTTGGTCCACACACATACAGGATGGTGATGGCTGCCGTGCAGGGTGCTCATCTGGCCCAACTAGGGGTTCAGCGTCCGGGGACCGAACCCTGTGGTCCGTGGACAACGAAACAGGGAGACTTCCTGTTTAAATCACAGTCTGTGGTAGTCGTAGATCTTCAGAACAGCAGTTAAGACTTTAAACTAGGCTACGATGGAGTTGGACATGTCTCCTGCAGACAGTTTTTTTTTTGCAGCACGGCGCTCCGGAACCGAGCAGCCCGGGATGGAGAGTCTCCGTGTGCCGTGGAGCAGCTGAATTATGCTGAGCACTCTGAGAATCACCGCAGAGCCATCTGCCTCCAAGGTTTACAGCCACTTTTTCACGTTCTACTTTCTTTCCATGCCCCGGTCTCCCTGCTCACATCCCATACATCCTTCATCCGCTCTTTCTACAGTCATTCTTCCCCCCTCCTCTTTGCCATCTTCCATCGCCTCTGTTCTGTTTTGGCCCCCCTCATTCTGCTCAGGTGAACCATCAGCTCCCTGACTTTCCTCTTTTTGCTCTCGGGGTTCGTCGCCCCTTTGAACCGTTCCTTCCTGAGTTTTATCTCGCTCCCTCTCTCTGTCTATTTTTCTTTCTCTCTGACCTGGTTCTGCTGGATCCTGCTGGAAGGGCTGATGTTGTTCGCACTAGCACAAGTCAACACACACAAACATAAAGTTGGAAAAAGAGGCACAACAATACGAAAAAACCTAATTCAAATGGTGGCCACATGCATAATAAACTATAAATACACACATAATTGCATCAGTACACATGCAAACACTTGCACAGTCATGAGCTAATGGGATTACACACTCTCTTTGGCTTTTTTCTGAAGGTAAAATACATTTGCTTTGTTTAAAGTAAAATACATATTTGCTAACCAGTTTAAGCTGCTTTGTGCAAGGCCAGAGAAACTTGGTGTGGAGGGATTTTGTTGCAGTCTGGATGGTTGGCCCACAAAACACATTTCCTCAGTCTTCACAAAGAAAATAGCTGTAAAAAGACGAATGATGAATGTCTCCACAATGACCTGAGCCACCAGAGGCAACACATTTTCTCAGAGAGGTGCATCAGTTTAGCTGCACACTTCCTATAAAAACATGTTCACCTCGCTTGGAAGTTTTCGCCTTTTACAGCATTGAAAAACTAAGCAAAAACAGATCTCAGCGAGCACAAACAGATGAAAACGGAAAGTAGGTGACTGCCTTTGTAATAAAACAGTGAAATGGAGATCATCTTTAGAATAAATACACCTCGAGCTGAAGGTCCAGTTACTGGCGCTACTCTAAGCAAAAATATAGCAGACAAAACACTAATCAAGCCCTCAGTCTAAAGACGGATACAAGAACGTTTCCAAGTCACTGAATATGCGTTGGACTGCAGTAAATCCATCACTGAGAGGATAATTGTCGCCTTCGAGCTGAAAGCAATGATCTGTTAGACCTTCACAATCTCGCCTCTGCACAGAAACAGAACTCGGCATCCTTCACCTCACTGCTGCCTCCCTCAGCATCACCACTGCTTCCACCTACAGGCCACGTATTGACACCTGCACCTCGTCCAGGACTCCAAGGACCTGGTCCTCTTCTGTCCCTCCTAGGGATCATCGACTCTCATTATGGTCTGTGCATTCCATATCTATTCCAGACACGTCATGAAAGACAACTTCCTGAAATACACAGTTAAAAAATTGTTTTTAATCACTGGTTCCAAATCACTCACAAATTCTGCCCCTCTCCATGTCCCCGTTTCATCATCTCTTTTAAACCACATTTGCCTTTTTTCCCCTTTTCGGCCCATAATATTTCCAATGCACTGCTGAATTGCCAATCCGTGCTTTCATGACCTTTAGTGTCTCTGCTTCACGAGTCCTCTGAGACGTGGTACATCCAGAGATTTGCCGTCCACTTGCTGACTCGCTCCTGCTCCTGTGAATACACCATCCCTTTCCTAATGAACCTGGCTCCCTGTTCCACAGGGGATTCAATCTAAAGCACTTCCATGACCAAGCTCCCTCCTAAATCATTGCCCTGCCACGCTCCTCTGATGCCAAACTCCTGTCTCCACCATCCAGGTCCAAGCACCACACAGGGGATTACACGACTTCCTGCATAAGCAGCACTTATACCACATCTGTACTGAAGTGTAATAATAATCCAAATGGTTGTAAAAATTCTGAAGAAAAACAAGACGAAAGCAGATTTGCTTTTCTGACCTACATCTGCAGCCCTGCTTTAACTTGTTTAAATCTCTTTGTCCCAGCTCCCTCACTTCATTTGGAACGCCCCATTTATCCAATAATACTGCATGACTCCAGTATTTCCCATTAATTCAATTTCTGCCCAAATCACCTAATGAGGTCACAGAATATTTTCAAAGACAGTGTGTGTTTGTGTGTGAGTGAGAAAGAGAGACGTTCTCTACGCACAAATAATTTACTATGGGTTACGAAGGGTTAATTAAGTCCTTAATATAACACAGGATGGCGAGATTGGATGTTTGGTGTCATTACAAACGCTTAGTGTGTGAAAGAAGTGGGTGGTGGACTGTAGTCTATCTCGATATGTAGTGACCCAAGAAAATTAAAGACATTCTAAATTGATATTTAGCCCTGTGAGACCACACACTGCTGTCGTGATAAGTAGGAATGTTCTACTTTGTGGAGAGCGTGTGTGTGTGAGTGTGTGTGTGTGTGTGAGTGTGTGTGTGAGTGGGGGGTTGGGGGGGGGTTGGGCATAGCCTTCTGTTGACACATTTGGTATGGGGACATTTTAGCTGGTCCACACAAACTTTTTGAGGGTCGTGACTGGGTTTTAGGGTTAGAATTAGGTTTCGGTTGGGGTTAGGGTTTGGGGTCGGGGATTGTATTATGTCAATTATAGGATACAATTATAGAAAGACGAACGTGTGTGTCTGTGTGTTGTGGCTGTACGTTATGGGGACCAATTTAAATTTCTTAGGGCGCGGTAAACCCTGTAGTTCATTTAATTCAGTACGAATCAGTGGAGCAGTTAAATAAGCATAAACGTTAATGCTAATTTAATAGTAAATTGATCGATTAATTAATGCGTTCATATTTTAAATGTGCTCATCGTGAGCAGCTTCTAAAAACTTATTTCATTTTTCCATATTTCATGATGATTGTTTGGACACAGTTGGAGAACCCTGCCTGTAAGATTGGACTTAATAATGAGGCAAAATGAAATATTACTGGTGCCTGCAGAATCACCGACGCTACCGCCACAAAAAGGTTTGTATCCTGGGACGTCAGGCCAATGTCTCAGAATTTAGAGACAAAAATGTATGTAAATAATAAATAATAGGTTGTGTGGAAACACAAAGTGAATGTAACAGATGTATATGCACATGTGGCTTTTAAATATTGTCTTCTGCATGTAAACTTCAAACCAATTTGTCGTCCCTCTTGAGTTTTCTGTGTGTTACAGTTTGTGTCCTTTAAATCACTTTTCCACGTCCTTCCATGAAAATGGCTGTTTGGATTAAAATGACAGCAAACCAAGAAAAATCTTTATTCCCACCTGTGAAGAGCTGAACCAGATAACTTTAGCGAGCTTTCTAAAAGTATTTTTAGGCAACACACAAATCATAAATCTTGCTCCACATTTGGTGCTTGCACCATCACAGCGTCAGGGAAAGCTGACCCAGTACCTGCCCTAAACTTCCTGACCTCAGAACCACCAAAAGCTGATGTTAACAAATCAAATGGAACTCGCTTCTTGAGAATGAACTCGTTTTCTATGCCCGGACTGTGAATGTGTGAATTCTGTTACACACTGTCACTGTCAGTTTATTCATGAATCTTTATTTTTTCTTTGCCCTGGCTGCAGCACAGATGAAAAGGGTGGCAGCAAACCACCCACAGCCAAAAACATTCAGCGCTGTGCGAGTGTGGAGTCGCTCGGCCTTGGCTTTGGGACGTGCGTGTCTAACTACCACAGCATCTCCTTCGTATCTATAATCCGTCCATCTCTGAGAGTGACTTCATCCTGACCCATGGCCTCTCTGGATTCGAGCGCGAAACTCACAAAAAGTCGAAGTTGATTTCAGTTGGCAATACAGCAGAGTGAGGAGGATGCACAACGTCATGATGTCATGCCCAAACTAAGGAATTGTATTGTGTTAGCGTGCTCTTCTCTGATTGGTCCAGTCTGAAGGGGGAGTGACTGCAATCAAGCAGATCACGACCACCTGTGTGATGAGTCCTTTTGGCTCTTTATAGCGTCTGCTCCACTTCCTGCTGCTTATTTGCCAAAACCTGGTGAAGAAGAAAGTTACTGGGATCTGACATGTAGTTTGTAGTTAAGGATCTTTAGTTTGACTTTAGCCTTCGGTTTTGTGACAAAACATTTTCATTTCTGAATAAAGTCTCATGTCAAAGACTTGATACACAGACAATGTAGTGTGACATGACATTGTGAGTTTTCTTTAACCCCAAATCTTACTGCATTTAAGAAACATGCATTTTTTAAAGTAATTACAAGAGTTTAATTGTAGCTCAAGCGCTGATATCTTTCAGATGTAATGTGTGAGAAAAATTTGGAAAATTTCAAGAACTTGGAACAAGATCGGTGTGAAAAGTTTGAAAAACTGAACAGGGTCTGACACTAGTGTTAAAACAAGCTTGATCATAGGGGAAAGAATCTATGAAAAAAATACTCTGGGGACATTTATTTTCAGAACACTATCCCTGTCTAAACACATGGCAGGAGCTGATAGTTGATGTGTCGGCAGGTTAGAGCAGGGTGGAGAAAAGGTGACTATCCAATGAGCGTATGAAGGACCCGTTTGTGTTTTATGCATTCTTTGTAGAAAAATTTATTTATGGTTTTTACATTGGGGTTAACAAAGCTTGCACTGTTTACATCACCATATGAATTATCCCATATTAAACAACCAGTTTTTAGCTGAACATATGAAAAAAGCATTGCGTAAAGGCTCATTGGAAGGAAAATAATCACTTCCTGGAATTGCAAGATGGCATAAACTGCCTCAGTAGAACCCTAGAATAAAAACCTGACCCCACAATAATGCATAACGTGGCCACATTAAGCACTTTCAGAAGTTGTTTGTGTGACGCATTTCCAAAACCTGTTGGCACTTTGAAAGCCTCCTCCAGTTCCTCAGTCTAAAGGTGATAATAGATGACTTCTCTCAGTGTGTGTCTCTGATGGCTCCTGCATTGATTGATGACATTTTTCTTCCCCTTCTGCTTTTTTCCAAAGGGGGTCCTCCGAGCTGAATGATGGCTGCTCGCTGCTTCTCTCATCGACCTGACAATGTTTCAAGGTTTCTCCACAAATCCCCAATGCGCGCTCCAGCGGTCTCCACACCATCTATCCTGATGGCCAAAGCCCTGGAAGTTGATATATCGGAGCAATATTGTCTTCAGCAGGAGACACAGATTGATGTGACTGGATCAATGTGGATCACAAGCACTGTGGATAACAATGTGCCCCATGGACGACAAAAGTATGACAAAGCCTTGTTTCATGCGAACTGTATTTGCACAAGTGTGTCTGTCTTTTTCCACCCGGGTCCACACACTCACTGTGTACATCCTTGGAAACACAACAGCTCTGAAATTACCATCTTGTTGTATGGGCTCTTTTTTTATCTAACATTTCAATATGATAATTACCTCTTCAGAATCACGTTAAAGGTTTGCTGAATTGTAATCGATTGAAGGGCTCCCACATGACACCCACATCAAGGCCGGATCGTCAAATAATGGACTAGGGTACTTTCACATTTGACAGCGTTGCATTAGTATTATCGTAACACATGCCCGGTATCCTCAGCCTGGCTTAGCAAGGCGATGCAGCACTAAGGCCAAGTTTGACGAAGGAATGTGTGGAATGAGTGAACGTGAATGAAGAACGACGGAGGCTAAATGGATGTTGCACTGTGGTGTTCTTACTGCTGGGCCACTAAGTCATAATTTATTTGGTGAGAATAAGTTTTTGTCTATAATTTGCTCAAATTGTGGTTGTTAGAGCTCACACAGTCAAAGGTTTGGCAAAGGTTGCAAACTTTCTACATTCTGCAGACACGTTGGAAGTGATAAGACCTGCTCCTACGGAAGTTGCTGTGTAAAAATTTTTTTTGGGGGCTTGATATAAATGTTTGTGCCAGTAATCCAAATTTTGTGAGATTATTTTAGCTGCAAAGCTAAGTTTTTGTATTCATGAACTGTATAATTAGCGTTTCAGTGACCTTTTAACCTCTTTGGATGTAAAATGTTATGATTTAGTTTTTTCTTATTAGACGGCTGTGTGAATCATGATAAAAATATGATGGTCTTACCTGCAAATTTGAATCAGTTCATTCAGGGTTTCAGGTGGGCATTTGCAGCTGAATTAAAAAAAACCCCTCAGGGAAAAGGTCTCAGAGATATTCCGGAGAAGCCAAAAAGGTGTGGATTATGTACTAAAAAACTGGGGTTAAGTAAAAGCATAAATACCACACTTTCAATAATACCTAAGAAAAAGTAAGGACGTAAGTAAATGGGGTCAGGACACAGCGAAATAATAAGCCATAAAAGGAGAAAACATGCATGTAAACCACAGAGCGACGTAATGCAGCATGGTTTTATTGAAAACCTGGTCGTGTGTAATCCCACTGTGCCCTGCTGCTGTCTTTCAGCCGGGGAGGGGAACAAAAAAATCACAATCACATGAATTTCTAAGTCAGGGAACAACAGACAGAACCTGTTTTGCATTGATTCATATCTTCTCTCTGTATGCGTGGAACAGAAAGGAGAAGAGGAAGGCAAAGCAAACGTCAGGTTCAGGTCAGGTCTGGTCGTTTTGACTGACATTGACATGGCGCGGAGTGAATTTGACGACACGTTCAAATATCCCTATTTACAGACAGGTTTTATTATTAATTTAGTGGCTTTACATGTGCTAATGGACCATTAGGCTGGATTCATGTTTTAAATTTCATTTCTTTCTTGCTTTAGCAGGTTAAAACTCGTCATCCCTTAGTTAAGGCCGTGTAAGGAGGGACTAACGCTGTCCGTCTGCACCGAAGCGAGTTTTGTCTTACTTTTGATTCATGTTCATCAAAAGGACTAAAGAAATAAAAAGTGTAGATATTTGGTCTTAAACACAGTGGAGTAAAAATGGCAATAATTGAGCCAACTGAAGTAGATTTTCTAAGGATCTGTACTTTCCTTAAGTGTAATACCTGAGTACACATACTTACGTGTTTTTCACCTCACCACTGCGCCGACCACTGTTTAACTTGTATTTTGAAACGCTCCTACAGGTTGTTCGAGAGGCTGGGGACAATGGTCTGAATGGACATTAAGGTCGGAGGACCTGTTGGTAGTTCTCGTTGCTACGGTAAGGCTCTTTGAAAATGATCAGTATGCACCATCCCATTCATACAATTGGGGAAATATATACGCAATTTGGAGAAATCTAAAGCGAGGAAATTGGGTTTTTATGTAATAAAAATGTTGACATTTATAATTGGGGATCCTTTAATGCGCTTCAACACCCTGTCACAAATTCACACTTCCATGGTGTTTTTATTCCCTTAATTGCCTAAGATATATTTTTGTTCCTCCTATTTAAACTGAAACTTGTGAGCACTCACAGACCCCAGCTACTGTATGTGTGCAGCTTTATTTGCACATCTTGACAGCCATTATCTGTGAACTTCAGGTTTGTGAAGCACAGTCGCACTTCATAATGAAACCCGCTGTAGGCGTTGGTGCTCAACGCTGCCCCGCTTTTGGGGGGGTCAAGTTCTTGCAATTTGTCACTTCTCTGATTGAGCTTCTGCCACATTTCAAGTCAGATTCCATCTGGTTTCTCATTCTCAGGTCAGAGAAGTTTCATATGTAGAGGAAGATTGAAGAAATTACACTAAAAATAAATGTCAGCTTAAATGACCAAGAATCAGTTTGGCCTGGACGTTTTTATCTTGCCACATGCAGGTAAATTGCAAAGCGAATGTAGCCTCAACTTGACAAGTTCAAAATATCTACTCGTCCCCATGTGATTAGTGCCTCTAACCTACGAACAGCCTGTTCCAGTCAATTTTTAATGCTTTTTATTTTCTTTTTCTGCGTTTCTTCTCTGGTGTCTAAAAGACCAAGACGCAGTTTTCCGGAGAGCAGCGCTTTGCTTGTGTTATTTTTCTTTCCATCCACGCTGACTCTCGTGATAACTACATCAAGCTGTTTCCTTTCGTTTCTCACCCTCCAACATAAAACACCAGCGGGAACCTTCAACACCCCCCACATCCCTCCAGTTTTGTCATTCTATCTGCACACTGACAGTGAGGCGTTAGGAGTTAAAAGTCTGATGCTGAAAAGCAGACAGAAACAGATTCCTACTGTCTGAGCTGTCCTCCTACCTCTCTTTGGGATTCCCACATGTCTTTAGGGACCCCCTCCCCCTCCTGGTGGGTGTTGCTGTGCTTTTCAGATTTTATAAAAATAAAGACAACTGATGTCAGTTAGAAGTTTCCCCTTTGGGGCCAACGAGTTGTGTTGAAAACCGGAGAATAGATTGCTAACTTCAAAATGATTGAAAAAACCTATCCTCTCGGGTTCTGTGCCACTCTCGTCTCAGTTCAGGATGCTTCAACTTTCTCAACTGTGTGTCCATGGCAACTAAAGACAGGTAAACGAGACAGGAGTTGATTCTACAGTTGCTGATTTATATGAATGAGACGTCTCTCTATAGCAAAGAAACGGCAGCAAAAAAAAAGAAGAGAAACTGTGTTGAATCCTGCTGCTGCTGCTGTCAACACAAAATAGAAAACACATAATTATTACGTTCAAAAATCTGAAAAAAGATAAAAGCATTAAAAACAAAGCCAAGACTATCACAGGGATAACTGAGAGCCAAAACTTATTAAAAGACCAAGGAGCTGGGGTTCACAGGGTGACAGTGGTTTGACACTCTTAGTCCTTTAGTCCAGGATGTCCTCCTGGCAGCATTCTGACATGTGCACTCTGAGGAACGCCGAATTAGGTTTTAACACTCTACTGGGCCATGGGCCTGACACACACACTGTAGACACTCCCAACCCACATTGTGAGATACTTCAATCCCCATGGCTGGAGTTCTCTAGTGCTACTTAATGGTTTCTCATGGCACAGTCTCCTGTGTCCTCTAGTCCAACCATGTGCCCGCTACCATTGACACATCCCTCTCATCTCAGCAGCTCTTTCGCGCCATCAAATGTCTGCCACCTTTCACTCAGTCTCTGTCATGTAGCACCCTGTGGGCATGTGCACTGATGGGTCCTCATGGGATGTGAGTTTTGACTAGATATGGCAAAGACGGACAGTTTCCACAGTTTTGTCACCAACACTCTTACTGCCAGGGAAGAGCTAAAATCTTCTCACTTTGGCGGGGGTTGGCACCTAGTGTAGGCAGTCGAATTTTGGGCGTTGCAAGTGCCACTTTGCAGGCAAGGAAAGCCCTTGGAGAGTTCGTCTAATCCTCTGTAGTTTGCATTGGTGATTGGCCTCCCAGTTTTAGGTGCATTACCGTCAGCAAACCTTCAGGGGTGGAATCCATGCCTCAATGGGTCAATTAGTGTATGTCAATACACAATACACAGTATCCTGTAAAGCTTTGCTGGTGCGGTCCGAGTAGTCACATGGTGAATGTGGCGAATAAATT
This sequence comes from Channa striata, assembly GCA_033026295.1. Taxonomy (NCBI): domain Eukaryota; kingdom Metazoa; phylum Chordata; class Actinopteri; order Anabantiformes; family Channidae; genus Channa; species Channa striata. The sequence goes on along the minus strand of CM065173.1, from coordinate 26,110,744 downwards.
GTTTTGGATGGAGCAAACATCCTACGTCTATGTGGTTGAGTGGATTTCTAGCAAGTTTGTTTGGTTTTCTTTGCCTTTTTGTCATTTCAGTCGAGTCAAATTTGATTAAATAACCAAATAAAACAACCCGTATGACATCCACTGTCCTTACACCCTTGAATCCCTTTAAAGGGGACAAACATGGGACAAGCCCTAGGAAGAGCAACAGAGGAAGGAAATGCAAAAGAGGTCATGTCCACAGGACACTGCAACATTAGTAGATTCCCAGTTTGGTCAACAAGAATGACAATAGATTTCAAACATGCACAACGAACATGGTCAAAGATGATGGTAAATAATAATTGTGAGCTGCCATAAGATATGACGACAACTACACATACACAGGAGACCCAGCAGCCACCTGCCTTCTTTTCAACTCTGGGGACATAAAGAAGTCCTGCAAATGTGGGATGGAGTATAAGGTGAAATAGAAAATCAGCAGCTCGTTGGCATGTGTATGATCTATCCTTATCACGTCCTGTTTTAATGTGGTCTGAAAACCAAATCATATTATGATGAAGCTTTGTCGACACCACGGTGAAAAGATCTGCTACAGTAAGGAGAGAAAAGTTTTCAATATCTTTAAAAAGAGGAAAGGATCTGTGTGTGTATTGGAATTCAATTAAATGTGTTCAAAAGAGAATTCTTGTTTGGCATATCGGCTCTGTGGTAAATCATGTAAAGAACACGTTATATGTTTGATCTTAAAAACGCCTGAATTGTGAAGCACATTTCCAGCATTCGTGTGTTTTTCATTTTTAATCTCTGCCTACACATTTTTTTAACAGAGATTCATATGTTTGGATGCCAGAATGAAAGTTTCATCAACTCTCGATTAAAAAGATGTCCTGAAAAAGTAATTACTTGAATTCTGTACACTTTGTGCAACTGCAGCCAAAATCAGATGTGTTACCATGCAAAATAATTTTGTATATTGGCCAAAGACAAAACAGCTCTGAGTTACACAGGGTGAGAGGAACCGTGTTCCAAACTAACAATTAGAAATGCCAAAACACTTTTTTTAGATTGTATATTTTGGAGTTACTCTGTTATTAAGTAGGACACAATGCAAACTTTGTCCAAACTAAAATAAAAAATTTTGACTCCCTGACTGACAATACTAACTTATCACAGTAATAAACATGTAAAAGGTTGTCTATGTGTCAAGCCCTGTTTCCTAAAAATTTGATTTATGTGCAACTAGACTGAAATGATTTTGAGACAATTTGAATGTGGCCATTTTGGAAAACACCGGTTTTCGAACAGGAGGGACAAGAAGGTGCTCTGTTAGTTTGCACAAAGCACCAAAATCAGAAAGAAATATATTTGCATACTGTGGGCAAAGCCCAAGGACGCCAAGGCAAAGATGACAATGGGCTTTATGGGACTAGCTGAACCTCTAGTGTTTTGGAACGTAGTTTTAATCCAAGACAAGTTCACTGCTTAATTCTTTAATTCTTTAAAGCAAACTTGTGCGAGACCAACCACAAAGAATCAGTATCTATATGTGGTCGTGCACCAGGCTCTTAACATACAGTTTTCATGGGGTGGAATCAAAGACGGAGAAGGGAGGAACACAAAGAAAAGGACAAAGACAGAAAGTGATGAGGACGACAGAACCAGACAGTAAGTCAGGCAGATGGTAAATTATTCTCTTTTGATTTGCAATACTCAAATCATTTCATCAGTCGAATATGTCCCATTTTCTCCCTCTGCATACGCTGTATCACTGCCTCTAAATATCTCTCAGATCTGTGAGTTCTGAGGCAGAGAGCCCAGGCGGCGGGGGACAGAATTAAGAATAAAACAATATTTGCTCCAAAGTTGGCACTGCTCAGCCCTGGAGAATGAACTGCCTTTTCTTTTCTTTTTGGACTGCAAATCTTTGCATTGTAATCTCACCCAGGTGGCTACAAAGAACAGACACATTTTCATGTCGATTCAAAGATTTTTATGTGACTTTCAACAGTGCCAAAGGACACAAGTCTGTCGCATTGAAATAAAGATCATATCAACAATTAGAAAGAGACAACGTGTGTTTGAAGTGTAAATTTGAAAGCAAACTTTATTCACTGTAGTTTTGAGATTCTGCAAACTACTGTTAAACCAGAAAGCATAGAAATACCCACGCGAATCCAAAACCACTCACATTTAACTGGCTTGACATAAATCAACATTTTTTTAATGTTGTTTTAATTTCGATGGCTATTGTGGACATTAAAAAAAATGTTGATTTAAAGAAAGAAAAACACGACCACTCAAACATACAGGTAAATATTGGTGTTCGTTGTTTCGACGTTCCAGGCAAATATTGTATGAAAAACTAACACAGATGTGAACTTTGACTATTGAACATGTACGTTTTAAATCTAGAATTTACATTTTCTGTGGGTCCAATGAATCATAAGGTTTCATTTGTTTTTAAGTGTGTAATTGGGTAAACAGTTTCAAAATTAAACAAACAGTATTTCTATCTTCAATTAATAGTTGTTGTAGGAACAATTATAAAATGTCACCAACTCCTAGTGTGATTTGCTAAAATTTGCTAAAACTAGCTAACCACTCGTACGCTGCATTTAAATACAAGTCTTATATTTTTAGTCTTGCATTAAATTCTGCAAGTGTTCTTGTTTAAGCAACCTGGGCAACTGTGTTGCCAATATGCCTTTACAAAAAGTGAGTTCTGAACTTTCATGTAGCCGATTTAACAACTTTTGTCTTTGCCGCAGCATGGTCGGTATCACTGGAGGCGTCAGAAAAGTCTCAAGTAGAAAAGCAGGTCGTTGGCTACAAAAAAAGGGAGATGGGAAGGTGGCCCCTTATTCATAAAGAGAGAGGGAGAAGGCGATCAGCGGCCTATAAAGAGGCTGCGCTGAAAGGACAAGCAAAGAAGTGAGAAAGAAAATAGAGAAAAATAAGAAAAGGAGAGAAAGGAGAGGCTGTGTTTAATAAAGAGCTTTGTGAATGCCCTCGGTCTGTGTTTCCCACACAGGTCATCACCGAAACGTCCTCTCGACTTGAAAAGGAGCTGGTGCTGAATAGACTCAAGGTCCACTTCAGTCTGACGAGGAAACATTCCTGCCTTTATTCAAGGAGGCCCAGAGACAAGAAAACCATCCGAACAAAGAGAAGAGGCAAAATTGTTCAAAAAGAGATTAGTGAAAAATGAAGAGAGAGACAGGAGGACAGGGAAAAAAGTCAAAGTAAGAAAAATCAAGCAATTGAAAGATCTGTAGTTCCATTTGTTCCCACCAAAAAAAGAAGCATTTTTGTGACTAGAACTGGCCAAAGCTTGTTACGGGAGAGCGAAGTCCAAACTTTGTAGTGTCGTTGCCTTTGGAAAAAAGCAGAATGTTTGAGTGGCTACACAGACCAAAGAGCAGCACTTTGAATATGAATGTAGCTGCATAAATCACTCAAATATAAAACTGGTCTTTAAAATGCCACACACAGACACACACTGTTCAATTCAAAGCAACACAAAATCACACACACGCATTCATCTACAAACATGCAAATTACTCCACGCACACAAGCCGACACCAACGGCAGAAAAGGTGAAGAGTCGGAATGAATCTGTTGGACATAAGTTCTTTAAATACGACAATAAATGACACACACACATACACACACACACACACACACACACACACACGTTGAATGGAATAAAAGCAGCACAAAACCTTCTCTCTTGAACTGAAATCAAAATGTGTTTGACCTGATGGAGAACTCTGTGTAGCTCATTAACGATGGGAAATAGTGGCAACATTGTATGCGAGGCTTGTTTGAGTGACCTCTTCATGCTTTGTCAGGTCAAAATGCTTCTTCTTGACATGTCATCTCAGCGGCCAAAAGGGAAAAAGAAACAAAGATGCATTCATATTTAAATATTTCACACACACACACCTCCTAACATTCATCCTCTTTCTGTGTTAGATGATGTGAATGGCAGCAAGTCTGTAAAAAAACAAATGCCTTCCAGGATTTGAGCTTTTCAGCCAGTTTGAAATGTTAAAAGACAGACGGGAAGTTCTCATCAGCCATAATAGGGGGCATCAAAAACGCATAAAAAGAGCTGAAGAGTATGAAGTGAACACACAAGGAGGACGGAAAGAAGAAATTGGCTCGAAACACTTTTTTTTTTCTGCCATCACAGAATATTTTCCTCTTTTAATGTTTCCTTTGTCCGAAAGTCAAGTGCAGCACCGTTCTCACAGCCCAGCACCTATTGCTTGTGGACCTCAAGGGAACTTCCACTGACACAAATAGACTTTTATGTGTAATAGAAAAAGACTCAGGATTTGTCACACACATTTTTCAATACACAGTGTTACATAAACCTTGAATTGAGAGCTGTTGAGAAAGTAAATCCTTCATAGACCAAGTTTTATTGGTTGCTTGTGAATCCTTGTCTTAACAGAACAATTCCATCACCGTCGAGTGGGGGCGTTCGAGGACGCGGTGACATCCGAGGTGCTTTGTCTTTTAGCTACGATTTTTACAGCATCCCTGTGTTCTCACTGCCTGGTTTCAAATCCTTGAATGAAAGTTTCCGAAATAATTAGTAATTAGTTTGTCATTAATCTGCGCTCAGTACCACATAATGGCAACGTGAAAAAAAAACTTGAAAATGCAAATTAATGACAAACTAAAGTTCCAGTGGGACGCTAATCACTACAGTCCTTCACTGATCTAGGCCTCTCCTGATGGAGGCCTCTCATCTAAACACATGAAAACCTTCTTGGAGTTTGCTTTTTTGCAAAGGGGGGGACTCTCAGAACCGGATTCTCTGGTATAATGAAACCAAGATTAAACTTTTTGGCCTCTTGTCTGGAGGAAACCAGGCGCCGCTCATTACCCGCCCAAACCATCCCTACAATGAAGCACGGTGGTGGAAGCAGAACTCTGTGTGGTTGTTTTTGGGAGACTCCCTGCTGATGGCCTCATATAACCTGATTCACTCAGAGTTTGAGAGGATTTGCAAAGAAGAATGGCCATGCCATCCATCTGTTATTTGTAACAGCTCATCATGTTAGTCACCGAGAGGCTGGAGCCTATACCAGCTGTCACAAGGTGAGGGGCAGAGTCCACCATGGACGGCAGGCTCAGAGAGACCCACACAGACAGACGAGCATTAATGCTCACACAGGCACAAGGGGAACATGCAAAGTCCACGTCGAAAGGACGTGGTCAGCCAGAGGACGCGAACATGCAAGATTCTAGCTGCGAGAGAGCAGCGCTAATGACGGATATTTCTGTTTTTTGATTTGTGAGTAGATGGTCCTAATGAACCCAGAGGAAGCAGATCATAGCGTAGCAGGTGTAAGCGGCCCGTTCTAAAGGCGGGTCAGAGCCTTTGTCTGATGTTCTGCTGTGTCCTATTCAGTTGTGTCCCTGGGAACTTTTTATGGGATTGGCCAGATGGAGCCTGTGAAAGTTGTGGGTTGGCACACCAAATATGCATCCAACACTTTTACCTCAATTTTGAGAAACACGTGTTTAAAAAAAAATTAATACAGAATTGAATAACAGGGTGTTTTTTAAAACCAAAAAGTCAAACTCTTTCAAAACTAATAAAATAACATTCTTGATTTATAAATGAATACCATTCTTTTTACAGAATTTGCCTACTGCCGTAATTATTGGCAAAAAAACATCCACAAAATCATTATGATTTATGTTCTTTGCACTTTCAGTTAAGAATTAAAGTTTACAAAATGTCGCTGCTTATCAATCTAGTTAAACTCGGCAGCATTTTTGCTTCTTCAGCTTCATCGTCTGTCTTCCCAGCAAACTTCACCAGGGGGCGCATGCTTATTTTGTCATGATTTATTTATTTAGTCATTGTTTTTCTTCATTTATGTCTTGATTGAAGATGACTGTATGGTTGGTATAAACTGAATATTATTTATTAAAGAGCTGGGGTTAGACAAGAAAGATCACCGCCTACACAAAAGAAACCATAAAAAACATTAAAAAAAGACATCAGTGTTTGGCTGCTGCTACTGTAAATGCCCACGTCTTGGCTTTCCTGACGAGGATAAAGCTCTACAAGATCTAACCATCTACAGAACCTTTAAGCCTAATGATGCCAAGAACGTCAAACTAAAATAAAAGTAAATAGAAGATTTGCTGTTGCTGGGATATTGTCCCAACATAGATTCTTTTTCTCTGTTCGTTCGCTGCCAAGTTAGTAATAGGTTGCTGATATTCACATTTGACCTTTAGCCATAATAATTCTCTTGCCTTTTCCTTTATTTATTTTAATTGCTCTTTATATTTGCGGGCTTGTTCACTGTGTCAGCATAGAAATAGAAGCTCCTAGACATACATGTGAATCCTGTTGTGCATGTGCATTGATTCGTAGTAGATCAGATTCTACACTCTTGAATGTTTCATAAAGGCATATTTGACAGAGATGCTGGTTTTGCCAAATTAACTTTTGACGATGACAGCAATTTAATTGATTGGCTGGAGTTATATCTTGGCTCTCTAACAGAGTGACTTTCTCCCAGTTATAATAAAAAATGGTGTACGCGCTCTATCAAAGAGATAATCATTAATGTGCTTTAGTGGCTCTCATAGCCAAGAAATCCATAGACTCTAACATTTGATTGAGTACCTGTGCAGGGATAATAATCTGTGCTCATAAAAAAACATGTAGACAACGAAGATGCCAATCACATTCAATATCACCAACATGAAAATGATAAAATCGGGTCGTTTAATGAATTATAGCAACCTGCCAGTCGTGCACCACCCTGGTATTCTTTTGTGGTGGGCTTCACAGGTATGTTATAAAGATGATTCTGTGAATATCATTGCTAAATTATATGCTGAATTACTGGGTAATATAATAACAATTGTAGTACAAACATTCAACTGTAAACTTAAGTGTAATTAATTTACTTCCTATGCTCTTAAATGATTAGCAAGTACGAATGGAATAAAATTGACCTTCCATCTTGTTCTTATGTTCGCAAACAACCTTTGCAGATTTGCGTCATCTAATGTGGTAAACCAAATATCCTAACCCTAACCGAAAAGCCATTATGCCCTGAATTCAATCACCACGTTTCCTTGAGTTCAAACTTTGTGCAATCTTTTCCCTTTAACTACTCATCTTTTCTGCTAAAACCGAGGACACTGCATAATTACGTGTCTTATTCTTTAGCAACAGGCAGCACAGTGGTGGAGAGGCCTAACGCTGCTGCCTCACAGCTGGAAGGTCCCCAGGTCCAATCGACGTGCCGGCTGCAGCCTTTTTCTGTGGATGTTGCATGTTCTCCCCATGCTTGCATAGATTTCTTCTGGGGGCTCTAGTTCCCTCCCACAGAGACAAACACGTTAATTGCTGACTATGAATTGTCTCCAGGCGTGAATGGTTATCTGTGGTTATTTCTTGCTGTGTTGGTCCTTCGATAACCTGGAGAACTCGTCCAAGGTGCACTCGCCCTTTACCCAATGACAGAGGGGTAGGCTCCACCCCCCCTCCACGACTCTGCACAGAATAGGATGTAACGATAATGGATGAACTGATGGGTTCTCTAGCAGCAGGTGTCCCACATAAATGGCTGCAGTGAACTATTGTTTGTTAGGAATACAAATAATAAAGATAAATTCAGTGAGGGGCCGCACGGTGGTGGGGTGGTTAGCGCTGCCGCCCCGTACCTGTGGGTTCCCATACCGGTCGACTGTGGCCTTTCCGTGCTTAAGTGTCCAAAGGCGTCAATGTTATGTTAATTGGTGATTCCAAATGTAAATGTGAATGGTTGTCTGTCTGTGTATGCCTTCCTGTAGCCCTGCGATAGACTGGCGTCCTGTCCAGGGTGTACCCCACCTCTCGCCCGATGATACCTCCAGCCCCCGTGACCCGAATGGGATAAGCGGTTACAGATAATGGATGGATGGAAATTCAATGAGAATGAAAGTGCCCCTCTGCTGGCCATTTACATCCTGAATGGGCATATGAGCTATTGAGCATGCTCTATTGGCGAAAGCACATGCAAGTAGGACAGTCATAACTTCTTTGTCAAAACTTCTACAACTTAATGCACTGCACAGATTATGGCTGAATGGAGTAAATTTTTTTATGTAGGGGTTATTTTTATTAACAGGAACTAAATTGCAAGTAAGAACTGGCTGGGGCGACACTGTAGTTTAACTCTAGAGTCCAATGTGTGGTTGCATGGAAACTTAAAACAACCAAATCTTCAGCCCAGACAAATCTAAGTGTCCCCTGTGTTGGACTCGAATGGTGTACGCTGCTGAATGGCTGATTTTGTTTTGGGTTTTTGTACTTCCATATGGGATATTGCCACACACACGATGGTGCCACTATGGGAGTTTCTGTGTCTATTCCAAATTCTTTTGTTGCTGGCATCAAATACAAAATGAGCATGTGTATTTGTCATGTTCTCTCTGTGCCGTTTACATATAAAAGTAGGATGCATTATCTGTTTTATCACATTCTACACGGTGTCCTGACTTTTTTTGGTAATGGGATTTGTATTTTAGAATACTGCCAGAGTTTTGCTGGAGAAAGGCGTTGTACTGATGTTAGGTCTGTGAGTTTGAAGAGGTAAGGTTAGAGTTTCTCAAAATGATGGATGACTATGGATGTGTAACCAGGGATGAGGATGACCTGAGAGAGCAGAAATACAGGAACTCAGGACATCAAATGTCTAATGAAAAGTCAGTTGACCAGGATAAACACAGAAGACCCTTAGTGAAAAATGGTAAATAACTTTGAAATCCTTTCCTATCCCATTTTGTCAGAACAAACGTTGCACGTGGCTTTCAATGTGGCAACATACGTGCGTTGGTTTTCTATTCCAGGTGCATAAGATAAACACGTCACTAAGTCATCAAGTAGTTTCAAAAAATGTGTGAGTAGCACCTAAAAAGGTGGAAGCAGCTGTTCTGGTTTTATTTTGTATGCACTGGCACAAATGTAGGGAGGAACTTGTCATTTAAAAGTCAGAGTCTGAAGGTCACTATAGTTAAAATTTTTAGTTGATCTTATGACCATAATTGTGGCAGCTACTGAGGGGCCATAGAGATGAATGAGAGGGTCATAATTCCCATCAAATGTGATTCCTGCCCTTTTAAAGATAAGCTGTAAAATATTCCACCTTGACGTGATTAATATAAGTAGCATAAGTCTTTACATCAAGCTTATTTCTTTATCTTTATTTGAAGAGCAGAACATTTGTGAGAAAATAGCATTGATTAATATCTGTCAAGACCAATTAATTTGTCTTTTGGGAGGATAATTTATCTCCCCTGATTGATTGCCTCTGATTAATTGCATGTGCACAAATGGATAAGCACTTTTCCAACTTCAACATGGTCCACTTTTAAGATCCATTCCTTTTAAGTATCAGCAGTGCAGCATGTCACTTTAATTGATCAGGGTGCAGTTAATTACACACAGTGTCCCCAACAAAAATACAGCAAAGATGACCTCCTCGCCCCTATTAGCTTCGCCTTAAAATCAATACATGAAGTTGAGGGAATAGACGGGGTTAGTGCCATAGTTACTGGGTCTGTGAGGAGCTGCACCTGGAGATGAGTTGAGCTCAAGTCCCTGTAAATTGCTTTGGGATTATTAAAAGGTTCTGGTGGCAGGGCCTTTGGAGAATAATATCACCGACAATGAGAAAGGAAAAAGGTGAAGTTATCGTTGGATCTGCTGATAAGAGCGCCCGTCCCTTCCTTCCTCGACTCCAAGACACCTAATTAAAGGACACCAAAATAGAGGTGACCACACCTTGCCTGATTATAAAGTGAGGTCATTAATCTAGATTCCACATCTGGTAAAGACCTGAGAGAGCCGGGCAAGTCTCAGCCTTGCTAACGTTGATGCTTTGTAGCATTTTTTTACAGCTCATGGGTATTTTTCTTGCTTTAGCTTTGTTTTTCTCGCTTACTTCAGAAGTCGATAGTCTGTGTAAGTCTGTGTAATTGGTGATTCTCCAGTCGCACAGTCGATAAGACGCGGCAAATTTCTGATATGTAGCGTCTTTAAAATGTAGAACGCCAAGACTGCAGAGTCAAATTCCAGACCAAGGACACTGACCTTTGATCTTCCTCCGGGGGGGTTCGTGGGCTCCGAATAATGATTTCATGTAATGTGCAGACTAATCTGACATTCATAGTTTCGATATTTTGAAATGCATTCTTACTACTCACTAGCAAACCCATTCTTATGATATTGACCATTTAGAATTCAGGAGTAAGTAAGTATTTTATCCTTATCATTAGTTAAACCTGCAGAATAATTACAGCTCACAGATACTTTAGAAAAGGAAATTCAATTCAACTTTATTTTTTCAGCGCCAATTTATAAACATTATCATCTCAAGACACTTTACATTAAAAATCAATGTAGACGTTATTATCGCCACCAAAGTACTTACACATCTTCCTTACACAAACTTTTCTCATTTCAAAAGTAAAATTTGTAAGATCCCCCATATTTGTTGTGGCCATTTAATAAATTTGCTTGCAGATCATCTGGACATTAAGAAAGTTGATGTTCCAGAGCTGCTGAACCCTGCACACATGTCCTGTATCCGCTGACCCTCACAATAACAGAGAGACCACCAGGTCTGTTGCACACTTTGCTGACAAAAGACTCTGATGGTGTCTGGGCCCAGAAACCCAGTGACTCCCAAGTAGGCAAACTAAAACTCAGTCATTTGACATATAGGTGACTGATTAAGCAAAACCATAGCTCTGTTTTCTAAATTCAAACTTAATTTTTTCTTCAATCTCCAGAAGGTAGTTGTTACCAAAATTCCACAGTTCAATGTTAGCACTAGTGTAAATTTATTTCCTTTCCCCATCCGCTTATTTATCACAGTTTAATTGATCTGTTGAACACATGTATCCCAAACCATTTGATTGATCTGGTTATTATTTCCATCACCTGCATTTATCTCTGTGGTTATTAGATCAATAACTATTAACTTATAGATGCTTGCTAATGTGTTTATTTCTTTGCGGATAGAAGAGAGAGATCAAATATGTGATAAAGAGCCCTGCTGCCCTTCAACTCTATTGATTGCCAACAAATCTTTGAATCTCTTTTCCTGAATGTCCATTTACTTTTGGGTCCACACAGTACAGTAGAATATGACCTGCATGGGCCCTAAGGAAACTGAAATTTTGGGCTCTTAAGACCCTGATGCAACACAATTCCCCACTTGCTGGTTTAAAAGTCAGACTCCTTCTGAGGCCCTCCCCTGCTGGCTCAGGGTTCTTCTTTGTCGGGAAATCGGAGGGTGGTCTCCACCTCTCCATTGATTTCAGGCGACTTGACAGATAACCATCAAGAACCGCCACCCTCTGATGCTTATCTCTGTCACATCTGAGCTCCTTGAAGGAGCCACCATCTTCACAAAACTAGACTTGGGAAACACTTCCCAAGATTGACGGAGAGGATTAGTGGAGGACTGCCTTCGATACTTCTTTGAATTTGAGTTTCCAGTAAAGCCCTTCAGGGAAACGGACACTGCTGCAGTTTTCTAGAACCATCGTCAATGATGTTCTGGGAGTACTGACAAATAGATCTGAAGAAGATCTAAACATAATCAAGCTGCTCTCACAATTTCCCCTAAAGATAACTTGATGATTTAGATAATGCTGAGCTGTAGACAAACGCAGGGTGAGATGGTGTCATGTAATTTCTTTATTATTAACTAATATCTGGACGATGCCATTCATTGCGCTTTTACTATAGAGGGGCAACGGTTAGTACATGATACGACATCAGGAGAGGAGAGGGAAAGAAATGGTTATAAATAAATGATATTTGGTTACAGCTTGAATTTGTATGTACAAAGAGAGGGACAAAAATTGCTCAGTCGGGTGTTCGTTGTGCTCAGTTTTCCAGCGTTGATGCTTATGTCCATAACAACAATAAATCTATTAGCCATGTTTCAGCACTAAAGTGATATTTCTCTGCTGAAAGGCGAGTAGTTTTATAAAACAATTACATCTCTTTAGCTGAAATGTGCAAAAGCTTTTAATATTGTTTATGTTCAGAGAAAACAGGGAAAATTGGCAGAATTATCCACTGTGGCTTGAAAAGGTCATATCCTACAACAATTAGAATTCATTGTCGCTGACCAATTCTGCTTTTCGGCTTCGGCAGCCTCGTCCTCCTCCATACAATGAACTCTTATGCGCTGCGCTCCGGCTCGTACAAGTAACAACGAATATCAGGCTGTGCTAACACACTGTAGAACTCGTCGCCTTCCAAATAATCTACAGCACGACCGTCAGCCATTGAATATTAGAGTTGTACGTGTATGTGAGGATAAAATATGGCGGGGGGCCGGTTGAGCTGCAGCAGGTTGGACCCGCCTCCCTCTCAGCCTGACTGTTCCTGGCGGCACGTACAGCGAAAACCAGGAAACAGTGGCTGTAGTCTGAGCTCACGGCAATCCGCCAGGGCAGCTGAAGATGACGTGTTTTACATCATCTTCAACTGACCTGGTTGATTGATGCAGGGGAATAAATTGCAACTTCTCTGTATAGAAAATATGGAGGAAACTGTCTCTTTATTCTTAAATACTTGCTGACTTGTTGTTGTAAATTGGTGAAGGTTTACTCCATGTAACATTATGGAACAAAACCTTGCTTATGCATATAGTCAATAAAAATATAGACAAGGTGGTGTGATTTCTTCAAAAAGAAAAAAAGAATAATCCAAACAGTAAAGTGTAGCCTTCCTGGGATTCTTTTCTAAAATTACTTGCTAAACTGCAGGGAACAGTCTGTGATCCCTTCATGCCGTTTTGTTTTTAATTTAACAGATTCTATTCACTTTATTACCAAAGGTGAGTTAAAACGAACGGGCTCTGCTTTTACTGTCAAGTGAGCGAGTTTCCTATTCAGCAGATAGGCAGGCAGCAACGAACAGCCTTATCAGGATTTGAGGGAAACAGGATCTTGGAAAGGCTTTGCACATTTGTGAGTTTGTGTTTGAGTACAACATCGTTGCGCACGACACAACATGTCCTCTGACTACCCGAAGGCAGGGACTGTCACTTTCCGTAGGATCGGGGGTAATACAGGTATCTTGGCAGAGCCAGAAGGATTAACACAGCAAACCCCAAAGATGTGAGTGCGTTAGAGATTCTGATTCTGACAAACAGATAATTCCGTCCTGGCAAAACGAGACACTTTTTGCTAAGATGTCAAGCTCTCTTTATTTCCCCATTTACTTCTGTCCTTCTTTGTTCCTTCGTTCTTTCTGCTTTATTAACTCCTTTCTCGCAGTTTACGTGCTGCCTCCTCTCTCCTCCCCTTCCCACCTTCGCTGTCTCCTCCTGTCGTCTCACCCAGGGATTATCTGAACCCATGCGTCCTGCGGCCCTTTCACTAAGAAGCCTCCCGGCTGCTGCAGTGCCTCGGCTTTAAAGCCCAGGAGGATGGATGGGAGAGCGCAGCCTTGTCTTTCACTCCGAGGCCTCGCTGCATCTCAGCAGGAGAGGTGTGCATTGCTCTTTGATCTCCTCTCTTACTTACTTCCACAGATTACGGAGCTAGAAAAGGAAATACTCCCAAAGTTTGCCCTTCACGCTCTCCCATGTGATCTCTTCATTCGTCAAAATCCCTCCTTTTCACCTTTAGTTCTCATTTCTCTACAGCAGTGACAAAACAGGCCTGCATTTTGAAAAGAGGAACAACTATTGATGCTTCTCCATCCCATATTTCCTCTTCTTGTATTCTCCTGCCCTCCCCAGACATCCACTACCTAATGGTCCTAACCTTTGGGCTTGTAAAGGTCATCGTACGTAAAGAGGGTGCTGCTACTCTTCATTAGCGCAGAACTCCTGCTGGGAGATCAGTACGTACTGTATGCGTGTGTGAATTTCTAATTCATATTCAGTCCACAATGTGTTTTTATTGCCTCAAGCAGAGTTCTGCACATAGCTCCAGTGGTTGAAATGTACTGACAGGAAACTGATCAGACACAGTAATGGGCGAGGACGCCGTGAAACTTCATACCAGTTATGTCACACTAAAATAAGGTGAGCTACATCAAAGTTGGCATCGGATTGCAGACATGCATCACTGCTGCCGGCATATGAGTGGACTACAAGTCCTGAAAAACGAAGCTGATATCTATGAAATTCCTTGTCTATGCATTAGGAGTGTCGTCGATTCAGGTACAAATGAAATTCCTGTCGTAACCCCGACCCCGACCCCTCGCCATTTAGCTCAATCTCGTGTAACGATCTGCAAAAGAAACGATCATGCTTTGAAACTGATGAAGCCATTTATGGACAACGAAGGGTTTGGGTTGTGCTTGTGCTAAGGATAAGCAGCTCTGTGACACTACGTCCGATGGTTTAATTGGTATCAATTATGACGACAGCTTGTCATTAGTTAACAGGTTTAACAAGCTGCATCTTAAGTTAGTTTAGTTGGAGGTTTGAATCCTAGAGACAGAAGTGTAGTAGTTTCAAACTACCTTCAAACCATTTTGCCCTTTTTGATAAATGTTTGACATAAAGCAAATGACCATAAAGCCGTATTTATTGAATACTGGATTCTATAGTGTGGACACGGACTACAGAGCCACAGGAGCAATAAAGTTTTTTTATTTTAATTTTTGTTTCCAGTTTCACACGAAGTAGCTTAGTTGATCTGTGGCAGGTCCCCAGTATGAATATAATTTCTAAAAGATTGGGACATGCTCAGTGCGACAATCAGTGTCTCTGCAGATCGATACGTTCTCTGTCACACACTTCAGTCCGATTAAAAGTGAATCCAAACACGCCAAACGAGTTGAACATGTCGCATTGATCATCATCGGCAGAGGGAGTTGGACTGAACAGTGTCTGACTTTGGTTGCTCCTAGTAACACCATCAGGAGCGACCTATATTTTCAGATTTTTCTACTAACAAATATTTGTATCCCAAGCTGCTATAATGGCACATGAAACCTTCAATTCCCAAAGTGCAACCACACGACTTGGCATTTTTGTGGCCCTCACCTGCAGAATAATTCATAACTGAGTAACAGATTAAATTCTGAGTGGCTGTGAAAGCGGCTTGTGCTGAAATAACCAATCAAATATTCTCTTTTCTTTCTTTTCAGCCGTGTTCTGTGTGTCACGGCCCTCAGCCAGTTAGTTGACAAATGCACCAGGTCGTAGAACATAATACATTTTTCCCAGAAGTTAGTAACATCAGTGGAAAAAGCCATTAGAACAAAAGCCATTTGTCATTTTTAAAAGATTTCATTTATGGAAGGAAATGATGCAGCAGTCCGCTCTTTGCTGCTGTAATTTATAATTCCAGTGTGTATAATCCACAGTGATTCACATTCAATGTAAAGTAAATACAAGAATATTAACATCAGGTGTAATGAATGTTTTTTGCTTGTATCCTTCACAGTTTACACCAATAATATATTAAGTAACATCTTCATCCGACCTGTTCTAGCCTTTGTGTTTGATTTACCTCTCTCATTAAGAATGAGTGAAATGTATTTATTCGAGTACAGAAAGGTAGATAATGATATTTCAAAAGAACCACGAGGAGACTGTTTGGTGGCTGAGGAGGGAATAAAAAAAAAAAACGTCCACAAAAGCGAACAAAGCCTTAATCAACAAATAGCTACGCTTCTACTTTCCTTTAACCTCTATCCCCACAATGTCCTTCTGGAAGAAAATAGGTTTTCAGAAGAAGAAAAAAGCCTTCTTGGGACACGTCCATGAATGCAGATTTGCAAGCCTGTGTCAAAATTCATGCCGTTTCCAAATAGTCTCCAAAATGATACGGCCCCATAAAGAAAAGAGTGGAAAAAGCCCATTATCATTCTTATGGCACATTGGAAGAGTTTCAGCCCCTGCTATGGCCAATCAGGGGCGAGAGCTTTCCAAAAGTAAAACTCTGCAGGGAGCTGCAGCCTCACAGCTAACTGAAATGCTCTTCAGAGGGATCTATTCAACAAAGCAAAGCTTTTCAAACAACAATACCATAAATCAGCTTTTTTTTTTGTTGCGGAAATAAAAGACAAAAGTATTCATTAAAATATGATTCACAGCTCTCAAGTCCTCAAAAGGGAAATATTACCTTGAAATGCAATTCACCTGAGGTCCACAATCCTGGATGAAGTAAAGATGTTACAGCGTACGGTGTCTTTGTATTTATATGGCAGATGAGGTCAGGTTGATATGAATTGTCATAAAGTAACGCTGTTGTGCTTCCGTTCAGGAAAAGAAAAACACATATTTTAACCTCTTTTCACCTTTTTTTCTCTTCCAGCATATATCAAACTTCAACTATCAACAAAAAGCTAAATGTTTGATCTCAGTTTTTCCCAGAGGTCACATATTCAGTATTTAATGACACACACATAATAGACAAGTAAAATAACAGTATTACACAAATTAACAGTAAAGAGACATAAAGCAGTGTGTTATGCTCATCACATATATGCCGTTGCCACTCTTTTTTTCTTTTTTAAGCAGTTGTTTAAGTGATTTAAATGTCACGGATAATCATGGAATACATTTCCATCCTGATTATTTGCAGTGAGTGCCCTTAGGCATGTGGGTATGCTTAAATTGTCAGAGACACAAGCTGACATCAAAGAACCTTTAGTGATGAAGGTCGACTGTTGCATCTCCCCACGTCGTCTTTGGTGTTTTCGAGCCGTTGGCCGAGACAAAGACTACAGCCAACAGCAAACTGCCATGTATCTTCTGCACCTGCACAAGAGAAGATGATGCTGTGTATCAGCAGGTGGTGGGATTCATCAACCAGAAAGGGAAAATGAAAGATAGGACTGCAGATATGGGCAGCATGGTGGCGCCTCAAAGCTCGAAGGTCCCCAATTCAGCCGGATGGAGCCTTTCTATTTGGGGCTAGCATGGGTATCCTGGGTACTCCAGTTTCCTCCAACAGTACCAAGACATGCATGTTAGGCTAATTGGTGCCAGGTGTGAATAGTTGTATGTCTGTGTATGTGAGATAGACTGCTGACCTGTTCAGGTTTGACCCCACGATGCTACTGACGGATAAACAGTTGCAGATGGATGGATGGATGGACCGTGGACATACAAACAGTAAACACTCAAATGCTGTATAGAACTGGCTTCTCCTGAGCCATGCTAATACGTTGGACTGCAGTTTCTTCATTCCAGATGGTGATGTCATTCCTCAACTATTCTCTTATTGGAGAACCCCCCTTTGGCTCTTGTTGACTGTGTTGTTTCCTTGCATTCATAATTTCTGTTTCTTATGCAGTGATTTACTGATCTCTTTTACTGTCCACTGCCCGGCTGAAAATTTGCAGACACGGGCCTGACTAGTGCCAGCAGTGTGGTACACCTAACTGGCCTCCTAAGTCTCAGCTCCAAGGTTACTCCTTGTCAAGTTCCTGCATGACAATCCATAGCAAAGAACCTATTCTTAGGAAATGTGACCAACATAATACTTATGTCCAGTCCAAGGGTATCAACTCCAGGGTAGGTGATTCGATTCCAATTAGATCCGAGTTCACAGTGTTGAAGGGTCTCCAAAGAACCTGAAATTCAAGTTGCTCCTGGTGTGTGATTAAGCATCTGCTAAATGACTAAATGTAAACGTAACAATGAGGTCATAAAGCAACAAAGTCAGTGTAGCGAAGAGGTTGGTGTGGATTGTTTCACCATTAGATAGTAGTCTCTTACATAAATGGTCCTCATTCCTTAATGCTCACTTGACCCTCAAGTTGTCTGGGACCTTCAACTTTGAGGACAACAATGTGTTACACCAAACATTTTAGTGGCTGCTCACAGCTGATCATACTGGTACAAAACTGCACTGATGTTACCTGCTTTCAGATCAACATCCAACTCATAACAAAGTTCCTAAGTTTTAATTTCATTCATGCTTTCTGAACCATCATTATGACCTGAACTCGGCATAATATTGAATTTAGAACTAAATCACCACTTGTAATTTAATATTTATGCAGATGTGAATAATTTTTAAAGTTGCTGGAATTTATGCGCTTATGAGCATCCATCAACTGAGAAGTGAGAAACATTTCGACACTGTGATTTGACAGATCAGAGCAAAGTAAAAAAGGAAATGTAGCTCATCCAGCTGAGCTGCTGCTTCTGATGACAGTTGAGAGGGACGTGCATCTCACATTTTTAAAAACAGATTTTGTCCTGTCTGTTTTGATATTTTACTTGCAGATTCTTGGGATGTAAATAGCTGTTACTAGACACACAGTTAAGTGTTGAGCTCCGAGTGGCCGTAGTAATTATGACAATAGCAAGGGAGACTGCTGAGGTAGCTTAGATTTAAAGCAAAGGATCCAGTGAAGCTGATCCAGGTCACTGATTTGATTTCTGTGTTGTTTGACTTCTTCAGCTTAGATAATTGGAATAACAGCTGTTTATATGGCTCGAAAAATTACTCATTGTTTTTGTGAGGCACAAACGTCCACATAGGTTGGGGTCGATGGAATATTACAGGAGATCAAGGTTCGATTCCAGCGTGAATTATTTTTGTATCCATTTTTTATTTTTTTGCATCCAACCCAACCACGTCATTAAATGTGTCTTTAGTACGTGTGTCAGTAGTTAATATCAGCAACTATTGCAACATTTTTTTTCAGTCTGGATAAAACTGGTATTGGGACATTCCTAGTAAAAACCACCATCCATATGTGACCTTAACTGTCCTCAAGGTGGTAACGACTTTACAACCCCACAGAGGTTAAATACCTGGGATTCCCAACCATCAAGGTAGGTTTTGTCAAACCTACCTCATCTGGTCTATGTGAATCAAACTCTGGATTGGTGCACGTCCCTTGGTGCCAATGTGAACACATGTGAATGTGGACTAAACCAATCCCCCATTTTAACCCCCAAGTTTATTTTTATTTGTCTTTTCAAAGTGCATTCAGCACATGCTGCAGTGTGTTGCTTGATTTATTGTCCATATTCAGTTTTTTAGTTGTGCAGTTGTTCTGTGTTTTATATATTTTACTTGAATCTTTTGTTTTTTTTTATCATTTACCAGTACAGAACAGGCCTCAAATAAAATTAATCAATGAGCAAAAGGATTCTCCTTTTCTTGAGGCATTTTTGCTTTGTGCCGATTTTTGTCCTAAAGGAAAAAGGAAAGTGAAGTCTACAAATTGGTCAGACAAACTACAGGTTTACGGGGCAAAATGACATTAGTCCAGCTGCCTCTATGTAGCACCTTTGACACTTGTGAAATATTTTTCAGATTTAATCAGTAACATGCATTTTTCAGGCACAGATGAATGATTTTCTTCATCTGTGAAAAATGTGTGATTCTGGAGACCGTTTGAAGGACACATAACTATAGCTGACAACTCCATGCATTCAGTACCAGGAGTCAGCACGGAATCTCTGAAGAATAACCCGAAAAACGCAAATGTAAGATGTTTTAATACATAAACATTTACGTGACATTTGTCCCATTTATCCACTGCAGCGCTAACATGGTGCTAAACTGATTGTCTTTGCTATATATTGTGTCTCTTTGCCTGTTAAAAACTGCTTCCACGCTGAGAACCATTTTCATTTTCCCTTTATCTTCCTTTTTCTCTCTCCTTTATAATCTCCTTTAGTTACGAGGCATTGTTCATCTTGATAAGCATGCACAGACAAAACAAGGGAAAACACAAGTTAAATAAGATGAACTCACCCACACTTCTTCATAAGCTTTACACATTTGCAGCAGTAGCTGTAAATCCGAAGACAGCAGCTTTGTAAAGCTGTTTTAGATTAGCTGCATCGTGTCTCAGCAAGCCCCCTGAAAACCAACTGGAAGACCTCAGCATTCACACAAGCTGTAAATAGCCAGAGCGGCAGCACGTCGATTTGGGCCACTATTAACTTCACACTTGTTTCCATTTGACAAAAGTTTCATTTGTTTCCAATAACTGTCTTATCAATAGTGAATTTTGCACTGATGCACTGAAAAATAAATCCCATTCCTATGTGTCTTTTGGGAACTAGTTAGTGTTTTCTCATTTTACCCACACGTCTTCAACAAAGGCGGAACACTTTGCAAAATCAATTATTTGAGTAAACATTTAAAAGAGAAGGTTTTTTTTTGCCTTAATTGGAGCTCAGATTTGATTGGTTGTGCTGTAAAATCTCTTTGTGCTATAGTTTCCCTTGGGGCATCATTATCCTGCATGTCTCTGCAGTAATGCTCATATTATTTGAATACAATGTCATTGCATAAAAAACTTGAATCAACATGTCCTTGTCTAGAATGACAAGTGTTATTTTCTAATGGTTTTTATTACAAAGAAAGCTGCTCTTTGAGTAAAAAGTATATTTACATTTTTATCAGCTGATTTTGCTCCCGGCCTGTAGTGTCCATTAAAAGGCAGTTCTTTAAATCATCCATCCATTATCAGCTGGGGGCTGAAGCGAACCCCAGCTGTCACTGGGGGAGAGCTGTGGTCCACCCCACACAGAGACGTAAAGAGAGACAAACATTTGCATCTACGACACAGCTTCACATGAATGTTTTTGGACTGTCGGAGGAAGCGGGGGGACCCAGAGGAAACCCACATGAACCTGCAACCTTCTAGCTGTGAGGCGGCAGTGCTGACCACTTTACCATCGTGCTGTCCCTCAATAACCAGCAAGAAATAATTGTGGACAATGTGGGGGGGGGCGAGTAGTTTTTCAGGTTTTCTGGTCAAAACAGGTTTTTACTGAAGGATTTGTTTGGTCATTTTCTAAATTCAACTTAATTGATGTATGAACAATAACAGGCCATTTTGAAGAACCTTTTAAGGTCCTACTTCAGACGAGGTACTTTCTTATACGAAGCATGACTGACATAAGTGTTGACCAGATGTGGAAGTAAGTAGTTACCTGTTCTGAAATACTAATCTATTTATAAATTAAATCTAGATATCGAGATCCTAAATCCTAGTCAGATGAGACAGCACTTATCTTCATAGCCTGTAGCCAGCAGCTTTACATGGCAACCAAACGAGTGTGTGTCGAACTAAATATCAGTGAAATCGATACCAGTGTTAGTAACCAATGTACTGAGATCAATACGCTAATGTGAGTTTGTCTCCTCTTTGTACTGCCGCGGTTTCATCTAAGAGGCGAGCTGACTGTCTGGATCTGTGAGTGCACCTCCTGTCACAGCATGTGCACCTTGCCCACGCCCCCTCCTCTTGTGTTTTGATGTCGTACCATCACGTGACCCAGTGGCGCCAGGCGAAGAAGCAATTAATTTAAATTTAGCAATTTGATGATGCATCCAACTTATTATTGTCGATACTTGCCCTCTGTGCATTTGGTTTCAGATTGATACCAAAACTTAAAACACCACTACTAAAAATGTCAGGGTCGTCATCACCGCACAGACGAGCCGCCTCATTTCAACGAACAATGTTTCAAGTTTGCACTAGATGTTATAGTTAATTTTGAAAAACAAGCGCTGGTGTCAAAGATTTAAAAATGAAATAAAGTTTAAAAAAAATATGTTTTACTTTCATTTCCATAGTAGGACAGCTAAATAAAACATGTTTTGTTCAGCTTTTATCAGGCTTTGTCGCCTGTTAAAATATCAGAGCTTTGTAACAGTTTTTGTTTGCTGTAGATTGGCCCCAAGTGTGAGGTTAGAAATTAACTAAGTCTCAACCATAAATGTCTTCAACAGGAGACTCACCAGAACGTGCATCATTATCAACTTTTGTGCTGATCATCCTGTTTCCACATTTCACATCTCTGAATGTGGCTATTTGAAGAATTATGGATATGTTTGCTGATCCTCACTAATGAAACTTTTTAGTTGGTCTCAAGGGAAGTTTGGACATTTTAGGAAAGTCTTAACTTTACAGACTTTGAGAGCATCACCACGAAAGCTCCAGAAGTCCACACCGCTTCTTCACAAATCAACACGGTAGATAAGCCGGAATCTTAGCTCATTATTCCTTATCTCACCTGTCAACCTCTTGGCTTAGCAGCAAACACCTGAGGAAGTGCATTCGCAGAGAAAATCATTAGTTTTACGATTAGTTTTATTGATGCTAATAGGTCTGTCTGTCCACCCTCTGCTCATGTCCACTCCCGACCTTTCACAGGTTCACTTTGCACCAAATTAGGCAGCGACGGGGGAAGATAACAGAGGAGTCTGTGTTCTCCAACAGACTAAACATTTTACCGTGCGTAACTGAGATCAGTGTGAGAGCATTCATTAATTGGCGTTATGAATTTAGAGTATATTAGGGCAGAGAGACTCGAGAATGAACCAGTGTCAGTGTCATACTTTATCATGGGCAAAGAAAAGCACTTTGTGAGTTGATATACATTGAACGTCTTTCTAAATTCCAGAAACGTGTTTACAGTCCGGCCTGTTTGTTTAAAGTGCCTTTAAATAAAAATGTCTCTTTGCATTTCTGTGATTGCTCATTTACCGCAAATGTGGTAGGCGGCAAGGCAGCGAGAATCATAGCTATTGAGATGTCACAGCATTTATCTCGACAGGATGTGGAAAATTACAGCAACCCACAAATAAGTCAAGGCACATAATGGCGTCCCAAACAGTGAACAATAGCTTCGTTTGGAGTGGTGCGACAATGAGCATCACCACCGCGCCTATTATTAGACCGCTGAATCTGCCCTCAGCTGTAATACAGCCAGGAATTTAGTGCAGCTATGACTCTGCACACGCCTGCCAATAGCTGACTCTTTATTAGGCTGATGTGGAGCATTCAATTCTGTCCCAATGCACTGAGCTGTCTGGGTTGTGGCCAGCGAAAATCACCAGCGTTATGTACAGCCTGCTGTGATCGTCTCATCTTTTCCCTGCAAAGCATCTCGTCTTTGTGTTTGAACCGCACGAACGGCTGTGACGTACGAGCGTCAACGTGGGAACCGCACAACAATAGCGTCTCCCGCCATTCACAGACGAGCTGCTAGATACAGATCGTGAGCCGTTTGTACTCTTTCACAAACTCGTCCCATTTTTCTGCTGCAAAAATGTTTTTCTACATATTTCTCTTTAGGCATAGTTTTTCCCCTGATTTTATGTTTGACAAACTCTAATTACATCTCCCTGTTTATCTCTAACATACAAACCATTTGCATCTAATGATAAACCATTTATTTT
Organism: Channa striata; assembly: GCA_033026295.1. Taxonomy (NCBI): domain Eukaryota; kingdom Metazoa; phylum Chordata; class Actinopteri; order Anabantiformes; family Channidae; genus Channa; species Channa striata. The sequence goes on along the minus strand of CM065173.1, from coordinate 26,087,563 downwards.
TCTCTGATAAAGTCTTGACTCAGACACAGAAATCTACTTCCTGTTGTAAAGGGTTTTTTAAAAGCGGGTGTTCCTGAACACACCAGCGTGTTTTCTAATGTGTGTGTTTTTTTAATAATTCTCTGATCAATTCATTTTGGTTTTTGGACTAAATGGCAGTTCATGGATAAAAACTGTGTTTTTACTACTGAATTGTCTATTGCAACCATGTCTCTGATAATTTAATACGTTTCCAACTAACCTTTTATGCTTTATATCTTTTCTGTATTTAAGGTTTGAGTTCTCGTTTTTATGCTAATAAGGGCAAAGAAATCTTGTTCATTAAAGTGCATTTAAACCAGTGATGCATAATGAGTGGATATTTTTTGAATGGTTTGAAAAAAAAATCATTATTTGCTTTTTTAATTTCCCTCATTAAAGGGTTAATGTGAGACTGCAAAGGGGGCGAGACAAAAGGAGGAGATGCCGGTTAGGGAAAGCTGAGCACGCATAATGATTCCTGTCTACCTTAACAAACAGGAAATGCTCTGCACTTATACAGCACTTTTCTACCTGTTGGTACTCAAGGCACTTCACGCTGCGTCTTATATCCCAATTCACACACACGCACACGCACACACACACACACACACTGCATGGGCCAACACTCACCAGGAACAACCAGGTGGTGGTCAGTGTCTTGCTGACACTTTGACATGTGACCTGATGTGCTCGGGATCGAACCAGCAACTGAGGCATTGGTGAACGATTGCGCCTCCTAAATAAAAATACAAGCACGGTTGCTTTTGTGTAGCGTTACCCAAAATCAGAATCTATGATTTTAGTTAGGCACTTTCTTTTATAAAATTTACATTTTCAAATTAAAACAAACAAACAAAAAATGTCTATTCTCGGATAAACCATCATTCACCATTTGTCATGGTGTCGGCTTGGGGGCATGAACGTGTCATAGCCGAGGTTACAGTAGCTTTCTGTCTGCAGCAGTCAGGGCAGCACATCCCTATTTATTTCCTGCAAATAATCGCATCGAAAACCACATCTTCATGCTGTGAGGGTAAACAGGAATAAGGTATAATGGCACTGAATGAATATTAAACATGTTTATTGAAATCATACAAAAGACGAGAGGCTCCCATGAAAGTTTGCCTCCGTGGATTTTTACTTCTTCTTCTTGTCGGTGGCTCTGCCTGCCAACTGCATTTTCATCCAAAGCTTCAAAAATTCTCCACACGCACATAAACACACACACAAACACACAAACACACACACACACACACACAGCTGTGATTAACATTTCAAAGCCTCTTGTGTTGCAGAACTACCTGACTACATGCTGCACAGCTGGGGACAGTGGAACTGAGGCAGAGCAAAGACTTTAAATGCCAGATCAAAGACTAAGACACAAACAAACCCAAAGGCCACAATGGCAACACGTCTGCCTGCTGGGACGCCGACGCTAACGACTGGGACAAATACCTCCAAAGACTCGGGATGCAAATGTGATGATGCGTATCTGTCTTCTATTAAAAACACACTTTGATGGTACAGTCTGAAAAGGATAAGGCATATAATTCAATAAAGTGGTTATCTCGGTCCTGCTTAATCCTGTTCTAAAAGTCTGAATTGAGATAGTGTATTAAAAGCTTTCGATGATCCCACCTTCATCCAAATGGTCCAATTTTTCTTATATTTGCATTTAGTACCAAAACATATGTAATATTTATATTTAAGGTTACACTTTAATTTCTGTACATTTATATAAACACACGGGTCTGTGTAGTGTCAACTGTGTGTGTGTGTGTCTGTGTGTACTTGTCATCGAAATAATTGTTAACAAAACAAGTAAGTGTCATTTCAGACTGGAAGATGCTGCAGGCAGCAGCATATTTTTTCAATAAAATCAGTGAGACCTTCTTAAACATACAGATGGCAAAAGTTACTTATGATTGGGACGTGGTGGGTTTTCTTGTCCGCTGAAGATCCACCCAGGAAACAGTCTGCTCACATCACTTCCTTCTGCGACACAGAACACATCAATTGAGGATCACACACCAAGACTCATGGACAGTTTTTAAACAAGCGCCATAAAAGGATTAAACTCATAATTCATAAGGGACTTTGCAAAATATTAAACATTAACTTTAAGGCAACTTATATACTAAACAATATTATACATAACACATATGTTCTCCTGCTGTTATGTCAAGTTACTTGTGTTGGTTTCTTTTATATATTCCGTGTGTCACTCCTTTTTAAATCTCTTTTACCACAATGGAGCTGCATTTGAATGTTGTTGTGCAAACAAGCAATGACAATAAAGACATGCTGGTCCTTAGCTGTGTTGAGAAATTAATTTTAACACTGAAATATTCTATGCTAATGTTCGAAATACTTGCTGTACTTGATGCACAAAAGTGCATCCCGTACAACGTCAATCTTCAGACTGTGTCTATGTCAGACGTTCATTTCATAGGAGGTTGGAGCTAGTGCTTGTTTGATGATGAAAAGTCACTTGGCCCCCAAATCAGCACAATTCAATTGCAGTAACCCGGCTTCAACCAGGAGAGGACAGTCCTTAAAACACAATATGTAGAATTCAAATACTTAAAGACACTAAAATGTCAAGATCTGGGTCTGTATCAATCAATAACACTAATAAATACACATTCATCTGTTTTGTTTTAGCTGAATAAAGTGGTTTGTGGGTTTAGTTACTCAGAGATCAGGATCTCTTTTACAGGGAAGATCAATAACCAGATACTATATACAGAACGTGCATTGCAATATGAAAATGAGAATAAAAGTTAAACGTTACACGTCACAATATGTGACAGGTTTAAATGCTTCTATACTGCTTGTTAGTGTTGCTGTGGAGGACAGAGCCAGGTGAAGCGTCCCTCCTGTTTCCTGACTAGATGTTTAGTGAAGCCGACCATGTTCGGACAGTACTTACCTTACCATCGACATCAGTTGTGTCTCAGTCCTCAAAGAAAAGGCTTGCTTCATTGAATGTCGACCTAAACTTGAAGCGAAGGAGAGCTGCATAAGTTTGGAGGACAATCCATATAATAATCATAAAGCTGGAAATAAATTCATTTTGATGGTCCGTGCAAACCCTACGCTGGTTCACACCGTTGAAGATTTGCTTCGCTACATCCATCCCATGGTGCCAAGGATGTCACTTTTAGAAATGATCAGCAGCTTTCACCTCGTCCCTTCGGGGGCCAGAGGGACATGGGATTTCATACCGGATGGCCTTCTTGTCGCAACACTCCCAGTCACTCACAGTCTATCCAGGCTCAAGACCAGCACCAACGTCGCCCTTGGTGGGTGAGTGGGCCGCACCTGGTGGGGCAGGATTCAAACCCTAGGCCATCTGTATCTCATCCCAATTCTCTAGTGCTGAGCCACATTTTTGAATGATATATTCAATAAACATCTATCTAAATGCCACAGTGTGTTATTGTTCTAATGAATAAAGAGAGGCAGAATGAGTGGCCCTGAGGGGTTAGAGCCAACGGCTGATTGGGATAACAAAATATAGTTTTTAAATAACCTTGGTAATATCCCAGTGGAGGGCAACAAAGGACACAGTCCTTACTGGGTTGCAGCATGAAAGCCATAATGAGAGAGAGTAAAAGAGGTGAATGGATATCACACAGAGGGAGGCCATCTTTAGTTAAATGCAGGCTAAAATGGTTCCATTCCCATGGCAGTGACTCTCATATGCCACACACAGGGTGGGTTAATGATTAGAGCGTCGGGGAGAAGAGCAGCAGATTTAGAGGGTGATTTAAATCCGGCTCCCTGGTAAATGTGAGGCAGACTTCTGTGCGATTGTCATTAAACTCCAGGCCGCGGAACTAAAACCTGGGCCGGCGATAACCACACGTGAAAGTATCAATGAAAAGCAGACAGATCCAACTGTAGCCAACTCAATGCGATGTGGAGCTGCATGGCAGTTCACAAAGTGCGGCATCAGTTCATAGGATTTTTATAAAATCAATAGAATATCTTAACCATCTTATATCATAACCATCAGGCTTTGTTAATGGCTAATTGTTGTATCTGCTTGTCAATATCAACTGTTCCTGCAAATAGATAATAGCCACATATAAGTATAAGTAATGTAATAATGTCCCTTAAATCCATTAAAAACATATTGTAATGAACGTAAACTACAACGTTCAAACATTTGTTTTTTTAAATGTAGTTTAACAGTAAAAGTGACAATTTGTCTGACAAATCAATAGTCCTGAGTATACGGAGCTGCAGTACCAGTGTTTGGACTTTGTTACGTCCCACCTCTGGCGACAGTATTGTCCTTTGCACGCGTTCATCTCGAGGGTTCTCACCAGTCGTGACTCAGAGTTGACAGACCGTGCACCAGCATTGTCTTAAGGATGTTAAATTAACAAAAAGACAAGACATCCAGTGCAGTCACACAAGAGAAGGAGACAAGGGCACAAAGAGGGAGGGAGATGTCACCCTCGACCAACGTGAGAGAGAAGATTAGAGGGAAGAGAACAACTGAGGGAGAGGCATCGCTCGCAGCTAGAGCAAGAGGGAAAACCGAAGTGACAGAGAGAAAAAATGTCGCCCCAAAGCCAAAAGGAAGAGAGCGGGGAGTCGAACAAAGTAGCTGAGAGCCACAGGAAAGGCAGAAAGGAAGTTGCCCACAGCTCGAGGGGAAGTGGCGCTTTGAGAGGGTCAAAGTGACTTCATCAATCACAGCAGACGGCTCGGCGGGAGACAAGAGGAAAAAATGCAAAGTTCAAACTCTGATCGCTTGTGTTCAAGAACAGAGCTGCTTGAACCCTGGGAGGCTTCCGTTCAAAGGCGGGTCTGTAGACTGAGCCGGTTCTACACCAGGCGGCTTCTGTTTGACTGTACTGGTTCAGTGATTAGGTTCGAATGGGGCAAGTGCTGGGGGTGTTTGCCTCAGACATTTGTCTAAATCAAGTAAAACAAGGGAAGTGTTGGGAGGGCTGCTGGTGGTTTGTGTTGGGATGAGGTTAATGGAAAGGTTTGCTGCGAGCTGAGATGCCTACAGTAAGGCTGAGGAGGTAACAGTGGGGGCGACGTTGCCCTTGGCCGGAGGAAAATGCTCCTACTTGATGGAGGGAAACAAAAGAGGCACGAAAAAAATAATGCCACAGCAATTTCCTGGTTTTATGCATAATGGAACTCGGCCGACAAGCTTCCCTAGGAATCAAACTGTGGCACTTTGTGCATCCGTTGGCGTTACTAGTGGCACAGGAACGACTTAACACACTCACTGGGTTTAGGCACAAAAGCTTCGGGTTAACACGTTAACAAAGTATTACAAACACGTGCTTCCTTACAATAGTGACCACGGGCGCCACAATCCCGGGTAAAACACACATGTCGTTCCTGTGTCTTGTACCATCTGCCACCTCCCAATGAGGCTTTTCAACTTCCTGTACGTCATTGATTAAGGCGTCAAATACTGATGCAACTACACTGGAAGCTAAAGCAGCTGCACAAAACGACTGCGCAAAGCGGCCATCTTTAAGACCTCGGGAATCTGTCTTCTCCATTAAAAAATTGATTTGACAATTAAAGGCACAAGAAGTTTCTCAGACCTACGGAAACGCCAGTGCCAGACGCCCCGAGGACACGCTGTCCTTTACACTTTCAAAGCATTTTACTGTGCACACTGTAAGTAAGCCAGTGTGCAGCAGGTCCGTGAAAAGACTTTTGGGCAGAAATGATAAAAATATATGTGACAGCACGGGGCCAGTGGAGTTCCAGATGATGGTGATAATGGTGATGATGATTATTGTTGAAATCATCATCACCATTATCACCAGCGTCTTGCTGTTGGTGTACTGTATCTTTACCTGACACCTTGTTTTACACTGTGTGTGTGTGTGTGTGTGTGTGTGTGTGTGTGTGTGTGTGTGTGTGTGTGTGTGTGTGTGTGTGTGTGTGTGTGTGTGTGTGTGTGTGTGCTCTCCTTGACCCGGCCCGCTGTAATCCCTCACTGGCTGACAGCGTGAGTTCAGACAGGCTGATTCTTAAGGCAGCCCAAGAGGTCTGGCCCACTCACGGCTAAAAACCATCTTCTCTTCAATCCTCACCTCAAAGCAATCCATCCCGCCTTCAAAAGCTGTCCCCCATCCCCGTCTCCGTCTCCGTCTCTGTGTGTGTGTGTCTCGCTCTGTCTCTCAATCTCTCCTCGTGTCTGCTTCTCTCCCTCCTCCTCTCGCTGTCTCTGTGCTACTTTCTCTATTTGTGTCTCGCTCTTTACCTCAGGGTGACTCCTGCTTCGACTGAGGATGATCTCTGTCTGTCTCTCTCTCTCTTTAGGAGAATGACAAATGAAAGTCTGCACTCCTGGGCTTTGTACTTCACTGTGGCTCATCAACACATATTTGCTGCTGAAATCACAAATCAGGCGGCTTCCACACGGACGCCCAGTCAGACTCTTGACACGTGTGTCTCTATCAGGACCAGTTTACCCACCAACCAGGCAAAAATGACTTTTTGTCAGGGGGACAGACCATGAACCCAGTGGTCCATCTAACAGGAGCTTACCACCTGCAATCGCCTGAAGCACACAGCCAATATTAGGCTGAGGAAGCCATAGAGAAATTCTCTGATTTGCACAGCTGTGGAAAAACATCAGGATGGAAGTTCCCATCTTCTCTGACTACACTGTGCACATCCAGGAGTACAAATCTTGTGGACACTCCAGTGTGTTGCTAAATCACCAGAAATCTCCTGTTGTAAAGAGTAAACTCGGGCAGTTGCTCTTAATAATGTCCTTTGATCTGGATTTTCAGCTCTGCGGCGAGAAAAAACAAAGGGCCCGCGTCTTAATTTGCAGTCCCTTGTAAAACACTCACAACAGATCTGAGAATGTGTGTTAAGATTGTTCCTCCTTTGCTACAGAGTCATCTACACGGTAGATAGATGGCGGACAGGTTAATTTAAGTCCTGCACAGCTAAAACCGTGGTAAGGAATTAGCTGCAGAAGGTCACGTCAATCTTTTTTTCATTTAACCTTTATTTAATACTTGGAACACACTGATTGATGAGACGCCGTTTCTCACAAATGCTGAGATCACAAACATGAGGAGAAACACAAACAAGAAAGAGCTAAAAGTTTGCAGCTAAACTTTCATCAGTGAACTTTTAAATCATTGACCAATATATAATAAACACTCTGTCATAGATTTCTTTTTTTTTTACAAATACATGGTAACAGGTACGTTCTATTGTCTATTAAAAACTTGTTTATTTATTTCATTTGAAATTCTTGAGTACAGGACAATAAATTTTCCTTTAAATGTAACTTCAATATTTCTATAAACACATTATAGCCATATTATTGTGCACAGCGAAATCCACAGGCAATTAAAGCAATCACTGAATCTGATATTATATATATAATAATATAATAATCTGATAGATATATATAATATCTCAATTTTAAAGGACGCCCCCTCGCTGATTGGGAATTTGCTTCTTTCGGATCGAGTTTGGGTAATACACAAAAACAAATGCCATTAAACTTCACTCCGCCTCCAGATGACATCACCTGGAGGAACCTTCAGATCAGATTATGTCGCCTCGTTGTTCAAGCTATCACTTTTGTAACCAGATTAAACCATCTGAACCCCTAATGCTGCCATACTCCTCCAGGAGTTTTTTAGCTAGAAGCAGAGAAATTGTTTAATATAAAGACGTCAGAAGGAAGTTTAAAATCTTTAATGTGCATTTACACCCTAAAGCCTTAGAAAGCAAGTTGGAATTTAGTGAAGTCGCCCTTTTCGAAGCCAACCGGGGAAATGACAAAGCTAATGATACTGTAGTTACTTTACGATAAGGAATAGACACATGCACAGTGAAATGCTTGACTACCTCTGTGTCTTTAAGTGGCTCAAGGTCATGACGAGGCCGAGTGGTTCATCCGGTGTCATGCTGTAACAGAGCCAGTCAGAGGCTGCCAACGAGCCCTAGTCTTCAGTGCCAATCAGGCTGACAGTGTGAACGAGGGAACGGGAGAGGGGGTGGGCTGGGAGGTCGAAAACAATCAAAGCAGGATTGGGGGCAACTGTGGTCCAGAATTACACGGTGAGAGCAAACGAGATTGAAAGAACTAAAACAATAAACAGTTGAAGCTTTTAGAAGCGGAAGCATCAAATATTATGAAGGAGTTATTGCCAAAAATTAGAACAATAAACATCTTTTCGACTTACTGCTGAACTAACACATCAGTCAGAAGCTTATGATAGATTAGCTTAGGCAGATCGTTGTTTGACCTTTAGTCAAAGTGATGTTCTGTGCCACACACACATTCACCCGCATGGGCCGAATTACGGACATTCGATTGGTAACTCGTCACTGGACAACAGCAAGAAAACTGCTTCTAACGCACCACCCTCTGTTCAGCTTCCTAAGCCCACGCTCACATCAGCATTTTTTTGTAAACTACAGGTCTTTTCAATTATTCCCATGTTTAATCATAGAACTAAAAAGCACCTTACTGTCCCATGTTTTTAAGTATGTATTTGCCAATGCTTCCAGGCTCTTGGCCCCTCCAACTATTTTAAGATGATCAACCTGCCAACAATGTGCCATTGGTCAATTTGACCTCCTGCAATTTTATTTCGTACTGTACTGACATGCGTGTTCAGCTCTGTGTGAAACGGTTCATTTTAGCTTCTGTTTCTTTAAGGCCCCCCTTACTTCAAGCCAACATTGGGGCGAGTGGGCTGAACAAATTAATGAGCCATGGACAGAATATGAGAGCAAGTGGGTACTACTGTTTGGCTTTGTGGGTGTCCGGACCCGAAACGGAGGTTAGTTTACGGACTTGCAATGTTTATATGTAGAATTATTGGCAAAGTTTTAAAAAGGTCTAGAGAAAGTCTGTGGGAGCTGCTGGAAACCCTCAGGAAAATTGTGTGACACGGTCAACAGAGCAGATGAAGGCTCATCATTGTGTTCATCCAGGGTTTCTTTGACATTCTTTTCTTTTTAGGCGTCATCACATCAGTTAAACTAAATTATAAAAAAGCATAATATGGCTTCTTAAAGGCACATAATCCCGGTTACAGTGGATGTTTAGGGAACATTGACGTGCAGAAGATTCCTGGGGCACCACAACAGGTTAACATCAGGGTTCAATTCAGAGGTTCTTTTTTGAAAACTTGAAAAGTACATCTTGCTGCCAAGAACGCAAACTTGTTGTAGCCAGCAACCAAATAATTGAACTGATTACAGTCAGTACAGACCTGGGTGAAAGGAAACTGGGGGGGGGGGCTGGGACACAGCTCTTCACCAAGTGTAGAAACGTTCCTCGAGGACAACTCTGGAGTGACAGTGAGAAAAATGTGAATCCTGTGCGGCACGGTCACCACTTCTTCGACTGTCTTCCATTATTGGCTCTTTGATGAATTACTGTTGTTAAATGAGAAGAGTTGTCTCTGTTCGGTTCAAGGCTGCATCACACTGATCAACAAGTGAGCTCTGCATCAACTCAAAACCACAGACGTGCACTAAATCACGAGCCGCCTGAGATGCCATTTCTGTAATTCTTATTGCAAAGATCAAAGAGCTCATTTACCAAAGAGTCATTTGCTGAAATTACTTGGTGCTTCTGGGGCATTTATTCAAGCAGGCAGACGGGACTCATACGTTTTGATCCTTGTTGCGATGAGACCTATTAATGGACCTAATAATCAGCTCTCATCAAGTGTTAGTGTTACACAGACGGGAAAGGAGCATTGTTGTGGGTCCTTTCGAAGAACTTCAGAGCATGTTCCGACTGCACATGGAGAAACAGAATAAAACATTTTGTTGACTTTCGTTCTGCCAAACATCAGGATCTCTATTACTGCCCCCCAGTCATTGTTAGCAAGGTCAGACATTCAGGTATGTGTGTTTTTTTCTTTTCTCACTGACAACGTTCAAAGTCGGTAGCTTTGTAGAAGTCAAAATGAGACATCACTGAGCTATTAATGGTGTCCATCATCCTGAAGAGTCCTGGGAAAAAGCGTTATCCTTTAGTTTGTAATGGTGTCGGGACCTACTGAAAGGATGAATGTTGCTCTCTGGGACATAAATCCCTCTTGGCATTTCCAGAAATGTTAGCATAGTTTTTGTAAGACGGGACCTTGTAATGGGCCATTTACCGACTCACATACTGAGTCATTGGACTTTAATGGGGAAAAATGACATGCACTGTTGTATTTATTATTTTTCCAAATGACGTGCTCGAGAAAAGTTAAAGAGATGCTCTGAGCACTTGATCAAAGGTCAGCAAGCCACCAGAACTGGACGTGTGTTCTGAGATTGTGATATGTACTGGACACTTTTCAATTCAAAGGAATAAGTGAGTCTACGTTTGACTTTCGCTCTTTAACGAGTACAAAAGTAAAAGCTCTGCATTGGGGCGACAACGCAATTTAAACAATACTAATGGTAATTGTAGCAATTGTAGCATTAATAAACATTAGGGGCCAAAGGTCACTGCGGGTAAAGACGGAGCTGATTTTAACACTTCATATGCCGATTGGTTATGGTTAAACCATAATGTTACAGAATCTGCATTTATTAGAATTGTTTTTTAAAACCATTTCATATATTTTTATTTTAAAACCATGGGGTGGTCTTAAATTCGTGGCTGATTGGAGCATCTTCGGAGCTCACCCTGTATTAAGTTACACAGTTTGCTATGTACAAAATAAAGCGTTTTTACAAGCTTAGCTCACGTACTTGTCACAAATAGTTCACAATTACTTAAGATATCAATGGTCGAATCGAACTCGAGCGATACTCGTGGCTGAGCTGCGAACAGGTTTGCTGTACATTTACTCTGTGCGCTGTTGTCGCTGCAGCTGATACATCGGGTCCCTTTCAGCATCTTTATTTCATGATGCTGGAAGATTTTTTGTCACAGCAGCCTGCATGAGTACATTTGACAATAACTGGCAGCCCCGCAGTCCACACCCGTGTGTTTGGTTTCCTGATGAATACCCACAGTAGCTCCTGTGCCACCATTCGAACTAGATTGGGCTGCTCACTTGTCCCACTTAAGCTTCACGTAGACTTCCTACTTTTGGTTTGGATTTTAAGACTCAAAGACAAAGATGTCAGAATGGAGTAAACCTGCAAACTTTCAACACTCTCATCTGAAAGCAGCGTTTGTCATAAGTGGGTATGAACACTCTTTATTACGTGTCTTCCCCAAAACCCAATATTTACCATCTTAAAGGAATGTGATGCACCAAGCCAAAGACCGGGACAAAAGGTTGCAGTTTGTTCTATGCTGCTGGCACCAGTTGGACACTGGTCAGCAGCTTTCCAGCTGCTGATGATAATTTGGCAGCTGTGATGGAGGACAATCTGACCGGCTTAGGAATTCAGTGTATGAGAAGAGGAATGAAAAGAAGCAAGCGAAGAGGGAGCACACGGAAAACTTCTTTTATTATTTTCATCTCAGCTGAAGATCCTGTTCCGCTTCATGCGTTTCTACATACACAGTTGTATCTTCCACCTTCTATTTACGAATGAAAATTGGAGTTTAATGTCGCCTGATGCCTGGTGTGTCTCTGCCCTTATTCGAATAGAAAGACTTTTTTGCTGATTATTTTCAGCGTATCTGAGATGTTTTATGTCAGCTGCTGTGCGTCTTTTCTGATATGGTAACGCAGTTTTGGGATAGATTTAATCCAGCCAAGTACTTCGACTAAAGACACAGACACACACACACACTCAATAATCCTTATTCCACCCTTGAAGTGTTCCTCATCTCTCAGTGGCTCTAAGCTGTGGTCTTTATGAAGTCGAGACCTGATGATTTGAATTGATTCACAGTGACACTTTTGACATTTCAAGGCTACTGATCCTCTCGGAGCTGTGCTGATCTGTTGTCAATGAGAAGGCAGACAGTAGACCTGACGGTCTGCTACCGCTCGGGCCTGAAAATACCAGTTTCGCTCCAAAGCCAGACCTTGGTAGCATCGATCTGTTTCTCAGCACGGATGGCACCAAAGCTGTTTGTTCCCAAATCTCCCTAAGTCATTATTCAATCTAACCTTCTTTAAAGAAATACCTTGACATTTTGATTTGTTGTGTTATTACTTTTTTTTCTCCCCCCCCCCGATTTTAAATGTTAAAAATTGGATTAAAAAACAGTATTCAGTGCTCAACGTTTCTGTACAGAAATAAGCCAGATGCTAACGCTTGACAGAACATGTGTCTCACCACTGAGGGAATAACGTATGACAGTACAGGTTGGACTGAAGGTTATAATTTATGAGATGATATATTTTATCATTGCCCTCAAGATTTGGAGATACCAGTCTAATTTCCTGTGCCTCAACTGCCTAATTACATTATATAATTATAGCCTACTTTTGTATCTCCATCTGGGGAAATTAAAGCAGTTATGTACAGTACATAAAGTTGCACTTGTCTATTTAAAGTCTAATGAGCTACAGCAAAGTTAACTTTACTCTGAGCATTGCAAAGTGCTGAAGATCATTGTTTCCCTTTGGCACATGATGTGGCTTGTAGTGCAGGGTAAACACATTTAACCGCATCCTAAATTCTACAATGTCACGTAAGCGTAGTTCATCTAATTACCCGGTTTAGATCCTCGTAACCCCAGGTTGAGCGCCATTGTGTTCTAAAACTCTGCCAAGACAAACTACCTCTCCGACTGTGACTGAAGCTAATTCAGTGCTATGATGGATGTTGGTCAAATTCAAAAAAATAACTAAGCAGATAGATGGCTATGATAGCTACATTATTTGATGCTAGTGCTGACCCATGTTTGCTCCATTGAACACATTGGAAGCTTAGAAGCTTAAAACATAGATTTTTAAAGATTTTTATATTCAAGGCAAATTTTTGTGCTACTGTTTTTAAAAAATGGAGCTGAAACTAAAACCACTGCTTTCACTATACTATAAAACCCACGTTACGACCCAAACTATAGTCATTAGCTTTGGTTAGTGACCGAAAAAGTAAGGCCACAAACACGAGGGTCCTAAATGAGATTGTGCTGCAGGATGACTGGGCTCAGCCTCAGGCCCGCTTCATGCTTCCTGAAGACGGTGCTGCATAACCTGGTTTGGCATAAAAGTCTGCATTGTGTTGGCTCACTGGTTGCAGGAAACCCCATTGGTCCCTTTCAGAATGCACAGACAGTAACGACATTGTGGACGAGTGGGGCTCACGCCGCATCGCTTAATTGTTGCAGACAGCGTGTCCTCACCCTCAGAGGAGCTCTCAGGCAGTTACCCACAAGAAGAATGTTCGACCCTTTGGAGATTAAGGTTAAGGAGCTTGGAATAGTCGCTGCTCTCTCATGTGCACAGGAGCCAGTTGAGGTGGTTTGAGAAACTGATCAGGATGTCTCCTGTGTGTCTTTTATTGTGGTGGTTTTTCAGGTACAGCCAACTGGTAGAAGAGCCCATGCTGTGGACTGTACATCTTTCTCACCTGGAAATGGCAGGGATCCACCAGGATGAGCTTGAAATGCAGCTGGGGAGGGGGCTGTCCTCACCTGAACCCTTTTATACCCGAATCCAACTTCTGATAAGAAACATTTTAAAAGTTTCATACACTACTGTGTAAATCTAACTGTTTAGAGCGGCTTTTATGGAGATTCAAACCCCCTTTAAAGAGATGCAAGGACTGACATGACAACAATGTTTAAATGACTGTTAAAAGGTTAATTGCATTAACAATGATCCTAGTGACAGATCAGACGCCACTGGGATCCCACTGGATGAATTGCTGCTGTCTAATAAAGGCATTCATTGTCCCCAGAGGATGAATCAACGTATTATAGAGTTTCTAAATAAAACATGCACAGCCCATGTTCCTTCATAGATAAGTGAGTGTTTTATTGCACACATCCAAATTTAAATGCCGCTGTTGTCACTTGTCCAGAAACACCTGATGTCCATTCCCCCACAGCTAAAGAGGCAGATGAGAGAAAAGGCCCCGTCCAGCTGTGAAACATGAGAGTATTTAGAGAAATTAAGTAATATTCTCCCTGTCTCTGCTCAACAGCCGCTGCTTAAGAGGCCTTGATCACGGCATGGCAGCTCCTCCTGTGAAGCGCTGCCCAGCTGGCTGCTGAGCTGCTGCAAGTGCATGAATGTCAAGCACAGCGTGGCTTACACCGCACGTGAACGCTCAGTAACACACACTTCATCAGCAAAGCTTCCATGGGCATTTCCTAGAGAGGCTGTTTTATAGTAAATTTGGGACGCCGGGTGAAATGCCATTACAACGAGAATTCACTGACTCACATCATTTGAAACATTTTTTTGATTCAGCGTTGTTGAACGCCAGACATTTGAGGGAAATAAATTTAAATTTTGGTGTCAGACATGGTGGATCAGAGAACTGTCCGGTGGTCTGATGACTCAACATTTGAAATTCTCATGCTTAAAACAAGAGGAACCATCTGGACTGTTACAGGTTCACAGTTCAAAAGCCAAAGTGACAGAATGACTGGAGCCTTCACAGACGTGCAAGTCAGGCCATGTGCCTCTGTTCGCCCCCACACTGAGTCACACTGTGTAACAGTGACCATGGGGCAACATATTCTGGACGTCTTTCAATTAAGCTCTAGTTTCTTTCACTATCACAGTAGCAAGCACGTTTGAATTCTAACAGCATGGCTCAGTAGTGAAAGAGCTTAACTCACTTACCTGCAGTTCAGACCTGTGACCCACCGAAAAGTTTTAAAATGTCACAAAGCAAAAACACGGTGAGAATGTGAACATGACCCAACTTATTTCAGACAAGTTGTTGGCATCAAGTGTCAAAAAATAAATTATTTTTTAAACTGTTAAAATAGTTTTAACTGATTCATTCTTTTTAATAACCTGTCACAGAGTCTACCAAATATTCTGGAAATGGGGTTTATACATGTACAAAATGCTGCTAGAAATGGGATAAACTCCTTGTTGTGACTCGGCTCAGATTCAGTTTTTGTGTTTGCAGGTTGAATGCACGTGGCCTTTTAGCTGAATGACTTTCTAATGGCAGGCAGGGAACCCTCCGTGTGTGTCCTGTGGAGATTCCACACCACCTGGTGGATGAGGCTGTAATTAAGGACACTGGCGTGACGTTCCCTCCACCCATCTGCCATCAAACGGGGTCTTGGGGTTCTGATAAACCCTTACCACGGAACTGCGGGTTTGCCCATAAAGAACAGGCATTTAGTGTGTTGGAACATGTCAGGACAAAGTGGGGGTTTTTTTCCAGTTAGAAATCATATAATATAATTAAGTAAATCTGTGTTACTGCTAAAGGCAAGAATGAATCATTTAAAACATTAAAATAAAACTATTTGTGGGATGTGCTAATCTGTTTTACTAGCATTTCATTAAATGCTTGTAGTCCAGCCTCGACTCTGCAATGCTGCATTTAAAATAAAGAAGCATTTTGGTCCAAGTCTATAAAATGCTCTTTTCGTTGAGGCTTTGTTCCAAGTGAGCGTGCGATGTAATGTCATGCTCAGCAGCAGCAGAGCATTTAAGAGCAGATGGGTTGCTGCACACACAAACAGGAAGTACCCAAGAATTGAACTGAAGAGTGATGGAATGCACTTGGAGAATTAAAACAGAAAAGTCAATATGTTTGTTCCAGTTTACAGTATGTTCACAGTGGAACAGTGATTTCATTAAGTGCCACACCGAGAAAATCATGCCGCTTTGCAACTATTCACTTTATTTATTATTTAGTTAGTTACTTTATTTTAAATTATTTTTGTATTGTGTTCATATTAGCGTCACATGTACATATTCATATTTTTACCTACTAAAAACAATAAAACTGCTTCCCAAAGACGTCAATAGCAAAAGGTCTCACTCGTCATCTCGAAGTGGATTACGCTCACTACATCTAAGTTCCATTAGCTGCAGCCACTTATCCTGCAGAGAGTTACAGTGGGGGTCGGAGTCTCTCCTAGCTGGCGCTGGGGGCGACACAGGGTCCACCTAGGACAGGTCACCCGTCCATCACGGGGAAGACGCACATTATATTCTAAAGTGCTCCAGGTGTTTCAGCTTGTTTTCGCTTTTACCTCCATCCACGTGAAGTTTAAAATTGTCCACTTTTGTCATCCACACACAGATGGCAGACAGGCAGCTCCATCGTCTGCTTGGGTACGTCATGCTAGGGTGGCCATGGTTTCCTTTCCTACTTCCTGTCTCTCAGTGTCCCCCCTTGTTTTGCAGATCCCGTACACCGCTCCTGTACCACCCTTCACCAGCTGCAGCTTGTTTCCGGATTTCCCCTGTCATTGCTGATCTTCCCCACTTACCTCCACTTCCTGCCAGATAGCTGCTCCATGTCAAGCTCCAGGTTTCTGTCTCCCTCTGTGTAAACTCACCTGCTGTTACTTTCTTTGGAATTTTGCTTCCTTCCTGGGTTGTTTTTTTGTTCAAACCTTTGTAGCCTTCATAAATCAGATGTGTCTCGCTATTGGGTCCTAACCCTGATCATCACAATACAGCAGGGTTCTACCAGAGCTATGTTTTTCATTCACACCACGATTCCAGCCAAAATGTTGCTGGTTAGACATTAGTTTAACACATGTTAGTAATTCAAACTATATGCAACATCCATTACCAGAAAAGTTGGGACTGATTAAATGAAATCTTTAATTTGTGGTTGGATCATTTGAAAAGTTGATTGTTCGCCTTTTCTAGCTGGATGCAAGACTACAGCTGCTCACCCGTCTGTGTCACTGCCGTCTGATTCTTCTCTTGTTGATGCACCATATATATTTAATAAAAAATAACAGGCTGTCCTGCCGAAATACCCAGTGACTTCCCGGGAAAAGTTTTTGCCTTAATGGCCGTATGTGTTTCTAAATGCACCTTTGTTTCCAAAGACTGAAAACACTTGCTGTGTGTATTAGAGTCTCGCAATGATTTACTGAGGCTTGGACTGTATTTGAATTTGTATGTCACCTTGGACAAAAACATCTGTGAAATAAATTGATGTAACTGTGGTGAATGTACATCACCCAGAAATATTACACAATAACCACACCGCCTCCCGTTCCTTCTCTCCTCTGGCTCCCCTTTCCATAATGAGCTGCGAGAGTGTGTGCGCTTTGCGTGTGTGTTGTGTTCAATTTGTTACCTCAGCATGTCCAAGTTTTCTTGAGTGGTACTGCACATGCAAAGGGAGCCAAGCACCATCACCTCTGCCACGTGCTTCTGCTCTGCAGGAAAGAATTCAGTGAGTTAAAGTCATTGGTTGTGCACACACACACACACACACACACACACTATGCTCGAGTGCACACGTGATAGTGCAGCTGGTCATGAAGCTGTTTTCAAGTACAAATGAGCATGGATGGACTGTCATATGCTGCATGTGGATTCGTGTTTCTGTGTGTCCCAAGAGCAGCGTGGCATCGCTGCAGCCCGCATCATATCTACAGAAATCTATAGACACAAGTAGGTCGTGGTACCGCGCACAATGCATCCATGTAAAGCTGGGCACACGGCTGTTGCTGTACTCGGGCATCACTCGGAAACACACGCTCGAATGCACACTCCTGCACAAACCCACATTTTGTTTTGTACCTGAGCAAAGCATCTGTTTAGTCACCAGGGTGAGGACATTCATAAATAAATTAAGGACCAAGCGTTTGTATTTTCATCTCCACGCCGAACGCAGCGAGATGAGGCATATGTTCATTTAGTCTTTGTGAAGGGATGCTGACGTCTCCCGTAAAGCCACCGGAGCACATCACCGAGCTCCTTTCATGTTGAGATGTCTAAAGGGAATAGACTAACAAATAAAAGGATGCTAATTGATTTCTCTCTGCCTGAGGTAACATGCGGAGGCTTCGGCGCGGACGCTGTACCGGAGTGAACCTGTCTTCACCATGTTGGGAGAATATTCCCGAGCATCCCCTTGGGAACTGCTTGAACATGCAATGCTGCTATAGTATATGTTTTATTTTGCAGTTTTATTCCATACAGAGGTACACGGGAATATTTTAATTAGTGGCATAGACAAGTTCTGAAAGTGGATTATAATAAAATAATAAAAAAAAAGAAAAACATAAATTCTTCCCATAATAATGTAGGACGGTTTTGGCTCAAAGCCGAATTCTGTAGCCATGGTAATGTTAGCATTGTTGCATGTGGTAAATGTTGTTCTCTTTAAAATGTCATTCACACTGTTCTCCTAAAGATTCACTTTAAATTTTAAGCCATTTATTCAGAATGTCCCCGGCGTACCTGAACAGGAACATTTGCAGCAATTTTCCTTGAATTACTCATAATTCCTCATGAAAAGTCTGAACATGAAGTTTCTGCTCCCTGTAAGTGGAAGAAGGCTTTGGAAGTAGTTTTATTTGCAACAACTTGGCAGAGCTTAAAATGCATGAAGCTTTTTGTCAATTGAACATCCCAAATTTTACCCCTAAGACGAAGGCGAACGCCGTGATGGTGCCGCCGTGGCTCATCCGAACTTACTGAACCTGTTCGGCTGTGACTGGTGACCAACCGACTGAACCTACCAGGAGACAGAAGGTCGACAACTGAACCATAACTACGTGCTGCTAACACACCATTGATTTGTGCAGTACTTCAATTTTGGATCTACAGCTCCAAAATAACGTGTCCTCGAATGGTTGCATTTTAACACTCTGCCTTAAAATGTCTCAAGGTTACAGCGACAATTTGTTCAAAGTGAACATTTGTAGGATGCATTTAGTTATTGGCACTTCATCATATTAAATTATTACATTTTTGTTGCAAATTTTTCCTAATATTTTAATCATTTATGACGTTTCCATCAAGGAAATTACTTTACAGACTTTTACAGCCAACTTTGAAATGGCAGCAACACTGAGTCTGACTTGAAAAAGTCAATGCAATAACAATAACTGTGATCTACTTCAATACTAAATCTACTGTAGAAATCCTTATAGGAAACAAATCTTAATATCTCTATTTCCCCTGTAAATTCTAAAACAATATTGTAATTTGAGATCAAAGCGCTGTTGCTTCTCCTGAGGTAAACTATTCTGTCAGAGATATTGTAAAAATAATTACAGTATTAATTTACTGTGTGATTTTTTTATTTTTTTTTCCTGAGCTTGACAGTTTGTCCCTGGCAGATGCAGAGGCATTAATTCATAAACCTCGAAAAGAAGCCAGCTGGCTACAGATCTTGACCTTCTGTTTGTCTAATCCCTCAAGCACATGTTAATTACAGTTACATGAGAATCATTGTAACGATACTTTTTTGTTCCTCTCCCAGATTAATGCGTAGATGGTTTTGTATCTGCGGTATGACCAAATATAACCTGATGATCTAGGTTACTATGGTGATGCACCACAATGTAATGACATGGAAAAGCCAGAATTGAACACAAATATTAGGCTTTAATTATACTCATTTTGATGGCCCAGGTCACAGAAGAGTGAGTCATTTATGCCTCAGCAGCCTTTATCATACTAGATATAATAAGAATATTAGTTTTTAGTCCAAGGCTTTGCATCCTCTCGCTCTGAAGACCCATGGGTTAAAGTGGGGTTAGAGAACGATTGGTTCCCCTTTAAAAACGCACTGCACATGTCCAGGTCCATAGTCCTTCTTCCACTTTCCCATTTTGGATGACAAATACGGACTCTCGTCAGCTGCTGGTGGGTTAAACCAATATAAAGTACGTTAATCTTTAGAAATAACAAAAATATTCAAGTGTCTAAAAATGTTATAGTAACATTATGAATATGGTATAAGTGCACAAGTTTGGATCCATCTTAAAAAACTGATCTGGAATTTTTTATTTGTCCCTTTATGTCACTGTTCCTGGGTCAACTTTGCTTTTTGCTTTGGATCTTTGTCTTGTCAAAGATAATGACTCTTTCTTTTTTACTTTTTGTTTTATTCCGTGTTATATGTGTCTGGTTATTTGAGATTCTTTGCAGCGCTGCTGTATAACTTTGTAGTGGGTTTGTGCCTCTTTGTTGTCATTTTGCATCTTTTTTTGTTCATTTTTGTCTTTGTCTATTTGTCGAAATGTATTTTACATCCCTTTGTTATTTTGTGAAAATTTGAGGCCAGTGTGTTTTCTGCTTTATGATCATTTTGAATCTGTTCTCTCAAGTGTTTCTGTTTTCCTTTAGCTTAGCGGAAGGGGTTTTGGTCCAGTCCCAACACTCATTCAGGCCAAAGCAAACTGACTCTATTTTTGAAAACTACCTAATTCATGCCCCCAAATGCAGCTCTGACACCAGTAATACTGAATATCACCCTTTTTACAAATCTTGCTCATATTAACTTTGCTAGTAGGTGACCTGCTGAACTGATAACTGACAATGGCGTGACAACCCTCACATTAGCTGCAGTGACTGACCACGTGTTTCATACTCTCTTATAATACCTCCCGATGATTGGAGCCTGTTGGGTAATGCACAGCAGTGGTTCTCAGTCCTGCTGTTGAAAACGCTGTCACGCTGTGAGTATATGTGTCAGCCCCTTAAAGAGTTGTTTTGTGACATGTTGTTTGATTGGTTGTGTGAACATAACTAGCTAGAGATGCAGAGTGTGTGTGGATGATAGAAAGTAAGTAATTGTATATGAAGCCATAGATAGTTTGATCCTAAACTGTGTTTACTGTAGTTTTGGGCACTTAGAGTCCACATAGTTCTATACATTTTTTAATATTTCCTAAGAAAGCGTGGCTACCAGTAAGATAATGTCTATGGCCATTTTTATTATTTGCGCTGGATTAACAATTTATTGGCAGGTTTAAAACAAGAAATTCTGACGGAATTGCTTGTGCTCACAGAGCGCCCTCTGTTGGCAGATTCATGAATATGTACCGTGGGTGATTTAGGTTTGGTGTATTTGTATTCAGAATCATAAGTACTTGTACTGACTCTATTTTATGTCTTTATTGTAGACCACCCTCTAAACATATTTATGTCACCTGTCAACCTCTGTCACCCTGTTTTCTCCAATTAAAGGGTCAAAGACATGAATCATTCCCTTTTCATCCTCGACCGGATGCCAGTGGCAGATGTGAAACATTTAAGGCAAATTTAAGATTTTCTAGAACACCCGGTCTTCAGTGAACCCCGGCGCTGCTTATTTTCCAGCTATCCATGCACTGCCCAGGGCTTATCCCCAGGATCGGACGTGTTCAGGTAGACGTACCGTAAGCCAAGGAATTTGATTTAAAGAGAGGGATTTATAAAACTACAATGTTTCAAAATCTTTAGGTTTTAATGCCAGAAACCATTAGCATTCAACCGATGACTTTGATAATAAAACTCCTATCAGATTCATTTGTCGGTGTTTACTAGTGTGTTCATAAGGGATTGTGAATCAATATCTTGTATGCGTGTGTACCGGGTCTGGAACAAAGCTTTCTCCGTGATTTGTTGAAGTGTGTTTGAGCATTGCCTGCAGGTCTGCAGCAAATCACTGACTCTGTTCTTTAAAATCTAATAATAGGATATCTAAAGAAACCAGGCGAATAAATAATAAATGTACACCAACTGTACAAGCAGCCCCCATCTTTGCAGAACATGGTTGGTTTATAAAATTAAAACACTAAAGATTTAGTGCATCTGTAATAGAATTTACCCACATCATAAAAGCTTTGACATGCTTCATCTGCTCTTTAATTTACACTTGCACTTTCTGTAATGGAAGTCAAAAGCCATTCAGTCTATTTGCAATTACTAAATATGATCATTATTTACTTTTGAGGGCTTTCAAGTGCAAAAGAGAGGTGGAATGATTAGAAGTATTTTGTACTCGAGTGAGGCGGAGGCACATTCTCTCTGCATTCATTTATCTTATGTCAAAGGTTCCCTAGGTAGCCATTTTGTGAAGTCAGAGGAAGTCACCTGAAGCCTGGCTCACGATCAGTTGCTTTGTAAGGGTCACTTTACCACCTTTCTCTCCTGGGACCCAAAGCCCTAGTATTCTGTTCTAAAGTTCACCCCCAAAGCTATGCATTACATGATTTCACCTTCTCAAACATCTTATATAACTGTGTTTATCATTATCAACCACTGCATTCACATCCTGGCATCCTAACATTTCACCAAGCAGAAAAGAAGCACTTTAAGAACTCCCCTGTCTCCTAAAGATTCCATTTCTATGCAACTAATCTGCAAACGCAATGATTTGCCGAGTAATTTCAACCACAGTACATTTTCTGTTCAAGTGATGAGAACCTAAACAGACACCTGGCTCGAAATGGTTTGCATCCTCTTATGTTGAAATGTCAAATAGACTAAAACAAAGAAGGGTTTTTTTCATCAGCATAATACATGTTACATAGGTTTCTTCATCGTCAAAGAACAATGCCTGATCTTTAAAAAAGTCTGTGAACAATAAATGCTTGAGTGGCAACAGCTGGTCTTGCAAGTGAGTAGATCATCTCAACAAAAGCAAAAGGATCAGGAAAAGGCCTTTGTGAAGAGCTCAAAATGAAACTGGTAAACTTAGGAATATTTTAAAGACACCACCGAAGAACATAATCCAGAAATGAAAGAAATTTGAACATGCAAAGTGTTTAAATAGGCAAGAAAAATAACTGAAAGAGGGATTATGATATACAATTTTTCAGCAGCAAAATGAAAACCTTCCTGCAAAAACCACTCGGGGAAAAAAAAAAAATTCGGGACCTAACCCAACAATACACCGCGAGGCCCTTTGAAAAGGCAACAACATACATTTTAATCGTTTCTAAAAGTGAATCCTCTCGTAAAGTCAAACTTGATTTTTGGTAATTCCAAGTCCCATTTTCAAAGGCATAATTACTATCCAACCCACCTCCCTATAAAACTTTTCAGTGCTCTTTCCTCCGTTCATCTCCGTTGAGTGTAAAGTATGATGGGCCTGCCGCTGGTTGCCAGTTAGCGTTGATCGCCATCTTTTTGACAACAGCCACCCTTTCATTGCAGTGTTTTTTCAAAGTAGTGCAGCTACGTCCAATATAGAGCTGACACTTTGCTGAGTCACAAAGTGGAAGGAAGAATGAATGCAACCCAATGTCCGAAGATTTTAAAGCAAATGCCTCTACCATCAGTCAAAAAACTAAAACAAAGAGGCAGTGGATCCTTCAATAAGACAATAAGTCAAAGCACAAAGTAAAGTCAACTCAGGAGTAATTTAAAAAGAATGACGGTCCAGGTTTTACCACGGCATAAATACCATTAAAAACCTGTAGATAGATTGGAACAAGGCACACAAATAACCAATCTGGTAGACTTTGAACAATTACACCATGAAGAATGGACTAAAATTATACCTGAAAGGATACAAATGACACTCAGACAGTACAAAAGGAGGCTGGAGGAGACTGTAAAGTCAAAGAGAGGACAAACGAACAAGACGAGTCTTAAAGGGGCCTACAACTTTCCTTTTACACTCTACACTCCTTGACCAGTTTTGTTACTTCTCATGATGAAGATACATTTGTACAAGCTGAATTAGCTTTATTATGCTGATGGGGAAGTGGAAGACGGGAGTTAGGGACATTTACATTTTATTTAGTCACAATCCCATGAAGCCTGTTGGAGAGTGAAAAATGTAATTGTAAAGATTTTTCTGACAACAGAGAAAAATCTCCAGGTTTGAAAGTGAAAAAACGTTTTTGGTTGGAAAAGAAATTGCCTTACCAGACGCTTGTAGCCCACTTCTTATCTCTGCTTGAGGTTAGAGGAGGTTGGAGGCTTCATTAGCCACTACATGTAGAACACATCGGAATGTCTAACTGAACAGTCAGAGGTCAAATATGAAAACTTGCACAATTATCATTTTTATATTAATTTGAATTTTCACACATAATAAGTTTATTCAAATGTGCACCAATGGGGTTTTAGAGTCAGACATAATAACGTCGGCCTGCCAAAAGGAGTTGCTTAAGCAGACAATATTCATATATATCTTTTGAGGCTAAGTGATTGAACTATCAAATAGTGTATAGAATTTAGGGAGTGAGCCAAAAGAGAAAAAAGACGGCCAGAGATGAATCAAAAGTCTTGACATCACAGCAGTGATTTCCACGTTTTGCAAAATCTGGCCTTTGTATGAAAGACTAAAACCTTTCACAACTGCAACGGGCAGCGTTTTGTTTCTCTAGAGAAGCTGAAACCGTACCAGCAGGTAACTCTGTAAAAGTGAACGGGAGCTGGTTGCATTTATTTTATTTAGTTTGTTTTTTTGCTCATTTCTTGGCAGTTCCCCCTGATTTTGGGATTCATGTTAAGCTAGACTACCTGGTTTTTAGCCCTAGCTCTGTGCTCAACATGTGAACAGTCCTGTCATCGCTCCGTGTCCACACACACATAAACGTCTGTTAGCATGTTTACTTTCAAACTATTAAAATGATTCTGTGTGGGACTTGGCTCCTGTCCCACGCAATGAAATACAGATTGGCTCCTATGTGAGCAAACGTTCCAAAACTCAATGTCATATCGATGCCCATTGTCTCATCTGTTGCCACGGTGATTAACGACCCAACCTCATTTAAACTGAGAGCCAAAAAGTGTCCCTCTCACTTCTGGAAGACGAGCCATTAATCTAAAGCAGCACTTTAGCAGAACTTTGTCTCTCTCTGTTTCGCCCTCCCTCATTTTCCCTTGTGTTCCATTGTTCGCATCTTTCGTTCCCTCTTTCCTTCTGTTTCCATTCTTCTAATCTCTCATTCTCTTCTTCACTCTCCATTCATGCGTGTCTTTCCTTCTGCTCTGTCCCTTCCATCTCCTCCTAATGTATCGAGGGGATAGTGCTATATAAATTTAGAGGCCCGGGCAGTGGTTGTCCCCATTGTACAAATATTTCATCAGCTCCAGGGCTCGGAGCCAGAAACATACAGTAAATGGCATTTTGGGTGAAAGGAGCATACTTGGCGCAAACAAAGTTAGGCTTTGGGCTGATGCTTTTAGCAACTGTGGAGTGTCATGCATAATAAATGAGGCATTGATCCATGAGAAGCCTCGCAGGGCTTTGTATTTACAAACTACATTCATCCACGGTAATGTAACAAAGTCATTAGTCAAATGTCTAATATTTTTTTAAATGACATTTTATGTTTATTTGCTTTTTTATGTTTTATGTTTGGTGGTATAAATTTCAACCAATATACAGTATGTGTTTTGCTTTTGTACAATACTTGTACAAATATGTAATACACTGCCAACACCTACACATTTTTACACATATTTGAGCAGAGAGTAGTGGTCAAACCAAAGTTGCACATTAAACTTGCGTGATGAAAAAAACTCATTCTACCAATCGTTTTTTGACAATTTCAAGAGCGGATGCTCTAACATTGATCATGCATGGCCTTCCTATTTGTTAAAACATCTTAAATAAGTTCATGTCTAAGAAAACCAATATTATGAGTTTCCTCTTCAGCTCTCATTTTTGGTAAAAAAAAAAAATAAAATAAAAACTGCCTTTCTAAGAAACTTGTGTGTATTGTGTTGTATTGTGTGTGATCACAGCAGCTCAAGGCTCCTACAATTAGTTCTACACCCTATTGTGCATTGACAGGAAGTCTTATTTTATACTAACTATAGTGTCCTGAGACATTCTGCAACTGGGTCCAAACAGTACAGAGGACACAGTTCAAGGCGTGTGCATCTACCCAAGGAAACAAGGTCCTCCTTCATTAACAGACACTTTGCTGCTCCTGAATTGGCTGAAGCACTGAATAAAACAATAGAGAAACAAGTGTGCATGGACACTACGAGTAGGAGATCCAAGTCAGCTGGCCTCATTAGCAGCATTGTCAAAAAACAACAACAAAAAACTGCATGTCATGGAAACGTGATGACCTGGGAACGTTTAGGCAGTGAGAGAGTGGGCGTTCGGCATCGTGTGCAAAGCATCTTCAATCAGAAGAACTGTGGTGATGTTTGGCTGCATGTTTATTCAATGATCTCATGTCACCATGTGGATCAATTAACCTTGACAGAGTCACACAGCACACATGAGATTGTGAAGGGCCCGTGGTAGGTCAGTCCAGTATCTAACTTTGTCCAATAATGCAATATGTAATATCAGTTACACTACAAAACACTACCACCTGAACCACAAGTCGATCATAATACTACTTGTCACTTAGTTTAATGGAGTGTTGTTTTAAATTTTATGGTGCAGTTTTTGGCCTGGATATGACACAACAGTATCTGGACCTTCTAGAAAGTTTGATTTAATGTTGCCATAAAAAAGGTGGAAACTTTTAAAGGTGATGTTTTTTTGTTTTGTTTTTTATCCACCGTACGTGACCATGCTAAAAGGAAACCCTAATTTCCTTTCTGAAAGACAAACAAAAGAAGTTTTTTTGTTCATGGTTTTTTTTTTAGGGTTTAGAGGGGTGCTGGACTGGATTTTGGTCAAAGTGCTTGAATCCGCTTGAAACAGTAACCGTGAGTCTTTTACAATGAATAAGAGTTTGACTGATTAGTTGGTTTATAAATTATTACAGCTGTTACACCTGGCTCTGTTTTCAGGTGTGACTCGGCCCCGCTCGACCCCAAAGACATTGAGTTGGACATGACTGCGCCAACATGGGGGGAGCTTAATGTTTCAATGAGGGTTGGCTTGTCCCATACAGACCAAAGTGAACGGTTTGATAAAAAATCCAATGTTAACTGGCGCGGCTATTGTGATCTTTAAAGTATTTATTTAGTGGACGCGAGTTAAGCAATCCCACGTGACTTCGCTTAGCCAATCCATTCTGTGGATCACAGGTGACTCCACAATGTCGGCAAATGAGAGAAAGTTCGAGGTTGCAAAGGAATTAATAAACAGACGGCGATAACACTGGCGTGTAGCTTTGCGAAAACCTTCCATTATTTTATTTTTTCAGGTTAAAGACTTTATTTGAACATTTTTATTCTTGCTTATTTTAAAAAGCAGCGCTTCTTTTATTTCATAAATTAGATAACATTGTGAATATATGCTCAGTTCGATGTTACATAACAGTAAATTTGTTAAAAGGTTTTTGAATTGTACTGAATTAATTTGATTTGACAGTCAAGTACTGATTACATGCAGTCTACTTAATAATATACTGCAGTAAATAGTTAGACATTATAATCTTCTAGACCTTTTGCTTCCATAAAATCTGTGTAACCGGACCTCTTTAAATTTTAGTTGAAAGCCGCTGCCTTAAAAAATAGGACAAATCCACACACAGCCTTCAGAAAAGACCTACAACTTTTTACCATAGGAGAGTCTGCGCTTTCAGGTCACACACAACATTTGTTGTAGTGTAGAAATTTTCAATAACGTTAGACCAACATTACAAATAAATGTTAATGCGTTTATGCTAACCGCTAGCTGGTGAATTCACAGGCTAAATGATTGAGAGACAATCAGAGAGAGCAAATCGAGTTTTGCTTTGATTTGCACAAGACAATGTTCTGTTTCTTCTGTCATGATTATATAAGTGACAATTATTTTCAGTATTTCAAATCTCTATTTTACCACAGCTGTAAAATGCTGGAAAACCTTGAAAACTGACATTAAAAGTGTATGAAAAGTGCTTAAAATATAAGCCTTTAAATTCTGTATAAATCCTGTATTTTGAGCTTCCTGAAATTTTAACTTTTCTTTCTGTAAATTTGCCTCAGGAGAACTAGAACACCACCATTAAACACTTGGACTGTAAAAGAAAAGGAAAAACAAAGATATTAGAGTTTTGAGGAGGATTTGGGCAGACTCGGGAGGGGTAACCATCCCCAGGGACAGCCAAATATTCCAAAAGTGCCCTCCAAGTTTCCCCGACATTAGATCAAATACAATAAAGTGCCTTCTAAGATGCCCCCACATTAGAGTCAGTGTAACAAAGTGCCCACAGGGGAGCAAATGCAAATAAGTGTATGTAATAAGTGGCCTGCATGGTTCCGGTCCCTCAAAGGTGCCCTCGCTGTGGAGCAAATGCACATTTCTGCTGTAACAGAGCAAAGACAATCATTGTTCTCTGCTGGTATTAGGTGTACTTTTAATTGTTTCACCTCTGTGCCTTAGATTGTCAAGCATTGGTTAGAAGAAAAAGGCCATTTCACGACTGAAAGTTGAGATGTACCGGAGTCACTTTAGCAAATAATATATGGCCTGCCCACTGGGAGCCAACGTGGGTTGAGTGTCTTCCCGAGGGACAGGTTCTGCATGTGGACATAAAGAGTTAGGGAACAAAGTGCTTGACCTGCAATTAGTGAACAACATGCTCTACACTGTCATTCCATCTATCTTTTATCGAAAGTGCTTGACAATGAAGGATTTACAATCCAATAATCTTGACAGAGCAAATAAAGAAAGTTTATTTGTAACATTCAGTGGCAAGGCCAAGGGAATCATAGTTGTATATTACATCTTTATCTGGAAAGATGTCGTTTATAGTAAACAGGCACAGATACAGTATGACCCACTTTGTCGTAATCATCATCATTCACCAGTCGTACAAGCTTTCCAACCTCTTTTGAAGCATCTATGCTCAAAAACACTCTCCAAAAAAATCTTTTGAATAAAAGATTGAATAAAAGATGAGCTCATGAATAAAACCTTTTTAGTTTAGTTTAACCTTGGCATATTTGAGCTATTGACTCAGACACAGTGACAGCCAGAGCTTTCTGTTGCTTTGTCACAGTGTGGAGACATCACAACATCGTCTTGAAGACAACAGTCCAGGTAAAACAGCCTTTCACAATGTAACACCGAGTCAGTGTCGAGAAGGTACATAAATATATTTACTTTCTCCTTCCATGATCTAGAGGCACTCACATTGCATTCTGACACAGCCAGCCAACACTTATGAAGACAAAATGTGCAAACTCACACACCAATTGCAATGGCTGCCACTCAGGGTGGTCACCTGGCCCACCGGGAGCAACTTGGGGCTCAGTGTCTTGCTCAGGGACGCTTCCATGCGTGGCAGGGAGGGGCTGGGGATCATCCCACATACTCTGTGGTCCGTGGACGACCGCCTTACCTGTCTCAGCAACTGAGCTACAGCCGCCCCTTTTGTGGTTGCTAGTGTGTCATGGTTCATTCTGGTGCGTCTCCCTAATCTTGTTCAGCCTTTTCGGACCACCAGCCTTTAATACTGTCCATGAGTCCATTGATTGATTGTTTGAAAGCTTTCTTTTCTTAGAGTGGTTTTCTGTTCGTAATATTCACCTCCAGTTTGAGAATGATGAGGTGGGATTATTTTTTTGAGCTCAGCTGAGCTTTTATGTGCACGGAGATCCTGTCAGCAGTGCGCAATTGCGCACACGCGCAGATTAGAGGGAACAGTGATCTTGGCTTTTGCTTTTAAAGAGGTAGGTATTTGTGCAAAATCACACCAATTATAGCACCAGGTAAGAAAAATGTTTTATATTGCCTTCTTGGCTCTAAACACTGAAAAAAAGGACATGAAACTGAGCAAACAGCTGTTTGGCTAGAATTAGGAAGTACCTTGATATGGTTAGGGTTAGTAAATAAAAACCTTTCCATAAAATTACATCACGTGTCACATGACTAGTTGCAACTACACTAAAACAATTGCAACAATTGTGATCGACTCTGCTCTCCTGTGGGAAAGTGCTGTGTTTTGTGAGCCATATAGCCACCTACTAAAGTGCATTTTCCATGTATCTTCACATTATTTAAGTAGATTTAATTATAGCTACTTTGACTTGTACTCCGCTACGTTTCTAATCAAAGTTGTGTTACACGTTGGAATTAGAAGTGTGACACAGGAGTCGCAGTACTCAGTTAATCAAACAATATAACGAACAGATAGCCAGCGGTTGAACGGTTTGAGAAGAGAAGGGTTCAGAGTTGAAAATGAAAAGAGCGACACACTTTTAAAATTACCAGACGGTCATCATCTGGAGAAGGGGAAGTGGCAAGTAATGGCTGCCACCTTATTAGGAAAGAAGGAGGCAAGGTTACAAGCAGTGGGTAAACAGTGTCTTGGTCATTTAAAGGCAACCCATGTGTGAAGCAAAAACCTTTGGCAAAGGCACTGCTGGGATTTGAACCCAGGATCTCCTGTTTACTATACAGGCACTTTGACCAGCTAAGTCACAGCGCCTCTCTTTGTGCTGGAAGGGGGTTTTTGAGAAGTTCCAAAACGATCACAGCCACAAATACACAAGTCATAGACGAAGACAGAGATCAGACCAAATACAGACTCAAACTGGCAAAGCTCTACAGGCAGGAGCCTTAAAAACTTGTGTGACTGAGTTGTCGGTCAGTATATCTTAGGTGCTGTGACTTTGTTAGACTTGATCAGTAATCTTCTTGTACAAAGAGTTTAACCTAATTATAGAAACTGCATTTTTCTTGGCTGCAGTTAGTCACTGTTGTGGCCAGACGTCCAAGCAGTGATAGCTTAAAATCCCAGCTGTAATGTTTAGTCATTCATTAAAGTGTGGCAGTGGGTGCTGAGGCCTGGCTGGTCAAAGCTTGTCTCGTATATCTCGCCTGAAAATCTCAGCAGTGCCTAAATGACTTGAATTCTTGACACTTGACTTTCTACTTTGACCCTACAATGAGCATTAAGGGGCTGTTTTGTGCTCGACACGTTTCGTCTGTCACTCCCTATTTTACAAAACCATATTTTGAGATCAAGTGTCATTTCCAAGCTGTTACAAAGGTCATCTGGAATCAGTTCTGACATATTGAACGACTCTTATGCATAGGTGTCCTTCCATATGTGGTTCAAATCCTGGCAATGCCTCAGCATATGCATGTGCTTTATGAAAGACTTACTCCAACATGTCATTTAAAAGAAACACCTGTTGTAATGTTGCATTTAGATGTTTGCCAGATGCTTTTATCCAAAGAGATTTACAAATGAAGTACAAGGCAAGTAAAAGTCAGCTGTTTTTTTGAGATTGAGAGCTGATGAGTTGAGCAGCCTGTAGGTAAGAGACAGACCTTTGAACCCAATCTGGGCAGCCACAGGAAGCCAGTGCAGAGCTCTGAAGAGGGGTGTGACATGAGTCCTTATTGGCTGATGAAAAATGAGACGTGCTGGTTCATTTATTTAGATCATGGGGTTTGATCGTTCATGCCGGAAACTCCATCAACAGTGCGTTGCAGTGTTCGAGGCAATACAAAATGACAAGGGAGATGCACTGTTGGATGAGGTTAGCAGGCCGTCATCATCTGGAGGAGACTGCAGCTAGTTGCTGCCACCTTGTTAGTAATGAATGAGGCACAGTTACCAGCATTGTAAAAACAGTGTCTTGGTCATTTAAAGGTAACCCATGTGTAAAGCTATGATCCAGTCAGACTGGCAAAGGCACTGCTGGGATTTGAACCCAGGATCTCCTGTTTACTAGACAGGCACTTTGACCAACTAAGCCACAGCGCCACTCTTGAGGGTGGCAGTGATTTTTTTCAAACGATGAGGGCCAAACAGTCTGAAGGTGTCCTCCATAAGCCGGAACCTCAAACTGTTTTGCCAGTGTGGCTGGGTTGAATCGGTTCTGACATGTTGAATGACTGTTATGCATAGGTGCCCTTCCATATGTTGTACCATGAAGTTTTGTGACAGAAAGTGCAGCGCTAACTGTTTTCTATATGGTTTGGGTTACGGCACATGACCCATATTGAGAGCTGTCTGAGACTTATAACTGGTTGGATGCTGCTCAAAGCACCTGTCTTGTAAACCAGAGATCCTGGGTTCAAACCCCATCAAAGCCTCAGTACATGCAATGTCCCTAATAAAACACTTACTTCAACATATCATTTAAAGGTAACATTGCATTTAGACAGCTGCTAAGTTGAGCACCCTGTAGGCAAGAGACAGACCTTTGAACCAAATCTGGGCAGCCACAGTGGTGTGACATGAATCCTTTTTGGCTGATGTAAAATGAGGTGTGCTGGATCATCTGCAGGGGTTTGATCCTGCATGCTGGAAACTCAATCAACAGTGTGTTTCAGTAATCACGGAGATACATCGTCCTCTGTCAGACTTGAAAACGACAATAGCGGTGCTATATAGGCTCCATCACCTGAAGGAGGGAAGGAACTGAGGGAAAGTTACCAGCAGTGGGTAAATACATTATCTTGGTCATTTAAAGCTAAAAGCCGGTCACCTTGGCAAAGGCACTGCTGGGATTTGAACCCAGGATCTCCTGTTTACTAGACAGGCGCTTTGACCAGCTAAGCCACAGCACCACTGTCCACATTTGAGTCTTAGTCCCTTCACTTCTCTCTCTACGTGTGTTCATAAACTTCTGCTTGTGGGTTCTCTAGTTATGGTATCTATGACGGTGTCCGTTACAGCCATTCCTTCTTGCTCTGTGGTTTAACCGGGAAGGTCATTAAATTTTACTAACATTTGGGTCCAGAAAACACCGGATTGTGAACTTACTGAAGCTATTATAGTTTTAACAGTTCGTGCTCCTGTACATAGACAGTGAAACCATTGTTCCATTGAAAGCAGCAGCAGTTGAGGTCACCAAAAAAGGCAACTTTGGTTAAAATGTAAAACCTAAAAAATGTATTTATGTAAAGCTTGTCTTTACCTGTTTTTAATATCTGCATAAAAATAAAACATAAAATTTCTTAACTTACTAGAAACTCCTTAGGGACCCCGTCTCTGAAGAGAAAGCAAACTGATATCTTTCAGCTTCTGATTGAATAAAGCCAGGGGAAAAAAGTCTCTCTGTTTGATCATAATATGCAGATTACTAATGATTTTATGTGCTCAATGACAATAAAGCTTCTACTTCTCTATATAAAAACAGGAATGTGAGTTTTCTTATAAGCAGAGTGTGAGATATGTTATTTTATCAACACTGGGAACCTCTAAAGTTCCATGTAAGCAGGGGAACAGGCCTGAGCCAAAGCTGTATTACAAAACATATTCTGGGATTTCTTTTCTTTTCTTTCTATAAAAGTTTGTGCAGTTTTAAAATTTTCAAAAACTTTATTATATTGAGCCCCTCTGCTTTTAAGCCCACAATTAGTGACTCTTTTAAGAGACTACCTGCTGAAGCTAATGACTAATATAGTAAAAGTGGAGGCACACAATGAATGCCAGTGAAAACATTTAAAAACAAGCATTTCTAAAAGTAAAGGCAAGTCACAGAATCTTGGAGCTCAGTTTGTGATACGTTAATAATGTGTTCACCCTCCTCAAAAAACTGCAGACTACAAATGAGCGTATCCATCGTCCAACTCGCATCTTCTCCCATCACTTCCAGGAAAGCTTTGCCGCTGTTTTGCCAAATGTTCTGAAACTTGCAGAGCGAAAATATCCCCTAGCAAAACAGTACACTGACACAAGATGGGAAGCTCTGGCTGAAGATCTACCACGAAGTGACTGCCAATCGTGCTAATGAAGCTGCCAATAGATCTGCCTTAATTACCTCAGTGCAGACTTGAAAAGGTATGTGACCATGACCATGGGATACTTTGCTGCATTGCAGGAACACACTTCGGGGAGGGGCTAACACTCTTGCCATCCCTAATCACAAGAAAAGTTTGAGCTTTTTTTTTTTCGATAAACCCTATGGTATGGATCATTGTGAACATAAGAACATAAAAACACTGTAAAGCCAAGATAGACTACACAGAACCTGTACACTACACAATGAGAGGCTAGTGGGAACGTATTGCTACATTTCCATCTCTGACATTGTAAAGAAATTCTGTTCTCTTGAGGATGCACACAACAGGATAAGGTAGAGACTGAGAGGACACAGAAGCAGGAGGGACTGATAGATGTCACATTTATAAAAATGGAGATTAAACAGTGTCGTGGGCTATTTACCGCCATCGTTGACACAATTTTTGAGGGACCTCCATTTGAAATTGCCAAGGATATTCATGAAAGATTCTTCCAGCTCCGATCAAACTTGCACTTTGTCAAAAATTTAGATAGGCCCAAGGACAATCTTGGGAATGAAACTCTACTTCCTGTGTGGCAAACGTGGCACAGCCTACGACTTGCTGCTCAACCATGGAGCTGAAACAGAGCTATCGGAACAACTATGCCACCTCAGTCAATACATCATAACTGCCGACCACAAGCTGTATTTTGACAAATTGTTCACCACATACAATGTATTGGAGGTATTAGCAGAGAAAAACATAAATGCTGCTGGAACAGCATGAGCCTTTTGTAATTATGTCCTAACAATTGTTCAGATATGCTGGCCTTGTGCGAATGTGACGTGCCAAATTCAGCAAATACTCCTAACTACAGTCTTGAAGGCCTTTTTAGTCATGAAAAAGTAAGTTTCACTTTAACAGTGGATAATGCTCCAAAAATGACCTACGTTCACATGCAGTCACTGCTATATTAGCCTTATACCTAACATGACCTGCCATCAAACTCACTAAAGGTAACGTTTCTGTTTAGCTAACTAGTTACTCTTGTCATTTTTTTAAAAAATGCCTTACAGATCACTCGGCACTCATCAGTCATCCTCAGTATTACACAAATCACAGCAGGCAATCAAAGCTCTTTGACTTTCAGGTGACAGTGGCTCAGGAGGTAGAGAAGTCATTCACCAACCCCAGGACTGTTCGATTCCCGTCTCGTCCGAAACATCCTTTACTCACTATACATTGTGTTGGCCATTTTGTAGTAGAGTGCGACTGTTGAGTGTGTAAATCTATCCGCTACGCAGTGCGCTCAAAGTGTCCCACATTGAAACACTAGAATTAGCAGAAAGACGTGGACACATCAATGGCCCAACAATAAAACATTCACTATTTCACAAATGAGAAAACTGCCTCAAACTGTTTTAAGTGACAACGCAATATAACAACGGTTTTGTCAAGTGTTAGAAATGTCAATTGGTCAATTGTCATTGCTTAAAGTTGAGTGAACTACTTACGCACTACTTACGCAGCTCTTACATGTTCGTTTACCAGCTCTTACACGTTTGTTACTGCGCTCTTGCGCTTTCGTTACTGCGCTCTTACGCCTTCGTTACTGCGCTCTTACGCCTTCGTTATTTCTTTATTGCGCCATCGTTACTGCGCTCTTACGCCTTCGTTACTGCGCTCTTACGCCTTCGTTACTGCGTTATTTCGTTATTTCGTTATTGCGTTATTTCGTTATTGCGTTACTGCGTTATTGCGTTATTTCGTTACTGCGTTATTGCGTTGTTGCGTTATTACGCCTTCGTTAATCCCCTACTACTCCTTCGTTATTTCATTATTTCGTTATTTCGTTATTTCGTTATTTCGTTATTGCGTTATTTCGTTATTGCGTTACTGCGTTATTGCGCCTTCGTTACTGCGCCATTGCGCCTTCGTTATTGCATTATTGCGCCTTCATTACTGCGTTATTGCGCCATTGCGCCTGCGTTATTGCGCCATTGCGCCTTCGTTATTGCGTTATTACGCCTTCGTTATTGCGTTATTACGCCTTCGTTACTGCCCTACTACTCCTTCGTTATTTCATTATTTCGTTATTTTGTTATTTTGTTATTTCGTTACTGCGTTATTGCGTTATTACGCCTTAGTTACTGCGTTATTACGCCTTAGTTACTGCGTTATTACGCCTTCGTTACTGCGTTATTACGCCTTCGTTACTGCGTTATTACGCCTTCGTTACTGCGTTATTACGCCTTCGTTACTGCGTTATTACGCCTTCGTTACTGCGTTACTGCGTTATTTCGTTACTGCGTTATTTCGTTACTGCGTTATTTCGTTACTGCGTTATTTCGTTATTTTGTTATTTCATTACTGCGTTATTGCGTTATTGCGTTATTTCGTTATTGCGTTATTTTGTTATTTCGTTACTGCGTTATTGCGTTATTGCGTTATTGCGTTATTTTGTTATTTCGTTACTGCGTTATTTTGTTATTTCGTTACTGCGTTATTGCGTTATTTTGTTATTTCGTTACTGCGTTATTGCGTTATTTTGTTATTTCGTTACTGCGTTATTACGCCTTCGTTATTGCGTTATTGCGCCTTCGTTACTGCCCTACTACTCCTTCGTTATTTGCGTTATTTGCGTTATTGCGTTATTGCGTTATTGCGTTATTGCGTTTTTGCGTTTTTGCGTTTTTGCGTTATTGCGTTTTTGCGTTATTGCGTTATTGCGTTTTTGCGTTATTGCGTTATTGCGCCTTCGTTATTGCGTGATTGCGCCTTCGTTACTGCGTTACTGCGTTATTTCGTTATTGCGTTATTGCGTTATTGCGTTATTACGTTATTGCGTTATTACGTTATTGCGTTATTGCGTTATTGCGTTATTGCGTTATTGCGTTATTACGTTATTGCGTTATTGCGTTATTGCGTTATTGCGTTTTTGCGTTATTGCGTTATTACGTTACTGGGTTATTGCGTTATTGCGTTATTGCGTTATTGCGTTATTACGCCTTCGTTACTGCCCTACTACTCCTTCGTTATTTCGTTATTGCGTTATTTCGTTATTGCGTTATTTCGTTACTGCGTTATTACGCCTTCGTTACTGCGTTATTACGCCTTCGTTACTGCGTTATTACGCCTTCGTTACTGCGTGATTGCGCCTTCGTTACTGCGTGATTGCGCCTTCGTTACTGCGTTACTGCGTTACTGCGTTACTGCGTTACTGCGTTACTGCGTTATTTCGTTACTGCGTTATTTCGTTATTTCGTTACTGCGTTACTGCGTTATTTCGTTACTGCGTTATTGCGTTATTTTGTTATTTCGTTACTGCGTTATTTTGTTATTTCGTTACTGCGTTATTTTGTTATTGCGTTATTACGCCTTCGTTACTGCGTTATTGCGCCTTCGTTACTGCGTTATTGCGCCTTCGTTACTGCGTTATTGCGCCTTCGTTACTGCGTTATTGCGCCTTCGTTACTGCGTTATTGCGCCTTCGTTACTGCGTTATTGCGCCGTTACTGCGTTATTGCGCCGTTACTGCGTTATTGCGCCTTCGTTACTGCGTTATTGCGCCTTCGTTACTGCGTTATTGCGCCTTCGTTATTGCGTTATTGCGCCTTCGTTACTGCCCTACTGCTCCTTCGTTATTTGCGTTATTGCGTTATTGCGTTATTGCGTTATTGCGTTACTGCGTTACTGCGTTACTGCGTTACTGCGTTACTGCGTTACTGCGTTACTACGCCTTCGTTACTGCGTGATTGCGCCTTCGTTACTGCGTTACTGCGTTACTGCGTTACTGCGTTATTTCGTTACTGCGTTATTTCGTTACTGCGTTATTTCGTTACTGCGTTATTGCGTTATTTTGTTATTTCGTTACTGCGTTATTGCGTTATTTCGTTATTGCGTTATTTTGTTATTTCGTTACTGCGTTATTGCGTTATTTTGTTATTTCGTTATTGCGTTACTGCGTTATTGCGTTACTGCGTTATTGCGTTACTGCGTTATTGCGCTACTGCGTTATTACGCCTTCGTTACTGCGTTATTACGCCTTCGTTACTGCGTGATTGCGCCTTCGTTACTGCGTTACTGCGTTATTTCGTTACTGCGTTATTTCGTTACTGCGTTATTTCGTTATTTCGTTACTGCGTTATTTTGTTACTGCGTTATTTCGTTACTGCGTTATTTTGTTATTTCGTTACTGCGTTATTTTGTTATTTCGTTACTGCGTTACTGCGTTACTGCGTTACTGCGTTATTGCGTTACTGCGTTATTGCGTTATTTTGTTATTTCGTTACTGCGTTATTACGCCTTCGTTACTACGCCTTCGTTACTGCGTTATTACGCCTTCGTTACTGCGTTATTACGCCTTCGTTACTACGCCTTCGTTACTGCGTTATTACGCCTTCGTTATTTCGTTATTTCGTTATTTCGTTATTTCGTTATTTCGTTATTTCGTTACTGCGTTACTGTGTTATTACGCCTTCGTTACTGCGTTATTACGCCTTCGTTACTGCGTTATTACGCCTTCGTTACTGCGTTATTACGCCTTCGTTACTGCGTTATTACGCCTTCGTTACTGCGTTATTACGCCTTCGTTACTGCGTGATTGCGCCTTCGTTACTGCGTTACTGCGTTACTGCATTATTTCGTTACTGCGTTACTGCGTTACTGCGTTACTGCGTTACTGCGTTATTTTGTTATTTTGTTATTTTGCTATTTCGTTACTGCGTTATTGCGTTATTGCGTTATTGCGTTATTGCGTTATTTCGTTATTGCGTTTTTGCGTTTTTGCGTTTTTGCGTTATTGCGCCTTCGTTATTGCGCTCTTATGCCTTCGTTATTGCGCTCTTATGCCTTCGTTATTGCGCTCTTATGCCTTCCTTATTACGCCTTCGTTACTGCGTTATTGCGTTATTACGTTATTGCGTTATTGCGTTATTGCGTTATTGCGTTATTGCGTTATTGCGTTATTGCGTTATTACGTTATTGCGTTATTGCGTTATTGCGTTACTGGGTTATTGCGTTATTGCGTTACTGGGTTATTGCGTTATTGCGTTATTGCGTTATTGCGTTATTACGCCTTCGTTACTGCCCTACTACTCCTTCGTTATTTCGTTATTGCGTTACTGCGTTATTGCGTTATTGCGTTACTGCGTTATTGCGTTATTGCGTTACTGCGTTATTGCGCCTTCGTTACTGCGTTATTGCGCCTTTGTTACTGCGTTATTGCGCCTTTGTTACTGCGTTATTGCGCCTTTGTTACTGCGTTATTGCGCCTTTGTTACTGCGTTATTGCGCCTTTGTTACTGCGTTATTGCGCCTTTGTTACTGCGTTATTGTGCCTTCGTTACTGCCCTACTACTCCTTCGTTATTTGCGTTATTGCGTTATTGCGTTATTGCGTTATTGCGTTACTGCGTTATTTTGTTACTGCGTTATTTCGTTACTGCGTTATTTTGTTATTTCGTTACTGCGTTATTTTGTTATTTCGTTACTGCGTTATTTTGTTATTTCGTTACTGCGTTACTGCGTTATTGCGTTATTTTGTTATTTCGTTACTGCGTTATTAAGCCTTCGTTACTGCGTTATTACGCCTTCGTTACTACGCCTTCGTTACTACGCCTTCGTTACTGCGTTATTACGCCTTCGTTACTGCGTTATTACGCCTTCGTTACTGCGTTATTACGCCTTCGTTACTGCGTTATTACGCCTTCGTTACTACGCCCGTTATTACGCCGTTATTACGCCGCCCGTTATTACGCCGTTTTACGCCGTTATTACGCCCGTTTACGCCCGTTATTACGCGTTACGTTACTGCGTTATTACGCCTTCGTTATTTCGTTATTTCGTTATTTCGTTATTTCGTTATTTCGTTAATTCGTTACTGCGTTATTACGCCTTCGTTACTGCGTTATTACGCCTTCGTTACTGCGTTATTACGCCTTCGTTACTGCGTGATTGCGCCTTCGTTACTGCGTTACTGCGCCTTCGTTACTGCGTTACTGCGTTACTGCGTTACTGCGTTACTGCGTTATTTCGTTACTGCGTTACTGCGTTACTGCGTTACTGCGTTACTGCGTTATTGCGTTACTGCGTTACTGCGTTATTTTGTTATTTTGTTATTTCGTTACTGCGTTATTGCGTTATTGCGTTATTGCGTTATTGCGTTATTGCGTTATTTCGTTATTGCGTTTTTGCGTTTTTGCGTTATTGCGCCTTCGTTATTGCGCCTTCGTTATTGCGCTCTTATGCCTTCGTTATTGCGCTCTTATGCCTTCGTTATTGCGCTCTTATGCCTTCGTTATTGCGCTCTTATGCCTTCGTTATTGCGCTCTTATGCCTTCCTTATTGCGCTCTTATGCCTTCCTTATTACGCCTTCGTTACTGCGTTATTGCGTTATTGCGTTATTGCGTTATTGCGTTATTGCGTTATTGCGTTACTGGGTTATTGCGTTATTGCGTTACTGGGTTATTGCGTTATTGCGTTACTGGGTTATTGCGTTATTGCGTTATTGCGTTATTGCGTTATTGCGTTACTGGGTTATTGCGTTACTGGGTTACTGCGTTACTGCGTTACTGCGTTACTGCGTTATTGCGTTACTGCGTTACTGCGTTACTGCGTTACTGCGTTATTGCGTTATTGCGTTATTGCGTTATTGCGTTATTGCGTTTTTGCGTTTTTGCGTTTTTGCGTTATTGCGCCTTCGTTATTGCGCTCTTATGCCTTCCTTATTGCGCTCTTATGCCTTCCTTATTACGCCTTCGTTACTGCGTTATTGCGTTATTGCGTTATTACGTTATTGCGTTATTGCGTTATTACGTTATTGCGTTATTGCGTTATTGCGTTATTGCGTTATTGCGTTATTGCGTTATTGCGTTATTACGTTATTGCGTTATTGCGTTACTGCGTTATTGCGCCTTCGTTACTGCGTTATTGCGCCTTCGTTACTGCGTTATTGCGCCTTCGTTACTGCGTTATTGCGCCTTCGTTACTGCGTTATTGCGCCTTCGTTACTGCGTTATTGCGCGCCGTTACTGCTTGATTGCGCCTTCGTTACTGCGTTATTGCGCCTTCGTTACTGCGTTATTGCGCCTTCGTTACTGCGTGATTGCGCCTTTGTTACTGCGTTATTACGCCTTCGTTACTGCGTGATTGCGCCTTCGTTACTGCGTTACTGCGTTACTGCGTTACTGCGTTACTGCGTTACTGCATTATTTCGTTACTGCGTTACTGCGTTACTGCGTTACTGCGTTACTGCGTTACTGCGTTACTGCGTTACTGCGTTACTGCGTTATTGCGTTATTGCGTTATTGCGTTATTGCGTTATTGCGTTTTTGCGTTATTGCGTTTTTGCGTTTTTGCGTTATTGCGCCTTCGTTATTGCGCTCTTATGCCTTCCTTATTGCGCTCTTATGCCTTCCTTATTACGCCTTCGTTACTGCGTTATTGCGTTATTGCGTTATTGCGTTATTGCGTTATTACGTTATTGCGTTATTGCGTTATTGCGTTATTGCGTTATTGCGTTATTGCGTTATTTCGTTATTGCGTTATTGCGTTATTGCGTTATTTCATTACTGCGTTATTGCGTTATTTCGTTATTGCGTTATTTTGTTATTTCGTTACTGCGTTATTGCGTTATTGCGTTATTTTGTTATTTCGTTACTGCGTTATTTTGTTATTTCGTTACTGCGTTATTGCGTTATTGCGTTATTTTGTTATTTCGTTACTGCGTTATTGCGTTATTGCGTTATTGCGTTATTTTGTTATTTCGTTACTGCGTTATTACGCCTTCGTTATTGCGTTATTGCGCCTTCGTTACTGCCCTACTACTCCTTCGTTATTTGCGTTATTTGCGTTATTTGCGTTATTTGCGTTATTTGCGTTATTTGCGTTATTGCGTTATTGCGTTTTTGCGTTTTTGCGTTTTTGCGTTATTGCGTTATTGCGTTATTGCGTTATTGCGCCTTCGTTATTGCGCCTTCGTTATTGCGTGATTGCGCCTTCGTTACTGCGTTACTGCGTTACTGCGTTATTTCGTTATTGCGTTATTGCGTTATTGCGTTACTGGGTTATTGCGTTATTGCGTTATTGCGTTATTGCGTTATTGCGTTATTGCGCCTTCGTTACTGCCCTACTACTCCTTCGTTATTTCGTTATTGCGTTATTTCGTTACTGCGTTATTTCGTTACTGCGTTATTTCGTTACTGCGTTATTACGCCTTCGTTACTGCGTTATTACGCCTTCGTTACTGCGTTATTGCGCCTTCGTTACTGCGTGATTGCGCCTTCGTTACTGCGTGATTGCGCCTTCGTTACTGCGTTATTTCGTTACTGCGTTATTTCGTTATTTCGTTATTTCGTTACTGCGTTACTGCGTTATTTCGTTACTGCGTTATTGCGTTATTTTGTTATTTCGTTACTGCGTTACTGCGCCTTCGTTACTGCGTTACTGCGCCTTCGTTACTGCGTTACTGCGCCTTCGTTACTGCGTTACTGCGCCTTCGTTACTGCGTTACTGCGCCTTCGTTACTGCGTTACTGCGCCTTCGTTACTGCGTTACTGCGTTACTGCGCCTTCGTTACTGCGTTACTGCGCCTTCGTTACTGCGTTACTGCGCCTTCGTTACTGCGTTACTGCGTTACTGCGCCGTTACTGCGTTACTGCGCCCGTTACTGCGTTACTGCGCGCGCCGTTACTGCGTTACTGCGCGCCGTTGCCGTTACTGCGTTACTGCGCCTTCGTTACTGCGTTACTGCGCCTTCGTTACTGCGTTACTGCGCCTTCGTTACTGCGTTATTGCGCCTTCGTTACTGCGTTACTGCGTTACTGCATTATTTCGTTACTGCGTTATTTCGTTACTGCGTTATTTCGTTACTGCGTTATTGCGTTATTTTGTTATTTCGTTACTGCGTTATTGCGTTATTGCGTTATTGCGTTATTTCGTTATTGCGTTATTTTGTTATTTCGTTACTGCGTTATTGCGTTATTTTGTTATTTCGTTACTGCGTTATTACGCCTTCGTTACTGCGTTACTGCATTATTTCGTTACTGCGTTATTTCGTTACTGCGTTATTTCGTTACTGCGTTACTGCGTTACTGCGTTACTGCGTTTCTGCGTTATTGCGTTATTTTGTTATTTCGTTACTGTGTTATTGCGTTATTGCGTTATTTTGTTATTTCGTTACTGCGTTATTTTGTTATTTCATTACTGCGTTATTGCGTTATTTTGTTATTTTGTTACTGTGTTATTACGCCTTCGTTACTGCGTTATTACGCCTTCGTTACTGCGTTATTGCGCCTTCGTTACTGCGTGATTGCGCCTTCGTTACTGCGTGATTGCGCCTTCGTTACTTCGTGATTGCGCCTTCGTTACTGCGTGATTGCGCCTTCGTTACTGCGTTACTGCGTTACTGCGTTACTGCATTATTTCGTTACTGCGTTATTTCGTTCTTGCGTTATTTCGTTACTGCGTTACTGCGTTACTGCGTTACTGCGTTATTTTGTTATTTCGTTACTGCGTTATTGCGTTATTGCGTTATTTCGTTATTGCGTTATTTTGTTATTTCGTTACTGCGTTATTGCGTTATTTTGTTATTTCGTTACTGCGTTATTACGCCTTCGTTACTGCGTTATTACGCCTTCGTTACTGCGTTATTACGCCTTCGTTACTGCCCTACTACTCCTTCGTTATTTGCGTTATTGCGTTATTGCGTTATTGCGTTTTTGCGTTTTTGCGTTTTTGCGTTATTGCGCCTTTGTTATTACGTTATTACGCCTTCGCTATTGCGCTCTTACACCTTCCTTATTACGCCTTCGTTACTGCGCTCTTACACCTTCGTGAATTCGCTCTTACACGTTTGTTACTGCAAAATATCACCAGTTTTCACCATAGTCATTTAGTTGAACTTATTCCTCAATTGTGTTACGCATAGCTATGTTTGAAATGGCTATAGCCTTTAGGTCTGTCAATTCTGTCCTATCTTAGCTTGACTGAAATTGATATTGTGTAATGATATATTGGCTTTCTAAGTAGAAAGATAAGTACTTAGCTTCTTGAGAGAATTGTTATGCTTTTAGTTGTTAAGGTTTTATATCATTCCTGTTTGATTGTACAGGACAAAGTCCTGGTTAACGTTGAACCTACCTATGTGCTATTCTGCATACAAAATCTAAAAGCTCGTGCAAAATGTTACTTCAATAGAGCAGCTTCTACAGACAACCTCTAATATGCGTTAATTTGCCTTCTTGATTGATGTTTGCTAACAAAATTACTTTAAGTAAAATTACTTTTACTTACGTTTAACTCAATACACTATTTTATTTCATTACAAATTTTTTATAAACAAGTGGATAAGATATTGAATATATATTAAATAAAATTATGCAACTGATTACAAGCAAACATGCATGAACTACAACTGATTTTTTCTGGTTTGATATTAAGGTCATATTAAATAAGATAGACCCTTATAAAAAATAGAAGATTGTAAATAGCACTAAAAAACATTCTTAATGATAATAGGTCTTAATGATGCATAATTGTGTAATATTTTCTTCCATTAATCAGGTCTTTGATTTAAATGTATTCAATGCGGTCAATTAAATCTTATTATTCTTTCCAAGGAATAGCAAACTTGGCTGTTAATGAAGCACTCTTGACTTTGCTAAAACTCACGTGCAATTAAAATATTCAAAGAAAAACAACGTATGTTAAATCTAACTGGACACTAAAGTTTTAAGAAAAAGGGCCCAGATTTCTGCAAAAACATCCAAAATATGTCTGAGATGAGGAAAGTGAAAGAAGAGGAGCATGTTCCACACTCTTTTCATACGTCTGCTGTTTCTGTGATGAAATGTCTTAATTTCTGATATAATTGTCTTTTATAATTTGTCTTCTTATGCGGAATCTGAAAAAGTGAGATCTTTAAAAAAAGGTCTGTGAAGATTCTGAATCTCTTTAAGAGCTTAGAAACAGACTTCGTGATACAGAAAGAAAGTGATAGGAGCTCAATTTAAGAGGCATTAGAAACTGATCAAAATCTCACTCTGCTCTTAAATCAAGCCTAAATATTTCTGGGAGGAAAAAGTTAAGATAAGATCTTTAAACTTTTCCTTTGCTCTGGGTCATCACTTACAGTACAGTGAGACATAATTAAGGCATCAAAGCTTGACAGACTGCAGATTCCTCAGGAGATCCATCATCTCTCGACAAACGTTCACCAGGTAAGAGCCTAGAAGCATCAGACAATACAGTTATTATAATACGGCAAAAAGAAATTTCCTTCCAAACTCTAAGGTCTCCTGAGGAGG
Source organism: Channa striata (assembly GCA_033026295.1). NCBI lineage: Eukaryota > Metazoa > Chordata > Actinopteri > Anabantiformes > Channidae > Channa > Channa striata. The sequence goes on along the minus strand of CM065173.1, from coordinate 26,042,918 downwards.
CAAATATTAACTTCTTAAGCAGCAAGAAGTTGGCATTTTCTCATGCTGCCGGTTAGCAAATCACGCCATTTTAACTAAAACGATTTGTTACAATCAGTGAGTATATATTCCATAAACGTTTCTATATTATTTTGATGCTCATAATTTGCCTTTGGTGTTACCCATATGCCAGTGACTTGAATGGCACTTTAAAATTAAAGTAATTAAAGAGTTGTAATGTATTTTTGCCAAAGGTCTTTAATGCATTTTGTTGTTGTTGCTGGCTGTGAGGAAATCAAACTGTACAAGTCGAAACGGTCGGTCCTCTCACCAGAAACAGTTTTTGTAGTATCCATAATCCCAAATCAGATTATGTTCCAATGCAAAATAGTTATAAAATAATGAAATGATGTCATTTGCAAAGGCAGAATGATTATATAACATACATCTTCAATTAAAAAAATAGCCAAAGAATTTGGTGAACAGGGTTCAATATATCTTGAGCTTTCTGTAATTAATTTGGGGTCAAAACTGCACAAAACCGCTTAAATAATTTAATCAAAAAACTTGGTGGTCCTTACGCAGCTTCTTTTATGACGACTTGTTGCCTCACCTCAGCGAGTGACTTTTGAGCTAAAATACATGCAGATTCTCAGGATTTTTTTTTTACTTTTCACCTATACCAAGGGTGAAGACGAAGGCTGGTGACGTCACTGTGTAGATTTTGTTGACAAATTATACATTTACAATAGCTTTTTAATAATTTAGCGAGCATCAACTCAAACGTTAAGATAACTGCAGAACAAAATAAAGTAATAATGATAATATATGAATAAAAATGAATTAAGAAATTAATGGAGCCGCTATAAGGAGGCTGAAGAGCCGCATGCTGCCGACCCCTGACCTGTACTGATGACGGTTTAATCATGATTTCACTTTTTTCTTTTATTAATTTCTTTGACGTGATATGCTATACTTACACTTTTAATAATAAGAAAGGTATTTATTATTCACCAAAAATGTTGCCGAAATAAATGTTACAGCAGAAAAGGAAGAACTGAAAGTTAAAAGTTAAAGCTCTGATTTCTCAGCTCTCGCCTCTTGTTCTCTGAAGTTCAGTGCAGCTCGATACATCTACAATTGGCCTGAGGTGCAGAACACAGGGAGGTGGCAGAGATCGGATGAAAGTGACGGTGGCCTGCAAATGAGGAGAAAGGCTTGTGAGAAACAACAGTGTAGTAGAACAGGCCCAGAACAATGCAGAGAGAGTCTGGAGACGTGTCCAGACTGCAGGTGCACAATCCCTGATATGTGAGAAAAAGAAATTCAGTGGCTAAGTCTTATCAGCGATAATGGGGAGTAAGTGGCTACATGTAATAATATTCAAGCATAAATGTAATTTTTATCATGAGCAGCACAACAATCGAGGGCTCAGAGCTGACGTCTCACAGCTACAATGTCTTAAGTGTTGGCCGCAGCCTGTCTGTGTCGAGTTTGCGTCTTTTTCCCCCACGAACTCCAGTCTTAATGACCTTAAAGTTCTGTCCAGAGGAAAGATCCTAAGTATGAAAAATACAGTAAACGCCATCAGATCACAGCGGAGTTTAACGGAAAAATGCGTCTTTTTGTTGTTGTGGTTTATCTTTGTTTTGCACAATTATTAGGCAAGTGTGTATTTGTGACCAAATCCTAATTTTATGCATATTTTCCAACTCCAAGCTTTAAAAGCATCAGGTAATGCATATTTGTGTAATGAGTGAGGGCGAGGAGATCAACACCCTTTATCAAGGTGTGTCTAATTATTAGGCAGCTTCTTTTCCTGAGGCAAAAAAGCCACAAACAGATTTAACTGTGTTTAGACTGTAAAAAGTCAAAAACTGTACAGTTAAAAAGTCTTTGAGAGGGAAGCAGACCACCTGATGTTGCTAAGATATCGGGACATGATCACAGAAAACTCAAACTTTTTGCTGCAAGTAATCTACAGTGATCCTCCAGTGTTGTCCGATTCCAGAACTGCAACCTGCAATGATTTTTCTGTGATTTAGTTTTAGAGTGACATTTAAAATATCTGAGTCTCTGGTTCATAATATTAGACTTTATTAGTCAGTTCATTATAATCCTTGAATGCGCCCAAACTGGGAGAGTGGCTCCGGCAGAGTCCAGAAACAGCACCTGAGATCTCTGTGCAAAAGACAGCAGTCGTAGGAGCTGAGCCTGAGGAAGGATTTACAGAGATAAAATCAAGGTTAAACCCTGAAAACCTGTAAAAGGTCATTGCCTTTATTGTGTGTTTTCTTTAACCTACACATGAAGTTTTAATATGTTTGTGTGTCACAATTCAGCTGGGAACCCTGGTTTAGTGCTGCGTTGATTCACATGCCTCATGAGTAAGGTTTCTGCCTAGATGCATATTTATTTCAAGGAATGACTTCAGAAATCTTAGTTTAAAGTCTTTCTCTAAACAAAGTATGTAACCTCTGTAATTTTAGTTAGTATTACTTTAACTGCCCCTTAAAGTAAAAGGCAAAAAGTTACATTTCCTTCTGAATGATAGTAAATGTAATTTTTTATTTGGTATCAGAATTTACTCAATAAACTACATGAAGTTGCTAAAATGTCGTGGGGTCAAAGAACAATAGTTCCATCGAAAATGTATTTGTCGTTAATTACAGAGTGGCCACGGTGTGTGAATGTTATACCATCACTGTGTATGTGCACTTCCTGAACCAAAACGGATCACATGAAATCATTACAGTCCAGTCCCAAACTCGCTGCTCTACTCCGGAACATGTGGGCAGTCGTCTAAGTCTTGCTGCAAGGCTCAAGCCAAAGTCTTCCTCCTCATCCACCCATGTACCCAAAGTGTTCATCATGTGCACCTCAAAGTCCGAGAGTTTTGCCACGTGTTCTCATGGGATAAGACGGATGTACTAGTTTGCTGAAGATCTGCCGGGGTCTCGAGGGAACAGGCATGCAGCTGCTCTGTCAGGGTTGCGTGGAAGCTGGTGTTCAGGGGCTCTGTGGGGTTCTCGGGGGAATGGGAAATGGAACTGGTGAAGCTGGCACTGCAGGTCCTGCTGTGGGGATTGCAGAGACTCTCTGGGGACATTACACCATCAAGTGTGGTGCCAGAAGAACAGCATGAAACAGATGCAGGGCTTGTCTCATCCGGAGAGCCACTGTCCGTGTCTGGGAAAAAAAAAACTAAACCAAACAGAAGTCTCCCGCCCCCACAGTCTGAAGCAGGCAGAACACAATACAGCACTTTTCCTTTTACTAAACTTACTAAAACCCAGGAATTGTTTTCCTCAACTGATTGGCAGGCATAGGGTTCATCCATCGGCTGGTAACATGATGGATGCTGCATGATGGATGCATCATAAAATTCCAAAACCATATTTTCTAAGCCACTAATTTCAATCTTTGTGCCAAACTTTCATACTCAGGTTTTAATTTTTACTGGCAAGTGTGAGCGAAATTCTTCCACTGTGGATCCCTGAAGAAAACACATTTTTACTTAATAAACTCAAACTGTGTTAGCATGAGTTCCTACTTCAGGTGGTGTTTGTCATGGCAACTATTTTAGGCAGTTCGGTTTTCTGCCATGTAAGAAACGATGTTAACACAGTTTAACAAACGTCAAGGGTTTTAGGGAATCTCAGTCTGAAGGTTTCTGGTTTACAAAATCCTCAAAAAAGTGAGGAATATATTAACATTTCATAGTATTTTAAAAACTTTTATTTAAACAGAAATGTCAGAGTGACCCGGCTTTTCCTAGAGTACGTCTTTGTTTGTGTCTTCCACCACTTTCCACCGCCTCTCATGTGCCAATCACATCAACCGTTTAAGTAGAACAAGTGATCACAGAAGCAGTGCAAAGTTCTCACAGCAGCTGGCCACTTTCCCAGGCGGTAAACAGGAGCGTCGATCATTCCTCAGCTGCACTGGTCTCCCGATACAAAAGACGTGTTGATAATTTTTCAGACAAACACGACTTCTATGATTACACTTCAGCGTAAAAGCAACCAGACTGACAGCTCCACCGCTCTCCTCAGACAAAACGTTTGAGTGAGTTCTCACTCGCGGTGCAGCAAAAATGGGTCTAACTCAAGGCTGATGGATCCAAACCGCCTTCTCCAGAAGCTCCTTTTCTCCACATTTACAGGCTCGTGTTAGGCAGAGTGCTGTAGTGAGTGTTTTCATTTCTCACCTCTTGAAATTATTTTTATTTTTCTTTCCTTTCTTCCTTTTTTCGCAATTAACTTGCATAGCGGGAAAGCCACTTTCTGTTGAGTCGGTAATCAGTTCTAAATATGAATGAGACCAAGTCTCCATTATAGCAACTTCATGGCAACTGACAGTCACAGAATTAATAGCAGGAGTCGTAGTCCACCATTTGCATTGTTTGCTTCCCATGTTGCAGATCTGGACCATAACGGCTCCTGGATTGGTCCAGACCAACTGAAACATTGTCCTCTCAGCCTGAGTGACAAGAGTCATTCTTTTTCAGACCTTGTAAAGTGAATACAGATCTTAATATTTAATATCCACATCCACTTGTTTGAAATGATCTTGGAACCTGCAGTTTACATCACAAGTAAAGTCGTAAAGTTTGTGAAAGGATAAGAATTTGGTATTTTTAGGTTATCGGAAACAACTGCAAATATATGAAACATTCTGTGAATCATTGAAAAGTTCACTCAGGACATACACTCCCTCAGGACATGGTTGTGGACACCCAGTCAGTGCTCACAATGTAAGTGTCAAACTGTAAGGACCGTGTGGTTTGAAGCATTAATACTTTCCAGTCTCAAGTCAGTAACCAAGAGTCCGTCTCACGTCAATTAATAATCCTGAAGCACAGGAATAAATTAAACACGTACTTTTACAATGTTTAAGGACACAAATGTACAGTAGGAGAACCTCACAATACACTGCAATCCGGCCAAGAGCCATGTCAACGCTTTGGTATTCGTAAGTGTTTTCCGGAAGATTCAAAGCTTCGGCACCTTTGCCAAACTAAAACTACAATTTCACGTTTGACACTGACATTGGATGTATTATTGCATTTAAGCAGCGAGAGGCAGACATCTGGCAGACTTTGTCCTTGCATATAACTTTTGTGAGAACATATGGTGCCGTGATTACAAAGTTTGTCTACACGACGTGTTCCTTCCACCTCGCTGTGACCACAGCGATGTCAGGGTGCGTGTGCGTGAGAAAAGTCTGTCGACCCTCTTGCCGCCACCCTCCACTGTCGCATTTACAGCAGGTTGTTTGTGTGAGAGTGTGTGGCCACAGGCTTTCGGTGTGTCGCTCTTGATGAGTGTTTCATTATCTGTAACAGGGATGTCGGAAATCTGCTCCAACACTGTCAAAGGCAGCTGCTGGATGGGATTACGGGAAGGATATTACGGCCCGGGCTTGGGCAAAAGAAAGAAATCTGACTGTAGCTAGAGAGCACGAGAGCCAACACAGCTACTTTAGACATGCTGCTTGCGAAGAATCTGTGACGATGTTTTGTAAATGTGATTTAATCTTCATTTCCAAAATGATCTGTGGAGAAAATGGGGAGATCGGAGCATGTGGTGCTGTTTGTCCTGCACGGACAAGCACAGACAATCCAGCGCTCTGTTCTCAAAATGACACTTTTATGCAAACACAGTTACCTTCTTGGAAAGATCAGCAATTATTTTCCAGGGCAACACTTCAGTCCTAAATGTGCTTCAGTCAGGCAACGGCACTGACTGGTCAGGAGGAGGTTGTGAACCCACCACCTGCTCCAAACCGTTGTCATCCCACAGAGCTGAGTTCCTGTCTGTGGTTGGTTTCGGGCAAGAAAATCACTTGGGTTCAGGTTAGAGAAAGATTGTGGACAAGTTGCGTGAAGAAGAAATTCCACAGTTTTCTTACCCACCGGCCCATTGGACCTAGCTGGTCCTGGTTTGTGTCAGTGTGGCTCAGTCTGCACTAACAGTTCTGTGTGCTGTATAAAGGTTTCAGTCTTCAGACCCACTCTCTGCCGGGCTTCGCAACCAATGACGTCAAAACCACGGCAGACCTACAGCTTTGTGTGACTGAAATGCTTTCTTACCCTCTTCCCTCTGTAGAGTCCATAGTCCATGTTGTCCTCACCAACATTCATTTAGAACAGGCGAGATTTTCCTGCTTTAATGGGATTTGGGGGTTTTCCTGTAAACACAACGTCCAGTCGTTAACTGTGTTGCCCCCAGTTTATTCAGTTTTCAGGTGCGTACTCCTTCCCAACTGTCTGAGACTACAAATCTGTGAGGTGGGAGAAACGGTCTTTATCTGTGAACTGTCCAGTTTTTGTTGGTCCTCATGTGTGTCCCCAGCTTTAACTAGCCCGTGACCTTTATCGAACCCTGATCACCGGCTGCAAGTACTTAAACACAACCATAAAAAACGTTAATAACAGTGTTATCAGACAATATGGGTATTGTACTGAAAATCTAGATATTTTGGCAGGCAATAAGAAAAACACAATAGGCTCATAAGTTAATTTTCTCTTCTATGATTTTAATTAATTTAGTGTGAGTGTGTCTGCAGCCTTGTTGTTAACTAACAGGGGACGTCCACAATCCGACAGGTCCCCAGTCCAAGTTATCATCAGAACAATTACCTACAAAATATCCCCTTATTGAAAGAATTTGATTAACAGATATTAGAAAGGGCATTTTTTTTTAAATCACTCGTGTCTGTGGCAGTAGGTTTGTCTTAGACACAAACAAATTGCTTGGATTTCGACAGCTTTACGTCTGTCCTCTAGGGCATCAGTATAATAATATTGCTGCGCTTTTCCACGGCTGCTGCTTGTTAATTCATCGAAATAATTGATATCGCATCGTCCCACCAGCAATGAGTTTTGTCTCTTTTTAGGTCTGACGCATTTTGGATCGGGTCTACAGCCTGGCATATACAGTACTTACTGTTCACCAGTGAATCCGCATGGACACGGTCTCAAAACAGCATTTCATCCTCGCAAACGTTTCCATTACATGAACAGAAGCCATGACAACACTGAAGGAGATTATTTTTGAGATCACAGCAGAAAAACCCAAACAGTGGAAGGTTTTAGGAAACAACTGCCTGCATCAGCTCACCTTCCACTATCGGCGCTGTGATTTGACTGTGCAGTGCGCCTACTCCTAATTATATTTGTGTCTGGTTAAATCCGGTTGCTGGTTCAGGTCCATTTTACAGGGGTCCATTTCAGGACGGTTCTGAAAGTTTGAAGTTTTTAAACGTTATGAAACCTTTAGAAATTGGTTTAATTTGTGCTTTTTTCAAAATGACTATAGAAGCATGTCCACCCTTGGACAGTGGGTGTTTCTGTGTGTTATGGAGAAGGCTAACAGGAGCAGAGGGCGGCAAAGGAAACCAGAGAAGGTGAGAAATGATGCCTGCGGAGAGGACACAAGATTAAATGCTACGGAAGCTCAGGAAAGGTCGTTTGAACACGGCGAAGTGACGACGCGTTGCTCTTGCAGTTCCACAAGGTGAGAGATCTCTCGGGAGGGGAGGGGGGGTGGGGGGTGAGAGGATGTGAGAACAGGTTGCGTTTTTTTTTACACTAACACCAGGTGACAGGAAGCTGAAGAGGAGCTAAGGCAGAAGCAACATTCTGTTATACTGTGACAGACACGTTCCGACTTCTTGAACTGCTCTTACATTTGTCAGCTACAGAAAACGAGACAACTTCATACGAGCATCTTTTTACACTCCTGTGGACGGATTGCATTCGTTTGCAGTGCTTTCATTGTTTCAGCAGTCTGAAAACGGTGCAACTACAAAACTCAGTTACATAACGGAATAAAAGAAGAAAATTAAGGGGCTAAGATACTAAAATGATGACAAGAGTGGGAGAGAAATAACAACCCAACGTTGAGAAAAGGCCTGTCAGAATGGGGAAGCTATAAGAAAATAACACGACAGAAGCATAAACAGAGAGTTTTTCTGTTTTCATGCTTAGATCTGGAGATGAAAAGAAAAAGGGAAGAATCGGGGATAAAAACTTGGAGAATGTTAATTTATTTCAGCAATGAAAGGACTTGATAAGAACAAACCATTTGTTCATAACAAGTGTATCATGGACCCAAATGGAAGATTTATATTCACAAATGTATGGATCAAAAATTGACAAACATAAAGGGCCAACAATGATGATCCGTCCTTTTTCCATAATCATTTTCCACTACTGTACGATTCAACTAATGTCATTATTGCCAGAGATGTCAGCACTGTCATAATCTGCTCAATGAATCCACTGGTACTCTACTGAAATAATATAGACTTAGCGATAGTTGGAGGATGAATAACCCCAAATCTAGAGAATATATTCTCTTTCCGTAGCTCCATCAGACTTTCTCCAGAATGACCTACAGGGAAGGTGCAGTGAACTTACTGTGGAAATCTTAGTAACGGTGTATCTCCGCAGTGTCACTAAAATAAAAATTATTAACAGATGACCCACCACAGTCCACAATGTGAAATTATGAAAATTACAAGATAAAAACATTCAAACTATAAATTCTAATAAAATAAAGAAAACACCTCTCTCCACCAACCCAACGTATGGACAAAAATCAGTTTGTTTTTTTATGACTAGCAATATAAATCTACAACTTGCACGTGTTTAAAATGGGCTGAAGTGACATAAACCTGTTTGGAGCAGTCACAGAGAAACTTTCCACCTCATTTGTGTATCACCACGAAAACAATCCAAAAACAATCCTTAAATGTCGCATTTGAATTCTGACCGAATACCTCACAGTAGAGAAAATAACTACACACAGCAAGAATTGATCAGCCAAAATTTAACAAAATTTAGGCCCCATGTTTAAATCATTTTAATTTCTCTCTGGTGCCAGAGGACACAGGAGGCCCCAGGTCATTTTATTCCTTTTCTCAACGTTAAAAAAGTACTGATAAAGAATACATAATCCCTCACAATTGATTATGTCTTGTTTGTTTATTTTAATTTTTGAATTTGTTGCCTGCTAATTTGCACGTTTGGTTTTTAATCAATTTATTCCCTCCGTTTTCCTCTTTTCCTTCTCCATCTTCCCCTAACTTACACATGTCATACACATACATTTTTAAAATCTGAGACGTTACACACACACACGCACACACACACACCTCATATCTAATTCAAATTAAGTACGTCCATCTGTTATTAAAAAAAAGAAACAGAAGGAGCGGCGCAGACAGTGCTGCTTGACCAGTTTCCACCTCTTGCAAATGGCAACATGAACTTCAAAGTGAAAATAATAAGTCGACCGTCACAGAGAAGATGAATAGGACGCAGGCTTTGAATTACATGTGCAGAAACTTGTGGCATCCTGGTGTGTGAAAAATAGGAAAAGAGAGCAGATGTTAAATCTGTGGACATTCTCACCTCAACACATCTACTGTAAAAACAGCTGGTTAGTAACTGCACTTTGTGAAACATTCTAAGGACGTCAGTTTACAACTAAACTGCAACCACTGCGTGTTTATGAAGTCCATGTAAGTGCAGCTAAATGACATGTTGTGATAAAATTACAATAATTTATAATTGTTATAAAGTTCATGTCCCATAGAACATGTTTCTTTTCTGTACATCCAGTTTGTTGGATCCTCACAGCTCTTGGTTAAGGCTAGAGGAAGATTGTCCGGATCGATGGAACGTACCAATAATTTTACAAGTTTCTTACTTCGAGAAAACCAAAATACTGGAAGAAGAAGAAAGAGACAAAAGAGGGAAACTTATTTCTGGGTACGTGGTGGAAGGCAGAGAAGAAAAGACGTTCAGTTGATGAAAACATACGAGGAGAGAGATAATGAAGAAACCCAGGCCGCTGTCCGTCGCACTGGCAGCACATGACAGACGACACAGCAGGAGCAGTCAAGTTCCTAAGACCTGACAGCTGAACATCTGGTAAGAGGTGAATCATGCGGCCGTGTCGTTGTCTCCGCTCGTCCTGTCCTGTCTTCTCCAGCAGGACATCCCTTTGTCGTCTTTGGTTCGGTGCCTCGTCGTCTCATTTCTGCTGAGCTGTGGTTAGCACCTCATCCCTCCTCCAGGCGACGGTAATGCGTTGTCTTCCCGCTCTGTCCATCCTCTGTCAACTCCCTCTCCCTTCATCCTCCATGTCTGTAGGTCTGTCTTTAAGTGTGTGTGTGTGTGTGTGTGTGTTCTTTGATTAAAGAATGTGTCATTCTTGTCACAGTACGCGACCACTGCCTGCTGTCACCTGTCCGCCTTTAATAGATGGTGTCAGCGTGTGTGTGTGTGTGTGTGTGGGCAGGCCCACACACACACACACGCACACACACACACACACACGCACACACACACACACACACACTCACACACACACACACACTGTAAGTATTAAACCTGTTTGCACACTCTCCTAATCAGCATCTCGTCCCCACAAAGACGACAGTGTCCCTGTTTCCATGGGCAGATTTTTAGACAAAGGTCTAAATAGAAGGTTCCCCCCATTTGTGTCATTGTATTTGCTGTGACATTGATTTTGGAATTCGTGTGTTTAATTGTTTGGTGTGTTTCTTTTTGGTCACCTGACATTTATACCAATTTGGTGTCACGTTTTTGATGTTTTGTGTCTGTTTTCTGTAATTTCAGGTCATTGATCATAATTTGTAGTTGGATTTGTGATTCTTTTGTCTCCGTGTTCGTGTTGTGTATTTTAACCGAGCTCAGATCAGCATCAGCATCAGCATCAGATCCCTTGCCCTGTGCTCTTTAGGCTCATTCATTTAACCTTGCATTTTTAAGTGAGACCCCCATAGAAAGAAAGATGAGATACAATATAATAAACCTTTATTCATCCCACAAAACACAGAATACAAAACAAAACTAACACACGAATGAATAAAAAAGAGCTTTTGATACACATGCAAAACAGGAGTTTGTAAAATGTTACCTTTGCAGAAAAGAAGTGAAACGCTTCACAAGGGAAAATGAGACCTTCCCCATAATTTGATTCCACTGCAGATCAAAGAAATTCAGGAGTTCATTTTAATTCAAAATATCGCAGCCCAATAAGAAGAAAATGACAATGATCGGGCATAATGAAAGACATGGACTCTAATCCTCAAAAATATTTTTCACACTTTATTCAAATGCTTTTTCTTTTCTCTATTAGTTTCATGTCATCTCCAGGCATGCAGGTCTTATCAAAGCCAAAGCTGGTGATCATATTCCACTCATACATGTGTCACGATCATTTGCAGCAACTGAAAAAAGTGCAGACAGACAGTAGCAGTCCACATGACGGGCAGACCAAGGTTAGAGTCCAAAATAAGGGAGTTTAGGTTTAGTAATTTGTCAGTATGAAGCCAGATCAACCAAGTGTTCTGAGTTCTTAAACATAGTCATGAAAAGTTAAATAATGACGGAGTCAGACAAACAAGGTGTTGAGGTGTAGAATCTAATATTTTGACAAGAAAAAGAACTTCACAAGTCGCTAATTTGTAGAAACTGCACGTCACCTCTTTGTGTAAAAAGAAATTTACACGACGATTGCATGTAGAACTAAATGAACCATGACACTTTGTTCTGACTCTAACTCTTCTCATCTTGGTGATGGGTGTCACTGAAAATCTGGCTTACAATCGAATCCCCAGATGCAGGGTTCACAAAGTTCAGGGTACGTGACGCCTTTTCACATGATGCCAAAGGCTGATTTCTTTTATTCATTGTCAAGCTTTTTTAGGGGGGGGCTTATATTCCTACACAACTTCCACTTGGCTGAGGCATTGGATTCAGTCCATATCATCGTTCCCAAGTCCCAGAGGCTTTTAGAATTTACTTCCTGCATCGTGATGGTCCCCCATCGTTAACATGGCGTGTCATTAAGTTTCCATTCTACGAGTAGTTTTATTTTACCACCCCAGCATCCAGTGATGGCGGGATCAACATGGCACCTCAAATGACTTTTGTTTTCCAGGTTCTGTGTGGTTGCCTGAAACTCCTCCCCCTACCATTCAACACCTTTTAAATGACAATGCAATGACCGCAGACCTGGGGTCAGTTTGGGCCCCTCCCAACAGCTGACACATGGCCCACAAAGCTGATTACTCAGCAGTAACACGCTGTTTGGCTACAAGGATCTTGTTTCTCGTACTTTCCTCTGTTCCGTCTCCTCAACTTTTGCCAATTTATTATTGTCAAAGAGAGGAGATCATTTTCCCTTCGCATCCCTGCGTTTTCCCTCTGTTTCAATTTGAAACCTTCACAACCCTGCTGCTCTAACCTCTGTCACTGATTAGAATCTCAACACCTGCCTAAAGCAATTATAATTTTTGACAAAACATGTTTCAAGACATTTCTAAATCTTTTCATCATATCCCCATTTCCCACTAATCACCTACCTTTTTTTACTCAGTCTTTTCATCATTAGCATCTGTCACTGAGGCTTGAGCACTTAATCCCCACTAGACTCTTCACTGCTTTGAGAGGCCAACCCAAATCCATTTGGAAAGAAGCCTTTTCATCATTGAGTCACATTGCAGACATGAGTGTTAAGCGTTATTTTGGTCCGTTTCGTCATTTGATGCCTGTCATTTAAGCCCTTAACAACCATGTTTTAGTGTATTCTTATTGCCTCCTGACAATAGAGACTATTCTGTCTGTACTTCAGCCGAGCCCACTCTCTCTGTGCTTCTCTCTCTGAGTATGGTGATGATTGAGCTTCTGTGTCGACCTTGATTAACTCCACGTTTTGATCACAGCGTTTTTTTTTTTTTGCTTTTTACATGAACACTTATGCAACCATCCCAATGTGTGTGTGTGTGTTAACAGAGATGTAACAGACCTATTTAACTTTGCAGACTACGTAGACTAAAAAATAACTACACACAGTTAGTTTAGATTAAACGTTGCACTAAGTTTAAAAAGTGGACACCAGGCATTTCTGGACACAACTTCCTCTCAGGTATTAATTCATAAATACGTAGAATTAAGAAGTACAGTGACAGCTTGAAAAGTTTTGTAGAACTCATGTAAAGTAAAATAAGTAAAAACTGAATGTATTTATAGGATTTTTTTTGGTGCTTATTATCATTATTATTGTTTTGCAGATAAGTATCTTGATTGATTATACTTTATGGTTAGTGATGTCACCTTACAGGTGGAGGTTCCCTTGTTCAAATCTCCGTCTGGCTGTGGCCAAGGATGTTATCTGAGACAACTTGTTTGGGCTAATATATGTCTTCAGATGCACAATTATGACAACTGTCATTTGTACAATCACTTACGTCTTATAGTGAGGATAGTGACAGTGAACGGGACGAAGGCTAAAGTACAGCAGCTCTGTCCTTGGCTGCTCTCTGAACCCATGAGTGTGTCGGGGGGAAGAGTTTTCCCTGCTCCCAGCAAACACACACAACTGCCGCCTGATTGTCCAACCTCTTGGCACCTGTCACTTTCATGTTTGTCATTTCTCTCGCTCTCTCCCATAGCACAGTTTCCTATCTGTGAAGGGTGGATCAGTTAGAAAACCACCAGTAAGGGAGATAATATGATATTCAATATGGAACTTAAGTTCGCGTGAATAATGTATTTTTGTCCGTTTCTTGCTGACGTAGAGGGAGAACATTGATTAGCTACTGCGCAAAGGAATATACTTTGAAACTTGAAATGACATTTGGTTACTTTCTAACCCAATTATTCATGGACCATCTCCTCGTTTCTATTACAGTACACGTCTTTTTTCCCCGCTGATTTTATTCTTTCCTGTGATGCATAAACAACGAGTCTTTGAGTGTGTTATACAGTTGCCTTTGGTCGGGAAATCGTTTGATTGCAAATTCCTTCCTTTCTCCCCTTAATTGGATTTCTTCCTCTTGTTTTAGCTAGTGTTTGATGTCACCCCCTTCTTCTCCTCTCCAATGTTTCCATTTGTCTATGGATCAGAGGAGCAGAGGACGCAAGGAGTTCATTGAGTTGCATTGAAGGTGCGTGCATGCACACCAAACAACGAGCCGATATCTTCACCGCTGCATATAAACAGCACATAAACACCACAAGGTTTGGGATGCAGTGATTCAAAGCACGATGCATTTTTAGATTTCAAAATGTGTTACACACAATTGTAACTGACGTGTAGCTTTACATGCAAAAGTTTGCTTTCAGTGCAATGCAATTTATCACAGCAATAGATAAAAAAACACACAGCAGGATTCCGTTTATCAATGGAAGCAGTGATTGAAACCGGAGATCCGTCAGTCAGAACAACTGCAGGCAGGAATTTGTCTGGCATCCTTCACGGCATGAATGGATGATCGATGTGACATCCATACATCTAACTTACAGCCCCTCTGCCCTGCAAAAAGATTGTCTGCCCAGAAGAATGATAATCAAAATTGGCCTCAAATGGAAGTAAAAGCAGCAATTCAATATGCATTTCCCATGTCATTTCTCAAATCAGAGAGAAACTGACAGACATATATATGCGTGTCTGTTGCACCCGAATCTGGTTGTACCATATTAAGGCATTTAAATGTGAAACGCGGTACTGGCCTGAGCTTTGTTACTTTCAGTTTCATAAACATACAACATTAATATATTTTTTTGTTTGCCAGAAAAGAAGCATCTTTAATGACACTCTGAGGTGAAAAGGACAGTCGCATGCAGGTGTTCTCAAAACAATAAGACACAGTTGTGGCCCACTGTGCAGTTGTAAGTGTGAATCACAGCTCTTCGAGGTAATTAGCTGCTAAAAGTCATAGCCTGTTTTTCTTTCTGTCATTATCTCTTATATAATAAACATCCAATTTTGTCTGAGGTGTTTTAAGCCGGAGATATATTCTACACAGCTTGGTAGCTACTTAGCAGGAACCATGAATAAAGTGCAGGAAAAATGGCCACAAGCTTAGTTCAAAACACCAGCTGCGTCGATCTCATCCACTGTTGTTGCTGAGGTAAAAAAAGAGAAGACGCGACTGCTGAGTCAGCAAAACTCTTTCGAACTTTAATGGCTGCGAAGAAACACGACCACATTCTCTGCGTAAAAGTTACGGTGGTTGAATGGACACGAAACACACTGTGCAACACACACGTGCTGTAGAAATCACAATCAGCGTTAATGATCTAAGCAAGAATAGTGGAAGTGTTCCTCTGAGATAAGCCAGCCAACGTTTGGAGTCATGTGCTTTTATTGTACATGAAAGAAGCAGTTTAAATTTCATAACTGATGAATTGCTGTTGATGCTTTAAACTGGCCCCTGCCTTTGGTGTAACCACTGTATGCTTCATTACTTGCAAAGAATCGCCCGACACCCTTCCAACGTGACCTTGTTCTAGACAGCGATAAAAAAATATTATACAATTTTAACAGAAAGACAAAACAGACAAATATGGATTATCTAAATAGGATCAGCTGTTTCCACTCAATCAAAAGCTTAGTCTCCCCCACCCTAATCTAAAACGGAATCTTCCAGCTTCTAAATGACTGAACACACCTGATCCAGGTGATACATACCTTGGTCGTGCGGGGAAAGTTAATCTGCTGAGGCGTCTGTCGACCAGGGTTGTAAAACATTGCTTCCTTTACTATATGCAACTCAACTGGATAGTAGGTGGCATTAATGTCCAACCTTGTTAACAGTGAGGATTATGACTTTTAAATAGTTTGAAGAAGAAATAGTTAGATCCCATTTTAAAATGCATGTGTGTTACCAGGTGTAGTAGACATGTTCTAATGTTTCCATCAGGGAACCTTTGTTCCATGTAAGGCACATCATTCTCCCAACATGTTTGGGTCTATTTCTAAAGTGTCTACTAATATCCCATAATTTATCAACTAAGCCCAGATAAATACTCTGTGCGGCCCTGAACAAACGTTTGCCAAGGGTCAGTGTGGGGTCTAATGGTTCCATCACGTTATGCTCTGACAAAGAGGGATGAATTCAGTTACATTCAATCTGAGACAAACATTTCTGTCTCTCCAGGCCAATAATATTGTTTTATTTGATTGTAATAAGATGAGATAATTTATCTCTACATTCACTTGCCTGCCATCATCTCTAGTCAGCCCATGATAATGGTTCAGAAAAGGACCTTCCAGCTGGTATGTTATTAATGCCATTCCTAATGTGGTTTTAGTTAGAAGCACAGAGGAACAACTTCCTTAGTTTCGGAAACAAAGATCACTTGGTTGGGCTTAAACACACAAAAAAAGACTTGGGTTTGGTTTAGTTCTAGGGAAAAATTGTAATTTAGATTAAAGTCTCTCAGTTTGAAGGAGGAAACAAAGTCCCGTCTCACACTTTAAAGTCGGCCCCATCCACCCTCAACTCTTTCCTGAGTAGACGTTCTCTGTCTTTGAATTACATTATCAAGTGTCACACATGCTACATCCACAATACGTTGCGTTGAGAAGTTGTTCCCCCGACTGAAGTATTTTTAAGGTGCCTCACTAAAAACGACCTGGATCTTTTCCCTTCCCATCCACAAAGTTGTGTCACCAACAAACCGCCGTTATCTATTTTGACTTGACTTTATCGTGAGTTTTCTCATCACTTTTATCCAGGTCATCTCTGATTAGTTGGTGATATCTTCAGATTAAAGTCTCAGTTCATTTAGAAGACACACGCAGACACACACACACACACATGCACACACCTAAATAAACACAGCTGAATTAACACAATCCATATGAGATGTGCACAAAATGTTTGAAAATGTATGCAAATCTTACAACACACACAAATTGCACTGATAAACAGTGCACAGCCGAAACATGAACACACACACTGACCAAAAATCGGGTACTGTTTTATGACACAGTCAGTAATAACTTATAAAATAAGAATAATAAAATCCTGAATCTTACTGCTGTTGATCTGTGCCATAGCCAGAGGACAAAAAGAGGGGAACATGGGTGTGTGTGTGTGTGTGTGTGTGTGCCACAACCCTGACACAGAAATAATCCATCCTCCACCAGTCACATTATTATTCTGTGGTCCAAATATGGAAATGCAGCCGGTACCTCAGAGATAAGTCCAGGGTGGAGTGGACAAAGTTTGTGTTCACACTCAGTGATGTCCTGCCAATCAAATTTCCAGGAGGGTGAGGGGCCAGAGAAAAGGAAAATGTGTTAACTTGGCTCCACGTTCTTCGTAGGCGTTGTGCCTATAGAATAAAGGATGAGGAGATAAAACAAGCTACTGATACAACAAAGTGAATTGTGACTGTTCGGCGCAAAGCCACACGGCTCTGTGAAAACCTCAGGTGTCAGTCGAAGAGAACATCCATCAGTCAAAAATGTTAAATGAGCAAACTGGAAAGTTCAGAGTGGAGCATATTTTGATGTTATTAAAATCAAAAACTTCCCCATTATGTGAAGTAACAACACATTTAGCCAGATAACTAAATTTGTAATATAAGGAAAGACCAAACTCTGCTTATACAGTGACATGGAACAAAGACATAATAACAGACATAAAAAAAACAAATGCACATGTGCACACATCTAAAAGCATCCAATGTCTCGTTTTGGCTTCAGCCTGGAGTGAGGGACAACTTTATCTCCAATTCAGTTTGGACACAATGGTCCTGAGCTTAGTGATGATTAGTTGAAAGAAACAAGTGCAAAAAGAAGAGAAAGTTGAACGTTGCCCATATTTAATTTGTGTTGAGTCCTCAGCTGAAAAAAATGGGACAGCACGTGATGCAGGAGTTATAATAGTGCAGATTGTGTCAAGAAAAACTTTTTCCAGTATTACTGCCAAGATTAGAAAGGCTTCATGGAATGATTGAAATACCAAGAGGCCAAAATCACCGTAGCATGACTGATGACTTTTAAGTATGTGTTTATCTGATGAAATAAAACGCACCGTTTCGGCTGCTGAGCTCTTTGTCTTTATGCTCATGCGCACATATGCTTTGCATATCTGTCTCTTTTTTGTATGTTTGCTGCAGTATTTTTGAAAAGAGCTCGACTTGCTATTAGACATGCAGTGAACTTCCTTTCTTCAGCTAAGTATGAAAAATGAATATTCTGTCAGTGATATTCAAAGGAGGTTGGTTTGCATTGTGTGTGTGTGTGTGTGTGTGTGTGTGTGTGTGTGTGTGTGTGTGTGTGTGTGTGTGTGTGTGTGTGTGTACAGGTTCACACCACACACGCATCAATGCCTGCGTATACGTGGGTTTTCATAGTTACCCATGTACGTCTGTTTACGTGTGTAATGTGTTTGTCGGCATCATGAGTGACTATCCTATTAATTAGGAATGATGCCTGAGTCGTTGGAGACGTGCCGGAAAAAGTCAGAAGCCAAAAGTTCATAAAAGGTAATGCTTCAATTAAAATATTCATTAGGTCTACCCCGTTTGTTCAGCCATCCGTGACAAATGACTTGCTGCTGTTGGCCAGGCTTCAATTTGTTCCAACGTACGCACGATCTGAGTCGCTACGAGTCAGAATAACGGAAAAGTTGAGCAATCTGTCAAAAAAGAAATATGTGGCTGGAATCAGCAAGGGTCCAATATGCATCTAAAGTGCATGTGTCACGTTGTAAAATGTCCTGAAGTGGGTAAATAAATGACTTGATACAGTTGTCACAGCTGCACACATCCTCTGTGCTTTATTAGGTGCTTTGTAACTGTCATTTGTTTCGGGAGCGACGTCACTTTGTTTGCTCTTCGCTGCACTCACAACAAAAGAACGTCTTCCCATATCTCTGTTTGCCTTTCACGAAGCTGGAGTTCTGGAAAATGAAATTTCAAGGACCGCATGGGCTGAATAATAGAATGTCGACATGTTTATGGCCAATGAAGAGGGCGGGTTCATTTCCTTATGTAAGCACCTTCGCTAATAAAGCTTGGAATATAAATGATATGATATGACTGTTGATTTGCACAACAGTCTCTGAGCGTTCTGTGAAAACACTGGACAGCAACCGCGTTTGTCACAGGAACAGCATATATGGCTGCATGTCATAACCATATGCTGCATAAACATCTGCATAGACCAAGGCTAAAAACTAAAACAGCCATGTTAAAATATTTATGAGTGTCAGTAAAATACCACCAGGCAGGTCGTTTGTTCAAGCAGGCAAACGGAACCGAAACATCTTACTAAGGGGTGGCAGTAGGTAACTCAGCTCAGCCACCGATTGGCAGGGAGAAGTTTAGGTGGTTGCATGGGTCACCAAACCCAAGGACTAGGGTTCAATTACAAATTGAAACAGCTGCTTGTTGGTTTTTTTGTGCGATGTGACTCACGTGACATATGAAATGTGATGATATAGTGTTTTAGGGATTTTAGTCCGTTCCTCTTGGAAGATCAGCTTCAACTCATTGGTATCTGATTTCTACCCTGCACAAACTGCCTCTTTTGGATCCTTCCACACTTTTCTACATGATTATGGTTCAAGACTTTGACGCAGCTATTCCAAAACCTTGTGTAATTATGCAAAACCACCAGCTACAACAGTGCAACACACAACAGCAAATTATGGGTGAGCTCATATGACTGCAGGTTTACACCGTCTGGATCATCTTTAAGTTGTCTTCCAGTTTGTGCTCACACTTTCAAACTGTTAAATGTGCAGCTCTATATAATACCAGTTATTAAACATTATCATTTTTTTTACATTTCTTAAAAGTAATGAAAACAGTTTGAACTTTAAACAGATTTTATCACTCTGATGTTTTCACAGTTCAGATTTCTACCCCACATGGACTGTGATTTTAAAGACCTCATCCATCTTACAGGCTGAGCATACAAAAGCTAACTTTCCCATTAAAATATTAATTAAATTTAACCCATCTACTCAGTCATCTGTGACAAATTGCTTGGTTAGCACTGGGCTTGCTTTAACGTATTCTGCTGCAATTCCCTGGCTCATCATGTGTTACAGTGTCCTAAGCAGAGACACAAAGTCCCACTTACTTGATTTTAGGTAGAGTTCTGTCAGCTTTTTACAGCTATATATCATTATATCTTTGAATAACTGTGAATGATTGTTGGTTCTGCAGCTCCGTTTCTTAGGATTTAAGCTCTGGTTGAATTGGTGACAGGTGCTAGTAAAAGTGGGTCTGGTTTATTTCTGCGTGTACCAGAAAAGAGCACGTACACGTGGTGTATCCATTCACAGAGCGGCCAAAACACTGACGGCTTTCACAAAGAACAGAAAATAAGCCCTTTATTCCATCAGACATATAAGTCATTGTACCTTTGTGACTGTTCTGTTCTGTTAATAACGCTAAATGACAGGTATAAAGTCCCCAATTCAAATCCACCGGCTGGTTGTTGATCCTTTGTTTGCGTCTTCTCGGGGTTACATGGGTTTCCCCCGGGTGCCACAGTAAATTGGTTATTTGGTGACTCTAAATTGCCCTCAGGTGTGAATGGTCGTCTGTCTCTGTAAACCTCTATCCTGCTTCGCATATGGACCAGGACAATGTTAGTTGGGACCATGTCCAAAACTGAATTCTCCTGAGAACTGTCTACACGTGTGACAGTCTGCTCAATTTCCGTGTGCACAACAGGCACAACATGATATAAAACTTAAACTGTGGAAAACAGTGATTGATTTACAGCTTTATTCAAAGACGTGCATCTAATAATCAATCACGCGACTACAACAGCAATCGTGTGAGAAACATCAACACGCCCACTCACACGTTTTCAGTCCTCCTGGCGATGGACACAGCAGTGAATCCCGGACTAGTTTAAATCACGTCCTTCAGTAGAAATGTCACTGGGTACTTTAGTAAGTATGTATGTTTCTTAATACTTCATCCACAACTAATTGTCTTAGGACCCGGGTTTTTTGGGTTTCATTCTGATGTTTCTACTGTGAAGGTTCAGCAGGGTAATCAAGAAGAGTTAGAGGCAGGTTTGCATCATTAGGTTCCCTCAGCAGTGGGAGGCTGGGAGCAGGTTAGGGGGGATAGTTAGTATGGGATTGAGGGAGATAAATATAATCTACTGAATAGAATATAGGTGGATGCAGGCACAGCCATATGTACTTTGTGGTGGTTGCAGGAGAGGAGATATCTAGTCTATATTCATCCATTGTTTGAGGTCTGTGACGGAGCTCACTCCATGCTCACCTGTACCTGTACAAATTAAAGTACAAACCTATCAACACATCAAAAAACAAAACAACAAAAAAAACAAACTATCAAAGTTAGTGCAACATAGGTACAATGCAGCGTCCCTAAAACCTAAGGTTAACTAGACAATATCCTGCCCTTACTAAAATAATCAAAGAAAACCATTCTAGGCCTTACAAGCACATCAAGCTTCAATTTGTTAGTGAGGTCAGGTGCCAGAGCTCAACAAAGACCACACAACTCAGAACCAAATGAACCCTCAATCGAGCCAACAACCAACCCAGAGGCGTGCTGCTCTCTATGCTACAGCCGCCCAGAATGACTGATTGGCAGGGTTTTTAAATCAGTGGGGAGATTGTTCTTGACAAGTGAGTGGAGAATCCCTGTAGGCCGGACCAATAGGACGACGGAGGTGGAGATCTTGATATACGCAGCTGGTGATGGGCTGGTCACAGTAGTTCTGGTGAACCACCAATCAGGGAGGAGTGTTGACACAGCAGATCTACATAAGGAATTTACCTGCTAAAGACAACCAAGAGGCCTAGGGCCGTAACAGCCACTTTTTAGTATTTTGTTAATAAATTCCACCTTTTTTTCTGACATAGTCCATCCTGCTTCTCACCTGTTTCGTAAACATCCCATTTGATAAATATTTTCAGTGCCAAATTCACAACATTGTCCATTTATTTTGGGGGACGACCTGACAGTCACAATTCTAGTGCATGTCTGAAAGGGACTTCTCAACTTAGAGTCTGGACTCCCAGGACAGGGGACCCATTTACAATTGGGGCTGCAGTGTCCTTGGTGACAGCAGCATGTCAGCTCAGTACTGATGATCACATTGAAACTGTACAGTAGTTGATGTTGAAGTGGCCAATAATCTGTAAATTATTACAAAAACAGCTTACAGCTACAAATTGTGAGATGCTCTGTATCTTCCAAAGTGAGTAATAAAATAGTAAAATACTACTGATGTCTCAGTCTGTTGACCCCCGGGATGACCGTGGACATGGTAACAGCTGGGCTGCGGCCTGCTGACTCGACCGCTGTATCATCTGAATGAACAGTGCAGAAAACGTCCAATCACATTTACAAATCTGAACGATTTGGTCAAACCACATGTTATAGATCTAAAGGTGAACTTTCTTGCATGAAAAAATATGAAAACTTGATAAAGTGGTGCAATAGCAGAACTATGATGAATATTTAATCAGCTCTGAACTTGGATTGAAGTCTATGCCAAGACCGCTGATTGACACTCTGGGATACGTGGCTACAGCAAGTCCACACATTTGCTCCCAGAGTGTCGTCAATGAAATGGGCGAAGCGCAAACACTTCCGGGTATTTATTCCTGGTGGCACCTCTCAATCAATTAGCCTGTAAAATGCCCAGCTACAGTTAACATAAACAAAACGGTAGGTCTTTTCTGCAGAAGGTTAGAGAAGAATCTCACAGAATTCTTTTTATCTGAAAACAACAACCTCCTCATGGGCGCAGTCATGAAAACAAAATGGCTGACACAGATCTGTTTGAATGTCAGACTAGTTTATGTCTTCATCTACTAACGGAACCAACGGCTCAGTCACACTGTTATCTATTGTGAAAGACACACGGTTACCATTTCAAGCATTTTCAGACACCTTTTTCAAAATTGAAGCACATTTTATACCATCCCAGCATTTTCAGGGATTTCAAGTGTCAGTACAAACCCTGTTATTAATAAAATAGTCTTTCAGCAAAGTGTAAAAGCTATTAATGCACTTATATAACTCAGTCATGTAGATTTAGTCCTCAAGTAGAGCAAGATCCTGCGGCTATACTTTGGTGTAAAGACGCGTGTCAACAGCGGAGCACACCACAATGAATGCAACTTCACCGGGAGGCCAGCTGAGTGGCCATAAAAAGATGAAAATGAAGGGTTATCACTTTAATAAATGCCACCAAAACACCAACCCTACACATAAATTGTAAAGGATGTACTGTGCATTACATACTATACAATAGAACTTGAATGGTTGGATCAAGCTGGTGGAGCAACTAATGCTAAAATCTTTATTATGACGAAGAAGAAGCAGAAGAGTAAAAATTTGTCTGAAAATCTGTAGGAAATTTCATCAATGATCAACAGCTCAAACATTTTTACTCTATTAGGAATAACACAGGAGAGACGAGCAGAGGTAGCAGAGATCTTCATTGCAAGTTTTTCCCTCTGAAGCCTTTTAATAGTGTTTCTTTTGACATTTTAGTTTTTGTCAGATTTTCTGTTGTCACAACCACAGTGTGAGCAAATTAATAACAACTTGTCAAAGATTAATTTTTTGGGGAAGAAAGATGCGCCAGTTTTGAGTGTGAGCGAGTCCAGTTTGTGTGTTCTGCATGTGATGTGGGGTTATGGGGTTTAATGTTTGTGCGCCACAGTGGAAAGAACTAAATGATTCATGGGGTGAAGATAAAGAACCACTGTTAAGTGTGTGTGTGTGTGTGTTTGCTTAACCTAAATTCTGTGGCTTTAATTAGGGGCAGGAGCAAAGATGGCTTGAGAAAAAAATGTAGTTGGGCAAAATTTAAGGAGACAGCTTTGGCCGGCAGCAAATTGCCCAACTGTTTTTGACAAGGGATACGTTTTGGGGTTTTTTTTATCCAAGAAGCACAATAATGATTTTTATGGTGGCTTTCTGCACTTGAGATATTCATTTGAAAATGTCTCGACAATTAGCAAATGTTTCTGAAAGGAGGCAGGTCAGAGGGAGTGGGGAAGAGAGGTAGCCAAGACAATTAAAATGATTCCTGACTGCTCCTGTCAAAACTGGCTGTTTTATAACAGCTTATGCCTTCATATCTGCAATGGTCATGATAGAAATTTTGTGCTACACATGAATAATACCAACTTGAGTCAGACATTAATGAGATGGGGGAGGATAAAGTTTAGAAATAGAAGTAAAAAGAGTGATAAATACAAAATGTGGGCCCAGGCTGGGGAATAAGAAAGACAATTTCTTCCTTTACATTTGTTTCTTATGCCGTTTTCTGTCCTGACAATGAATCCATTTACATGCACAATAACACCGTGGTTATGATTCCATTACTGGAGTATCACAGTTCAGTGTTGCACGTCAACATCTGATCCTGTTTTCAGAAACAAATTCTTTTAACAATACTTTTACCACTGTTGTATTTATTCACTGCTTACATAGCACAGAATAGCAGCTAGAAGCTGAAAATCTTATACATTATACAGAAAAGGTCAATCAACGAGTATTTTTCTTATTTACAAGATTGATATAGAAATCTGATCATTTCAAACTTAAAAATTATATTTGAATTCCTGAACTTGTGAACAATCGCTGTTCTAATTTGAAGTCCAAGTTGTTGACACAAATATTGTCCAGTTTGAGATGAATTTCCAGCAGAGATGTCGCCCATGCACAGCTGACCAGAAGCTCTACAAGAAAATGCAGATTTGGTGCATGCAGACATTTGCTTTTTTATTATATTAATTTTTTTGTAGTAGTGGAGTCATGTGGCTGGCTGAGGTGGTTTTATTGTTTTGGACAACAAAGGCACAGACGAACAAGCTAATCCAGGCTGCAGAGTGACAACTGACCAAACGTTAGTAGAGCTGATTTGAAGTTTTGCATCTGTATGGTGACATACAGAGAATGACAAAGATGTAACTTTTCGACTTGACTTCTATGGCTTTACTTTAGGTGTAAATGTACAATAATACTTTTAAACTTCCCTCTGACTTCCCTGAATCAAAATAAGTATCTGCTTTTAACTGAAAACCTCCTCCAGATGACATCACTCAGAGGAGTTTCTCATGAGTTGGAGTTATGTCATCTGGAGGAGCTCTGGAAAAGCAGGTTGACCATGATTTACAAACCCCTTAGTGTGAGCAACAAAATGACATCACTTGGTGGAGGAACCTTAAGTTCAGATTATGTCAATTGGAGGCATCTTTTCAGATAGAAGAAGAGAGATTTTAATAAGGGGAAGTCAGAGGGAAGTTTATTTGCATTTATTTTCATATATTACCCAAACTAGAACCAAAAGAAGCAAGTTCAGTATCACTGAAGGGTTCCTTAAAATAGGTGTAACGTGTGCTCTCTCCATATTTCCCAATAAATTCACAAATTTGACTTTTCAAATTAACAAATCAAAATTTTACACAAAATACAATGATATGTGGTTTTCATGTTTTGAGCTGATGTCAAATATAACAACCTTTTTCCCATAGTTTTTTTTTTTAGCAAAAAAGTAATTTTAAAGTTAAAGCACTGAAATACTGGACATCCCAAGAAATTTGAGTTTCGAGCGTTAACATGCGTCTCTACACCACGTATGAGACAGGACGCAGCATTTTGGCGATGGCTATAATTTCCCCGTATAAGATGAATAGTCTCAATCAGTCGGCTAATTGAGTGTGATAATAAAGAGTAAACAGCAGATTACTGAGAAATGGGAACGCCTCGATTGCTAGTAATTAATTTAAGTCAAGTTGGAGACTAAACCTCCTTGGGCTGCTCGATATCTTGAGGCAGCTGCATTTTATTAAGATGCTGTCTGTCCACTTGGTTATTATTTATAATAAGGTGTAGAGTGCTTAATATTGCATTACATGCAGCACATGAAGGCAGAGTTATGCAATTTTGCCCACATGTTTTCATCCACTGGAAAATGTCCTAATGTCAGTGACGTGAGGCAGCTGGGGTGACGTCAGCGGGTTCTAGTGCTCTGTGAACCATGTTTCTGATCTTCCCTGTGTGTCCGTCACTCAGTAATTACGTGCCACGCTGACTCTTCGGATGCTCCTCGCGTGCAGCCGAGTGTCAAACCCATAAGCTACAAGACGCCGCGCAGCCGTGTGTACGACTTCTGTCTTCCCATTCCCCCGTCGGTGTGATAACATGATTCCAACTCTCACACACACACACACACACACGTAAGTAAGGGTTCAATGCATACACAATTACCCACCAGGGTTATAGGTAGCGGAGCTATGATTGGTCTGCCAAACTGGAATGGTATGTACGCATACAATTATAAAGTCATGTTTCGGTTTTAACTTTTAAATGGTAAAGTTGAAAGCTGACAATGGTTATGTTGAGGATGTAAAGTGAAAAAAGCTCCAGCAGAGTAAAGGTGTGAGGCCTGTTAATGTGCTGCATTTTAAGAAAAGCCATTTCCTGGTCCGGGGTTGTCGAAACGTGCTTGTTCCTGTGGGAAGTGTGACTGTGCAGGATAAACTCGGCCTGTTTAGATGGTAGATGGTGTTTGTGAAATTGACATTTTGACCTGATGTGTACTTGTGGGAACTCGATCTGATTTCACGTTAACGAAGAGTGACGGACTCGTCTGGCTGCTTAAATGTCACTTTCACTGACACTTGAGGCTGATGAGCACCTTTATGCTGCAGCACAAGATTATGCAAAATGTGGCTGAAAAAAGACAAATCAGGTCAGACAACCAGCGACTTTCCTTCCTGTAAAAAAGCTAAACTACAGCCGGTTCATCCAGGCTGCTCTGCTACGCTCTTCTACCATCTGCTACACTTCTAAAGACTCTGCATATGCCCCCAGCTGTCAGCCATGATCAATTAAAAATAATTAAAAACATGTAAAACTTGATCATCAAGCTGAAGAAGGCCGAGCCTCACTCAACACGTTTGAGAAGAACACGGAAAACAACACACAAGTTCGAGGTTATTTGATGTCATTCGCCGCGTCAAATGTTATTCGTAAACTTCATTATCAGCTTGATCCTCTTTGTTAAAATATCTACTCACGTTATGTTTGCAGCGACACTAGTGAGCAAAGCCGCGCTCATGCTAACGCCACCAAAGCATCTTCGAAAAGAGAAATACAGGTAAAAAAAAAATCCTTATGAAACACGACTTTCAGATGAAGCTGTAGTTACTGGGACTTCATCGTCGCAAGTAATAAACACGTTTAACCCTCCAGGCACCTTTGAAATTAACATACACTTTTTACCCCAAGGACCCAAATTGCCCCCCCCCATAAAAGTGTAAAAGAATGTCTTAATATTTTTTCACTGTATCAAATCATTACAACAACTTCGGACCTATACATCTATCTTTTTTTGTTTTTATGACAATTATTGTCATTGACCTTTTTTTTCTTTATTGTTGAAAAAGCAAAAAATATGCAATATATTCCAAAAACGAGGCCCAAAGTGGAACAGTTGGCATGAGGTTATTAGAGCCTTGACTAGATAAACAATTGGTAACAACATAAATTTTGATTATACATTTTTGGAGCTATAACAGTTTTATCCCTTGGTAAAACAAAACGCACCTTCTCATGAAGAGTGTGATAAAATTTGTTTTTTTCAGTTTCGCCGCATCACATTTTCAGCAACTTCAGACCTATCCATAGTTACTATATTATTTATTGATTTTATTTATTTATTTATTTTTATTTATTTATATGATTTGTGGTAATGGGTTGAATAAGGACCCAGGGTGGTGACGACGACGGGGTGCGTAAAAATAATAATTTATCTAAATAACAAAACAAACTGGACAAACTATGGGGACAGACAAAGAACCAACAAGAAAAAATAAACAATAAAACCAAACAAAGAATAAACAAAGAGAACCAAACCTCAGACCAAGCGAAGACCAAGCGAAGACCAAGCGAAGACCAAGCGAAGACCATCGAGCACACACGAACAAACATGTGGCAGACAACGAGAGTGTAAGAAAGTGAGACAAACCAACAACCAGTGAAGGGAAAACAGGGTTTAAATAACCAAGAAGACAGGTGACACTAATTTGGACAAACGAGAAAAGCAAGAAGCAATACTACAAAATAAAACGCCACAACAGGAAATGAACAAAATCAACACCAACAAAAGTCCCAAATCGTGACAATATATATATATATTTTGTTTTTATATCCCCTTTTTGACATTAGAACCGCTGATATTTTTTTCAGAATAAACCAAAAACAAAATATGTAAAAAAAATTTAATGTATTTCTCGACAAAAGATGCCATGAATGTGCTCCACATTTTCGGCTCTGTGGGCCCAAGACACACTGCCTCTGCCTTCTGGAGGTCCCTGGCTTCTCCTCCTCCTGCTCTTCCTCCTCCTGACCATGGACCTGGGCCTGGGCTTGGAGATGCTCCTCTGGGCAGATGGCTCCACTTTGCCATGGCCGGGGCAGTGAGAGTAATGAAAACGTGGTTGAACTTTCTCATCCTTTGTTAAACCTGCCATATATTACACCATATGGAAGACGGGGGGGCAGCTTTCTGTAGGTTCCATTGAACTTCTTTTGAAATAGTTTTTTTTTTTTTAAGTGACAGCCCTACCATGGCCTGTTCACTGCACACGTCTGCAGTTAACTTGAAAATCACAGCATTTCTCCAGTGAGGTGGTTTTTATCACTGCAATTTTCTACATTGTCTTTTTAATCAAAGATGTAGTTTTCTCATACAGCTGCACTGCAACTCACTGTTGCCATGTACATTTTTTAATCAATTTAGAAATGAAGGATAAAAACTGAACAAAAACTTATGAATGTGACCCACGGACAGATTTAGAACTTTCTCTTCTTGCCTTTATTGCACTCTCCCCTTTATCCAAACGTACTGAACCATATGATGCTTTCATGTGATGTAAAACAATTGCAATCAGTGTGTGTGTGTGTGTGTGTGTGTGTGTGTGAGCCAATTAAGGCTTACGTGTGTGGAATGGCATCTGGATGAAGGGGTGTGTGATCCCTGTAGCTCTACTTTGTTCTCAGGTAGGAAAGAGACGCACTAGGAGAAATTAAAAAGGGATAATTAGGAGTAGCAGAAAAAGGGGGAAAAAAATCCTCAAACACCAAATCTCGGGGCTGACAAATTGGCAAACAGTAGTAGAGAAAAGAAGAAAGCGTTTTAACTGCCTCACAAATCTGTGGGAAACTAAAGAGGTGTCATCAGCAAGGTGATACAGAACGTGTTTATGCTCAATTAAAGACTAAATATGAGAGAGCCTCGGAATGTGCATCAGGAAAAGCCGAAAGTCTAATGAGCTATTGTGTCACAGCCGTTGTTTTTCTCACATGTCCGAGCCTGTTAATTGGGCGACGGTGCTTCAGCTGAGCAAAGCAAATTAGGAACATTAACACACCTGCACCGAGAAGCCAGCGGTGTAGTGTCCAGCTTGTTTTTGCAGGATTCCCTTTTGTAATTGTCGGCCTACACACAGATCGTAGCAGCTGTCGCACCTCAACAAGTCTGCGGCACAAACGGCTCGGAAACTTTTTCGAGAAAGTGGCTGTGGTGGAAAACGGTCCACTGTAGTTCCCCATCGTCCCTGTGTATCTACCTCACATTTGAGTAAATTCTCTGCGCACGATGGGATAGTGCAGCTGGATCATGTATGTCTGTATGTATGTATGTATTACTGATTTTGTTTTACACAGTCAGAATCACAGGTGCTTTATTCTTAAACTCAGGCCAGGAACTGAAAACAACAAGCTCGAATCTTTGTAGTAAGACATATCAATCTCTAATCACATTAACTCATTTATTGTTTAGTAAGGAGAATGACAGCAGAGCAAATGTTCAAAAACAGATTACACCACATGGTGTCCATTTATGCTGCTTTGAAAACCTAAAGGACAATTCCAGGAAAGTCTGGAGCTCGCTGACGAAAGCTGCAGGACATATTAAATATGTGCTGTACGACGGCAGAGCGGAGCAGAGGTTTTAATCGAGGAACGGACGCCACCTGCTCATACTCTGCCCCACATGGACCACGTGTGTTTCATTGGTTGGGGTTTGGTACCTTGTAACATCAGGTTCAAAGTGCTGCACCAGCTCCTGACTGCAGTCACTTTATTTTTCTTTACTTTGCATTAAGAATTATGATCAATAATTAAATATTTAACAAAACATACCATTTAATTAAACTCAAGGGTTTGTTTCCAACCTGCAGGGTCCAGTCAGATCAACTGGGCTGGGGACTTGAGTAGAAAATGTTCCGAACACCTGAAGGGAGCTGCAATTTGTAGCTAGTGATTTCAGCCTCTTATCTACACAGCGGTTAAGTGGTACTTGAGATGGGGGGTTAAATTAAAAGGCACTTTATTGGTCAATGCGCAAAACTTTCATGCCCTTGTACGGAGGCATGTGAGCGATTACTACACATGCAGTTGGAGCAGAGACCTCTGTTCCTACCACCCTCCGAGATAGTCTGAGTGATCATTTACTCGTTTTACCTAAAGAAATCTCATAAACGTTTCTCTGAGGTGACTAGTCTCACAATTTCATCTGTCATGCAGCATGTGTGAAGCATAATCAGTCAGAGAAGCTGCAGCTTCAGGCACACTTTGAGGAACATTTTCTGATAACTTCAAATTACTCATAGGTCAAATTATGACTGATATGCTGAGACCGGGATAGTGAGTGCAAAAGGGGAGATGGGACGAAAACTTTGAAATGAATTTAGATTAATATTTTTGGTGTTTTAGTGTCGCAGTATGGTTCAAAAAACATCTGAAAGATCCACAAGGGCACTGGGCATAAAAATCAGTGCAGAATTAACATACGCAACAACGTGATGACCGTATTCACAGATAAATACCATATTAGTACTGCATCATTTTCTAAGTCGTGTATTGCTGCAGAATCCACCCAAAATTCAAACCAAAGGTAATTTGCTCAGTGAGTTGTGTCACGTTTTCCCTTGTCACCGGGACAGAGTCCTAATAATAGACGAGATCTCTCGGTGGTGTCTCATTAGTATTTCATGTGTTCAGGTCAGCAGATTGTGTGTGTTTGTCGTTTGCCTGTTAGACTTGCATCCTGTCGTCTCCAGTGACAACATCTGGGACCTTTTACCACGATCACAGACATATGGCTTGTGACTTATCGCAAACAGTAATAGTCTCTACAGACCTGCTGCTGTTGTTAGTGATGGTTGATTTGTTAAACCTGCAATGACTGACGCCAGGAACAAAGAAAGTACAATAGTCCAAATAATTGTTAAAACTTAGCAGATATACATGTTACAATGAAGTTTGTCCTCTGCATTTGGCCCATCCCTCTGTGGGGGGGGTGGTGGGTGGCCGCCGCCAGCGCCTGGGGAGCTGACGCTGGATTATAGTAAAGCGGCCAAACAATGTGAGGACATGTGCATAAAGTGTCTCCATGTGGAGGACGGGCACAGGTAGGTTACGAAGAAAAAAAAACCTGCAAGGAGAAAATTATTCAGTTAATTAACGCAATTAAACATGTAAAGATTCCAATATGAAATCTCAGATCATGTTTAAGCTTTTTTTATGCTGTGATAAAATAAACAAACTTACAACCAAAATTGGGTTAAATTTCCGAAATACCTCACTTGCCTCTATAAGTCCAACACATCCATGATGGAATCATGTCTATATATATAATCTGTCTTAGGATCCAATCAAAATGCCCGCTTGGATTATGGTTATCATACCCTTGTTAGCGCCCTGTTTCACCTGCCAGTATTCTCAGCCAGTTGTTGTCATGTGATACATGATAATATAATGATTACAATAATAAATGCAGTGCGATAACATGCTTATGGTTGGAACATTAGTTTGTTAAATTTATGGAAATATCATGGTTTGTGTTAAATTAGGAAACTGATCATTTATTTAACCATCCAGTGACTTTCAAAAGCCAATCAAAAGCATGGTATGCAAATATTGCTTGGGCATGCTGCTAATTATGGACTTGAAATCATTGAACAGATGTTACTTTGAATTATACTGTTGAAGAAAATATGGAACATGGTTAAGAGTGAAACTCCTGTGAATTATGGCTCCCAAAGGACTTTAAACATTGTCATATGCTATCATCAGGTAAATCAAGCCCATTGATGTCAGCCAGATGCAGCTGGATCAACCCGTGTGTTTAGGTTGTGATTCTAAATCATTGTGACACTGACACTAGTAATGGCTCGTTTTAAAGCTTAACATATGGATGTGTATGACTCACATGAATGTGCTTTCAAACTGCTTTGAATTATAATGGTTATTTGAAAACTCTGCATGTTAATGCATATGGCTGAAGTGGGACTAGAAGAGTAAAAAACATATTTGCTGTTCTTAGTTACATTCAGTAATATTCTTTTCATGACTTGTTCCGTAAAGGTTCTCAGACTTTTGTGAGTTTTATCTACCCGTATTTCCAAATGGTTGCTCAACGTATTCATCCATTTTGAAAGCTCTGTTCTTCTTTTTCAATCATAAGCATTTCTCTGACCTAATCAGTTCAAGTTGAAATTATTGTCATTTTTTTAAACTACTGTCTAACAATTGTGAGTAAAGGGGGATTTGTTGGGTTTTCTCTAAATGTCTATGTCTTATGTAAAGTGCCTTGAGATTACTTTGTTGTGAATCTGTGCTTCCTAAATAAAGTTGAATAGATTTTCATTAACATTTGTGAGATCCTGAATTTAAAAGTACAGTATTACTGAGGTACGAGACATAATTCAAGACATCGTATTCTCCTGTGAGCTATAGCTTTTAGAGGATATTTTATAAACCGGAAGAAACTGCATTTATTGGCAACTTTTTTCTGTTCAGTTTACAAATAATGTTGATGGGAGTGAAGGAACGTGTCAACCAGAAAAACAGTTTGTCCCACTGATGTGTCCAAATGGCTTTTTGGACAAGGAAACAGCTGTTTGTCTCGTGGCTTCTGACTGACGCCTCCTCTTTGACGTCCCAGCCGAAGGCTCCTCTAACAAGCAAACTCCATTGTTGGTTTTAGGAGTCAGAACACTGTGTGATGAGTCACACAGAGAATGTGACACATTTAGAAGAAATTAACAAAAACGTCACGCACAAAAAAACACACAAACCGGACTGAGACCTGCTCATTAAAAAGTAAGCTATTCTTAGTGTTCTCAAATGAGTGACGTGTTGGCAGAATTTCCGGATGATTGGCTATGATGGCTGACTGATTCACAAGCCCACTGATTGACGGAGTGCTTGAATGGATGACTGGTTAAATAAATTGGCCAGACGATTGCATTACTAGCTGACTGAATGCTCGCACCGAACAAATTGCAGAGTGAAGCAGCACACAGCATGAAAACGGGCCCTCCTCTGGGGACAAATGAATACTTTATTTTATTTTAAGTCCTCATTTCGTACTCAGCTCCTTCAGAATCAGTGTGACATTAATACAAGCTGAAATGCACAGATCTGTAGCTGTTGAAACAGCAGAGATGTGTCTGGGTAAATGCTACGATGGGGTGACTGACTTGACCTAATTTCTGTGTGACTGGAGCAGCAGCTAGCTGCATGATTGACTGTCTGAAAGATTAAGCAGGAATTGATTGATATTTGATGTTTTCATTTAACTGATGGATGGATGGGTAAATAAACAAAATAGCAGACGAGTCTCATAAAAGTTTTTTTTTTAATTTGCATTGTTGTTTGTTTCTGGTTTAAGTTTATGACAAAATTATGTCTGAATTTCATCAACACTGCATTAAATTTAGACCAAACATAGTGGAAATCACTGCACACACTCAAGAACACTTGAGGAAACTATTGCCAGTTTGTCTCTACGTTCACAAACGCTAGTTAAAACTCAACCAGTCAAAGAAACAACCATATATAAACAAGATCCAAAAACACAACAGGAAAACAGGGTCTGATGAGTCAAGATGTGAAATTATTTTCGGAAATCGTGAACATTGGATCCTCCACGCGCCTCAGGACAGACCTGTCACCTGTTAATAGTATTAGGCGCATCATAAAGTGAAAAATTCTTGTGAAGATGCTCCTATAAGAAATGTTGATGGCATTAAATTCAAACAGGTCAAATTTTTAAATCATGTACATGTGGATAACAAATTTACAACAAAAAAAAATGCTTAAACTTAGAAACCACTTATTTTATGTCTGTCAAAATTACATGAACATGAGGCAAACTGGTGTTTCCTGAGGAGTGTAACATTTGGTGCAATGCTCACACGCATCAGTTAGAACCTTGGAGGACGCACAGCATTCGTTTCTAGGCAATCTAATTATTTCTGTTGTGTCTACACAGCAGAAATCAATGCCACAAAAAGGAACTGCACGCAATTCAGAGTACAGTTTAATGAAAGTACGTTTTGTCTGCAGGCTACAACCTCTATAACGGAGTGGAGTCCAACTGCAGACACGGTTTCACTGCTGTTTGTTGAGGACACCTATGAAACAGCACAATGAATTAAATTGGTGTTAACTGCGAATAAAGTGGGACTGATGCAATATTTACGGGTTGTCAGACATCTGCAGTTTATTCAGTCACACACGTACAGTTTCTTTATTCACATATTTTCTTCTCTAAAAGCATCTGATAGATTAGCAATTTGAGAGAAGCTCTACAAGCTGCTGATTCTGCCATTTGAGAATTATTTCACCATCCGATGTCTTTTATACCAAACACCACAAAACGATTGTGTTCAGCAACAACGCTCCGCTGTCCTGTCTGGATTTTGTCACAAACAACAAAACACAAGTGGGAAAACACACGGTGCATGTGGGTGCGTGTGAGACTCTGCAGAAGCAACAACCACAAAGGAATGATGAATACCGTGTATCCTTCACACACACACACACACACGCCAGGAAATGAAGCGTGCTATCAGCTGACCAGATCAACGGACCAAAAGTTCCATTTCATTGAGACTTTCTTCGTAGACTGAAGGAGGAAGAGCAGACACCCTCTACTTGAAGACACGCTATCACCCACAGAACAGAGTGTTTTGTCTTGCTCTGATGCTCCCACTCTGTGTGTGTGTGTGTGTGTGTGTGTGTGTGTGTGTCTGTGTCTGTTGCGTGGGAGTCACCATAGTGCAGCCAGATGCTGCTGTAAGAAATGACAGGCACATCCCAGCCCCTGAGACACATTCCCTCACACAGACACACAGACACATGAAGACAGAAAGACAGTGGGTGAAAAAGAAGGAAGAAACAAATGAACACGCAAAGGGTGAGGACAACACACACACACACAGACACACACACACAGAGAGGTCTGTAACGTAAAGCTGACAGCTGTCTGCTGCACAAACTGCTCTAACCTATCCCAGAGGAAGGTGTAATTTATACACCATTTCCTAAACCTCCCGAAGGGAAAGTATCATTTTCCACTGCATAATAAACAGCAGAGCCGCGGAGAGACAGCACTAACACTTATTGAATAGAAATCCCATCACTGCAGGATGAGCCTGAGCCTCAACTTCACTCTCTCTCTTAAACACACACACGCACACACACACTCTTGCTCGTACTTGGGAGGCCTTTCTACATGCAAGACGAGCATTTGCCCACTTTGTATTTACACTTAAATAATGACTATTGTGTTCGTGTGTCACCTCGGTGGAGAACTGCTGCAGCTCGGAGTCCCGAGTGCCTTGTCACGGTAACAAATATTAACGTCATGTGAGTGATTTGAAGGAGAGCTTGTTGAAGGTGCTGATAGGCAATCGAGAGGAGCAAATTTATTGTCGGAAATAGCCAAAGTGTGCAAAAAAAATTGCGTGAAGGTTATAGTGACAGAGATGAAATGTCATAGTACAGCTAAAGGCTTATGGGAATGGAATTACATTTACTGGCATTTTGTCATTAACCAAAGACTTTATGATCTAATGGCGACTGGGAAAGTCAAAAATACGCCAGAGTTTTTTAAAGTCATTCAGAGGATCAGCAATCGTCTAATAAATCTGGAGCTTTTGTTCTTGAAACCTTTTTTAGCACCTACAGCCAAATGTCTGTGTCACCTACAGAAACCTGCCAATGGAACATTTTCTAGGTTGTGATGTAACAACAGAAACTAACTTGAAACTGTTTCTCCATTGACATACATTAAAAACGTCCAAAATATCAGATCCTTCAAAGTAACTTGCAGCACATAATCCAATTTGAGTATAGCATCGTCAAAGTTGTCATGTTTAGACTCTCAGACAAACAGGTGGACGGACAATACGCTAACAGTTCTTGTGAATGTGATTAATGACTCAAGCATGAACTGCTTAGATGTGTGACTTTGACCTCACATTACCTCGCCTCTTAACACGTTCAGCAAATTAAATTTATATATTAATTAAATTAATATAGCTGTATCTCCCTCTCCTTTTTTCCTGTTGTATCACTTTATTACAGTTTATGATAATTAAAGAATTCCTGTTCAGCATTTTCATAAGCTGTAATAAAGTGATACAGCAGTGACATAAACATGATCTTTCACCTTCACTTCAGGTGGAGACAAACACACTCCAGCTGTGTGCTGCGATTTGAAGCACATAACTTTGTCACGGCAGCATGTGCCGTGTGCATCCGATGGAGCGAAGTGTAGCAGAGGAAAACTGCTGTTTGTCCGAGATACGACTCGCGTACCCACGGCGTACAGAGCGAGTGTTATCATTTATGACTGCGCTACATAAGAGCTTATGGATTCTAAACTAAAAAATAAATGAGTGTGTGTTTTTGAGCCTTTAGCTGCTTACTCTCCAAACATTAAACCATCACATAATCCAGTGGTGTTTGAGATGGATGTTTCATCACAATGTCAATATTGTCTTATGTTGGTATTATCCATATTACTCCGTTTATCGCTCGGCTACTGATACAGCACACTGTGAAGTGAACAATGCCAACAATAGCATTCACTCACACTCACTCACGCTCACTGACTGTACAATTAGACACCATGATGTGAAAACCTTCTGTATCTGATATTAGAACAGACTTAACCGCCCACAATATCCTGGACTCGTGTGCACACGGCAAATCTCTGGCACACGAAGTCCGGCACGCAGTCACAGCAGTTTATGCTTATGTCTCTATTACACACACATGCTTTAATAAAGGTAATATCAGATTGAGAGGAGAAGGAGCAAACACAGATCACATGCTCATTTCACATACACACAGTCAAATGTCGGAGCCGGACACTCATTGTCATGGCAGATAAGTTAAATATTACTATTTAGATCGGTGTGACATAGTTGCAGGGTTTTTTTGTTCATGTAGACTTTTTTTGGCCTCATATTTGCACATTTTGCTGCTTTAACATGGAAATGTCTCCACTGTGGGGTCAAAAATATCCCCCAACATTGGTTCCTACCTTTTCATTAAATGTAGAAAGTACCCTGATAATGGACACCAGGCTTCTACTTAAATATGAATTAAATATAAGGAACCAGTGGCCCTTGCGCTTACATCTCTTACTCATCAGAGGAAATCATAAACAAATGTTTAAGCATTAAAGATCATAATCTGTCGTGGTTTCACAGTCGTAAAGGCCGCTGGTTTGGATTAGGCATAAAACAATATGGTTCAGCTTTGTAAAAGAACGGCTGCTTCACTCATGGCCCCCGCTCCGGACTGTCTAACTCAATTTTTCAAATAAATTGAACTTTATTTATATGTCGCCCATTCACAACAAAGTCATCTCTATGCACTTTCCATAATAAAGTCAAACAATAAAGTACATCTATGACATGTGTGCGAATGGCAAAACGAAAAAACACAGAAGAAGAAGAGGAGAAAGGCAGAGATAAACCGCTCCTTTGACTCGGCCCAGACATCAGAATGAATCCGCTGAATTATATAAATAAAGCTCAGCGGCTGTTTTGATATCAGGGTTACAAAAATACCTCTTGTAAAGTTCTCCCTGACATGCACCTTTTGTTGAGGAGTCATTTCGGCGCTCGGTGTTAAAATAGCTGAGCTGTGTTGCGATAACACATCCATTTAATCTGCGCTGAAGAGAAGCCGCTATTGTAGGTGGGTGTTCTCGCTCTTTGTTATTCGCTCAGAAAGATGTCAACACTGACACCAGCCTTCTTCTGCCACGGGAGAGAATGAGATAAGATCCGTCGATTTTTGTTTTTGGTTCCCATTTTCTCTTTGTGTCACGGAAACAAAGTAAAGCAGAGGACAGATCTGAAAATCTGACATCTGGTTCTTGTCCACAGAATATCCTAAACCGTTCAAAGGAAGCTGCGAGGTTTGCCTCTGCAGTGTGTGAACGTAATTTCAAACCTTGTTACTCCTTGGATCCCGTTCAGTGATAGAGGAGATGGACTTTATCTGCTGAGGAGACTAAGGTCCGTTGGAGAGCAGGGAGCACTACTGACGACCTTCCATGACTCTGTGGTGGCCTCGGTCATCTTCTATGTAGTGGTCTGCTGGTACAGACAGGAGGAGACTGGAGAGGCTGGAGAGGCTGGTCAGGACGGCCAGCTCTGTTTTGGCGACGCCCCTGGACTCAGGTGGACGGTAGAACATCCGTGCTGGACAACGACTCCCAGCCATGGACGACTCAGTGTCCTGTCGGAGCAGCTCCTTCACTGACAGACTGTCACATCCTAAATGTCTGAAGGAGCGACATCGAAGCTCTTTTTTCCTCCTGCTGTCAGACTTTACAATCACAGCTGCTCCCAGTGAACCACTATCACTGTTAGTCACTTTAAAACTTTTGTTAAAACTGTGTAATATAAATGAGCCGTGGTGCAAATACTTGTATGATTGTACATATGTGATGTACATACTATATTCAGATTTTCTTTTTTATTGAACACTGACATTCTCTGCTGCTGTAACATGGAAATTCCCCCACTGTGGGAAGAATAAAGGTTTATCTTGTCTTATCTTATTGTCGTGTCCACACACAGATTGCTCTTTGATAAATCCTGTGTCCTCTATTGACACAAGGGACTGAACATTATATTGTAAGATTTCATTGATTCCTTTTTTTTTTTTTTACAGGTTTGAAAATACTCATTGCCAAAAAGGTTACTGCTGGAAGAGGGAAAAAGTTGTATAAAGCCTATCTTAATAATGCTTTTATCTTTATAAATGCAATGATCATAGTGGACAATGTGGATAATATCATCACACAAACACATGTGGGTCCCATGTTCTGTCCTGGGGACAACAGTATTGAAACACTTGCCTCGGTGCTGTGAGCCTGTCTACAACAGCACACAGGAGGCTGCTTGAGCAGAAGACAGTGTTCAACCTAATGCGCCACAGGTTCTGGTGGACACTGAGACAGTCACCGTCCAAACCAGGCAGCAGAGTCCCCATCAACAGCAGACAGAGGAGGACTGGGATCCGTGATAGAGGCTGATTTCATGTTCATTCTTCTTCAACTTCATCCAGTTTCCATTTGAGTAAGGAGAAATCATGAGTCTGTGTGGGGACTTTGTTCTTGTAGAAACTGATGAGTAGATTCCGTCTGAGTTGGGCTCAAACCACGTCAGTCTAGTCCAACAGTCCAGCAGTAAAACCTTCATCGGGAAAGTGATAAAGTTCAGTTTGTGATTAAACTCAGAGGAGCTGATTCACTTTTGGAGACTTTGTGTGTGTGTTGTGTTGTTGAACTACAGTGCAGACCGGATATTTTGTTACTTACTAAAAAACATAGACATACATAGAATGAAAAAACACATTCCACGTAGAGTTCGTTAATAGTGAGGAGAGATGTGACCACTGACCACAGGGTTGACTCTCCGACATGAACACTACATGCTGCGTGCAGTAATGTTCAGAGCATAATATGATGTGCTAATAATTTAAACGTCTCCTCGGCCACCGTATTTAAAATGAATGAGGGGGATAAAACGTTAGAAACATCTCCTTATGATGCGCTTCAATGTGACTCCACGCACTTTGGCCTCAATAATAAACACTTGGTAGAATTATCACCTTTCTGACAGATTCAACGTAAAAACAGAGACGTTATAACCTTGTAAAAGTAGAATTCAGGGCTGCTTTGGATTGCATGAAATTTCACAGATGGACATGATGTGCCTGATTGCTCTGTGCATAGATATAATTATACGATTATAACTAAATAGCAGTTGCAAAGGATGGATTTTGAGCTCTACCCAACAGTTCATTATTATTTGTTTATGACTATTTTTGAGTTTAAAATGGTAAATAAGTTAATTATTTGACATTTCTGACACTGAGCAAACACGAAAATGGTTTTAAAGCAAACACACCACCCTACATCGAGCTGTGCCCGTGGGCCACTTTGTCCTGAGGAGCTTTTTAAAACACTTCATAAAGAATGTGTCGTTTACATGAGTGATTACCTGTAAAATAAATGGCATAATCAATCTTGTTAATTTCAAAACCGCTATTAGGTTGATCAAGGGTTGGTGTTGTGTTCCTTGATTGACTGGATGTGTGATTAATATAATGTGACTGTCAGAATGTGAGACAAATTATTTTTGATTGGTTGCATAAGTGGTGTTAGGGTCTGTCTCATTACTGCCCTTTGTCTTAATTGTTGGATCTGCTGTCATCTTGTGAACTGATTTCACCTTTTGATTCCTCTCTCCGTTTCTTCTCACCCTTCCTCTCTTCTCTCTCATATTTCCTTAAACACAAATGTAAAACGGCAATCACGTGGAAAAAGATGACTTTTTTCTGAAGAAAATTCACATATTCACTTGCTGCCACTTACATTTTTACCCATCTTGTCCAATGTTCCTCACGTGCCGCCGACAAACCCAAGCCTTATAAAAATAAAATAGACATATGGAAATGTTTTACCCATGTGTTGGTGTTTTGATTCATGCCGTTATTCCTAAAACACGTTAACAAATACCAGGATTTCATGGTCATCAACAACAGAATCGTGTGGTATTGACGAAGCTCAGATAGGATTCTGTAAGCTGTGGAATACTATAACTGTTTTGTGTTGAGAGTTGATCGTGAAACCCAGAAGTCCGTTAAAGCTGCATTAATCTTGTTTAGCGTTAATTAACAGCATCAATCAACTAATAGCCGTGGTGGAGTCAGACCTTCTTCATAGGGGTGGCCAGGCTGAGACCATTAATCACTTTGGGGTGGCACAGAAACGGAGGTTTAGGGCCAGTTCCTTCACTGTGCAGCTGTAGATTAAATATACACTTAGATCTTACCATTAAAGTCAAAGTTAAAGTATCCATTCCACTGAGTGAAAAACTATTTCTATGCATATTTTAAATTGTTTTACATTATACAAAAAAGTCTTTCCCACATTATAAATTGTTATTTTTTTTAAGTGTCATGAGAACATAACAATTTTTTTAAAGATAATAACAATTACTATCACTGGTTAACTAAGTGTTAGGGAAGGGTTGGCTCACTAAACTGCTAAAGCACTTTACACTAAACTGGCTTTAGCCACCCTAGCTCCCCCTTTGCTCATGTGGTTGCTAAAACCACCTTGACATTAGGTTGACAGTTGACTAATGTTCACTATACCGACGTTATAGAAAGGAAACTACCCACAGACAAAGCATCAAACGCTGCAGACAAGCTTGTAGACTGTCAGACTTAAATACTGTATTTTTTCAGTCTTTGTAGAATGTTTCTGGGGCTCAGTTCCTTCATTTCGGCCTGTACGTATCACCTGTACAGAGTCCGTCTGAAGCACCTGTGTGTAGTAAGTTGTCAAACTACTGATCCAAAGTTGTCCTATCGATACAAGATCAATTAAATGTCTTGAGTGCACATGCAATAAATGCCGGTAACCTTTATTTAACCAGGTGAAATATCACTGAGGTTAAGAAGAAAGAAACGTCTTCTGCAAAGTAGACGACAACACTACAGAATATTGACTTGATATTGAATGAATATGGAGCCTGTAGATGCAGCATTTGTAAAGTGTTAATTAAATCCATTAAAACATCCTGACATTTACTGTCATTCAGGCTCATATGAACATCATTTACCTGCACACGTCCTTCAGCAACACAACTTTGGTGTGGACAGTGTGAAACCCATATTACACCTACAGTTACGTGACCAGAACCAAAACACCACAAAAGCATTTTGGTTCAAGCTTGGGAAAACATTCTTTTAAGTCAGCCGACACGTCGTCTCCAACAAATTAATCCAGACCGTACTCTTCCTCTAAGCTTGACCGAGAGCTGTAAGTCCCTGAAGAAGTTTAACAAGCAGGAAGTAGTCATACAAACTGCACGTGCAAGAATCCTGTTGCAATTTTGTCATATTTCAGTACATATTATATGGTCTCATCACCCATCTACACACACACACGCTGCTTGTCTCTCTGTGCAGTATGTTGCCGTCATGTTGGATTTACCAGGAACAAGCTCAAGTCAAGCAGTTCTAAGACAATGTGCCAGGAATTATGTCTAAATATTGATTCTTTGCATCTAAAAGGTTATGATTTACATGATGTACATCCACCCAAATATTGACTCCTTTCCAGCAGCAAACTTCTAAAATATGTACAGGGATAGTCTTCAGTCCAATTAGAGTGCAGCCATGATCTTGACAGTATGACAAAACATGGTGTATAATTGACTTGGCAGAAAAAATATTAAGTATGTTTCAGCGTCAGCTTCAAGAATAGAAACATGAAAAGGAAAAAGTTGAAAGAAAGACGGCAAGTCTGTGGTAGCTGTTTGAACTAGATGTATGAATATTCTCTTTCACCACTGAGAGCTGCTTCTTTTAACACAAAGCAGAATGTCGGGGAAGACGGAGAGCTTTACGATTGGGCCACCAGGGTGTGGTTTTAAAAGGTATATTCACATTGTTGGTTTTAGCAGAAAATTGAATGTAATATTGAGGTGGGTTTTAATAAAACAGATTTTAAACATCTCAAGTCAAAATACACCAGAGAAAAAATGGACAGTCAAACTCAAAGTAGAACAAAATGTAAAAAGTTCTCTGAAAGCCTTGTTAATCATCCTCCACCTGACGCCTCGCCACACAAACATGTACAACACACAAAGGACATTTGTAAAAGTTTTTCCTTGGCAAAAAGACTCCAGGTGGATTTACTCAAGCACTTTCCATCTTTGAGGTACCGTTGTAAATTGTTCCTCGCTGCATTTATTCGTCAGGTGGTTAGTTTTACATTTTTTTATGGCTCTATGCAGACGACCTATATTCATGTTGTTCACATGTCTGTCCAGCTTTCTGCATGTGTCCCATTCTTGTGAACTCTGTATCTGTTCATTAAGGGGAGGAATCCCTTCATCAAGCCTGTGAGGTAAAACCCGGGGCGAAAAATGAAGAAAGGAAATATTCAAAGCATTTATTGCTGCTCATAAAGATTATGAGCCTTAGATTGTTTCTGTGCCCTGATGATCATTAGTGTTAATAAAGGAATAATCAGCATTTATATCAATTCAGACCTTTTCTCATCTGGATTATAACATCTGGGCAGGACAATTCCTAAATTTCATAAAGATTTATTGAGGAAGTAAAGCTGAAGTGGCAGGATAAAAATAGGATTTTTTTTTTCTCCCACATCTCCAGTGGACATGTATAAGTTTAATAATGACTCTAGCTGTAGTCCGATCCATCAAGGAAACAAAGGAATGAATCAAAGAGGATCTAATTTTAATGCCAAAGATCCGTGTATGTCACTGTGGGGACAGTCCCTGATGATTCCACATAAGGGCTTATGTGAAATTAAGTTTTTTCTTTCCAAAACAGAAAAAATGCAAAATCATATCGCTCTCTGATAAAAAGTAAATATCCCCTTTGTTTCAGTGAGTAACAGGAACAAAGTGTGTTTGTGTGTTTGTCTTTGAAAGATACAGTTATAAGTGTCATAAAAACATAAAAACACATGGAATCATAAGTCTTACACTTTGACAATAGACTTTTTTCACAAAAACCGGAAGTACGTAGCAAACACGTCAGCCTGTTTCCGCTTAACGCTGTACAAGGCAGCGCCACGGTAACAGTGGAGGATGAATATAATGCCTGTATTTGTACAGTTACCAGGATAAACGTTCATAAAGCAGGACATTCGGCAGCTGGCTGTGTTTTGACAGCTTGTCAGCATAATTACGGCCAGTTTAATGACTCTGTGTGCAGATTACAACCACTTTAATCAGGTTTCTCTCTCTCTCGTGCTCACAAATTGTATCTCAGACGAGGATGTGTAACGTTCGAATGAAGAAAGAATGTTTCCTTGTTGTGGAAAATCACTTCGACACAAAATTATACTCTCATCATGGGATTTGATGACAATAGAAAAATCACGAGCCTCGTT
Source organism: Channa striata (assembly GCA_033026295.1). NCBI lineage: Eukaryota > Metazoa > Chordata > Actinopteri > Anabantiformes > Channidae > Channa > Channa striata. The sequence goes on along the minus strand of CM065173.1, from coordinate 25,998,813 downwards.
TATGAATTATTTAATTTGTGCGTCATTTTTCTGGCCCACGTTCTCTGCTGCGTGCACACACGTGTCTCTTTACACCTTTAGCGCCCAACCCTAAACTTGACCTCCCGTCTTGACCTTCAAAACGCCCTTTGTTGTGTGGACCAGCCAGAAATGTCCTCACAACAATGGCACCAAATCAAAATGTGTCCACACAAGGCAATAAAGACACACACACACACACACACACACACACACACACACACACAGCTGCACACAACCCCAGTGGTTCCACTCATGCTCTTGTAAGAGCCCACTCCAACCCCCCGACTCTCTGCTTACTTATTTGCTCTTTCAGTGGCTGTATTTACACCCAGATAGGACTCATAAACTGCCTCCAGTTTTCTCCTGTTTGCTGAAGATATCACAATCGGTTCATCTCTCAGTGAGCCCGTCCTTCTGAGAAATGAAATGTTCAATTGCACTTCTGCCGATACTTTGGATTCTACTTGTTTGCCAATGTGCTTTTCGAGACGCCGGTGACTATACTGTCAAATGTAGACTTTGTGGGGAGAGAGGCGTTAACGAGAGAAACGTGGACTTATGGGGGAAAAATGGAGCGTGAAAAACATGAAGAGAGCTAAAGCAGAAAAGCTGTAAATCGTTGAGCGTTTAATGCCAGTAATCACAGCGATGTTTGGAATGCATGTGTCCCTCTTCACTCAAACCTCTGGAGACACAGCAGATAAAAGGCATATTAAAGCATATGGCAAACGTTGTTGCAACTTACTTTCTTACAAGTGCCAAATACCTCACACTGGTTTCTCATCCACCGCCATCTGTCAGGCAGGAAACAAGCCAATCTAAGCTCTCAACCAACAAAGTTTCAACCATTGCCATCATTATACAGCGTGGTCCAATACTTAGTCTGTCACAGCCAGCAAGCCCAGAACCTAATTGGACCTAATTTCACCAACTAAATGATGTGTGTTCATTTGTGCCAGCACCACTTACACCAAATTGTCTGGGGACACACATCACCAGTAGATGGCAGATAAACTGTAATTGTACAAAATCATAATTTAAAGAGTCTGATGCTTTTAGATTTTTGTCTTTCCACTGCATGAGTTACCATGAGGTTTCAGACTGCAACCCTCCTCCGAGCATAAAACCGTCAGTGTTTAGCTACTTCTGTTATTTGAGCCCATGATCATGTTCTGACTAAATGCATCAAACCACATGTTGCATTCAGGTTAGTTATAAGGCAAAATTACCCGTCCACCTGAAATTCAACTTTGGCATAATTAAACTATATTGAATTACTCCCAATAGAAGCTTGCACAATCACACTGGACAAACCCTATTGGGTTTACCTGCAGAACCCAAAACCCAGACACATCAAATTACCTGAAATGACATTAACCAATTCGGTCCTCACAACACAAAGTGATGACAAGAAATGCAGCCTATGCAAAGAAGTGCAGTGATGACAGACATGCAAAGACAATGTAACTAAATATCTGTGCTGTGAGGCCCATTGTCCTAATGTCTCTTTAATACTGTAATTATGTGATACTCAGTTAGATTTCAAAAACATACAACATATTATATGTGCACCAGACAATATTACATTTATTCTTGTTTCTGCTTAATGCAATTTTAATGCAAGGGTGAAATGGGACACGTTGGATTGCCAGTAATAATTACAACGCTGTTGCTCTGAAAGCAGCAGGATGAGGACGTAAATAATTGGTTCCAGTTGTAACTGATTGTAAGTGGGATTGCTTGTGCCCCGGTGAGCAGTTAGCGGTAAGGTTCAACACCAGGATGACCGTGACGAGGACCCAAGCCGGGTTATTTAGCTCTTTGTAGCATTGCAACCTTGACCGTAGTGATTAAAAATTAACCCTTTAGTCAGTACAGTGTCTGATTCGTGGACTAATTGATGCTGTAGAATCGGGTCCTGCAGAAGATAAAGTCACACTCGTGATGCTTGACTTTCATGTCGTCGTTGCTCTGGCTAACCCCAAAAACCTCAAACACTGCTCAGTTAGCGCTTAATTAGTTTGCTCACTTAGCGTTTCCTGCCTGACATCTTGGTGAACATGGAAGCTGTTACACTTGATTGCGGCGTACTGTACACAACTTGTTTGAGCCCTGCTGCGTTCTAAACCAGGCGGTTTTGGGTTGCTCTGAACTGTTCCTCTGAGAGTTCCAGTTCTTTTCGATTATTTTAGAACGCTGCCAGTTCATCCTGGCACGCATAGCTGTAAATCTCAGATCAGAATCTTAGCAGGGGGTGTGTAGAATCTCCACAAGCAGAGAGCTACTGTGCAAGGCCTGCTCAGAAATTCTTAAGCGAAAGTGTTTTAATATTAAAAGCATTACATAACTGATATTTAGTCATGAGGCAGTTGGAAGCGACATGCAGAGTTCTAACCCAGTTTTGACCTTCGTTACGAAGCTTCACTTAGTTTAACAACCTCCAAGTCAATACAATGTTTAACAGTGTATTTTATTAGAGTGCTGTTTTTTTTTAAAACTTTTTTCATTTTATTATTTGCAAAAGATTTGGGTTTAATAAGCTAAATCATAGCTTATATGAATTGAACAAATCTATTCATTACTACATGAATACGAGTCTAGATATGATGGTCTGGGTTTGGCTGTTTTAACTGACTTGCAGTTAGTACATTTGGGCAGGCAGGGCTTCCCTGTAGTCAAATATGATTCAAGGACGGAGAAAAAGTCCTCATGTCCAGGTCTACAGCATCATCGTGTTTGAGTTGCATTATAATTTTTTTATATGTTACAATTAATTTTTATATGTTCAAATAACATTGTCATTGTCTCAACATCTGCACTGAGCCGAACTGCTGCATCACACATTTCAGCAGATGTGTGATGTGGAGACATCTGGTCCTCAGTCCACTGCGGAGTAAAAGTCCTGTTTTCTGTGTCAACCTTCAGCCGTTTAACACAAGCGATGACACGCTGACTTACAGTTTTGACGCTTTTTTTTTACTTTTAGTCTCTGTTAATATTTTTCTCTCTCTGTCACTGCTGCCCGCCCTACTCTGCCTGTGATTGGCTGACATATTTACCTTGACCAATCTCAGCCCAGAGTGTAATACACATGCATCTTGTTGGTTGCTGAGTAAAAATAAGTGAAATAACTAAAATCGCTAACGTTTATGATAATTAATCCATTAGATCAACTTTTTTTATTTGTTAGCTCTGTTTTTGTCTTTCTGTCAGAGGTTTTAAAAAATATGTAAGAATTTACAGTAACTTGACTGTGTGTACAACCAGCAATTGAGATGCTGCTTCCTGTGTCTTTGTAACATAGAGAACTCCTAATGTATATGTGTTTATTTACTGACTTATTCCAATTCATATCCCAGATAATAATGACATTGAATGCCTAGGCAATTAAAAAAGTCCTGGGTCTATAAATAAACTTTGGCTTCAGCTCCCTCCGTTTTGTTCTCGTCTGAGAGGACATTCATTATCATATATTAGAACACTGATTGTAAATTGATGCAACGATATGTACAATGAATATTCATTTAATTAATCCCAAAATAATGAATGAATGTTCGGAAGTGAGGGAATGGGCGAGGTTTCTTTTAAAGGAGATTGAAGAACGAAAGAACCAACTTGTGATTTATGGGTTAATGTTTGAGCAAATGTTTAATAAATTAACAGGTAATTTGTGCTTACAGGTGACAATTTAGAAGTTTAACATTTTTTGGAGCTTTAGATTCGGACATTTACTGTCATAAACAAAATGAAATAATAATTTTGTCTCCAAATGGAGTAGTTTTATTACGACAACTAAATATGACATAGAATAATAACAGACAATTAATATAATAAAATATCCAAATATAAAGTAATAACAAAACCCAATATGCAATAAAAATGTAAAATATTCACTCCAAGAATAAAATGACAAAATATAAAGTGATAACATGATAATGTGCAGTGAAAATATGAAATACATAGAATAACCAATAAAAAGTGATTGTCAATGAGCAATTAAAAAAAAATCACAATTGGTGCTAACAATGAACTCTTATTGAATATGAACTCTTATTGCGTAGATGCTTTGGACTGCTCAATCATTCCCCTCACAATATTAAAATAAATTCAACATTCCTTGAAGCTGAACCTGGACCTGCCAATCTGCCTTTGCCACGTCACCTCGTGTCGATGCCATTTCTACTGGGGCCAGAGTTGAGCGGTGCATAAGTCAGTGCACCTGTTCTGAGCTGCAAATACACTAAACCATGGTCCTGGATCATTTTAGAGCAGCAATAAATCAGAAACAGCGTATGACACTGCGGACATGATAATCTGTAAAATGACTTGTCGTTACAGTTTGCAGCAAATGTGAGTGCGTCCACAGGTATGACTTAAAGCAATTACAGCTTTGCTGTTAGCGAAGGCGGAAGAAGAATGAGGCTAATTAGGAAAAAGCAGAAATGGGCAGATTGAGCTGTAATTAAAGCCGATTGCAACACACAGTCCACACTTCATTAGTGAGAATCTTTCTCCGGCTTTATTTTTGATGACACATTTGATTCCCCTGGTTATGTGTAACACCTGTCTTGCACCAATCTGGCCCCATTTGACAAAACACGCTGCAAATACTCGTCAGGCTCATCACTTTTGGAAAAGATTTTAAATCAAATTTAGTGCTGTTCTGTGAATTCATGTGATGTCTTTTCATTGAATAAGTTTTTAAAAAGTTAACTGTAAATTTTGGGGTTTCATTGACTGATCCTTCAGCCACACTTCCGTGTTTTCGTTCCTTCCAACCACTGCTGCATGTGCATACGTTCAGTAGCGTACTGATGCTCTTATGTGCACGTTTGAACAAAAGACAAAAAGCAGACTGTGTAACTTCAGAGTTCCTGACCATATGGAGACACCGCCAAGGCCAAAACGCAAAAAGCTTTGATATTATTTCATGGATTCATTTATGACCTTATTAATGCTTTTAGCCTTAGCTGGAATTTTGTTGTTGTTGATTTTGGAACGATTAAGAAGTTTATTCAGTGTTTTCAGTTTCTATGTGAACTGTATTGTAATTATACATAAGACCTTAAACTTTAGCATGTAAGATGAAACGGTCTTCAATCACTTTCCTAAAAATGATTGATGATTTTTAGGATGTTTTACGCGGATTTGTTGCATGTTTCAGACCTGAACAGAATTCTCTGGAAACTCTGACAAAGCCTCCGACCGTTCCATTAAACAAAGCTCTTCCCTGTATCCTGTCCCGGAGGAGCCCTGAGTGTAGTTTACGGGATGTGCGGATTTCGTGTGGTGAGCAGAGGAGCAGCTTCATTTCTCCCTTTAGGTTTGTGTTGACGGGGCTTTCAACAGACTGCCGGGATTATGTGGTGACGGCAGAAGAAGACAGCCGTACTTCAAGTGGAATCAGGGCTATCCTGTAGCTGTGTGTGTTCTCGCTGTCACTGATCAATCTGCAAACACAATCCTCTGAGTGTGTTTAGTGAAGGCAGTCCCAGAACTCCAAAGCCATACATTGAGAAAAGAAGCACTGAGTTGCCAGTTTCTGAACATTCTGTCTTGTCCACCTTTCTTCTCTCCCCCTCCTTCCTTTGTCTTCCTCACACTTTTGTCTCTTCTAATTTGCAGCCAATCTAAACTGCATACCAACACAGTTTCTGACAAAGCACCTTGTTTTCTTGCTTCCTTATCTTTTGTGCTGTCAGTTTCTTCTTGCGGTGTTTTCTCTTTTCATTCCCCTGCTTTAATCTGCATTGTTGCAGTGATAGCTTGTGCCATGTTGCATCAATTTTTGCTGCTCCCGTTCTGCACCCACTCGTCTCCACCGTCCTTGTTCCTAAACTCACAGTGCCACCAAGTGGTGAGGAAGGAAAGGGAGGTCAATAAATCATCTAATGATTCAAAGAATTCAAATCAAAGAACATATGGGACGAGTTTAAATGAAAATGTGAATGTTTCAGCCAAGAACGTTAATTCTTGCAAACATGGCCAACAACAGCAGTACAATAGGTGAGGACAAGCTGAGAGGCTTAGTGAGGAATGAAACCTTCAGGTTTCCAGGTAAACAAAGCTTCACCTCCTGCAGCCTCTGCCTTCGCTTAAAACTCCGCGGTTAAATAACATTATTAAAAGTTTTCAAAGGTCAGTAGAGGATTAACCTGCTGGGCTGCTCAGGGGCAAAACTAAGCTGCGGGCGCCATTCTCGGACCTTTTGCGTGCTTCTCGCGTACATGTGCGGTGTATTTGCAGCAGGCGTGCAGATCCCCAACCTTTTAGGATTTTAATCATTTATTTACTGACAGACTGGAGCTTGTACTGTACTTTTAATTCAGCACTTGCTCCTGCATTCACATGTGATTGGCTCTGAGCACCTGTCTGCAGCCCCGTGGTCACTCTCAGTGCACACGAAGTCGTTCTTTACACGAGGACATCCATTTTTTCTACCAAAACAACACTAATAATCACATGAAGGTCTAATGTTAGAACAGAGAACTACAGAAGAAAGAACAACACCGCAGTTGCAGCTTAGGGACACAGGTAATGATTTCACCGAAGACAGGAAGAACTGTCCTTTTTGCCTTTACTTGTTTTCTTCTTCGCTTGCATCATTTCCCTTTGCTCGTTGTAGATTAGTCCACAACAAGACCACTGCATTTACTGTTTACTGCCACGAGACATCACGTGTGGCTCAGCAGAGTCGCCATTGTGAGAGCAGGAAACATTTGTTACATAGAAAAATACCACCTGTCACAGACGAAATAATTCAGAATGTCTCAGACTCTTGTTTTTTTTTTTAGGAATGTTGACTAAAATGCCTGATTTGCCGCTACAAGAGCTTAATTAATCTGTCACCTTGAGTCCTTTCAGCACTTGCAGTAGATCTGGATGCGACAGTGTCGGCTCTCTGTTGTTTCCATGTTTCTACCAGGTTGTGATGGAAAAGAATTTGTTCTTCCATGACCTTCATTTGTCTTTTACCAAGGCGTTGTACTCAGTGCAAAGCAGCTTAGCCCCATTTTCATGCAAAATATAAGGGAATTGCTTCACACACTCTTGAACATGACTTTCTGCAGAAATACGGTACATTTCATGTCCATGAGTCATTTCTTGACTCATCTCACCTATCACTTGCCTTCGTGTACATGTTATTTTCAGAAAGTAAGACCATACACGCAAGGGCTTCAGCGAGATTGACAGTGTGATGTCAGTGCAGAAAGGTCGCAGTGGTTGGACGAAATTGCAAGATCATGCAGGACCCAACACATGAATCACAAGGATTGCAACAATTTGAATTTTTGGTTGCGATCAAATTGCAAAATCCTGAACGGACTGACTAAAAACCAACTGAAATACGGACAGTTTTGAAATGTGATTTTAAATTACAGTATTAAGATCACAAGAAATCTTGTAGACACTTTAAGGTCACAAGTGTTAGTCTCAGCTCTAAGCCTGAAAACAGTGTTGCGGCCGCACGTCTCTTGTTTTGGTGGTGGTCTTGAACAGTATGATGTCGTCTTTTAGCAGGATTCTTCAGAACAAGAGTCCAAAATGGAAGCAGTCTACTTTTATCTTGTGTCTCACCAATTTAGAGTTTACAGTAAATGTCTCTTGAGAACTAAGGATCAGTGCTGGACATGCACAACTTTGAGCTCAAGATAACAAAACTATAAAAGAACCCAGTGGCTCAAAAAGGTTTCCACATCACATAAGGTAAAGGTGTAATTTCATCCACATGGCGCTGAGAACATCCTCAGCTTCACATGAAAGGTGGGATTCAGCAGCTGAACTGTACTATCCAGATGTTGACCTGAACTAACTGCAGCTGAAATCTAAGATCGCCTGCAGGGCTGAAATGTGTGGGACATATTTTCTGTCAGAGCACCTGGCTGTCCCAGCTGTACATTTTTTTTTATTATTATTACCTTAAAACTACTTATCCTGAGGCCTTACATCCTAAAGACCACAGCAGGGAAATTTTTGTCTTTATTTGGAATGCATGTTTATGTATTTATAATTTCTCCCGCACACATTTCAACTGGCAACAAAAATCTACTCAAATTATCACTTAAAGCTTGTGCCTTGAAAACCCAACAATGAGCCTCTAATGGCAAAAGGCAAAAATGAAGATGTTCCCTAACCAACAATGGATTATGACAGTGCTCTAGCGTTGTCCTTTTGTTTTGCTTTTGGCACACACAGCCTGCTTTTGGACAATCTCTTTCCAATCCTTTAATTCAACAGCTGAAGCTGTTTGTGCTGGAGAGGACTGAATGGATCCATTTCAAGGCTAATCAAAAAACCAACCAAAAAAAAGTGGCCAGAGACCAACAGAGCAATCCAGATGTTGTCAGACTATAAACATTTGTCAATGTAATTTGGTAGGTGCCCTCACTGGACTGTCTATTACAGGTTGAGCTTTTATGATTACTTTTTGGTGGGTGGGAAAGGGTTGCAATGTAAAAATCAGATAGTTGGTGCTGCCGTAAATCTGCCCCTTAACAGGCAACACCATTCTCTAGCCTTATCTTAGCGTTCAGTTGACCTAATATACTTCAATCTGCTTCTAGCTCCTGCCCAAACCCAAGCAAAGTGCAAATACAGCATGTGGCAGCTGGACCCTATCTAAAAAATATTTCACTTTGCTGCCGCTGCCTTGAGTGGCAGTTTTATCTGAATGCCATGGTCCGCTCAATAATCCAGCCATTCCCCTAACTTATCAAGCTCCACTAGTCCAACAAGCAGTTATCCGTTATACTAAGAAGAACTATTTACCCAATATGAGATTTAAATAAAGAAAACTGTCCAGCACTTTAGAGGACAGAATATACAATATTTTTGACAGAAATATAAGAACTTTTTATCAACAACCCCCATGTGGGCATTAAAACTGACTATGTATTTCTTCGCTCTGCTCATGCAGTCTCAAACATGGATTATTTATTCATTTTTGCCATAGTCATACGGTCATAATGTATGTAAAGTATGTCAATTAAATATTAAAAATAATTTAAAAACATGTCAGCCAGCCACGTTGCTCCAGTTATCAAGTTTCTTTATTCCATATTGCCTGGTCAAATTTTTTTTTTTTTAACGATCTTGTGCATACACAGTGGACCCCTGATCACTTTTGACTGCTGTAAAAAGTTGTGATGAGATTGGTGGACAACATTTTCCAATATTTCACCCTTACATAGCGAAGTAGCAGAAATATTCTAAAAAAGGTTTCAGTAATGATGACATGGTCTTAAATCTGAGGGGTAGTGGGGTGTAACTGAATGCATCGGCCAATCAAGCACAACTTCAGACAAACAATTGACCAGGGTGTGAGCAAGAGTCAACTTGAATAACCTTAATGTTTTGATATTAAACTTCTTTTTAATGTTTTTCAGTTAAACCAACAACATTTTTTAATACACATGATGGAATTTCTCGCAATTCTAGGTGACCCTAAGACTTGTATGTATGATGCCATCTGATTTTTTTTTTCTTCCAAAACCCAACATTTTGGAACACACAATGTGCTCCTGCTCAGTGGAAGTAATTGTCCTACTTGTTGTCCGGGTTTATAGAAATATCTTGTACTGCTGAGCACACAAGCTGCTATTTTACAGTGTTAAAGTGGTTTATTTAGCATCTTTTTACAAAGCAAAAATGAAGGTACAAGCACCTGTAATGTTGCTGTTTCAGCTATGGGCATTTTTCAATAAAATGTCCACATATGGCACATACCATTGTCCATATTACACTAAACTATGTGCGTGTACCTTGAAATAAATTATTTCAAATCCCCACGTTATCACAGTAACACCACCACTGTTCTAGCTTTCATGGCGTTTTGTGTGTGGTTTAGATCTGGCGTGGCCCTGTCTTCCAAACACTTCCAAACTCATCAGAGCATTAAAGATACTCCTAAAAGATCTGAGGGTCATCTCGGTGTGCTGTAGTAGAATTCTGACAAACCTAAATGTTCTTCTTGCTTAGCAGTTGTTTCTACCTCATCACTCTCCCATGTCTATTATATATGAAAACTTACCTTTTCATTAAGGTGACAAGCCTAAAAGTTTTCCTTGGATCTTTTGGGATTTCCTGGAGGAGTTGTTACCATGATCTCAGAATAATAGTGAACCTTTTCCGAAAAACCAAACTGCAATAATTACTAATTTGTAGGTAGTCTGTTTGTGACTGTGAATTTCTGTCTCAGAGCCTTAGAGAACCTGAATAAGTCTTCCAATACTGATGGATTTCTTTGAGTGGATTTTTTACCAAAAGCCGAGTTGGTATAACATCACCTTTTTGCTTCCGTTCTTGCATTCATAATTTAACGTCTGTTTGCTCTGGTTGCCCTTGTTTTATGTTCGATTTAGTTTGGAGTTGTTTAGTATGAGATAGACATTTTAACGGTCAAGCAATTCCCCGCTGGGATTTTTAAGTGGGTGCAAGAAGTTAATGATGGGAGGCATTGGTTGTCATTCTGCTATTTCAGAATGTAATGTAATCATTAGCATTTACATTTAGAGTGGAAACAAAGAACAACCCAGTTACTTGATGTGACATTCGCAAACTTTTAATAGCTCTGTCACTTTATCACAATCAGCACTAATCAGCACCAACAATCACTGAAGATTGTTTACTTGCTACATGAAAATATTTCAACGACAACCAAACATTTCAGACAAAAAACAATAACTGCACATGTCCAGCGAGGCCTTTACACATTTCACCAACAAACATGCAGGTGTCCTGTAGTGGACAAGGCAAATTGATTAAACCCGCCTTTTTCAATCAGAGGAATCCAAATTCTCTTAGTAAAGAGAACAATTAAGACAAATTAGATGGCAATTAAAACAATTACAACTAACGATTAGCACTAATGATTGCTAACACAAAGCTGGTGAACAGTGATGCGACTGCAGCAGCTGCAGTGGGGGAGGGAATGACGAAAAGCCATTAATCCAATAACTTCACCAGAATTGTCTTTTACTGCTGATCACAAGGCGACATTAAAGGGCACAGAAAGGTACAGTTGGAATTCAAATTAAAAATACAGCGTGTAATCTATTAACTACACCCATTACCATGGCAACGTACCCATAAACTTTTTTGTTGTCCAGGCTGTGGCGAGTTTCATTGGTGCTGAAAAAACAGTGTAAGGATGAATGAGTGAGGGTGAAACCCTCTGCGTATTATACAGAGGTTCCTCGTCTCGTTTTAATCAATGTATTACAACAACAGAGCATCTGATGACCAGCAGGGCTTAGGTGTTGATAGCATGGACCTTGTTCTTCTCAGGTCTTGCCTCACTCTCTGAAGGTCTTTAGCAGTTGCTGCTTTCCTTGTGGCCTCTTCATGGTTCCTATTTCCCCGTGGGTTCACAAGGTACTTGAAGGGGCATCATGTCCCCCGAAGTACTGAAAACTCTTCTCTCCTTGTTACCATCCAGATCACATTCATCCAGTCACTGATGCACGACACTCAACATCTCGTTCCCTACTGGCATCCAGCTTGGTGCATGATGATGGTTGCTCCACTCTGTAGTCTGTGTCCATAGTCACTTCTGCTGAAGCAGTAGTAGGGACAAAGCCTTTCCTTAGGGGAATGCCATACATGGTTGTGACGTGTGCAGTTGGCTTAAAGCCCTGTTGAATTCTTGACGGAGGACCTTAGAGTTCTGTTGATGTTGTCCAGTTCCAAGCATTCCAATATCCATGTATAAAACAAACCAGGGTTTCTTGTAGTCAAACCAGGAAGTGCACAGGTTGCTATGTCTGGTCTAATAATCTGGTCTCACGTGTTGATCCATGTGCCTGCTCATCTTAGCTGCCATGTGGTGCCTGACCGGAGCTTTCAAGATGTCCACAATATATAGGCTCTATACTAAAAAGAGTATTCATAAAGTGGTGTAGAAACTGTATTTCCAGAAAAGGTGTGACAAGAAACATTTATTCAAGTATTGTTACATTGAATATATGCTGTTCTGGGCTTTGTATTTAAAAATACAACAGGTTGTGTACGAAACTCTTAGAGACGTCAGCTTGCGTTTCTATGTCTGTGTGTAGGTGAATGTGCTTAAGAATAACCACCTCAACACTGCAGCAGCTGACGGGGAGGAGATGAAAGTTCATATGCTCGGTGCGTTGGGAGTCTAAAAGCGATTGTTCTGCTGTTAAGGTAACACAGTCGGACGATGATTCACACGGAGAGATGGCGTGAGAGCAGACGCATCATAGCGACGGATGATTTGTAACCTCCCTTACAGGATGTTTTCAAGGTTTTGCAGAACAGCAGGCCTGTCAGTGTAAATTGCTTTGGTCGCTGCAGTATCTTGGAAAAATACTGTTGCAGTGCCCCTGAGCAAGACACTTGATCTCCAGCTGCTCAGTGGCTGACAGACGTGTGACATTGTATTCTGATGTCAGTGAGTGCGTGTGCCTCTGAAAAGGTAGCTGTAAATGGGTTTTTGAAAAGAGTGCAAATCACTGGCCTTTGTTTTGCCTTCAAGAGAAAGAGGCTGTAGATCTAAGAAACCGGATCAAATGGATAAACTCGAAGACGTTTTTTTCTGTCATGAACTGCAATGTACAGCTTGAACTAACTTCAGAAACTACTGAGATTAAAGTTTCCTTCCTGTTGCTTTGGAGACTCCTTTGATCGCCCGGAACAGTACCTTTCCTTTTTCACAAAACAGTAACGTCGGCAGGAATTCACACCGATCTATGAAGACCCCACAAAGACGGAAACACACACACACCTCAAACACCGGTAGAAACAGGCAATGCTCGTCTTTCTGTTTGTGAAGTCTGGTAAACCTTTGCAAGTCATCAGTCTTTCTTTGAGTCTGCTTCAAGGCTTTTAACATAATAGGCGTCTTGTTTTCTCCTCAGCAGGGTTAAATGTGGAGGAAGTTGAGTGAACCCCACCTGCAACTCTCCAAAAGTCTAACAAGTGCTCTCCGCTGTGGGCGCTTGTGCAGGTACAGCCTTTGCGGGTTATTATAGACCACTACTGTCATACAGCTGTGGGGTAGCTCGGGGCTAATGCTGTTTATTCGATGTGAGCAGAATGGGGAACACGGGAAAAGCATGCTTTACTTCAACTTGAGAGTTGTCGTGCATTAGTTACATTCTGCCAAAAGTATTGGAACAACGAGGCAAATGTGTTTGCTTTTGCCATGTGCTGAGGAGACCTGGATTTAAGATCAAAAGACAAATATGACACAGAAATTAGAAATTTTAAGCTTTTATGCAATTGTATTTGCGCCTTGATATATTGAATAACAACACATCAGCTTTTGTATAAAAGGAGCCATGATTACATCGTTCAAAGGAAAATCAAAGATGTGAAGTCACTATAAACTGTAAACTCCCTTTCAGAGCCAAGTCTAAGTATATGAATCGCCACTCTTAGATCTATTTCTATATATATATATATGATAGGTCAAGAATGCTGCTGATTTGGACGTGAACAACAAGAAATTCTGCAGTGTCAACGTAATATCTTTTGACATTTTATTATTTTATTATTCATTTTTAACAGTGTCAGGTCAAATTACCCATCAATGGCAGCCTGGGTTACTGTGGAGGAGATAGACACTTGTATAGCAGACAAAGAAACTGACGAAAGTAAGAAAGAAAGCATGAAAATAACATGGTGGGCAGCGGATGAAGGCTTCCTCTTGCCCCCCAGATAGGCGGTCCCATAAAGGTGTGACGTCAGTTGAAAAACCAATCCACACAGTTATTATAAGTAGGACGTGTAAAATAGAAAACCGGAAAAACAGCTTTGACTGGGAGCGCAAATAATCGTTAGGTATCAATAGTGAGACAAAAAAAAGTGAGAATTTTATAAAGGTTATTTCTGAAATGTCATTGTTTGAAATAATCTCCACATCACAATTTACATTTGTTGCAAATATATAATGGACGGTGTTATCCGGCCACTTATTCCCTCAACCATTATCCCAATTACCACTGCACTTTACGCCACTATTACAGTCATTGTAATTATTACATAGTGAGCTAGGATGAGAATTTTATCGTTCCCTTTCTATCCTATTACCATTAGAGTGTCAAGGCTAATTTCTGATGGCTCATCCCAATGTGAATCTATCGTGCATCTGCCTTTTTTTAGTGCCGCGACCCTTTGGTGACGTCTACAAGTTTGGTTCTCAACAACAACGAGAATTCAAGGGGTGGATGGGGCAAGACCACGTTTTATGGAACACTGCATTACTGATGGAATCACAGGTGGTGCAGCATGTTTTTACACGTCTTTCTCTGCTTGGTCCTAATCTTCAGACGGTGACCTTCATACGGACCAGCTACTTTAAGTGGCAATGTGTCAAACTGAAATTCGGCACACCACAGAATGAGTGAATGGCTTGGCACATGGTGCACGACAGAGAACAAGCCCAACGCCTGTGGCCCCTTTTCTATTTACTGAATTGCTTTTGAATGGAGAACGTGCTCGCTGATAAATTGTGGGGAATGTAACCCCCTGTGATCTACCCTTCTTCATTCATGATTGTTTTCTCCTGCCCTTTGCTGCAGGGCTTTGGTTTAGCTTTCAAATGTTCCAAGTCTTTTCTTGAATTCAAGTCAGGGGTTTTTACTTTACTATTAAAATTAAAAAGTGCCATTTCACAGTGTGTTTGGGATCCTTGTCATGATGGAAATTTTCTCTCCTCCACTACTTGCCGTAATCACGCAGACCCAGCGTGACTATAACAGGAGATCAGCTCAATTCCACCTCCATATTTCACTCTCATAAGCTTGTTTATGCATTGGTGGTGCAAAAAGCGTCCGACTTTCCTACAAGAGAAGATTTAGTTCCAGGGCCTCATGGTTGAATCATTCAATCCTTCAATCCTATCAACAAAGACAAACATCAGATACCCAATTTAAGCTAAATCACAATATTTTACTAAATCTAACGTTGTTGTTTTCATGTTATAATATTGACAATATTTTAAGTGGATCCTTGAGTTAGTTGCAATAAAATGTTGGGAGCTACACACAAGTGACGCAAAATTATACAAAAACAGAAAATATTATCAACTAAGTTTATGCTTTAAACCGCAAAATACAAATACGCACATAGTCATCCAGTCATGACTTAAAGCTCAGAAGTTCTCAGACCTTCAACTCAAAGCTACAGAACAAACGGCTGAAAACGCTTCGGGTTTTGTCTCAGCCACACTGCTCAGCAGCATCATTAATTGTACCGGTCATGCTTGAGAACACACTGTGATTGAGTGTCATGTTTACCTGCATGTTCGGCAATGAGCTCTTCTCTCTTTTGACGATTCCTATTGGCTTCTTGGCCACCAACACGGTCACAAACACGGAAGAGGATATGAAAAGACAGCAACGGCAATGAATGTCAATGCAAGGTTCACACGTTTAAAGTTATGTGACTTTTTAAAATTGGGGCAAAACATGAAAACCGCTGACTATGCTTTAATACGTTTGATTCCAGTGCAACATCTTTCCAGACACATAGTAGAATTATAGTTTTCTGACAGTTTCCGCTTGAAAACTGGCAAATTTTTGCATTGTAAAAGTCAAATTCAAAGCTGTATTGGTTGGTATTAGATTGTACACGTGTATTCAACGAAGTGGCCAATGAGCGTATTTTATAGATATCGATATCAGTTTTGAAGGTGATATTACATACGCTCAGCAAGTATTTTGTAAACATTTTGGATTTATGTGTTTTGCTCCGTCATATAGTAAAGACTTGCTGTGTGTTTCTTTAATATATTACTTTGTGCACTTTATATTCCCCACATACTGTAAATATCATTGCTACAGAAACCAGGTGATCCATTTCACCCAAGGCACCTTAGTGCCAAGAAACAATTTTAAGTTGATTAAGACATCCTGTTACTGTAAGGCCAAGTGGCCAACCACAATATTAAACTTCTCCTTCCTGCACAAAAATGTCCTTGAGAAAAAAGCTGCTGTAATCCTCGGGCATTAGCACACTTTTCATTCAAAGTGGGTACAACTAATTCCCCGTGTAAAGGACTCGCGATAACGCGTGTGCCTGTAATTTGTATTCTGGGCATGGAGGAGGATTAGGAGTCACGCTATCATTTAAAATAGCTGAGGGGGCATACAGATCTGCACATCACTTGTCAGCCTACACACAGACACACACGTACACTTACAGGAGAGATGACATGGTGTATAACAAGTGTGGTAGTGGGGAGCGAGGCGTGCATCAACTTTCATCAGTCTAGGAAAAGGCCTCTCCTGTTAAATGGCAACATAATGCGGAGAAATGGGGAGTGGGGAGGAAACAAGGGTCACACTGTGACAGATGGAACACGCAGTTGGGTTGAGGGGCAGGGAGAGTGTTGGAACGAAAACTGTCAAAGTCAAAATATTAGGACAAACATCACTTTTAAAGCATTTTGATCATAAAACAAATATAGAAATAACTGTAAAAAATTTGGCAACCTACAACCTGCAGTGAGGCGCTGTCCCTGGTGCTGAATTATGGCTTAGCTGGTTTAGTCGGGTTTGCTACTGTATTTACTTCATTACAAGAAACTGAGCTTATCACTGGCACTTTTTGTTGTAATATAGATGGTCTATATACACACAGCAGCTATTTTTTCTTATACAAATTGTGCGGTAGAATGGAAGTGTTCCAGATAGAAAGGTGATAAGTTGAAAATATTTAATAAAAAACATACTTTACTACAATTAGCAGTACCACTGCAACGTCTTTACTACTGTTACTCAAAGTACAAAAGTAAAAGTACAGCACTAAGAAACTCTTTCAAACAGCATTGGATTAGATGCTGATAATAGCAATAATTTCCAAGTCCAGTCCGGATTTATTTGACCAGTTATATTTCATAAAACGTTTTGTAAGAACCTAAATCTGCTAAAAGTAACTAGTAACTTTTAATCTAGTTCATGTAGATCAAAAGAACAGAATTGTAGACGGGTGAAGGTAACGTGAATGGAAATAGTCCCATAAAGTACAAGTAAAGCTAAATAGCCACTTATATTGCGCTTTAATGTTGCTTCTCATGTAGCCATTCACACACACTCAAACCATTGGCTGGGGGCTGCCGTGCAACTTTCCCGCCCACAGACTCTTCAAAATGTAGGTGTAGGACTTCTGTGAAAGGTCACGAGCTAAGGAAAAGTGGATAATGAGGGAAACTGGGCAACATTTACTTGATTTGGTCTCACTCCTGCCTTCAGCCGCATTTCCATCTAAAGGAAAGACATATGATCATCCAAGAAAAAGACAATTAAAAAGAGAAAAACATCATCTTCTAACTATCTGGAAGACAAAGTGGTGCCTTTAAAGCCTGTAAAAACACTTTAAATCCATTTGTTCCGTTACTTTTGCGACTTTAAACTTTGGATGATCTGATATAAAAGTTCAACATACACATTCATATGACAGTTATGTGAGTTAGAGAAGCCACAAGCCTTAAAATAAAAAAGGTTTAAAACAATCAAGTTAATCAGTGCCGTTAAAACGTTCATTTACTCTGCTCCACATAAATGATGAGTAACGTTGATGAAATCTCAATTCTCCTTATGTGAAGACGTGGACCTTCTGTCTTTGCCACTGTTGTTCTGTTAATTTGCTTTTCATTTTATTGCTGCTGTGTTTTTTTCTTTCAGTCATTTTGTTCTGTTGTTCTCCTTCATCCCTGTCTCAGTAGTTCCCCTGCATGTGTCTGTCTCTGTGTGACTGATAGATCCCATTAGGTGAGAACAATTTCCTAATCAGGGCAGCCGTTTGATTAATTAGCCAACCGTCGCTGTGAAGAGAAAAGAAGCAGTTCACACAGAGAAACTATCATCTCCCCATCAGCTCTGGGGAGAATGAGATTTCAATAAGGCAGAGAGGTTATACGATTAAAAATGACTCTTTAATGCATCCATGTGGACAGCTTGCACCTAGTGTTCCTCGCATTGTGCATGTTTGGAGAGTTTGTCGTTGTTCAGACACTGACAGGAAGTTTTGAGCCCATGTCACTGAGCGCTGCTTCAAGCCGTGACTTCACATCAACCCCTGACAACTTCAGTTCCACCCTTTGGCCTGCCGTAGATTTAAACGGACTTAACTTGGTGTCACTGAAGTACACTCAGCGCCCTCCAGAGATTTTCTTTCTTCTGCTGTCCAACTTATTTATCATGGCAGAGACGTTGCTGCCTGTCTGCCTTCTAAGAGGACATTGTAAATTAATGACTGGTGTCGTAAATGTGCCACAGAAAGTCACACATGGTAATCTTTTAGTTCCATCGCTGCGAGGGGGAAAGGCTGAAATGTGAACTAAAGTGTGAGTAAACACAACGTTTGTCCTATGTCTGCGGTGACTTACTCTGACTGAATCAGGCTTGATGGACTAAATGTTTTGTTGGAAAGAACGTACATCCACTGCATTCAAAGTGCATGTTTGTTGGGGAGGCTGGTTTACTAGGCCACTTGAGGCTTTTAAATATTTAAAAATCTGAATAATGCAGAAGCTCTTGAAGTGACATTTAAAATACGCTGGGAAATAGTTTAATATGTGTCTCCTCTTGTGTTTCAGGCCTGGGATGTCAATGTGAAGTGATAACAGCAAAGGAAACACCGCCTACACTTAATATGAAGCGTATTAAACGAATGAGAGTATAAATGTCAACTCTGTCTAAGATCTATACATATGTTTAACGCTTTTCAAATAAAGTAATTCTGCGCGTACTGTGCGTTAAAATAAAAGCATGAAAAGCACACTTAAGATTAACAAATACACACCCTGTATTTTGATTAATACTGAACCTTGCCTTTGACTGACAGCTGCAGCCCAAGTAGCCTAATGGATAAAAAACCCACTTCTTAAAAACAGAGATTGTAGAATGATTGACAGGTGAGTGGTTCAGAAGAAGGTGTGGAGATGAAAAATGTTCTTTGTTGGGTCTAAGCTGTTTTGCAACATCACAGTGTCTTGCAAGTTTTGAAAACCTATTCCATTTTTTTTCATCTCCCCTCTTGCCTCACTCCTCTGAGTCACGCTGAGTTTCTACCAACACATCTACAGAGTTAATTGATGGGGTGTCTCGTTCTTCTCCAGAGTAGAATATATCCAATATTTTCTCATTTAGCACTTTATCAGGCTAGTCACACACACACACACACACAACTACTCTGCTCATAAAATAAATAATATCCAACTATCTATATATGTGTACTATCTATATGTATCTATATAAATATGTATTTAATGCTACACTTTGTGGATACTTAAAACTTTTAGCGGCCTTAAATTGGTCAAACTGTAGACGAGAGGTAAAAACTATTGCAAACTTTCAATGAAAACTGCATTGGCTGATAAACAGCAAAGAGGAAGGAAAACAGAGAAAGGTGTGTGATCCCTCTCAGCAAAAAAGCTAAATACAAAGATGGGAAGTGACAAATTCTTTATTTTCTTGACTTTAACTTCTTAACAAACATATCTGTACTCTGCAGAGTTACAACTGACAGAAAAACTCTGCTTTGTTTGTTGGATTCAACTGAACAACTTTTCTCTTCCAGTCGGCTTATCCCATCTTCTCAGGGTTTCCGCAGCGCATCGCGTGGTCTGCACATTGATTTAGCAAAGGATTTTATGCCCTTCCTGATGCAACCTTCCCCGATTTTGCGAGGCTTTGGGCCAGTGCTCAGAAGTGCACCGGGCTACGCAGCCTTAAAGGCTTTTGACACCCCCACTGTCTGGGACAATGCGCTAATACAAGAATCAGAAATGTCTTTTTTTTTGTCATTTAAGCGTAAAAAAAGATGTTAACCACTCAACCACCATGCTGTCCTAAGGTTAATGTTCCTACTCCACAGCCGGGGGTCCATGATTTAAATGTCCCTGCAGGCTGCTGCCTGTCTGTGTGGACTTTGCATGTTCTCCCTGTGCTTGCATAGGTTTCCTTGTTTTTCCTCCCACGGTCCAAAGACATGCATCTCGACTTTATTATGTAAAGTGCCTTGAGATGACGTTGTTGTAAATTGGTATAGGTATTAGCCTATATAACTAAAGTTGCATTAAAAATTTTTAAGTGAACTGCTGACTCCAAATTGCAGGTGTGAATGGTTGTCTCCCTGTATGGCTCTCTGTGTTGGTCCCCATCATGTACCCTGACTCTGGGACAGGCAGACCTTCATAAGATATAAGACCTCCTTTGCCAATCTGTTATCCTATCCTATGGTTTCACTTTTCATTCATCCACCCTTAAGAATTACAGCTCCAGATTAATGGGTGTCGCACCTCACAGGCAAGTTTCTGACTTGTCCGCACTTTGGGGTCTAAACTATTGAAGTATTAATGCGTCAACAGCTTTAGAAACAAACGGCTTCAGCCTGACCAACATTTACCGAGGGTCTTAGGAACAGAGACCCTGAAACATTCATATGTCAGTGAACCAAATGTTTTGAAAGAAGCGTCAAAACAACAACACATTTATTATCCGAAACTTATTGTCAGTCCACACATAGGCCTTAATGGGACCCTGCTACAATTGGGTCCAGTATAAAACTATCACATGTCAGACCTTCGTTGTCATTGCCTGTGTCTTCTGCTGCCTGTGCTCAAACCGGAGTTTGTTCAGTTAAGCAGTTTTGTGTTTAAACCAAGTTCGGGAGTAATTTAAGAAAAATTGCTCCATCGCTTCTTTTCTCTGAATCCATGTACACAAGTATCTCTTGTTTAGATCAAAGGGAGGAAATTGTTTTCCTGCTGGTGTGTGTCTGTGTGCGTTTCTGGTGTTTGCACTAACAGTTTTAGGCAAAGTGCTTTCAGTTTGTATGCGTATGTGAAATGGGCTTAGTCAGTCGACACAATGTGTGTGACTGCGTGTGTGTGGTGTATTTAAAGTGTGTGTCCTGGTAATAAAAGGCAAAATGATGTTACTGTAGTACTTGAATAGCTAGCCTGCTAGCTATAGCACTAATGACCCAGTGGGCAACTGAAGTTTAGCATCAGTAGCCATTCACACATTCACACACACACTATACAAAACCAAATTAATCAGACAGGCTTTGTCACGTACACAAATTACAACAGTGATACAAGTACACAGATGTAGTGTTATTCTGATGAAGTTTGGAATAAGTGCCTGAGGTTAAGTAAATACACAATTAAACTGATGGATTGTCAGAAGCAGCATTTATCAAACGCAGTCATCGCTCCCCAGTATGCGTTTAACAGTGATGTGACGCCACTGCGAGAAAACTGCCGCCAGCGCTGGAGGACACTTTCTGACAAAGGCCTGTCACTTCAGTTCTTACATGGCAGACATGCTTTTTAATTATTGAACACTTTATGTAAGACTATGAAGATCAAAAGCGGGTTTGCATTAATGTTTGAGTGGAAAGCAAAGACGGGAAGATGTGAAGAATCCACTAATGGGATTTTAATTCAATTAAATGGCCTACATCACAAACATCCCTCCTGCTGTTATTAAGAGAAGAACTACAGTATATTGGCTAAATTTAAAAGTGCCTCGTCGCCCTCAGGATATGGGAAAATGTAAAGAATTATTCATGTTCGTTTCAGAAGGGACCTTATTAAGCATGTTTTAATTGCTTTTTGAACCAGAGTGTTGTGTTGTCCCTGAAGATGTGTAGTGGAAAGCTCGGTGAAGTAGAGCATTCAAGTCAATAAACCCGTGTGCAGTGTGACCACAAGCAGTTATTAAAAACCAAATGAATTAACAGGATCTAGGTTTTAAAGGCTCCTTCTAGTTTAATTGGACTTTGGTCTTGTTTTTGTAGTTTTAGATACACCACCTAAATGGTGGCGACAGAGTACATTCTAACTTAATTACTTGAATCTGGATTATTGCAACATTGGCCAAATAACTGAAAATGATGCTGTTTAGAATACTGAGGCTTAATCAGAACAGGAAAGCTTTGGGTTGTAAAACCAAAATGTAACACTAACATAGAAGATATATGGAATAAATGTATAAAGGTATTAATTCTGAGCAGGAAAATCTCTGGGATTCTTTCCATCCATCTATCCACCATCTTCAACCTCTTATCCTGTGCAGGGTCCCAAGGGGCTGGATCCTATCCCAGCTGTAATAGGACGAGAACCAGGGTACAGCCTAGACAGGTCTCTAGTCTCTAATGTACAGAACATTATAGAAGTTAAAAATAAATTTAATCCTAACTTCTATATAAGAGACTGTTGTTTGTGATGAGCCTCTTTTCTTCTGTAAAGCTTGGATAGTATGTCGGAGGAAAAGGATTTTCTGAGGTAATCAATGCTTGATACAGGATAATATCAGGGCGGCTGTCAACCAAAACTAAGACCCTGATCATTGATGCAAGTCAACTACAGCATGGTCGAAACAACTTGTGGAGGGACCCAGTCAGAGTCTAGACCTGAACCCAATAGATTCACTGTAACTTGCCAAGTAAGCATCTGAGGTGAAGCAGTTCTAAGAGGAAGACTTCTCATAAACGTTCATTTATTGTGTTTGTCTGACCTGTTACTGATTAAGTTACTTAAACCAGGAAATGTCTCTACATACATAAAGTTGTTTTTGCTTACCATACAGAATTAATGAACACCATCAAATAAAACTTCAGTCTATCACAACTACAGTTGGTATTTTTAGAGGACCCAGAAAAGAGACTGGAGGACGCAGAAATTGAAGCACAAAAACCAAGTTTATTGAAGGTAGTAGTGATGGGGGTTGACTGCTACTGGCCAGGGCCGAAGGGAACGACGGAGGGTCGAGCAGTAGCCTAATAGATAAACAGAGGGTAAGAGAAGGCAGAGAAATGATGGACTTGATGAAACTTAATTTGGCTTACGGTGTAGATAAGTGGAGGAGAAGGGAAAGGATCGGCCAGGAGCAGGTGAGGTTGTCGACAGGGAGGACGCAGGAGAAAAGGTAACAAATAATACAAAGTAACAAATTAGGAAACAAAGTATCAACAAAAAGCGGCTAGCCGAAAAAGGACAAGCGGAAAAACCTTTGTGTTGCAGGTTGGCGAGGAAAAAACAATAACCAGAGGAAAAAACACAAAATCTGCCGGGCATACAACAATCATCAAAAGTAGAAACCCGGGAACAAAACTCAAAAACCAAAAAGCCTATAAAAATACTAGAATCTTCTTACTCGAAAAAACGCAAGACAACAAGGGAATCAGGCAACAGAGAAAACTACAACCAGAGCTTGTGTCGAAGAATGAATGAAGTTGATCCAGCAACGAGAAACAGGTGAGAGGGGCTTAAGACAGGGAGACAACAGGTGACCAGAGTTAGGTTGATTAGGAGCAACGAGGAGAAGCAGGGTGTGACAGAAAATGTGGAGAAACAAACTACGGTAACCAGGGCAACAGTGACCGGAGTGAACTCATGACACGTTCTCCCACATTGCATCTTTTGGCTCTCTCTTTTTTCTTTAATGTTTAACAAACTGCTTTGTGCTGTTTATTGATTTAACATTACAAGAGTTCAAAGTGTAATTTCCCACTGACATAGGGGCCAACAGTGCCTGGAGCAGCTTTTCCGGGTCTCATTGCTTAACTAGGTCTAATATGAGTAGACAGAACAATTGAGTTATAGAATCTTTGCAGGCATTGGACTGACGAGGAATAGTTGCTGTAGTGTGGTGGAAAATGAATGTTGTGGTTTATCACAGACAAATAGTTATTAGCATGAATATTAGATTCATACCATTAATATGGTACAAATACTGCTCCAAACTTTTTTGTGTTCTACTGCAGTGGACATAAAAGTAAAAAGTGAGGCCCACCAGGTCAGTTAATGTCAAACCATACATACGACCTAACAGGCCTCTGCTTCCAGTAGGCACAGTTGTGTTGCAGTATTAAAATGAGTTTGTTTCCTCATTTCTTAGCAATGAACGCTTTGTTGCTTTTAAATTACACCACAGTCGCCTACACCTTACCCTGTAATATTAACTACAGCCACTAGATGTCACCTCAATACGACATGTTTTGATTTTAATAACGTTATCAGCCTAATAATAGTACGTAGCCTACTGAACCATCACTATGTCAATGATATGACTGATAAACAAGGTTGGTTGACCATAGCCGCGTTTTATCACTGGCACAAATAAAGTTTATTGCAACAAGATATTAAAAACGTAAATATGACCGACTGGTGGGGCAATGCATGGTGAGTTTGTCCTAAACCTGACTTTAGTTTATAACTCATCTTCGGACAACACTCGTGAGGGAAATCTGACTATGGAACCATTCGAATTGCACACCAGCTCACTGGTCGAATCGGGCAATTCATCAGGCATTGTGAATCCCTCAAGCTGCATTTCAAACAAAAAGTGATGTCTAAGAAAGTCGGCTCACAAGTTCATTTAGTTATGTTTGCCTGGCACAACATGTTTATGTTCCATAATCTGTCAAGAATGTGTGATGGAGTTGAGATCTGATGACCATGAAGACCACGATTCACATCCTTTACCTATTCATCGAAACACTCAGTTAGCCTTTGGTTTTCCCATCATTTTTCATCCTTTCACAGAATAAAACCAATTACAGTGCGTGTTAATGCAATGCAATCTGTAGCAGCTCTGGGTTACAGAGTTGAATATGTAACACCGGAGGCTAGACACGAGGAGTGAACATATGGAGCTCTTTAAATGAAAAATACCCATCTTTTGAGAATTACTTTAACAGATTCCAGGAAGAAAATCTGAAAACATAATCAGTTCTAGGAACAGCTTAAATGCAGCACAGAACTCCCAGAAGCTACACTGCTACCAGGGTAGAGAACATTGTTCTATGCAGTGCAGCATTCAGCCTAAATAAAACATTATAGTTTGCAATGTACTGCAATTACACGGCTGGTCAGTGCACTGCAGTAACTAATGTGTTTTGCTAAGTCCAAATGGAGTTATGTGCTGTATTACATGCAGGTGGGCGGCTGTCTGATGTGACAGCATCTTCTCTGCTTGTTTGGAGTTTGTTTTTGTGGTTTTCATCTCTGTCACTGTCTGTTCCTCCTTTGTCTCGTTTGTCTGCATTGATGTCTGCACGTTTTCTTTGTGTCTGTTTCTCCGTCTCTTTAGTCGCATCTTTATTTTCTCTCTGTCTCTGTTCTGCTCTTTGTGTGTCTCTGTCTGATGTGAACTTTCTCTAATGCTGGCAACTTTCTCACCTCGGCTGCTGGAAATTGATCTGGTTGCAGGTTTGCAGCCACTTTTTGACTTGTTTACCATGGCATCTTGTTTTTTTTTTTATATATTATCGACTAGCTGGTTCTATAGTGAAGTACATAGACACCACCTGATTGTCCTTCTACCTTCTGGTAGACGCTACATAACATTTCATCTCACCCTGATTCACAGAGCGTGCTTCCAACCCATCATTCTTCTGAGTCGATGATGACATTGATGAGTGACTTAGAGCAGTAACG
Organism: Channa striata; assembly: GCA_033026295.1. Classification (NCBI taxonomy): domain Eukaryota; kingdom Metazoa; phylum Chordata; class Actinopteri; order Anabantiformes; family Channidae; genus Channa; species Channa striata. The sequence continues at coordinate 25,973,378 of CM065173.1, read as the reverse complement.
GCTTCAGTTCTGTGTTGACATTCAAGTTTTGCACAAACATTGTCACAATTTATGTAGCCCTGAGGGAGAATAAAGAGGATTTAAATATTTTCATTTCTGGAAATTTTTGGCTATATACTGAAATATATTGTAGTCTTACCACTGTAGTATTAAATGTAAATGGTTTTTGAATCTGTATAGTTGAACATATCACTCATTGTGGAACTGAAGGGGAAAGATCGCGCCTTTAGTTTCAGATTTGTTCATTGTTTGGCGGGGACGAGTGTGTGCGGGGGAGAAAATGGAGGAAGAAAGGTGACGTGTGGCCGGAGTGTATTTGATAAAACGTGGTGGGAGCGGATCAGGGCATGAACGAGGTGACAGGAACATTCCTGTCAGTTCCACAGAGTAACGTTCGGAGTTTGTGTTGTGTGTGTGTGTGTGTTAGCTGTAAATGTGCAGAGCGCTAAAACAGTGTAGCTGCTAGCTGCTAAGCTAGCGGACGAAACAACGCTAACTGTTAGCCGCTAATGGTTTGATTGTTGGATTGGTGACCTCGGCAAACGGCAGTTTGTGTAAGTGACACAATCGATTTGAGATTCAGCCGACGTTGGATTCCAAATCGGACAGACCCCTCGGTGGATCCTCTGATGAAGACACATGCTGAACCGTTGGGACGTTGGACACTTTGCGCCATTGGTGACCGGAAGCCGCTGCCGGCCCCGACGCAGATTGGAGGAGCTGCAGTTTTCATCTCCCCGGACTGAAAGTGTAAGTGAAGTTTATTTCCCCTCAGTCTGCAGCCTTGGTTTGTGTGTGTGTGTGTGTGTGATTGTAGATTTTCAGAGTTTGTGTACAGTGAGCGATTATTTGCAGGAGGAATGGGATTAATTTGGGAGTGTTTATTTTGAATGGAAGTCTGTTGAGTTTGGTCTAATTAGTGAATTTAGTTTTATTCATTTTATTTAGTTTACTTATGTCCTAGCTACCTTAATATAAGAACCCTCAAGTCTCCTGATTCTAGTCTACACCCGCTTGGGGGCGTCTTGGACACGGGTTAGGGTGTTGGAGTGCTACCTGTAATTTTCACAAACATACTTTCTTTTTCATGTTTGCTTTGAGCAGTGATCCTCATTAGAGTAATAAAGTAGTTTGCACACTTAACGTTCTACTCCCTAATTCCCCTATAGTAGTACATTATTTGGTATGTTTCAGTTTTACCTACTTCTACTTTCTCATTAACAGACTCCTCATTAATCACATGAAACTCAATACAGTAAATGCTTTTTAATTCTCAAATTAAATTGTATAATTGTACAATTGTATTGTATATTTCAGTTACATATAGTTTAAGGTATTTAGGCTCTAAATCTTAATAAAGGTAAAATGATCCATCAACGCTATCAGCTATTAAAACATAAAAAAGAATTAGGTTCTTTACAAAACCTTGCTCTGTTCAGTATGCTATAGTCTGAATCTGCCTTCATCCTGAAACAAATCTTTATTTTGACAGAGTAGGGGCTTATCTCCAGCCTAAATTAGTTCCCTCTAACATCCAAAATGAGGGGCGAAGAGGGAGAGAGAGTCTTTCCCCTTCTGTCTTCTGACCTTTATCGTAACGCTTAAAAGTTTTCCTCTCTGTGATCTGCTTGTAAGAAACAAAGAGGGGAAAAGCAGCGAGTGAAAGAAAGACATAGACTGGAATAAAGAAAACTAATAGACTTGAAATCCCAAGGCCCACACACCATGTTTGGGGCCTGACAATCTTTACATCTGTGGGCCTCTTGCCAACAGATAAGACACCCAACTTCCTCCAGCATCAACACCTGAAAAGAGGACAAACCACACACACACACACACCAAGCCAGACACAAACTCAAGCAACTAAAGTATACACAGGTAGAGATAGGGAGAGAGAAATACAAGAGGTGAGTCTGTGTCTCAGCAGGAAAGACAGGGAGTCCAGCTGAGCTTTGACAGTCATTAGAAGCACATTTATACCTGTTTGAGACAGTCCCTGAGAAGGAAGCTGAGCCAGCAGCTCCCCTACAACAGGCTCCCCTACGGTGTGTAAAGGAGTAAATACTGGCAGTTCTGCTGTGAAGTTAAAGATACAGACTGTCAGCTCAGAATATTCAGTTGTAGAGAAAAAAACACATCCATGTGTTGTGTTTACTAGCACAGGGAACATGACAAATTCCATGCGTCTTTCAGCCAACCCTGTCTCCTAGCAATCGCAATACTTTGCAATTAAACTGCAACTGCAAATACATTTATTACAGAACATCACCACCGGATGGATTGTGTTCTGAAATGTGTCATTCTTAACCACAGTCTCTCCTTAACCTTAAACCAGTGCTGTGTGTGCTGTGTGAGTGCCTAAAGATAACCTTACTATGTTTAAATAATGCTGTACCTGAGAACATTTTACACATACAGTATGTTTAGTGTCAGTTATTTAAATTAACAACATGCCCTGATTATGTTAATAGGAAACATAATCGTGTTGTAATTGCAACCCAAAAAAAGCAGCTCAGCTCTATAGAAATGAGACATAGTTGCTCAATCACCCCAACGAAAGTAGTCCCTAACCGCAGATCAGGCTGTAGACTACGGATGTTAACATCTGTTTACATTCTGATCCCCTCAGTGTGGCATTTGGAAAACAGGTAGTCAACCACTCTGCCGCTCTTCTTTTCAATCTGTTTTTGCACTTATCAGCCACAACAGCAGTCCCACTGACAGGTGAAGTGAATAACATTGATTATCTCCTCACAATGGCAACTGTCAAAGGGTGGAATATATTAGGAAGAGAACAGTCAGTTCTTGAAGCAGGGAAAATGGGTAAAGTGGAAATACCTGAGCCACTTTGACATAGGCCAAAGTTTGATGGATAGATGACATAGTCTGAAAATCTCCAACTGCAAGTCTGACGAGGGGAACCTCAGTGGTCAATGGAAGGACACTGAGGGTCATTGGTAAAATTTGCTAGTGAAGGGCATCCTGGTTTGATTCCTCAGGAGAAATATTGTAGCTTTGGGCTAATTGAATCTAATCTACAACATCATGTGGCAGTGCAGCTGTGAGTCTTTGTAGTGACTGACCTGTAAGACCTCCCATGCTGACCCTTGTCCACTCCGAGAAATTTTCTGTTGGCAAACGTAGGGTGTTTGTGCAGTAAATTTTACTTTGACATGAGCCACCTACCAACACATTGAGCTGTGCCCAAAGGATTCATCTTTCATCAGCTTACCAAGACTTTCAGGCCACAGTTATCATGTTCAGAAACCACTTCACAAAATGAAAAATGTTTAATGTGTTTTATTAATTAGTAATACTGGTAATCACCTGCTGTCGCATTTTTTTCAGTTGATGATCCAACAGCTTTTGTTTCTGTCTTTGTTTATAAAATAAATGAGATATCGGCAAATATTACTACTTCTTTACATATTCTCTATCCTTCTCCATAAAAAATCCTAGAGAATTTTCCCCAGTCTCATTAGAAAAGCTCAATATTTCTGTTCAAAAAATGAAAATCTCCTCTTGTCCCCTGGACATTGTACCTCTTTGTTGACTTCTGACGATTTCTAAAGAAGTGAAATCTTGACCCTTCCTTGTCCCAGAACTAAGGATGTATTTGTTTCTGTAATAACTTAACTGTAAAGTTTCATTTTACTGTTAAAGTATTAGAAAAGTGCTTGCAAAAAAGATTTTCTTAATGAGCACAATAAACTTGTTAAGTTTGTTTTTTGTCAGCTGCACTCAACTGAAACTGTTCTTACAGTCTCAAATGAACTTCTAATGCACAGTGATGCAGGAGAGGGTTAGATGTCCGTGTTAATACACTAGACCACTGTATCCTGGTTCACAAACTCTGACTTTGGGTTGTTGTCTCTGGTTTAGCCTTGGAGTGGTTCTTGCTTTACCTCTTGGACAGGCATTGAGAAGGTTTTTACACATAAATCCTGATAAAAGGGAAGTTCTTATATTTGCCTCAGCAGAATTTACCCCAAAAGAGTGGCTCATTAGTTGTTACTCCAGACTCCAGGATCAAGACAAAACGAGATTGTGCTTTGGAACTCTACCATTGGACTTGAATAGTGGACAGTAGATGCCTTTAGAAAGTAGCTAAAACCCATTTGTTTAGCTTCAGGATATTTTTTTAAACATAAAAAAAAAGGTTTTGTGAGTTTTATTTCATTGTTATTATTATAATATAAGCACTTTGTGACATTCTGCTAGTCAAAAGTGCTGAATAAATTAAATAAATCTTAAAGTACTTATACACCTATATTTTGTGTTTCATATTTTTTTATATAAGCACAGAAAGCATTTTGACATGTGGTGGTGAACGTTGCTGACGCAGGTCTTGACAGAATAAACCACAGTGTGAACAAAGGTTTAGTTTTTTTTATATAAGTTATAAGTATACAAATTATAAAGGGCAATTTGTCTGGTTTCCTGGCTTCCCCACAGATCATAAAAGACACACAGCTCCATCTCACTGTGTCATTCAGAAAAAAACAGGGTAAAAGGATCCGGAAAGGCCAGACTACTCACATTTATCAGTCCCACTGATAAGAAAGTACAGTTGTTAGCAAATGCTCCAAGGGGTTCACCAACAGAGGTATCACAGCCTGTAGAGCACAGACAATGAAACACCTGCAGTGTAAATTACCTCCAGACACAAACCACAGAAAAAGCCAGACACTGGAAAACAAGGTTCCCTAGAGAAGGTGTGATTCCTTATCAGTGTGAGATGATAATATGAATGTGCCCTAACCTGGGATAAGTACTGAGTGAGCTTCTTCTGGAACATCTCAGCTGTAAAACTCATATTAATGGAAGGGAGCTACTGGCAGCATGTCATAATATGAGACATTTATTGTGGCAGGCATTTACTCCATCACTCAGGCAGTGGCTGTCATTCACTGTCATTTCCCTATTAGTAAGTCATCATTTCATGACAGCTATAATAATAATCTGTAATAATATAATCACCGTGACTTGCTATTTTGAAGTATTCCATTTTTAGTAGTAACTTCGTTGTTCTTGCAGGTTAAAGGAAAGATACTACTCATTGTAGATATTTTTATAAGTCATAGAGTGACTCGTTGCTAATTAGGAGTGAAAGGGAGAAATCTGCCACATCCTCAGACAATAGACAAGTTTGTATTTTCAGGCTTGCTGCTGTGCAAACATATTAGTACTACAGTTATTAGCTATTCCTGAGAGGCACCTGGCTGCACACAGATGGTAAACTTTTAATCCTGGCTGGAAGTTGACTACCTGTACCTGAACTTGGTCTTCTATGCTTCCCTATCCTAACCATTCCACCTTATCGCCTAATGGTGCAGGGGATTATGTATTTGACTGTAGCTCTGGTTTCTGGTGAGGCTGCAGTTTTGTTATATACATGATCTGATGTCTAGCAATCATCATTTCAAGGGTCATCTTCCACAGAAATTAACAACTTCTAGGTGATATCTATATTTTATTGCAGAGGTTAGTAGAAGTAGTAGTTTTAATGAGGTGGTTTTAAATTTTCTAAGAATGGAGACCTCGGGGTAGACTTAGAGATATTACAATCATGGCCAAAAATATTGGCACCGTAGCAGTTCTGTGAGAAAATGCAAGACTTCTCTTAGAAAACTGTTCAAGTTTCAAATGTTTTTATATTGTTTTCGTTTGCAGTGTAGCAACACACAAAAAAAGAGAGTCCAACCTGATAAAAATTCACAAGCAACTCAAAAATGGACTGGACAAAATTACTGGCACCTTGTTAAAATTGTAAGAAATAATTGCTTTTCATGCATGTGATTCTGCTATAATTGTATTTAGACACACATGTGTGAAGTAACAGGTGTGGGCAATATAGTGATCACACTGGCAACCAGTTAAAATCTGCTACACTGATTACGAAGAAAAGAAAGAAGTGTAAAGAGGTGTCTGGGAATTTTATAGAAAATAATGTGGAAAAACATGGACGATCTCAAGACTACAAGTCCATCCAGAGATCGTAATGTTCCTGTTGTCAATATCATCAAGAGGTTTACACCATATGACATTGTAGCTAACCTCCCTGGACGTGGACAGAAAGTGAAATTACAACGAAGGATTGTTTGAATGCTGAATAAAGAACCCGATTAACACAAGGTACAAAAGTGTCAGCTCGCACTATTCATAACCATCTGAATGAAAGGGGACGCTACGGTAGGAGACACAGGCATAAAAAGCAAAACTGGAGTTTGCCAGGAAATTTCAGTAGAGACATGTAAGAAACTTGTTCATGGTTACAGGAAGCGATTGATTTCAGTTATTTTTTCCAAAGGGGGTGCCAATAATTTTGTGCCGTCTGTTTTTGAGTTCTGTGTGTATCTTTTATCACATTTTACTGTTATGTGTTTTTTTTTTGTGTGCTTTTTTGTGTTGTTCCTCTGGAAACAAAAACAATAAGCACGTAAATACCAAAACATTTGCAACCATTTGCAACAATTTTCTGACAGGGTGCCGATGTTTTTGGCCACAACTGTACATAGCCCATATAGCCTGGAAACACGCTGGAATCCTACAGGAGGAGATGGAAACAGTGCTGGGGGACAGGGGCATCTAGAAAAACCATGCTAAACCTGCTGCCACCACAACTTCACTCTGGATAAATGCTACATAATGGATCAATATTTGGAAGGATGATGGATGGAGTTGTGCCAATTCAAATGTGTGATCTGTTTAGAGACTGTAGTTCTGAAATTGAGAGTTTAAAATCTACATCCTGTATATTATCTTCAAAAGTCATCAGTGCCAAGGCAGTTTGCAGTTAGACAATGGCAAATATTTACAGTACATATTTAAGTTAGAACTCTAATCAAGTCCTGGGCATATTTATATGACTGCAGTTATGTTTTTGGTATTTCCACTAATGTGAAATGTTTCTTTAGTAAATGCTGCTTTGATTCACGGGGAAAGAAAATATATTAGTTTATAGAAAAGAAACCATGTGGGTGGCACACAAAGAGCAAAACAGGATTTTGAAACACAACATGAAAGACTGTGATGGGGACATGGACAAAATATTTACAACAGAGAAAACAGTGAAGCTGGAAAGAGAGGAGAAGAAGAAGACTAAAGTAAATGTTGGTGTTAGCTGGTGTGTGTTTAAACTAATGGGAGCAAAGACATAAGAGAACAAAAGAGGATAAAGGTGACAAAAGAAAGTAAAAAATTAAACGGCAAACGGTGAGAAGCAGAACAAAGACTTTCACTTCAACTTAACTTGTCCTAGAGCGGAAGTCAATAAAATGCCTCAAAGAAAAGCTTGGCAGCTTTGCCCCAACACTAAAAAACAGAATAACAGTGTGCAAATAATTGGAAAGGGTGCGAAAATATATGGTTAGTTAAAATTCTGTGCCAAGACATGAGGTGAACTTTTGATTCCATCAATAGTCACGTATAAGGCGTTCTTCATTTTGTATTACTTTACAAAGAGTAGTAGTTTCTTTAGAGTAGAAAAGATCCCAGCAACTCTGGGCACATGTGGGTGGAGGCTTGCGAGGGGGGCTGTTGTGGTATATAGCAGGATGCACTGGTACACAGATAATTAAAACTTGGTGGTTGGAATTGTCTTACTCCTAACTCCTGCTAACTTCTCCTAATCAATACAGTTGTAAAAGAGGTGGTGTGATAACACATTTTTCTATGTATCATCATACCAGTGACACAAATTTTAGTTTAGGAGAAATATTTTGGGTGGAGGTTAAAGGGCAACTTAATCAATTTTGAACTTGATTTCTATGGCTTCAGTTTATGGTGTAAATGCACATTATTTTAAACCTTACTCTGACTTCCCTATATATTAAAATATTTCTCTGCTTCTAGCAAAGAAAGCTCCTCCAGATTAAATCACCCAGAGGAATATTTCATCAGATTGTGACCATGACTACAAAATCCATAGTGTGAGCAACAAGACAACATAATTTGAACTGAAGGTTCCTTCAAGTGATGTCATCTGGAGGCATTTTTCAGCTAGAAGAAAATAGATATTTTGACATGGGGAAGTTTAATAGCATTTATGTACTCAAACTAGAACCAAAATGTGCAAGTTCAAAATCAGTGAAGGCGTCATTTAACATGTGCCACGAAGCTCTTCGGAGGATGTACTTCATCAGAGTGTTGTGCAAGATGAACGTCACCCCTAAAGTTTGCACCAAATCCTATATAGCAGTGATCACAGGCTAAAGCGCTCCCCTCAACAACAAAATCCATATCCCTCCACCGCAATTTACAATATACATTAATAAAGCACATAAAGCCATGCACTGGCCTCATGTTAACTGTGAGAACTGTCTGCTACACCAGTGGTTTTGTAGATATGTTCGACATTTCTCATCTTCTGAAAGCCTGGTCTTAAATGTCCCATTAATTATCTACTTCCTTCTCTCAAATGACTGCAATCGGCAGCTAATTAACATTGGAGAAACTGGTCCATCTGGTCTGTTAGGGAGTATCATCATCAAAGGTTGTAACACAGGGAAGGTGTCCCAAGACACGCCATATGTTGCTGCTGTTCAGTGTGGATACTTACAAGGCACAGAGCCAAAGAAAATGTTGTTCATTACCAAAAGGGCCATTTAATGAAATTTAAATTTTGTTAATGGTAATTGTCCATTTGTTTTGTCACTACATTATTAAACACCTGACAAAAGAGTCGTTAATTGGAGACGGTGTTGAATTTCTGAACTAAGAGATTTGAGCTTAAAGAGTCTGACAGCCTTTTTTGTTGGGGTTGATAAGGTTAATTGTTTTATTTTACATAGCTTTTTAGTCCGTGTTAGTCTGTATCACACGATTAAAGTGAGGAGGAGGAAATACTGCAGAGCTTTGGACATATGTCTGGATTTTACCCACTGAAAAGGGTCGCCACTGATCCACAGAGCCTCACATACTGGAGAAAATGTAGTCTGTACTCATCCAACCATGACCTCTGAGTAGTTCTGCCAAGAAACATTTTCACACCTCACACATTTGCATTTTGCACCTTAGTGACAGTCTAATAGACTTCACTGTTGGAAGACTCATCTTTAATTGGTTGCACTTGACCTCTGTTGACCCCAAGTATGTAAAAATAGATTCCTCATTGGACCGTCATATGCAGGGCATTAGAAGAAGTGATGTGATTGGCTGCACTGACACTCAGCCCAATTATTTTCCTTATTGGGTCAATTCTTGCCATTGACAAAGAAATCACTCAAGACTGTTTTTTTTTATTTATGGTGATGGGTTTCAAGGATAACTCTGTACCTCCACAACTACTTATCCACGTTGGCTTGAAAGTTGAACAGTTCTATAATTCTGTATTATTAAAATGTTCTATTTTAGGGCCCACCTTTTGCTGCTTCTGAACTGGTGTGTATTCCCTTTGATACGTTAATTCCTGGCTTTTCACGGTATTTTACCTTGATAATCTGCTCAGTATCAACAGTATGTCCCCTTCAGGGCCTCCTGGGCGCATTCATTCAAAATGAACGTTCGAACAACAAGCTGGTGCAGCATTTGTTTATGTTATCTGGTCGTACCGTTCCCTTGGTAACCCTGCCTAAATGAGCCAAAGTGTAAAGATCGAGTGTAAGACCTTAGTCTCTTTTTAGATATCAATATCATCCCTCAAAAATAAGTTGGTGGATGGATGACTGTTAATGATAGGAGTCAGACATGCAGTCCAGTGTGTACCAATTTGTTTTTAGCCTTGATCGTTAACCACATTTTGTAAAGTCACCATGGGAGCAAACTTTACATTAAGGAAGTATTTAAAACTTATTTTAAGGCAAACTTCATATTTATTTAAAATCTAACGTCTAAGGTAATATGTGCTTCAGTGTAACCGCACGATGATATTCACGTTTAGTAAGTGAATTTTTATTGTAATTGTTTTAATGACGATGAAGGTGCAGTCCAGTAGTCACCGTTGTGACGGTTGTCACGGTTGCTATTTCAAAGAATGCTCCAACTGTTCATATGATGGTGTATAGGACAAATGACCTGTACGTGTATATGATCATTTAGGTCACATGAGTTTTTGGTAATTGCATTTCAATGATCTTTATTTACTTTTTTCAGTGCAAACATTAAATACTGTTGTGCCTTATTTTTGTAAAAAACTTTTTACAAAAAGTTGAGATGGTATATTGTTCAAAGCAGAGTAATTTTAAAGGGCTTAATGCATGACTAGAGGGAACCTTTAACTGTCAAAGCTAATGGTCCGTGTGTTTTTTTTTTTTAAAGATAGGATGGATTAAGTTTGACTGACAGTTTATTAACTCTACAGACGCTATTGAAATGTCACTTTTCCTTCAACACAACATAAAAATCACACAACTAATAGATAATGGACTTTTATTTGTACGTTGAGTGGATTGCTGTGGCATCTAAAAGACACATTTTCTTCCCCTGTTTTTACGTTATTACTCAGACAGCTCGGTTAAAGGTACAGTGTGCAACATTAACTTTTTTCTATAGAAATATGGTCTAACTCTTATTTTAATGTGGAGAGGAGTCGGCAACGCCTCATGGAGTTTGTGTCATAAGCACAAAACAGCTTTGGCAGACAGGTATAATTATTCACTTCAAACAGTTTGCCTTGGCCTAAGGACCAGTCAGAGAAGAACACCTATTTCTACTTTAAGAATTAATAATACAAATACTTTAAAACATATTAATATTCTTATTATTAGATAAAATTAAATGCAAACACTTTTATACCCTTATTTTGAAATGCAATGCAAAAAATATTTTTTTTATCTTGATGCACAAGGAGCTAGCACAAATGTTGCTTCATGAAGGTTCTTTTCTACCTGAAGGCTGTGCAGAGCATAGCAGTGAGTGAAGCAGAGCGGGATCACAGCAGGGAGAGGGGGGAATGGGCAGAATGGGAACCCACATTAGTAGTTCAGGAGGTCTCAGGTCTCAGTGCCCTTTTTGTTAAATTTTAGTTGTTATTTTCTCTCCCGAGTTAGAACCGAACGGAGAAAAACAGCTTTCAGTTTTGCTGGACCTTCTTCGTGCTATTATTGGGAAACAAAGCTGAGACTTAACATTGGACGGGGTTTCATTGATGTTTGAGAAATCGTTAACTGTCTTAGAAGATGAATCATGTTGCTGCAGATGCTTTACCTGAATGACTCCTATAGGTTTTATGATTTGAGTCTAATTATCAACTACTATACGCTTGTTTTTAAAGTTTTTTGTACATAATAACTGTTTTACTGTTTGTCTGAAATTAGTTAAACGTGTTGCTGTCTGTCTTAACCAGGACACTCTCGAATAAGAGATTTTTAATCTCCGTGAGGTTTTCCCTGGTAAAATAAATCAGTTTATCTCATCATGTGAAAAGTGAAAGAGTTCCAAGAGGAGGCCCTGACTGACAACAGCAGGTTGTATCATGAAAATCACATTAAACATCAAACTCATTTAATATTTTCTTTTTCGTTTTAAAAGCTGTATGTGGGATGGTCCTTTTGATGAGAGTGGATTTACTTTAGAAAACTTTGGCACTATGAAGAATTATGTCACACTCTGCAGAAGTTTGTCTTGGTTTTAATTGATTTGGACTAGCACATGTTCAGATAACTAAGCCAAACAGGTTCAGGATGGAAAGATTATGGGAGTTTGTCCTATGCATGTCATTTTTTTAAATAGTAAAGCTACAGAAATAGTAATTGTGTCAAAGAAATCAGAGGTTTTCCATTATTCATTAAACATTATGGACATACATGGTTTTCACAGGACAGAGAGTATCTGCCACATATTCACAAGCAGGAATTTAATAGAGACACATTTCTTGTTTTAATCCTTTTAATACATTCAGTAAAGGGAAGTTTATAGTGAAGGCACATGCTTTCAATTTATTACAGTGTCAGAGAGTGTGGGGTAAATGAATATATGAGAGCATTAGGTTAATGATTCGACCGTTTGTAGCTACATGATTAATTACAGGTGTACACAAACTCATCAGACAAATTATAAGACGCAGCTCGTACACACGGGTGCACACACACACACGGGGGCACACACACACACGGGGGCACACACACACACGGGGGCACACACACACACGGGGGCACACACACACGGGGGCACACACACACACACGGGGGCACACACACACGGGGGCACACACACACGGGGGCACACACACTTCTTGACATCGAGTAGCACAAAAAGATCCAAAACTGTGAGGCTGATCATTATTTTTTTTTGTTATTTATTTGACAGAGGCAATGAACAGTATTCCACAGGACAGAGCTAAAAACATTTCATGCATATTCCCACTAAACATGCACAGGTTACATACAAACAGTGAAGCCCAATTCCATTCTCATGTAATTTCCTACGTTCATTTTATTGAGAGAGTATTGTCATATATGAAGCTGATATAGCTGTTCAGTAATTAATTCCTAAGTCATAGTATTAACTGAATAAATTAAGACTAAAGAGTCCTGCTAATACTAATAGAACATTTGGATTCTAAGAACTCTTTTTTTCTTTTTCTTTTTTTTTTTTTTGGTTGTGAAGTATAAAGCCACTACCTGGAAAACATCTCTTCTAAAAAAAGAGAAAAAAAACAAGCCTTTTGTGGATATGCAGCACCTCTTACATTACTAATAAGTCCTTCAGGTATTCAGTTTGTTGTTTGATTTTGCCCTTCAGCATGACACACTGTCTACCGTAAGCATTTTCTCATCTAATGCCTCTATGAGCAGGATCATTTGTCACTGCCATTGAAAAACCAATAAAAATCACCTTTTTTTTTAGGTGAGATATCTCTTTGCGGCCACCTCTGAGGTTAATGTTCGGCTCAATATATTCACAGAAGGTATTTGGTTAGGGTCTGGCTAAAAGAAAAAAAATCGAAGGGTCACCTGGGTCAAAGGATATTAGTGTGGATTGTACAAATCGAACTAAAGTCTCAAGTGTCAAAGTCTGATGTTTTGTTGACTCCAAAGTGCTTAGAGTAGAAGTTCTTACAAAATAAGGGTCAGTTTAATGGTCACTTAGTGCTGGTGTTTTTCACAACTTCTCTTCCATTTTTCTTTGCTTTCCTGTCTTGTACAGAGTTTCTGTCATTGAGCAAGAAAAAGGAGAAAAAGAAGCATGGAGCTCTACTGTGGGTAATGGGTAGCTGCTTTTGTGAGGTTTAAGGTCTTCGGAAAGGCCCCAGATTAGTCAAACCACTACTGCAATCATCCGTTTATTACATACCACCATAAACTCATGTTGGAAAGACAAAGCATTCTTGAGACCGGCTCGTTTCTCCTTTGCACATCCATCCTCGGCAACACTGCAATAACATAAATCTTGGGTGACTGGATCGTAACCACGTGTAACAGCATACGAGGGAAATAACCTTTTCCATCCTGGAAAGATGATTGGATTGTAAATAATTGGCTGCAATGAACCTTTCTAGAAAACAAGCAACTGTTTATTAAGGATGTAAATGGGAAAAACAACATGCCTGATCATTTACATTTGGTGAGGGCATGAAAAATCCAATTTTCACACTGACTGAAGTTGCACTGTAATGTCCACTGAGTGTAATTCAACTATTTCAGCGAGCTCGTGTTATTCAGAGTGTGCGATGACGTTTTCGTTCAAACCAAACACCACGGCTCATTTCCCCGATTAACTCGAGTCTTGATGGCACACGGCCGCAGACCACTGAGCTAAATCATATCTACGCACAACTGCATGTTATTGCCAGATGTAATGGAAGCATTTCAATTCTTATGGTTTTGGAGTTTCACCAAGTGACCAATTGTGATTCAGTACAATGACTCCATTAGGAGCCACTAAGGCACTCGTGGGGTCATTGTCTGACAACGTCTAAAGTAAAACGTGTACAACACAATGAAGCTCTTGAATGACAAATGAGTAGTTACAGCGTGAGCTACAAGCTGCTAATCGATCCGTGGACAGGGTTACACTTTACATGCTGCAGACACAATCAGCTCTGCTCCTTTGTCCCTGGCTAAGTTGACTCGAAGGTGAGACACTGGTGGCAGACATTTATTTGACACGTTTTTATTCAATCACAACTCAGGTTTTAATGCCGCAGCAGTGCTTTCTGATGGGATTTTTTTGCACTGAGGTGTTAGAATTGTTGAGGAGGCATCATGTGTGGCAGATTTGTAGTGAAGTGTGGCGTTAGAATCAGCAGAGAGAATGTGAGTGGCATTTAGCACTAGTGAAGCATTCGATACACATTGATTCTGACTTCATTTTGGCGATTGTTGTCCTCCAAACCAGCTGTCTGTCTGTCAGCGACAGTTCATGAGTAGCTGAGAGGAGAAGAACTGACTTGTTTCATGCCATTCGTTAAACCTCGTAGATCAGAAAGGCCCCACTCTATTTAAAATGAATGAGGGGGCCAAAAACTAGAACCGCATCTGCTTATAAAACAGTCCAGTACAACTCCACTACCCACTATGACTTCAATAACAGAGAGTGGAGTTATCTCCTTTCTGACAGTTTCAACTAAAAAAACATAAAAATTATAACTTTGTAAATGTAGAATTCCTGAAGAAGAAGCCCTGAGAGCTGACGACAAATTAAAAACAAATCTACATCAATTCCACAACACAGACACAGCATTAAGAAATGCGTTGTTTAGTGTTCCTGGAAGCATTGGGAGGGCCACCGTACAGAGCTGCTGATTACACTGGCCAGGTGTATCTATGAAGGTGGGACTATGTACCACATAGTATGTGCAGTGCAGTGAAAAAAGTGTTGGACTTCTTGGACTCTTTTCTAATAAACAGTTTCAGATCTTAAAACAAAATCAGATCTTAAAACAAAACTGAGCCAAGTTTGAAATGAGAATCGTATTTATTGAAGCAAAAATGTATCAACAACAACAACTTAATCACCAAAGTAAAATAGTAATTACTTCCTGTACTTAATAGTTTGTGCACACAAAAAAATGTAACTAGACCACTTTAAAAGATTAATTTAATTTTGCAATTATTTATTACGTGAGCAGTTTTGAACTTACTTACTTACTTACTTTATATTGATTTGCATAAATTAGCCATGATGGCATTTCTAGTCCATGTCTTTCAGATAGTAAAGCCAACAAAAAGCCATGTCTTTATTGAGGTAAAATATAGTTTAATGCAGTTACTTGGATTTTTTCCTTTGAATTTTTGAACTTCCTGGATAACCCATCACTGTGCTTTTAGACAATTTTTTAAAATGTTGCCCACAGTTCTTTATTGTTCCAAGTCTCGATTTTGCTTCAAGAAACACAGTAATTATTTGCCAGTGAAACCAGGAGCCTTGCTGAATCATTATCGATAGTATTAATAAGTTCTGAACATTAACAGAAGGCCAAGTGTGTTTTGAACAGCTGTTCAGTAAAGATTACACTGCACTAACTGTGCCAGAGGGAAAAAGAGTTGCAGCATAAAAAACACCAATGCAAAGGGCGACACACCTGTCTGTGTGTCAGTGTGCACCGATGTATTTCATAAAATGAAAAGGTTCCTGTTCGTGAAAAAGGCGAGTGATGCACATCAACAACGCTTCTAAAACAGCTTGTATGTGGCTTGACCTTTAAAAAACATCAATTGTGTTTAAAAGCACTGATGTAAAGGCTTTTATGAACTGGATGTACAATGATTCAGTGTGGTTCCACAGCACACTATTCAAAAAAAAAAAAAAAAAGGTCCACATCACTGAAGCTCTCACACTGGGTTTTTCTTTTGCCTTCACTTGTTGCTGCTTAGTATAAACGGTAGCTGGTATAGAATAATAACCTGAGCATAAAATTGAATCTAGAATCTAAAAACCTCGTGCTAGCTTTAATATTTCAACTGGAACAAAGACTTTGAAATGGAGAGAGTTCAGCTTTTATTGGCAGCTCCCTAATGTTTCTAGGGCATTAGTGTTAGCATTGGAAGCATTCAGTGTTGTTACAAAACAGTTAAGACTTCTATTAAAGTAGCTTTCTGTAAAATGTGAGTTTTTAAAGCCACAACTCTCAGCCCTGGGCTACTGGAGGTAAAGGCCTGGGTATAGATCAATAGTTCAGCCCAGTGCAGATACTGTATATTACTGACATCTTGTGCTGTGGGGCAATAAAAATAACTGTTATTGGCCCTTTAACTTTCCTGTAAAAATATTCTCCGGGTGTAACAGAAAATCATCTGATAGCTGTAGGTTTATGTTCCCTATTTTGCAGTAACTGAATCATGTGTCACAGTAATAGAATCCAGCTTTGTGATGTGCACACACATTGGCGAGAATGTGGGTCTGTGTGCGTGTTGCTTGGCAGCTCCACCAAATGGTGATTAGTGGTGATTAGCACCAAACACCTGCACATCCACATTAGCAATAGTATAACTACTGATTTTGTTCAACATGAAATATCTAGATGTCTGCTGGCTGTAATGTGGTATGTTTACTGATGTAAGATAATAAAGGCAGGGGTGTAATGTAATAACAAAGCACATACAAGGGCACTGTAAGGTCTGATGTGTTTCTTTAAGCTGAACTCACATGGCACAGAGCTGCTAGATCAATACACAAACGTTAAAACACTTACACTAAGAGGTTAAATCATTATTGTGGAGGTTGACTGGAAAATGAAATATTCCATTGTTGTTTCTGTACCACTATGCATTAAATAAACAGACTGATGAGATCTGTGTGATTCTCTCAACTTCAGACATTTTTATCAGATCTGAAAACAACAGTACATAAGTTCTCTGTTAATAGAACACAAATCTGAGTGACTGAGGGGCATGAAGGTCCCCAGTTTGAATCTCCAGCTGGCTGCAGCCTTTCTGTGTTCAGTTTGCATATTCTCCCTCTGTGATTATGTGGGTTTCCTCCCACAGTCCAAACACAAGCATGTTAAGTTAATTGGTGACTCTAAATTCCCTATAGTGGGTATCAATGTGAGTATCAATGGTTTCTGTGTGTGTAAGTCTCTGTGTTGGCTCTAAAGACCTGTCCAAGGTGGACCCCACCCTTTGTCCAATGACAGCTGGGATAGAGTCCAGTCCCCCACAACAGAATAAGCTGTTACAAATAATAATAATTGATGGTTGGATGGATTAATGAGTCAGAAAATGTCCCCTTACACAGCCTGTAAAGAGTTTTCACCCCTTTGACAGTGTCACCAGTGAAGGTAATTTTTTTTTACACGACTGAATCAAAGTTTGGCATGAAAATATATTTTTTGCAATTGTTTTGCCAAAAAGCCCACAGCAAAAATACATCCCCACAAAGGGATAAATGATCTAAAACTAAAAATTTGTCTAGGTATTTACGTCTGTCAAAATGTCTGTGCTCTAGTTTTTGCAATGTGCCAGTAACTCACCAAAATCACTAGTGAAACCAACTGGTTCTACAGGGCCACACAAGTAGTTCATCAAGTCATTGTCTAAGTTAGGCAAATGCTAATAATATCTGTAGCATTATATCGTCGTGCACATTCTGTGTCCACCCTTGGTGTGACTCTGTACTGTACTGTATGTAACAAATGTAGTGCTTCAGGCATTTAAATATGATCCAGGCTACTAAATATGCCCATTACAAGCGGTTTAAAACCAGGAAAAGGGTAAGAAAAGAAAAATTAAAGATAATAAAAAAGAAGTACAAGAGTACACACAATATAAACCCTATCTCGAAAAGGTAGAAAACAGAAAAAATGAGGTAGACATTCACAGGAACATGAGTATTAATAACATAATAAAACCGTAGTAAGATAATAAGTAATAAAATACAAAATTGTTACTTGAGAAATGATATTTGCGCGGACAGTGTCTGTGTAGTTGTGCTATGTTAGCAGTATGTTCCAAGAAGAATTGCTTCCACGTCTGATTTATATTCCATTATTGTTCGACCTTTCTCCAGGCCATTTATCTTCATTTTAGTGATTCATTTGTAATTTGTGTCACTGACCAGCTTAGTGGAGTCCACTTCCATTATTTGACCTGTGCAGCATCATATATTATATTTACTTAAACATATTTTTACTTAAACATAATTAAATTTATATTCTTGATCCTGTAGCAGAGCAGGCAGGAGGGGGGCAAACGGTGCAGCCACCGTGGGCCCAGTGTTTCAAAGAGCCCGACTGAGTCCCCATCTATCTGACTGAACATAGGTTTTTGTTGTTTAGTTGAACGGTTTGAACTTTGTCTGCCTCTTGAATGTGGCACAGACGAGTCTGAAACACTGCTAATGGCTTCTTGTTATGCAGCAAACAGCACTCGGGCCTGTTTGTATAGTCATTGATTCTGCACACTTACACCCTGTTAATGGGCCCCTGATGCTCAAAGCCCCTCTGTCTGCTGTGTGAGTCCCGATCAGAGGGTCTCAACTTGAATCCCTTTTCTCTGCTCTGTCTCCTAAAAAATATGTTCGGTTGTAATACATTTGCAACTAAATGTAATAAGTGTCGATATGTTCTGATGCAACAGATTTTGTGAATGACACAAACAGACATTAGGGTTACAGAAAGATTGTGGATGTGTCACAATCTAAACCATAATGGTGAAGTCACACAAACTCAACAAACCAACCAAAACCCGACATTTTGATGCCAGATTTTATATTTTGGCGACAAAAATGCAATGTCTGGTAACATTTTATTACTCTGAATGTATTTGCAACTCGCCGTTTACGTCACGTGTCAACATATTCTCATTGTGTTTGCAAATGTGATGCAGATGAAATTACTCTTTTGTTCGGGGGGAAAATGTAATTGCATTTACGGTTTAGTTCTAAAGGAACAGAATTTTTAGGAGACGGCTGCTTGTCTTGTCTGTCTTCTTCTGCGTGTGTGTATGTGCATTATTCAATTCGACCTGAGCTCTAAATTATCATTGCAGATGCGTGTGTGTTCTAGCCGTTTTGTCTGTTGGCTAAAGTGTAAAGGACTTGGCTGCAGGTCAGGGAAACTAAAGAGCAGAGGAACCAAGTGCGGCCTTGTGCTCTGTCCTCAAGCTTATTCTCAGCGCAACATTGGTACCAACACTGGTACATAAGTTTTTTGCCATTTTTACCAGTCACAAGTGGAAATGTAAAAGCAAAGTTTCAGCTGCCTCTTAATTCAAACTTTGCCAGAGAAGGAAGCCAGAGTCTCAAATCTCACCTTACAGCGATGAGGCTAATGTGATGACTCCTGTAAAGGATGAAGGAGAAGAGGATGGTTCTACATGAAGTCATACAGTTGTGGTTGGATTCTACTCCGTTCCTTTGCCTCCCCTCCTAATTTACTGCACCCTACGTTTTTTTTAATCCTTGATCAAAGGGAAGTTAGAGCAAATTATTAGTAGAAACCATGGCACCACTTATGATTCTGGAAAATCATATCAGCAACTGTGCTGTTTAAACATCAGACGGCCACTGCTTAATGATAAATCTATATGAGTTATGAGTTATTCGCTTTTGCCTTCACCCTGGTTCTAATTTTCGTCTGCATGGGTTTATTATAAGCTGTATAAGGGCCCACTACAGATCCTCGCCCCCTCTGCAATGACGGGGCACTCTGGGCCTCCTTTGATCTGCCTTATTAGACTAAACTACTAATCTAAAGTAGATTCAATTTAAAGCTTTATTGGATATAGCTATAGTTACAGCTTTTTATAAGCAGTCACTCTCTCAGAGAAACCTGATAACAAAAACACCTGTTAGTGATACTATATATTGCAATACATTGGCTGAATTGCTTTGTTGTAGAAAATGAAATAAAAGGTGAAATAGCAAACTCTTGCTTCATATCCATGTTTTGATATTAAACCTAAATGCTTTAGTGGAGAGCAAAGAAAGCCGAGTTTGCCTTGCGGTTCCATTACTTTAACAAATACGGTTGTCATGCATCTTGAATGCACAGTAAACATGGGGTTAACTGATATTCTGATGTTCCCAAGCAGATGGTCCCTCTGCTGAAGCCATAATATATAGAAGTTATTATTGAATGCTGCTTAAGGTAATGAACATAATATATGGCTACAGCCACAGCTGGGTGTGCTGTATAAACAGTAGGGGGGAGAGTGCATACAAATGCTTTGCAGACAGCACACAATATACTGTATGCTCCTAAGTGTTGCACTGACTGTTTATTTAATACAATATAGACACTGGAAATGGCTAAGAGCCCAGCTGGGCATGATGAATGGCATCAGGAGACTGCAGCAGGAAGGGAGAGAGAGCGAGGGAGAGCATTATCAAACACACACCATCTAATAGCTACTGCGTACACATACTGCACTACTTCATATGAAGGATCGTTGCAGCCTGCTACCAAGTAAGACACAAGCATTCGTGGCCAGCTAGATCCATACAGTGTGCGGTCACAAAGTACTGCAGAGACGTTGTTGCTCTGTATGTATGTATGTAAGGGTCAAATAAGAACGGTGACGCAAGAGGGACAAAAATAAAAATGCTAGATGAACCAGGAAATTAACAGGAAGGAGGAAAGAAAAGGATACAGAGGGAGAGTAAAAGATGGGGGGGGGGGGGAGTAGAGAGAGACACACAGGTTAGACTGCAATGCTGCAGAATGTATTAGAGATGGTTTAATAACTGTACCTGCCACTCAGGAGACATTATTAAAGCTTTACTGCCCCTCTGTGTTCAGATATGGTAGCGCACACTAATGTCCACTACTTCACAGTAAGAGCTGGAGTGTCATTTAGTGCACACACTCTGTTGCGTTCTCTACTGCAGACTAGCATTTAATGGAGAAGTTAGTGAACTCATAGGCCATGGTAGCCCTGGCCTATGAACACGAAGAGGCACAAAGAGTATACAGGTACACAAAACACGTACGACTAAATGAACCAAAGAACTAGAAATTCATAGACCATAAAGTAAAAATAGCCTATAATTGCCACAGGGAGACATAAAAGTAAGAGACAGAGAAGCAAAACAACTAGACAGAGAGATTATAAACAATTAACAAGATGCAAAAATAAACAATGGGAAAAATAAACTATTAATTGCTGAGGTGCAAAAGTTGTGGGCCTGAGTCTGTAGATGTTGCCCAGCAGTCCAGTGTGCTAATGCTAATGGTCCGCCACACAGATCGGTTTCTTCTGGTATCGGGTTTCTGTCCCACTGGGTACAGCTCAGTTCCCTTTATTTGATTGTTCCTCAATATTCACTTGACCCTGTAGTTGTTCTGGACCTCCATTTTGAAGACTGTCCAAAAATCTCTTTTTGATCGAAGAACGAGGATAGACCCACGAGCAAGATAAGACTATCACTCACTGTAGTGTCACTGTGGGCCCGAATCTATTAGTGATGGAAGCTGCTGGTCATTGCGTTGAAACTCCATCACAGCACCGCTGCAGTTTTATACCCGAGTGGACAGACTGGCATTGATCAAACCACAGTGTGTAAATACAGACTGCAGCGACCAGTGTGCTGTTATGGAAAAAGGTGAAAAAACTACCTCTGCTTTGCTAGTGATCATAGCTTTGCACCGTTCTTTGCACAGTGTGGATAAAAGATATATCGTGTAATTAGGCCAACGGGGATCAGAGCGTTTTTAAGCACACACCATAAATGTGTAGGGGGTCAAACAGAGGGAGACTTACTTTGCATTTGCTCCTGTTGTGCTTTTAAAACTTTCTAACCCACAATCTGCTGGGGGCGGAATCTGACTGTTAAGCAATGCAGCAGTTAATTTGGTCCAACCAAGGCTCATAATTAATCTGGTTATATGTTAGTGCCATGACCCACCAAGTTAGCAGTCGCTGGCCAATGACAGGCTGTCGGTGGTCGTCTTTTCCTCACAGATTCAGCATGTTGAATTGGCAGTGGTCCCTGTCAGTAAGAGACCTCACTTTGTTCCGCTTTTGTGTACGAAAAACATCAAGAAGCCATAACCCATGCCATCTGAACATTCTAATATGAGCACAAAGAATTTATACAAAGAATGAATGAATCAATCTAGAATGAAAAAAGGTTGCTGCATCATGACAAATAAGCATATGCGTTCATACATTAGCATGATTAATGTAATTGTTCTGCACAGTAAGAACTGAGAATAGCATATTTGATAACTCCTAAATGCTTAGTGATCAAAATTTGTATTTGGTTATGCTAGCCAGAGTACACAGTCATGTGGCATAATATTATATGATATTAGGAATACATTTCAAATTCTCCTAACTTAGTCACATTTAAGAAGTCAGAATTAATGAAGCCTACAGTAAACTGATACACTGAATAAAATCAGTCCTCTTCGACTTAATGTAAACAATAAAAAATCATCTATGAAAACTTAGAATTAAGGTTTTATGTGGCTTTATAAAATAAGTTTTACAAATCTTGAACATTTACCAAAATAAGGACACGTGGGTGTTTTATGACCATCCAAATGATACCATAGAAAAACCTGCCTTTCAGAAACTTGGAAGCTCCTGTTGGGTCTTTGCAGCTAAGAGGAGCTGGCACGTGACTCAATACGTGAGTGTGGCCCAAAAAATAATTTGTAGTAACACGAGAGGAGCAAAGCACCAGCTACTGAAACATAAACGACTCACTCCAGACTGCTAGACGCTTCAGATAAGTTGGCCTCCAGGGTCGGATGGTAACAAGCAGACGGATGGTAGAACTGAAGGGATAGTTGTGCAGGACCCAGGGCTCTGGTGGAGGTTCTTGTAAAGAAAGTAGAGCGTTAGTTTGACTTTCAAGAGACATGTTCCTGAAAAGAAGGAGATCCCTTCACATTCATCAGTTAGGGAGGACAGTTTGTTACCTCAGGATTGTTAGGAATCAGTCTTTGCAGCCGGGTGTGCACTACATGCTTCTCCGAAGTCTTTTGCTAGACTGGCTGGTTGTTGGAAACCTGTTGGTGATTAAACGCTGCAGCTGATCAGACTGATCCTAAACCGCAGCACAGTTTCACACTCTGCAGTGTTGTCTGCAACACATTATGTAGCTTTATGTTTGCAATAGTTCAAGATGAGCATGAAAAGCAGGATGGGTCAAATTTATAATAGTCTACAGCTATTTTTGTAAAATGTTTGATAGATTCCTGATCAGTAATGAAGTAATAATGCTTAGACAACAGTGCTGTCCTTCTGTCTCATTAAAAATGTGTCTATTCCCACATATTGGAAACATGTTCCACTTAGGGAATTGGCTAAATCCCCTAATTTCATGCAGTGCCGTCGTGGTATAACACTGAGAAACAATAGAAAGATCCTGCTAAACCACTTTAAAACACATGATGGCACTGTTGCCTTAGGGTTAAAAAAGCAGGCAGCACACGTTGTCCATCATGTCCTGAATCCTGAACCATAGGGCTTCTTTCTTGAGTTTGTGACATTTTTTGGGACTTCATTACCATTTTTCCTTTACTCTCTGGCTCTGACTGTGGCATCTCTTCTTGGTCTTTGCCCTTACTGACGCATAGACAGGAAAGCATACATATGGTTCCGAAGTTGATGCCTGAATAGCAAACACAGCTTTTCTTATGGGAATATGTGATGGCTGCAGTAGGGAATAGAGGGACTCTATATCCTCCTATCGCACACAGTGTTGGATTTTGGCTCAATCACTTAAACAGTGCATCGTATTCTGGCTGGTATTAACAGCAGGTCATGATTGAAGTTGGAATGAAAAGCCAAACACCATACGGAGGCTTGCAACATGACGTGATCTAAATGTGGTGATAGTAGAGTAAATTTTTAGATATCACACCTTGGAATCTCATTGTAGTGTTTACATGAAAAGTGACTATGCAAATAATTGTGTAAGACGAATGAACAAAGAAATGAGTTAACACACACACACAGAGTTGATATTTCACGGCGTGAAGTGGGTGAGATGATTGTTAGTTTCAGAAAATTGCAGAACAGATCTGACACAGCCCCCACTAATCCAGTGTTGGAAAGGTGTGTGTGGTGGGTGGGGTTCCAGAGCGACTCAGCCATCTGACAGGCACTTGTGACAGAGTAGGTTTATCTGTCTAAAGGCTGTCTGTGCCTCAACATAGGTGCAGGTGCTTTCATTGCCTGTGTATGTGTTATTTCCTAAAAGGAAACATTTTTCTCTGCCGGTGTTTGCATATGAACCGCTGGACGTTTAGATGTATTCATCAGCCTTTGCAAAGTTACATTGTTGTAACTGTTAGTCTGGTACATGCAGTGTGTAGGTTGTGAAATGACCATTTATGGAAAAATAATATTTGATACGGGGAAAAGTGCCTGTGGTGTGGTTTGCACCCGAGCTCTGCATGATGTTATTCCGCTAGTCACAATGTAGCTCAGAGTGCGCAGCACAAGGGTAAAGGAAGATCACACCGTCTGTACTTTAGCAATGTCGGAAGAATAAAAGAGACCAAGCGGAGATCTCATCAGTGTGCATACAAATAATGTTTTACTTAAAAATGAACGTACAGTGTTGCATCAGCCAGTGTATTCTGTGTTATTTCATGCTGTTCTGTGATGGCATTCAGAATTCATCAGTTACATCAGGCTTAAACTTCTACAGCTCGTTGCTCTTTTCTTTTCTCTCTCCACTTTTCTCTCAGCCCAACCGGTCAAGGCAGATGTCCGTCCACCCTGAGCCTGGTTCTGCTGGAGGTTTCTTCCGTTAAAGGGAGTTTTTCCTCTCCACTGTTGCCTATGGCTGCTCAAGGGGGATTTGTTGGGTTTTCTCTACATGACTTTATTATGTAAAGGGCCTTGAGATGACCTCGTTGTAAATTGGCGCTATATAAATAAAGTTGAATTGAAATAATTTGAATAGAAATGTACAACACACTTGAGATTCCTGTAGAAATGGAGACACAAGTTGGTTGGATTGAGTTGGCTGGGGTTGCAGATCTTTGTCAGGTATGTAATAATGAGACAAGTGCTTATGATAAACTTGTTTTTAATCCCCCGTAGACCATCTTATTGTTGCGGTGACAAACCTTTGCTGAAGGCAAAGAGGAATAAACAGTGAAATATTGTGGAAAGCAAGCAGCAAAAGATGCAAAGCCATAAAAGACGATCCTGGGGACAACCTCCTGTTTGCAGATGAAAGTATAGCTACCTTGACAGTACACTTCCCATGAGATTCTATTTCCCACACAGATTTTTGTCTTCACTATTAAAAAAAACCCAGAATTTCTTGTTGCTTCTTAACAATCTTGTGCTGTCACTACCTAAACTGTCAGTGTCAACTGCAGTCAGGGTCTTTACGCGAATCATTATCAGTAAATGTGTTGCTGCTGTCACAATAATTAATCATGTGTAATAATACTTAGTTCTGTCGTTAAACACACAACTGAAGGATATATATCAATAGTTTATCAGTCGTTGCAAACAACATTAATCTGTGGGAGGCTAGTTAAAAATTTCCAACTGTTTCAGACGTCACCACACCATTAAATGGCAGTTATCAGTTTGGCATTAGGATGAATAATGAGAGTTTGTCGGGTGCTTTAATACACAGTATTCAGACTGACTACAGTTTGTGTACAGTATCATAATCCCTAAAATTGATAGGAGAACAGGTTGTCCCCAGATCGTTCACTGTCATAGTTTATCAGTTTATATGCAAATTCGTTGTCAGCACACTGTCCTGATTAGACTTATACTTTTCTCATGATTTATATATTAATTAAAGTATTAAAACTAAAAGTACCTGACTATGCAGCCTAAGTTTGGAGGGACATTAATTAATGGAAATAGACATTAATAATGAGTTAAAGATGCATTTTCAGTTTTATTTCTAAACTGCTCATGTTGACTGAGAAGAGGAGGTAAGGGAACTTCAAGTTCAAGTTCAGAAAGTCCAAGAGTACAAGTACTGCTAATATGACAAATGAGACCATGGAAGGAGGAGATGGAAAAAGTGGTTTATTATGAAATGTGTAAAGTGACATGATTGTAACTGAACTTTGATTAGGAATGTTTTGGAGTAACAGTCAAAGTAGCCATAATTCAATCTAGTTAGGTAAAGTACAGATATGTGAAAAATGTACTTAAGTACAGAAATGAAGAAATTGCACTTTCGTTACTATTTTGAACTCGTGTTTACCATTTTTACTCAACCTAAGCATCTTTATTTGTTGCCAAACTCTCAGGAGCTGAAACAGTTTTATGTCAGCAGCCATTTTGGTGCAAGACATGGCAGGTGTAATTTGGTGCAATTTCATTAAGCTGCTGTTTTCGTTGTGTAAAATGGTGTAAAGGACAGACATACATGGGCATTTAAGGACTTGTTGCTCTAATCAGGCCGTGAATTAACCAATGGAATACAAAGCACAAACTGTTTAGTAAATGCAGTATAATGACAGTTATTGACAGTAGATCAGAAATATACTGTATGTGATTTTCATAGTGGTGGAATTCATACACCCATGCTTTTATTTGTGGTGACACATTCTTATTTCAAATGCTTTCACAGTAACTGCTGTTATCAGCAGCTGTCTTGTCTCCAAGAGCCAAATTCATTACTACAATAATCCAGCTCTGTTTATTGCCGACACCAATTATACACTCTCACTCTAAATCCTTAATATTACAACCTTTACTTTAAGCTTGTGGTGGTCCCTAAATCCCCCATTTTGCTTCCTTACACATGCAAGGGCACACACAATGCATTTCTTAAGAGTAGCTCTTAAGCATTCAAATTAAGCCTCGTTCAAACAAATAAACTCAGACTTGACTCATTACACTGAGCCAAATTGGTTGTCTCACGGGACTGTTTCTTACTCGGCCTAAACGGTTGTAATTCAATGTCAAACACCCAAAACCAGGTTTGAATTAGTAATTTTCTAAGTTTCAGTGTTGGTATTCGCCTTGAGGGGAAATGGATGAACAGCTATTGAACAACTTGCAATTTGCTCTTGGTATTTCGTTGACTTCCTCTAACTGAGGGGGTGTCCATTTGGAAGCGTTTAGTGTAAAAAAAGAAAAAAAAAACCAAAGCTATCTTCTCCGAAACAACTCAACACTAGCATTGTGTTTAGCACTCGATTTAAGCTCAGAATAGGGTCATTTTGACTCTTTCCTCTTCTCCATTCAACCGTTCCTTTCGATGTTTCACATGACAGCAGAAAACCCAAGCCAAAAAAGCAGTGGTTAGATGTGAGAGAGGAGACAAAAGAGTGGATTACACACCGTTGACAAACTGACCTCCATTTTCATAATGATGGTAAAACAATAATAATGTAGAATCAATGCCACCGACCCATGAGGGAAATTGATGGTCTTTTCAAGTGTGATGAAGTGCACAATGTGTGATTGCAGCCAGAGCAGGATTCAAGGCACTAAATATTTTTGCTTCACAAACTGATTTATTAAAGCCCGAACATTAAAAAGAGGTGGCATGATTTATTACCAACAGCTGTATGAGGACATTGCACCATTATACATCCCTGTTCACTGCACTATACAAAAGCTTCGCAGCCCTTATACAACTCGGTTGTTAGTTTTGTGGTTTTGTCCATTTTTATGACTTCCAGCAGTTGGACATTCATCAAAGCAACTGGTGAAATTAACTGAGCCAAAAACAGATGAAGTTCGATCACCATACAGGCTGTAAACAAGCTTATCCAGAAAAGGAAAATGTGATTGTTTGTCTGTGTTGGTCTGATCCAGGAGCCTGTCGAAGGTGCAGTACCGGGTTTTTTGGCCAGCTGAGGGCAGTAGAACAACTGGAAAGTTTACCGAATGCTACTTGGGCAAACATGTTCAACATTACCATTCATACTGAGTCATGTTCCCAGTCACCTTATTAACTATTGTTGGGTTATTATTGTTTTGTTGTATTGTTGGGACCAAAGTTTGGGGAGGGTAGCAGGAAGTATGAAGTCTGTATATATACTTTTTAATACTGTATGTCGTTTTCTGTATGTAACATCCTTGTTGTTACATACAGAAAATGGAAAGTGTTTCACACAGTTTGTTGACCATAAACTCGACCATAAACTGACTTGTATATAGGCGGCAAGTGATGTTCACGAGAGTTACTTGTTGCTCAAATGTGTCTATTGGTCATATTCTGCTGCTGGTACAAACACCTTCCCCTGCAAAAACAAAATAAACAGCTTTTTTGATTATTTTGAGGTAGTTTGAGTGAAGCGACCCTTCAAATTCATTTCCATTTAGCACTGTTAAGTCATAAAAGACCACCGTTAATATACCATCTGAAATACGCATAGCCATCGTCAAATAAACTGCCAAACAATTTATATTCATTTTACTCAACACTGACATTTCTGTCTCTCTGTCATAACTGAAATAATCCTTGTACCGGAGTAAAACAGTTTTGTCAACTATTTGTCATGTTTAATGCTCTTTTGGTGATTCATCTAGGACTTTACTCAACTCCAGTGGACTTTCTAGCTGTAAGACAGCAGCGCTAATGACACCCAACTGACAACTCCTTATAATCAATTAGAAACAGCAGGATAACTGTGTTTATGCCTAAAATGAAATACAGCGACGGCTTTAAAGGTGCTGAACTAACCCTGAGCATCATTTCACTCGCTGACGGCCTGTTTGACTAACAAAAGCACAATGTCTGCCTATGCAGACTTGAAATTTATTCTGCACAGAAGCGTAAGATGGTGTCAAGTGTGACCATGGCAAAGCTGCTGCAAGGTGAATATATTCACTCACTGTGTTGAGACAATATATATGGATTGGAGTTCCTGTTTTGATGCAGTGTTTCTTTCAGTTTTTAGTGTATTGCTTCAATAATGTGTTTTAGACACATTTTGTCACAAAATTTCATTGCCTGAAAATACAAGTACAATTATAAATTATGTATGTTATTCTACATTCTATTCTGCATGTTCTTCCTTAATTTAGTGTAAGCTTTAATCTTCACCAGGCCAACACTACAAAACCGCATTAATGTCTTTGTAACAAGCATTTCATATGTTTAGCTCATGGTGCATATATGGATCACTTTCATACATGATTCATCTGCGCTATAATTCTTTCTAGCCCCTGGGGTCTGCGCCTCGTGCATTTCTAACGAAGAACAAACATACAGAAAACAGGCGTGTATGGGCAGTTCACTCTGCGGTTACAACCTGCATTAGAATCACAGCAGGATCCTTGAAAACAGAAATTGTCTTACCCCCGACTGCTACTGCTGCAAAAAACAGAATACAGACACCGCCTCGGGCTCAGTATTTAGTCATCTGCATAATTCAGCTGCAAAAGTGCAGGTCAGAATTAGTGAATCTCACCAACCAATGTGATGGGAAGTTAAAACTGCAGTGGCTCTTCAAAGCGTTCCCCACTTTGATCTGAGCCTCCTCCGTCGCTTCCTCTGCTTCTCCTCTGCATCCTCACACTTTACTCTTTACCTTTCACCTCTTCTCCGTATTTTCTTTCAACATATATGACCCTGTTAGCAGCGCGCATTAGTCAGACATTTGGTAGTTGCATTGTTCTGTCACACACACACACACACACACACACACAAACACACACACAAACCTCCGTAACAGATGGTGAGGCTAATTGGCTGCTCTCTCAGCTTGGTTGCCCCTATGCGTGTTGCTTTGTTTAGGGGGTGTGTGTTTGTGTGTGCTCCTCTTTTTTTTAGGTTAATCATAGGATGTGCATGTGTCTGTGGGTTTAAAGATAGTGAATGAAACATTCCACTTGATGTCTGTGTGTGTGTGTGTATGTGTGTGTGTGTTTGTGACAAAGAGCAGGTAGAGTGCAGGCTTGTTGCATACCGTATGTTTGCCAGACGGATGCTGTGCTGATATTTTTTAACAACGTGTGCGCACACGCACACACACACACACACACACACACACACACACATTCACACACACAGAGGGAGAGTGAAAACGTCACTAATGGACAACCACATTGCAGGAGGTAACACTTTCCATACAGGTGAACACACACACACAGACACATTTTCAGCTTCTGATACACACATGTGTACTGTAACTAAACACAGTCCCTGCTGAGCCGACAGGAGATGATGGCACCCTGCTGTTCTACATTTGTCTGTCATAGTCACACTGGAGGATGATGGCTGTATGAATAGATCCTCTCCCCCTGGAAAGTGACGTGACATGCCATTAATGTTCTCTATGGATAATAATAATTAACCTTCTTATTTCAGTTGACATTTAAATGTAATTGTAAGTGTAATAATGACAAAACACTGGTCATAGTATAATTATTATTTTATCATCATAATATAATAGTCCCCCCAGATTTCACCCAGTCTTTCTTAGGGTTAGATGCTGATTTTAGAGCAGCATTTTTTGAAAACTTATTACTCAAATATAAAAAAGGCCTCATTGTTCTGAGTTATCGACGTCGACACGGACCTACACTCGGATTTGTTTGCACATGGTTCTTTCATACTTGGACTGCAGACATACATGTCCACAAGAGGGCAGTATCACATTTAACAAACCTCAATTAGCTGAATATTCACATTACATTTACATTTAGTCATTTGGCAGACGCTTGTATCCAAAGCGACTTGCAGAGTAATTTGGTAAGTATATACACAATGGCGATCGCTGCCACGCAGGGAGCAACTTGGAGGTTCAGTGTCTTGCCCAAGGACACTTCGACATGCGGCGGGGAGGGACCGGGGAGCCTCTGACCCCGTGGTCTGTGGACGAGTGCCTTACAAACTGAGCTACAGGCTCCCCGGCATATGTAGAGACAATTCAGAAACAGAAAGTAACTCGCATAATAATATCCGCAAATTTCCTAGTTGACTTTTACGTGTATGGACGGAGAAGTGCACATCCCCCTTTACAATACAACACTAAAGTTAACATTAGTTTATTTAACTCGTCTTTGAGCATTTGCAATAGTTCTGGATGCAACAGCCTCTGCTCACAGACATTTGTCTGCTGTGTTACCACGTAGTGGCTCTGTGATGCCTGCAGCTGGTATACGCTAACCTGGAAACGTGATCCACATGATCCTCCTGTTGTAGGAGGATGGATTATTTGCTTTGTGTGTGCAATCTACTATAATTAGGAAGCTCTCCAACAGCTCTGGTGCAGATATGTGGGGTATTCAGGGACAGCAAAGATTGTATGGCAGATTTATGGAAAACCTTAAATTTTTAGATACAATTACAAAGGAACTGATAGAAATTGAAAGTTAAATGACACAGGCTCATTGTTAACTGTAACAAAGTCAATGATTAAGGCACAACATGGTTTAATTTGTGTTTAAAGATGCTGCAGTGGTACATGGCATGTATAAGAACCGTTTGAGGAAAAAATAACTTGATTGTGCTCACCAAATCATCTCGTGGTCTTAAAAGAAAACGCCTCCTCTTTCCTGCACACTGTGTGCGACTACTATTACTAATGAAACTTCCAGGTAGTTTTTAGCATTTGGCCAGTGCATGCTGGGATATGCTTCAGTACAAAACCCATTTCAGTCAGACACACTAAGCAATTGATTCTGACTGAATGTGCTGGGGTAAGTTGCGCTCAATTAATAATGCACAAATACATGAGCCTTCAGTCTTATTGAATCAACAAAGTAAAATATCACAAAGCAGCAGCATAAAACCTTACAAATGAGCAGAATGATGGAAATGGCACAGACAGACTCTCTCATGTCCTCAAATTGAAGACGTCTTAGGGCTCTCTGATGATACTCAGCCAGTGGATCCCTCTTAGAGGAATCAAAACTCTTATAAATCTTTGGAGCAGCGAGGCATTACATCTCGCCTTTAGGTTAACTTTTCTGAAATCGACACAGCCTCAGACTACCATCAGCGATTTTCTACAGCACTGTTGGTGAAGCATAAGGATTTTACATAAGAAATACATTTGGTTAAGACCACAGAGGTCCTAAAGAGGCCATTAAATGCATAATGCCAGTTTATATTTTTGATTCTAAGGCTTGCTGAAAAAAAGATGTATTTTCAATTCTTAAACAGTGAGTTTTGAATGTTCTTTTATGCAGTAGCCCTTTGGAAGAATTGTCTGAAATGCATGAAAGGGTGGGAGGGGGCTTTGAAAGGCCAGAGTTTAACCTGATTACACTCAAGCTTGCAGAAATCTGCCACTAGCTTAAAACATTTAGCGTTTTCTTGAACTGGAGTAACCAGGTTACAGTCACCTTTCTCTGTAAAGCTGATTTCTTAATAATGCAGACAGAAAAGCAGGTTTCCCAGGTAGATTTCTGCTGGATTTGTCTATGTATCCACGAACCAGGTTTGTAGTCGTCGTCCTCCAACAAAACAAAAGGCTGCAGAGAGGAACATGCAGCTGAGTAACAGGTCATTTTTAAAACAAAGTCCGACTAAAGTCTGACAGAAAATGTAAGTAACGCAAAGCTCCTTGTAGAAACCGCAGAATTTTTTCATTCAGACAGTTCACGCTGTAGATTAGCTGTGTGTGAGTCGCTTTTTCTTTCTATACCCTGCGCAGGCGCCCCGCAGCAGCAGGAACGCTACCCAATATAAATAAGAAAGAATAGTCAGGGAGTGGGGGGGGGCGCCGCGGTCTTAACCCCATGCTTCAGGGTCCTGGAAACAGCCAGGCAAATGACTTGCTGCTCTTATCCTTGGCAGATGGAGTAGGTCAGTGTTGGTGTGATGGGGCTCTTTGTTAGGGAGCTGTTATTCTGCTCATATTAACCCTTTAAGCCCCCAGGCATGTCTACTGCTAAAGCATATTTTTTACACCTAACTAACAAGTATGTAACAAGTATTACTTTGAAAAATGATTGAGTGTCATAATTTGATCCTGCATCTCTCACTACTTATTGATATTTACACTTGTTCCTGTTGCACACATTCCTCCTCAGTTTATTTCATTAAAGTTCTCCTTTTCAAACTTTATTGCTACATCTGTCTTTCTGCATATTTCCCTCTGCCTTTCCCATTTTTTTTCGTTAATATTCTGTCTTTTGTGTTTTGTTTTAGCTGCTTTTCTGATGGTATTATCGTCTTTGTTCTCCCTAGTTGTCTTCTATGGGTAACATGCTGACTTCTCCCTCTTTGATTGTCCTAGATCTTAGCAACAAAGCCAACCCAGGCCTCACTACAGTGTTATTGTAATGCTGTGCTTTTTAGAAATGTATTTTAACTCCAGTCAAATTAGTGAGGTTTACTGACCAACGGTACAGTAAGTGGGCTCCCTGAAATGAAAACATCTCATTATTTTTTTTATTTCTTTCTTTTCGTCTTTGCTCTCCCAGAGGGTCCAAGTCTTGTATGTCAAATTTAGTTGTTATGTCTTTTGTTTAACATGTATTCTGGCTCATATGTAAGATTGTTGGACTCAACAAAATGAACTGTTGCATAAAGAGCCATTATAAGTTTAAGAAGTCTTTTTTAAATAAAAAAAAAAATCATACAACTTACAGTACATATTATGGCCTCCATTTTAGCCCTTCCTCATGCCAGAGGCATCAAAAAGCTCAACCTTGTCCCGTCCCTTTGTATTACGCTACGTTTAGTGATCATGTTCAGAGCTTTCAGTGTAGCTCCAAATCCAGAGTTCATTATCTGAAAAGCAGTGGTGTACGGTGTAAAAGTCGTCTTGGGAGGTGGACAGGGTGGTGCATGGAACAAAAAGATACAGGACTTTTTTCAAGGAGACCAGGGTTTTACTCTAGTGCATGACTTTGTGCCCTTTAACCATCACTGTAACGCAACATGGCCACGTGGTTATTGGAGTAAGGAAGTACGAGTTTGCCATTGTCACTGTTTTTATCTTGTAACCTGATCTTACCCTGAAGTTTTTGTGCCTAAGCCATGTTATTTTTTAACGTAACTTTACCCTGAAGTGGTTTTCCTCAACCCTCACGCAGATTGTGTGTCTGTACATAGTTGTTCCCTTGGCGTCAAACAGTGGTGCTCCTGGAGTTAGCTGACACCTCAATTAGCATTAATTTTCAGTTACAGGAACAATTTCTCCCATATGTTTCCTTCTGATCATTTTTTGCAGTATACTATGAAATTAGCTAACAGTTAACATTTTCTCTAATTTAAAAGTTTAAACAAGCAGTAGCTGCCAAAATGTTCACCCATTCATACTCACATTCACACTCATGACTGGTGGCGGCCATGCAAGGTATAAAAACTAGGGGTTCAGTGCCTGGCCCCAGAACACTTTGACATGTAGCCAGGATCTGACCCTGTGGTTCTTGGACAACTGCTCTGCCAGCTGAACAACAGTACAGCCACCTGTCTGTCGTGAATGGAAAAATCAAATGAAATGAGCATTGATGATTGTGACTGTGGTGCAGTTGGTAGCGCGGTCGTCCACCAATCCTACGGTTGTTGGTTCCCTGGCTCTGGTCACATGTCAAAGTGTCCTTGAGCCCATCGGTGTGTGTGTTTGTGAGTGAATGTAGATAAGAAGCAGTGTAAAGTGCTTTGAGAACCAACAGGTAGAAAAGTGCAGAGCATTTACCATTTAAAGTAAACAGTCAGAATGAGGTTACTAAATGGTGTTTGACGCTATACCTTTAAATTAATCGTCTGCCCTTATTAGCCAACAGATATTTTAATTTTTGCCTTTTTTATTAGGCACATCTGGAACAAATCTTGTACTGTCATGTGAGAAACAGCATCAAGTTTAATAGTGTTTAAAATACTTTTTTTTTAAATCAATAAGCTATTGATACTCAGAGAAATTACTTATGGCTTCTTTTACTTTTGTACCTAAAATAATTTTCAAGTACTTGCACTTTTACTTGAGTTAACTACATTTGTGGACTCAACATCGGTTCTATCGTGCATTTGTTGATGCCACGTAGCACCAGACATCAAATATAAAGATAAATGCATTTATAACTGTTCAAATCAGAAAATCAAAGTCAGTTCATCTGCTTCAACCACCTTATACAATACATAATAATAATAATAATAATAATAATAATATAGTCCCTTGCTGTATACAAATCCTGCCTGTACCCATCGCTGATATCTAAATATTGGCCATTTGTCATGGGAATGAATTCCAATTGACATAAATCACCTGCTCTTAAAACATAGTCCAGGAGAAAATCAAACTCCTTTCACTGAAACCATCTTTATGCTAAGCTAACCCAACGTACTAGCAACTTCATATTTACCATACAGGTAATATATCAGCTATGACCTTTTCTATTTATCCTTGGAAGAATAAACCAAATGGTTTCCACAGTCCCTAGGTGTCTCTCAGGAAGTGCTGGAGGAGAAGATGTTTCCCACAGAGGATTTGCAAAACCATTGAACGATATATACAAAACACTAATGCAGGCAATTATAAGTTATTGCACATTTCATATTGGTAAATATGTTAGACAGATTTAATAACACTAGGACCTGGACCATCTTAGACTTTTTTCGGTCTGATCTCCTTCACTCATCTCGTCCTCCATAGAGACAGAATGACAAAATGTGTGTGCAGAAGAGAGCAGCCCTGCCTGAGTTAAGGCATCCTTGCTTGTTCAAGTATTCTCAGTGTGAGCAATTTACTTTTCCCAAATGGGCAAAAGGCGTTCTTGTGTGTGCAAGTACTCCCAGAAAGACTGCCGTTAACAGTCTAATGTCTTTCCTCAGGCTGTGTGGTCTTGTTTCAACTTTTCTTTTTTCTTTTTTTTTTACATCCAGTGGGCTGGTTAAGTCTGGATCTTTCAAATTGACTTCGACTGGTTTACTCTCGTCAACATCGGTGATGGTTTCTGGTGTATTTACAAAAAAAAATGTTGAACTTTGTGGGGGAGAAACTAATTATAACTTATGTTGCAGATGATGAGCTTGATAGCTGCCGGTTCTTCTCCCCAATCTACTGCTGGAAAGTTTAGAATCCACAAGTGGACCTGCAATCTGAGATCAAAGTGGCCTATTGGGATAATACTATTTAACTTCTATTCTGGATTTTATGGTGAGCCAAGGCAGACAGGCTAATGAAGAAGAAATATGATCTTTGTTACTAATTCCAGTCAGTAACAAAATATACAAACTTGCGGTAGCAGATATAAGAAATGACCTGGAGATGATCTTATTTGAAGTATTTAAAGTATTGAAAGCAGAATGCAAAACTGTAATTTCTACCAAGGATTAGGAACTGTTTGTACTTCAACCAAAATACAGTAGCAGCAAGTTTTACTTGTGAGTTAAAGGACATATTACGTAGCTGGCTATCTTCACTTTGGCAGTTAGAATTCTTGATGGTAGCATGAATGAATGGGATGCAGACACTGAATTACAACCTAGGACTCACTAAATGCAGTTCTGCTATATATTTACTCTTCATGCGTATCCCCGATCTATAATTATTGCACTTTGAAAATTTTGAAACAATTTCTTGATATTCCTCTAGCTGTGCCACAAAGGAACAGTCACATCTACAGTAACAGCGTGAACCCCGATTAAATCGTACCTTAACTGTACGTCACATTCGGTTCCGTGCTACGTGGGTTACATTTGATCATTTGTGTCTATGAGCACATAGCAGATGATGCTGACGTCCATTCCTGGAGACACACGGCCGTCGGTGCTTTGTGAAAAACGTTGTGTGACTCACCAAAAGCTTGATTGTGCTTGATGTGTAAATCCATTTCACCACCGCCACCTTTTAATGGCTTATATTTTTGTCCCAACTAACCCCAGCTGAGGTGACGCTCTGCAAAAGTCGCACACTTCAGGCTGCAATAAAAGCTGAGACCAATTCTGGTCAAAGCCTTTATTGGTCTCCCACTGCTCTGACCCATGAGATTGGAAGGACTGCTGCAGAGATCCAACGGATCTCTTTTCTTTTCAGTATCCCTGTCTGACCCTTTACTTTTAGTTCTGTTTTGCTGCCATATGTTTAGTTTTTTGTCTTTTTTTTAAAGAATGAAATATTGCATAGCTGCCTCGAGCCATTTACCTTCACGTCGGGCCCATACTTTGCTTGGTTGTTTGCGGTTCTCGTCGTACAGATCCTAATGACACAGACCAGACACTGTGATCAGGGCTTATTTCTCACCTTCTTCCCAGTCGCATATCTTGTCTGTCTCTCGCTTAGTCTACTACCACAAAACATTACATTACATTTACATTTCGTCATTTAGCAGACGCTTTTATCCAAAGCGACTTACAGAGTAATTTGGTACATACATACACAGTGGTGATGGCTGCATTACAGTCTGCATGAATCATCCTTCGGTTTAGGGGATGTACATTCTTGATGGACATTTCATGCTGGAACTAGCTGGATGTGTTTTGACAGAGTCTTGTGTATACAGTGGCTATTTAAATTTCTGTCAGCATAATTTACCACAATAATCCCAGCTCCACGGTTCAGTAAACATGTCAATACAGTCTGCCTAAACATTTCATCTGCTCACAAATAAACAATTATTGTTGCTTGGATCTATGCTGGTTCTGATGCTCCATCATACACTTTGACATGATTAGAGTTGTCATCTAGATACTGTTGGCTTTAAAGTGGGCTGTTTTTGGGTCCAAGTAGACAACCTTCACAGAAGACCAAAGGAGGACCTCTAAATTTATGCCATTTAGTCAAAAGCCCCAAAACCGTGAGGCCAATGTTTTAATGGATACTTCCAGATATTATTCCACTCGTTGTGTTTATGGGAGACAGAAAACGAAGTTGTGGAAATAAAGTGGACAAGCTGGAATCTATCACTTCACTGTATTTTCTATGCACTAGTTCGTACTCTTGAATGTGTCCTCATAGACCCGCAGACACAGGACAGGATGACGGCAAACTGGTTGACCATTAAAACTTTGCCGGTGGAACGGTGGTTCAAAAACTGAAATCTTGTCTTCATACATAGCACCACACGGAGAGAATGAGTAGCTTTCATCCTCGTGTGATTCCTAGGAGTGACAGTGATGCACATGATAAACGCAGGCTGGGAAAACGGTGAAGTCAGTTTGTTGTATTTACTAAAAACCAGTAATGATAAAAGCTAACAGCCATGTCCTAAAACATAGTTTATGGGGCAACAAGTGTCCATCAATATGTCTAAACCTGCAGAGCATCCAATTTTCCATTATAAATATATATGTTTACATTTTTTTATAATTGTGTTTAGATCCTCACTGCAGTTGTTTGAAGTTTGGAGGTTTGTGGTCATTTTTATTAGAGAAAATAGAACCATCACACGCATATTGATTTACTGTTTAAATAAACCCACAGTTTTTCTCGAACAACATTTTCGCCCAGGCCTAAGCCTTTACTGGATGATGGAGTCGATCCACACCCAGTCTACCAGGCAGAACGCTGCAAAGATCAGTTATTTTGGTAGACAAAAATAGGTTGTCTGGTAACATTTATTATCAGCGTATTTGCAAATCACCATTTACATTACACAATAACGTATTTTCATTACGTTCATAGGAAGTGTAACATGGTTGAAATCACATTTCCAGGAAAAAGTAATAGTTTGTTGTTTAGTTGTATGGGAATGTCATTTCTAGGAGACAGGGTTGATCTGGTAATGTAGATAAATAAAGCTAATGAAAATTTATAAGTTAGTTACTTTTATTGCGAATACAGGACATGTGCAGGACATCATGCGTCCGTATTATATTTCCCGACTTATAAAACTGCAAAAACTTTGGTGCTTTCAACAGCAGTTTATGGAGGGTTCGGGTCACAAAGTGCGTCAGAGGAAACATATTCACTTTTTTGTGAAAACAAAAAAAAAAATGTCCCATGATGTCTTGTGTCACTCAGGTGTGTGTCGGAGTCAGTGTACATGGGATTTGAAAAGGAAGCGTTTCTGATCCAAGAGACAGGCAAGCGACAGACATCAGAATGGCTTTTAAGTGTGCACTGCTTTTTAGTCTGGTGCTTTTAAGTTCTTAGAGGAGAAGGAAGCCAAAGAACCCGGTGCACTTTTGATCACTTGAACTCCCTTTAGTGTTTCTGTTTTTAGACCCTTCCTCAGGTAAAACTCAGACATCGTTGTGTAGTTCTTTGTTATTGAAGCGTTTTTGATCCTACACCTCAGTAAGCTTTTACGCTCTGCTTCCTCAAAACTGATCCGTCTTCAATGAGGTAAAAGAAAAACAAACATTAGTCTTTCTGCCGTCCTCAGACCTGGAATGGCTCTTGGTTGTAAACGGCTTCATTTGGAGCCAAGAATTAACTGATGGCTTCCTTCTTACACACCTGAGCAACTGTGGTCACAGTTCATCTCTGCACATGACGCAAAGGCGCCACCACGTAAGCAGTTTAGACTACGGTAATCGCTCTTTGTCTTTTCACTAAAAGGTATGTTTTAATGGGCTGCACATGAAATGGAAAGTTATTTCTTGCTTCAGAGCAAAGAGAAGACAGGGATGACTCACTCGCTGTTAGTCTCATAAACATTTTGTTGATACAAGCACCAACCGAGTTCTCAACAGCAACTGTCATCTGCCTGCTGGATTTTAAAAAGTAATTTCCTGCCTTTTATTACGATGAGAAGCGAGACTGAAGCTACTAAAACAGGCCAACGAGAGAGTAGTGAGTCACAAACAAGGGGCATGAATTAATGACAGCGAAACGCATGTTCCATTACCACGGGGAAACTTGATGCACTGTGTTTCTTCCGTGGTTCTCTCCAGGGGGCAGTCAGAGCGAGAGCTCGTTACCATTTCACTTCTTATTTCCTTTCCTGTGTATTAATCACACTCTCTGTTGCCATATTTCTCTGTCTGTCTGTCTGTCTGTCTCCATGCCCATATTAAAAGCTTTTAGCCTTTTATCTCTCTTTCTTGATTGCCTTGTACCGCTCCCTCCATCCCTCCCCAGAGTGCTGTGGCGCCAGAGGACCGAGACCGCAAACACGCACCCGTAGACGTCCTACTTCAGCACGATCCTAAATGCCACTCACCTGATTTGTTTTTCAGCTGTGTAAATTAGCAAACACTCTGAGAGCTGAAATGCTTTTAATGCCATGAAACTTGTCATGATGTTTCTTCACTCGCACTCCTTGTTTTTTTTGTGCAGATGAACACTGTATAACGCTGCCGTGTGACTGCACTAATGTGTTGCTGCCTTTGCTCCTGTAGGGATTTTTGTCTTTACTGAAGTGGTGGCAGGGATTCTGTGAATTTATCCGGAACCTTTTAATTGGGTTGATTCTGGTCACAGAGTTGGAAGATAAATTGTTCTCTACAATAAAATAGCGGCCTGATATCATGTGTTATTCAGTCCTTCCTTTGCAGTAAAGTCTTTGTGAAGTACAACTTCTCATTTTAGACACACCAATGTGTTCTCATCCCACAGTGTCCGATAATGACACACTGCGCCATTATTTAAAGTCTTTTGCCGTACTACATTTAGGCCACAGTGACCCTTTCGTGTTACTATTGAAGGTACCAGGTGTGCCACTATTTGACGCCACAGGAATGTATGTGCATAAAAACAGCGTGGAAAACAACTTAAGGATAGAGTAAAGTTAAAAGACAACACGGGTTCGGATTAGGCACAAAAACTTAAGGGTAATGTTAAATTATGCAATAAATTACATAAAAACTAAAACCACTACAAAAAGTGACACCAGAACACACACACTGCCTTACTGTAGAAACCACGTGTGTCACATTGCATGACGATCATTAAAGCGCACAATGTCTTGCGCGTTGAACCCTCATCTCCTGTGGAAGTTAGACTTTTTAACTTTATATACTGCGTCATTGCTTTAGACGTCAAAGTGTTCGGGTTTCCACTGAACTACACTGAGAGCTCTGCACGGCGATCGCCCATGCAATAGTGTGACCAAAGCGTCACGTCAGCTTTCATTGTGTTTTTTCCCTTTAGTGTGCTCGTTTTTTTCACAGGATGGATGGAAAGGCCACGTCAGATACATACAGTCCAACACTAAAGTGCAGTGACTGACTAGTAGAAACAAGACTGTTTGTGAAGCTAAATACTGATTTTAATTCATGTAAAAAGAGAAGAAAAAAAAAACCTGGCACCCAAAAAGACGTAACACCTGGCGTGTTTGTGATGCCTGACAATGACTCACAATTTGTAGAACATTTTATTTTTGCCTTTTTTCACTTCACAAAGTATAATTTACTAAGCAGTTGTTAATTTTCATGCATATTTTCTTCTGCCTTGTGTTTCCTCTCCAGGGGGCAAAGAGATGTCTAACCAATCCTCAGCCAGGGTTTGGGAGCTCTCCTGTGTTTTCTAGCGCTCTGCTTCTGTCTTGGTGGGAACAGAGTGTAATGGAGAAAATCTCTCCTGTGTCTCCTTGTTGTTAGTGGCTGCACTCGCATCACCGCCTAACAGGTAGGAGTTAGAAACACACACACACACACACACACACACACAGCAGCGCAACCCACTGCTGTAGAAATCAGAGGATCCAGCTGCTGTTAGTAGATGGGACCGGTCAGAGGTTAATGGATAGAAAGCAGAGGAAAAGGCGACGGAAGTGTGGCAGAAAGCGAAAGTGGTGTGGGGTAAAAAGGAGCCGAGGAACAACAGACAGCTGAACCGAGGGATAAGAGGTGGAAACGACTCAGGCCAAACAGCTAAAAAACAAAGCAAAGCTGAGGCAGAGATGACAAGCATAAGAATTTAGAACCATAAATCCTGTTTGAACTTGACTTTAAATTACATCACCAGATGCCACTAAGGCAGTGATGATTAAGAATGTTTCCATGTAATATTAATTGCAGACATTAAATTGGCTTTTTATGGAATCACATTGTCTGTAAATGTTGCTTGAGGTTCAGTCCACATACACCACCAAGGTTTTCCTTCAGACAGTCCAGCAATTCCATTTTTCATTCAGTTAAATGATAAAAATGTTGCTGGACACGAAAGTTGATCCTGATTCTACAATTTCGTTTTATGAGCTTTTATTAACATGGCATCATTTGGCACATCAGCTGATTTGCACCCTTTACATATTTTGAAAGCTTGAAGAAGTTTTACATTACGCGTTTTATTTTTCAGCCATCTATAGACAAAGTAAAATACAGTCATTCATTGATTCATTCATTTCTATACAAAGCAAAGTCCCATAGACTCAATTTTCCCTTTCAATGTAAAATCAAATGAGAACTGTGAATCTCACCTACTGATTATGTCAGGACCAAAGAATGAAGAATAATAAAGTCAGCTGCCGTCTCTTTAGCTCCGTTTTAAGATACGTTAGATGGAATGTTATTAACATGTTCATCCAGATCCACATCTTTAAAACGGATAATGATTATTTTTATTTTATATTTCCGAATAAAGGAAACATCTCTGTAACCTGTCAGAGGTGATACAGTATCTACAGTTCGATCCTGGACTCAACCACAGATTTTAAAGTAAAACAAACGGCTTCTTGTCTGTGAGAAATGTTACAAATTAAACAAATCAATTTGTTGTATTTTAAAACGTTCAGTATGTCAAATCAGTCCACGATTTTCTTCTTGTGAAATTCTCGTCTGGGTAGGCTGTTGGAATCTAGAGACCCGCTCTACACAAGCAGTAGTTGCGTTATAATTAATCAGCCTGAGAAAAGTCGTCTTCCCTGGACGCGTACATGTCTTACAGGAAAAACAGCTGGAGGAACGAAGGGAACAATTAGGTAAATGTGACATGTGTAATGAAGTACAATTATGGACCTTTTGGAGTTTTTGATGAAACATTCAGGAAGCTGCTCAAAAAAAAAAAAAAAAAAACAGATTCTCCCACAAACTATTTTAACAAAGTGCAGGACTTTTTCACCTTTGTCAGCGAGGAATGAAACCTGACAGGTTCAGTCTGTAGCCTGCAGCATTTCACAGCTTGAAGACCAGAGAGAAACTTCCTGTAGACACTGAAACAACTCAGTTTAGGACTTAATCTAAAGCAAAAGACCAAACAAGGATTTTGTTTGTAACATTTTCAAACACTTCCTGAACTCTCTG
The DNA here is from genome assembly GCA_033026295.1 of Channa striata. Lineage (NCBI taxonomy): Eukaryota > Metazoa > Chordata > Actinopteri > Anabantiformes > Channidae > Channa > Channa striata. The sequence continues at coordinate 25,930,577 of CM065173.1, read as the reverse complement.
TATATGTTGTTTTGTATTAGTTTTTAATTTAAGAGGCTTAAGACCAAAAAAATAATTTTGATGGAAAAACTAAGTGTGATTAAATTTTACTGCTTATGGTTTGTGTAGTTGTAATGGCATATTTCACTTATCATGCTCATAACAGACTGTTTGCGAACAGTAAACTGTAGTGACCCAGAGTCTCACCATGTTCCTGTGCAGCATTAGCCTGAGGGTGGAGAATGTTCTGCCCAGTAGCAGAGGGGCATAAAACCAACGGGTGAACTGCACCGACAGAGGCACGAAACTCTGTCAGTGAACTTTTCTCTGGGAAGATAATAAAACCCTTGGAGACATCCTGGATCATTCATTACACTTGGGCTGTCTGTAACCAGTAGTTGTCGGTTTTTCCACGAGAAAAATCAGCAGTGTATTTGTTAGAATAAATTATCAAAAATCTGTAATGGAGTCATTACTTTGGATTCAGTGTGAATGATCTGAAATCTCCATTTATTAGTGTAACATTTGTAAGTAATGTTCTATAATAACAGGTTTAGTGTTGGTCTCATTGTTGACAACATGTGGATCCAATCAGTATCTGACAAACTGAAAACTTTGTTGTTCAGCAGCCGCTTAATCCAAGTTCACAAGCGTGAAGCTGATTCACTTTCATTTTCAGACCGGAGAGATGTTCAGAGACACATCCTGTTAACGTTCTGATCTAATGTGAGAATCTCACACACAGGTAAACTCACCTGAAGGGGCTGAGCCACACAGACCAGGTGTGATCCAGGTACATTAGAACAGCGAGGGATGCTGAAGGCGTCACTCAGTCAGTTCATCCTCCGATTAGAGTGAACAGAGCAAAAGGAGCAAGTGAAGACTGGGCAGGGTGAGTGTTAATCCAACTTTATTATTTTACTGTCAAAGTCTGAGTCCGTTTGTCCCTGTGGACTGTAGAGGAGACAACACGCACTCTGCTGCTGTTTATATGAAGAGAGAAAGAAAAGGAGGAAACACAAATATATTTTTATTGAGTGTGTGTGGGTTGGTGGTGGTTGGGACAAATGCTGGACACGGTTTAATGTTGTAGTAATTGAATAAAGTGAAGGTCAACGCAAAGTCCTCACAAGTGATTGAGGCAAATGTGTTTAGCATTTGTTGGCATTTTCTGATGCGACTCAAACAAACCTGTTTGACATGATTCTTATCTTAGGAATAAGGACAGAGGAGAGACTCCAAGTCCTTGTTCTTTGAAGAGTTACCAGTCCAAAGACAATCCTGTAAAATTCAGCAATGGACCTGCACCCTCATGCTCAAAGTAAGAGACAAAAGTCAGTCAGTGAGAAGGACGACAAATGTCTGCACAGTTTGATCGGTTTCTCTTTTTTAATAACAAAGACAATTTCAGCAGTCAGAGGCCAGACTGAGATGGTTTGGACATGTGCAGAGGAGGGATAGTGATTATATTGGTAGAAGGATGTTGGAGATGGAGCTGCCAGGCAAGAGGGCGAGAGGACGACCAAGGAGGAGATATATGGATGTCCTAACAGAGGACATGAGGTTAGCTGGTGTCAGAGAGGAAGATGCTCAGGATAGAGTGAGGTGGAAACGGATGATTCACTGTGGTGACCCCTGATGGGAAAAGCCGAAAGAGAAGTAGTAGATTTAATGTTTTAAACAAACAAAACATTTAAAAAAAAAACTTAAATTTGAGTGTTTTTATTCCATGACCACAACAACATGAATTTATGAAAGACCTTGTAGAATAACACTGGCTAATAAAGCCACATATTTTTTATAAACACCTTAGGAATCATAGTTAGTCTGTTAACTATGACAGTACAAACACGTAGAAAATAACTTGTCTTTAATGCATTTGAGTGCAGCGAGATTTTACAATTTTCTATGTATGTCAACAGAGAGAGAGGAAGAGGACTCACGTCTCTGAAGGAGCGGCTGTCCTGCTGTGGTTTCTGTCAGGACAGCCTGAAGATCCAAGTCTCTACCAGCTGTGGACACTGGTCCCAGTATGACGTGATGCACTGTCTGCAGAACCAGTCTGGTTCATCTGGAGATTCTTCTGTCACCATTGTAGTAAAGAATGCAGAAAAAGACTTGGACTGCAAAAAAAAGGCTGAATGTAGAACATGAAATTTGGGCACAACATTACCAAGCTCTCAGATCCCTTCATGCCGACCCACAAGCTGTTAAACGGAAGCAGATTGTTCATGAATGGCACATCATTTTTTGCTGACAGTGGTTCGTCTAACAGTTGTTACTGTACTCCAACTGTTCACACGGATACTCCTTCCATTCATCAGACCTTTTATAAGGAATATAGAATATGTTGCACACTGTACAGTTGTGAGAGTTTTAAATGTCACCCGAAAGCACAGACGTACAGCAAGAAATGAGTCAAGGAGTCACACTGAGTAATTATCAGCCAGAGCAGGTATAACGATGTGCAACAGGAGGTTCTCTCTACTTACATCAATATTACTGAATTTTTCTGAATCGGGACAGTGTTGCTGGTATTCATTAATAAACCTGAGCCACGCAGACAGATTCTTCTCAGAGGCCATTAATTTTAATTATGTTTATGATATTCTAAAGAAGTGGTACAAGCGGTGGCTCATAGTCAAAGAAGGTTTTTTGGTCTTTTCCCCCTTCTGGTTTTGGTGCTCAACAACAAGATTCATCTTAATAGTTTTACTAGATAATTTCCTGAGTCTTTGTTAAATGAATATATTTCAATACTGTGGAAGGTCACGTGCCAGAATTATATAGTTTGTTACATAAATAAATGCAGAACAAAAAACTGCAAATGTTTAGCTACAATAGTGTGTGTTTAGAAACAACACAAATGGACTAGAATAATAGAAATTATAAGTAAACAGAGGTTTGAATGCCACTCCAGCTTAGGTCAAATATGCTGCAGTCAGTAGATGTTTCTTAATTACTAAGATTAGATAATTCCAGGTAAATCACAAATTTTTCCTCAGACTTCTGCATTTAGTCTCACTTACTTTTAATTGTTCAGCATTAATTTTTCGTCATCTTTTAACGAAACACATCGGCTGTGTGGTACCTTTAACAAAAGGCAGAGATATGATTTAGCAAAAATACACTCAAAACACAAATACATGAAGTACAGGTTAGATTGTCATTGCTCTGTTTCCCTATTAGTCACTCTGGATAAAATCTGTTAAATGACTAAATGTGATATATAATTATCACTTATCAATGATAACCACTTACTGGTAGGTGTTAGGTGCAGCTGCTACGCCTGACAAGTTACCCAGGTGACATTGTCTGCTACAAATATTTTCACTCCTTTACTGGAAAAAGCACAAAGAAAATTACTTGAATACGTTCAGCGACTGGCTTGAAAAGGAATGTGTTGCATTTACGTCCACATCTCCAAACACAGCAGTGCGCAACCATAATGTATCTATAAAACCTCTAACGGGATTTTCTGCCAAACTCAAAGTGACAGAAAAAAATGTGCCTAACCTGATTTAATGTGGCAAGTCGTAAAAATCAGCTTGATGATGGAAATGACTCACGTTAGTGCCTGGTTTCACTGAAACTCTGCCGTAGTTTTTAATGCTTCGCCAACAGACTAGGACACATCATTGTAATTTCATGTAACACGCAGCAAATCTACCTTTCATCACTGCCATGACAACTGTACAATAGCAAACAAATAAAAAAATTATCAATTTAGTTATTTACTTATGTCAGATAATAAAATGGCTCCATCTGAGCTAAGTTGTCACACTCTGCACGTACTTGAGCATGTGTGCCGAGCCGTGTGCGTTTGACCGAGCAGAGTATGAAATGTTTTCAGGCTGCTCGGCTATCGATTGTTGCTCAGGGGGTCGGTCAGCACTTCAAGCTGTCTGGACATTCGTCTCTGCCTCTCAAGGCCATCCCCTCCACACCGTGTGCACACGTACGCATTCGTTTTCTCTCCAACTAAGAATTAATGCTATTCCACCGCCATGTTTCCGGTCGATGCTGATTTGATTTGTGAATTCGTTACAGGTGGGTCCCTGAGCGCTTCAGCGTGTGGATTTTAATCACACATTCCTTCTGGGTTTCAAGTATAAGAATACATGCGTGCGAGTGTGGATTCAATTTTTCACACAAGCTTGATACAGATCGCATCTCGGTTGCATCGCATCTATCTTTAAGCTGCACATGGATATTAATCTCATATGGCATTGTGATGTTTGCATTTAATCAGATGCTCGCCCTCTTCGATCAGCGGTGAAATCTTGCTGGAATATTTACATGTATTATTGATTGCTTATCGCGCTCTGTCCAAGAAAAAAAAATACATATACCATAGCCGACCTTCCTGCTGCATTTTGCTTTCTAGTTTTATTTGATTAAAACTTAGGAGCAAACTGTACAGGAAAGTTATGAAGTAATGACCTCTGCACAGAAAATGTTCCTCCATGTCCTCAGATGATAAGGTAAAATCCAACTCCTTCCTTCTTCCACACACACTGAACTCTGTGTCTTTTTTAATGTAATGTAATTTTAATGTATGGTGTCGGCTGCTGTGCTGCTAAAAGTTTGAAGACATTCTGTTTGCCAATAGAGGTCATAAAAGGTGAAATGATCATGATCTTGAAAACATGAAAACTGGCCACAGCTTCATAGCCATAGTTTTATGCCTCTTACTACTTTTATCAAGTCTGCATCTGAGCTAAATCCTTAAAAACAACAGTTGCAACTCATCCATCTAAATAATAATTACAAGAAGAATCGGCATTATAAGTTTTATTTAGTTCTTGTTTGTTTTTTCATCTCAGCTCGATGTTGCATGAAACTATTGTGACTTTACATGAGCTGAGTTGAGCTTGTAGAACACGGTGGTTGTTCCACTATGCAGTTAACCATCATGGCTAATCCAGGGGGGTCAGTGTCTGTATTTAGTTTTTACCAACCCAGACCCATAACCTCTAATTGATTTATAAATTTGAGCTGATTCTAAAACCTAATTAGCTTTCAAGTACTTTCTTGAAATTAACCACACCTTCTCCATAGATGTATGTTAATAACTGAGCAAATTCAGGAAACTGAATCAACACTGTTGATGTTACATTTCCTATAAAAATGTATTAGTAACTGCAGTTCAGCTGCATAGAAATTACTACTGTAGTCGTACTACTACTGAGTTAGAATAAGACAGAACAGGTTGACCATGGATAAAAAATACATGACCAGCAGGAGGGATGAATGGATGAACAGATGTAGGGATTGAGGCAGATGCATTGATGGAATGGTTGTTTAAAGGCCAGTGGGGAGGAGAAATTTAAAAAAACTAGATGGATAGAAATGGAGCTGAAGGTAAACTGACAAATGAATGGACAGACAAAGACAGAAATGTACTAAAGACTTGGGTCGTATCAGGTTCACATATCTGATATGACCTAATATCCTGTTCAGCCATGAGCCTAATGGATGCATTTCTTGAATTACACAAAATAACACCATCAATGATGAGGCAAACATTGTTCACTCTTAGGAGTAGTTCACGACATTTTAGCTACGTGGCTCTATAGATGTACCAGACATGTATATTATAGACATCAACGCATACCCATCTGTGGATTCCAGACAGCTCATTTGGAAGATACCCACCCAATTTGGTAGCATTGTTTTAGCACCAACACAAGGCAGCTAAAAAAAAGGAAAACAAAATCAGTAAAATTTGGAATGCTGTTTAAAATGTTAACAGGGCAATGATCCACAAATGAAATCCAAAATAATTGTAAATGGTGCAAAAAAAACTATCGAACAACTGATGCTGCCAATGTTGAATTTCCTACCAGCAACATGTCTCAAATGGTGGGATGTAAGCAACAAAGGTCTGAGCCCAAGCTCATTCAAACTGGCCTAAAGTGAACTGTTGAGTTCTTTTTGGATGCCACGTTCTCCAGGCTGAACAGGACAGAGATCGTTTGACTATCTCAAACACAGAAACTTAAGACTATAACAACATTCATTCTTAATGAGAAGACCAACACTAACAGAAAATCACTCTTACTCTTAGAACTGAGGCTGAAGATCAGGAAAGGACAAAAGAAAAAGGAAGAAGCACCAGAACGGCCGATGACAGTAGAAACCCCAAAACTCAACACAAGGACTTAAATACAAACGTGCAGGGGCGATTATGACAAAGATGAAAGGCAAAGGGCAATTCTACTGGCAACCAGCCGGGAAGGGCAGGAGCATAGAGTCAAGGATTCCTAACACATAAAATGGAGAAAACTTGAAAAAACATCTCAAAAGGTGCAAACACATTAAACGGTAAATGTACCAGTTGACCAAAATATTGACACAACATCACAACTTTTACAGAAATCTGCTCGATCTTTTAACCACTTTGATCATATTATTCCAAGTTGCATCTGTGCCATCTCCACATTGCTCAACAATGAATCACTGCAAAAAGGCCAGAGGTAAATTTGTGGCAGCCAGAAGGAACAGAACCTTTAATACAAAATGAAAAAAATGAGGAATACGAGAGAATTGATGAATGCATGAAGACGTGACTTGAAGGAGAACCAGATTACATTAGATAGACAGAGAGATCTTGGCAACACCTCTGCTATTTCTGAAGAAGGGACACCGTAGATGCATGAACGGATGAATAGATCTTGGGGAAGATGGCTGCAGAGGCATGTCCCTGCTCTTCGCTCGCTTGTAAATCTAATCTGTGACAAGCCCTGTCCATCTGGCAGCAGTGACAGCCAGGCTCAGTGAATCATAAGCACAGAGACAAACTTTTTAGAAAAGGAGAGACGGGGAGAAAATCTGCAGCGGATGATTTGAGCTTGTCTTTTGAGACTGAATGAGGAGGATCAAAACGACCAGGAGGTTAGAGAGGAGGCACTAAACAGATTTTCAGGTAGGATAGAGGGGAACACTGGCTTCAAACATAATGTCGACTCATGTCAGAGATGGATAGAGGAGGAAAGAGAGGCAAGCAGGTAAAAAGGGGGCTACAGGGGATTTCAGGGGGTTGTTGGGGTTATTGAGGTGCTGCCAAGAAAGTACCAGAGGAGCTGAAGTGGCAGGTCTTGTAGAAAGGCCCACTGATGCCTACTGCTTATGAATGATGGATACCGAAGTGTATGAACACAATATATGGACGTTCCATACTTTTTATGGTGTAAATGCAACACTTAACCTTTGCCATACATCAACTTCTGCTTCTCACTTTACAGAATATTGAAACTATATTTCATGAGTTGAGCTGACAGTTTAAACCAAACTGAAGCGAAATCGACAAGTAGATGGCAGACGTGCTTAGATGTTCCTTCAAACTTTTACGACATGTAAATGAGCTTCAGTAAACGTGAGTGAACTGCGAATGATTAAAAATCTACAGAACGATGGGTATCAGAGTATCACAGCTGTGCACCGTGTTCTGCATGTAACATGCAAAGATGCATGCGGACTCTTGCAGTAGCCCTCTGTGTTTTTGGTGTTGACCAACCTTTTTTAATTACAATATCAGCAATAATTATCCCTCCCAAATGTGTCAGCACCTTTTGCACGCAGGCTTATAATTTGCCCATTTTCTAATTAGCGTTTAATTACACTATCACATCAACAACAGCGTTTTTATACTGTCAGCTATAAAATAAACAAGCCAATTAACAGCGTCAGACGCCATAAAAAACTGAACTGAGCCGGCTTTCTGTGTCTGATCAGACTCGCTCCAGGGCTCATCTCTGCGACACTCTTGACTCTCATTCAGGAAAGATGAGTTTATATTTTAAAAGGAAATAGCTGACAATGATCTCATGTCTTCTACTGCCGAGGAAAACAGCACTGTAAAGTTAATTAAACCTATTTACAACAGTTCAGATATGCGTCACTGTGGCATTTACTTTTAAACCAAATAAGTCTCATTAGATATCATGATATTTCAATGAAACTACTTTGGACATTTCTTGTTGTTCCTCTGATCATTTTTATCTTTGCATTTTAGTATTCAAATTCTTTGTCATGGATTTTCTCCTTGACTGAGTAATAACGTTCTCATAAACCGAAACAATTAATGAATAACTTTCCCTAACAGGAACCTTGTCTTATCCTACATTAATGTTCAAAGGTCGTTTGTATCAAACAAGTGGATTAATTTCTAATTAGCCTTTGTTCATTAGACTTTAGCGATAATGGGGCGAAGGGTAACAAACTAATTGGAGTAATATGCTAATTGAAGGTAAACTAATTTTCTCTCGCAGCGAGGGGTTTCATGGGCCCCGGAGGTGAATGCACGGCACAGGGCGTTGAGCGACAGCATATACAAAGGACAGGGAGGTGAGTATGAAAAAAGTAAAACGGGCATTTTAAAGTTAAACCAAAGCAAAAAGCCAGCTGACCTCAAAAGATGTGAATGTGGAGCAGTGCCGTTGTCTGTTGTCTCATTTAAAAGTGCAAAAGTAAGTAAACTATAATACAGGAAGTATTGAAAGCCCTTTACATTGAGCTGTATTAGAAATTCAGTTTGGCTCTTGCAGAAATTTTGCAAAACTATTAGAAAACGTTTGAGTCGGCCTTTTTACTGTTTCTTACAGCTCTGAATTTTCATGGGGAAGCCTCTAAGTTTCTCACACCTGGATTCAGACAGTCTTTAGGTAGGACTCCTAATGAGATGGGACTGTCTGTTAATACGGTTTAAAGTCTGGGTTTTAGTTGGGCCACTGTTGGCCAGAGACCTGTCCTAAAGCCACTCCAGTGTTTGTGCTGTTTGCTGTCGGGTCATTGTTGTGCTGAAATGTGAACCAGGAGTCTATTTTCATACAATTTAAAGCAGGTTCTCTTTTTTTCTGTATCTGCAGTCACATTTGTTCTTACTAGTTGGTTGGCTCTGCTACTGACATGGGTCCTCTGCTAAACATACATAACTATAGAGTTATTATTAGAAGGTGATGAGCAGCACTTAGCATTGTCTGCAAGAGTTTGATTTTATATGCATAGATCAGATAATATTTTCTATTCTTCTCCTATCTCCATCTAACCAAAGCAAGGGCCGACAGATGAAGTCGTATTGTTATGATGTTAGTATCTATGAGTAAGATACTGAACTCCAACTTAGTTATCTGCAGACAAACTGCATAGCAAGACACCCCATCAGTGTGTGTGTGTGTGAGTGTGTGTGTAAGTGTGTGTGAGTGTGTGTGTAAGTGTGTGTGAGTGAATGAGAAGCGGCTTTGGATGCCAATAAGGTAGTAAAGTGCTATCCAAGTGCAGACCATTTACCATGAGTGTGAATGTGTTTTAGGGTGCCATGGAAAAAAGACGTGATCCCTCAGCAAATGTTTTGCAGAAAAAAGTGAAGGATGTGAATCTGAATCAACTTCGTCTCTGGAGATGGCTAATGTACAGAAGACACATTTCTTACTATTGATCGTTGCGGTACTTTTATAACATTCAGCATTCAGAAGCTTGAGAAATATTAATTAATCACAATATAAATGTAAGATTATTCAGTGGTATACAGTTGGCTGTTTATTAGGTACACGTATGTGATCGCTGCTAACTGAACTGTATTGTATCATATCTGACTCCCTGCTGCAATCTACATGCCAGCTCTTGATGGATTACAACATCTGACTCACAATAGATTGATGGCTGCCCGTTTATCACTGAACTGCTGCGGCGATCTGTCGGGGATTTAATTTACACTGGAGTGTTGTTGTCCTGCTGCAAGTGGCATGTTGCAGCAGGCCTTCGAGCACGTGGGAACAGTTGGCAGTATGAACATGGCGTAGAATGTGTAAGGGTCACCAGTCCTGAACATAGTGACAGGTGGAGGCAATAGCAAAAAGGAGTGAAGAATGAGACTGATTCAGCCATGAAAAACTGCAAAAAAAAAAAAAAAAAAGAGTATGTTAGGACTCAAAGCAAGAGAGCAAGGTGAACAGCTATGAGTCAGGGTAACTTCAATAAAGATCAGAGCTGAAATAAACTTCGAGTGGTTCAGAACATCAGCAGCTAAAGACTCTTAGAAGAAATACAGTGATCTATTAGAGAATTAGTCACGGGTCAGGATCAGAGTTAAAGGCCACGTTCTGTTAACTGTGAGTAAAGCGCATCTGGCCACAGACCACGTTAATCTACAGTTAGAGCGAGGGGGAGGGAACCAACGCACAGCTGATAATCAATTACATAACATAAGATCAGTATTGATAACTGCATCTTTAGGACACTGATTTAGTGCTTATTTGTACTTTTAATATACCAGGCTACAAATTCCAATGTGAACTAATGTGAATCTAAGGAATGGAAGCAGGGAGAAGGGGAAATGCATCCACTGTGCTTTTGTTATTTCTAGTTAGCACTGAGACAAATTTGTGAGGCATTTTATTTTATCCTCCATTGCTCACAAAGCCATAAAGGAAACATTACGTCCATTACATACCAATTTATGCCTGCTTGCCATATTTTAACAATACCATTAAAAGCAATAGTGTTTCCTATCAGTCCCCCCCTCACATAACTGTGTTTATACTGTTTTGAGTAATTCTGCAATTCATCCCCACTTCATATTTAATAATTAACTTTCATCCTCATTGCTGAACGTCTTCTCACAATTTTTACTCTAATATACTGTAGACAGAGTTTCTGCATTGCGATTCTTGTGGAAAAAACAGACAGTAGCTCTTGATAATGACACATTTAGCAACATTCGTTTGCTAAAAAAGTGGGAAAAAAAAGTGTACTGAAGTGTTTCTGCACCATAACAACGAACACTGAGGCAAACTCTTCACATACTAACAGTCCCATCTGCATGTTATGGAGTCGGTTGCTGTAACAACACAAACCTGCAGAGATGGCTCAATTTTCACTACGGGTGTGACTGTGACTTTTAATGAGTCAAATCCAGATCCAATTAAGTGAGTAAAGCACTAGCCAAGCTGAAAGGGCATGTAGTCCACTCGCAGAAGGTATAAGTTTAATTTATTCCTCCTGTTTCTCATGAACTACGTACAATATGTATTCAAGATCAAATTCAGCCAGGTTCGCTGTAAAATAGGTTGCATCAAACATTTTAGGGTTTTCCACTGATTCAGAATTGAAGATAACTATTGAAGAAATTACAAATCAGAACAACACAGAACCAATATGGTCATGACAATACAATACATGCAAATAAAGCATTAAAAACACTAAAAAGCTGCCAGTGTTGATGACGTCATATCAATCATACTCATTTTTACAATTCGCACTTACCCACGTCTCTCTAAAAGCAACACAACATCGTTAACATCCTCACAAACATGACGCCTAAGACTAAGCATCAGTGAACTCCTAACTTCCAAGGCCAGATGTACAGTAACATTTAATATTTAAGACATGGAACTGTTTTATTTGATGGTATTTAAACATACGTACATTAAACTAAAAAAATATTTTGCGTTAAATGACTCAAAGTTAAGGTGACAAACTGTATTGGAACATCTGACCGACCGGAACATGTGACCGACCGACTCTTATAACATTGGATTTTACTCATTAAGATGGTATTTGTTGTTTAAAAAGGGTAAGTTAACATTAAGATCAGTGAAGAAGAAACAAACAAGCTGCTTTGAATCATAATAATACTGCTACTAGGGATGTGTTGAAAAAGAAACAACATAGAATGGATCAAAATAAAGAACAGCTGATGACTAAAGTACTGGGAGATCTGAGAAAAAAAAATCCCGCAACAATAGTTCATGACATTACCAACAACCTCCACAGAGCAGAGGTGGAGGTATCAAAGTTCAACATTTGAGGAAAACTCCATGAGAAGAAACAAGAATCAGTAAATTCTCCTCTATCAGGCATTTATTAATGACAACGAACGTTGCATTGATCGCTCTCAGTTAAGTCGTACATTTGTGCTGTGGAAGTTTGGTCTGTGGATTTTGGTACAAGCTCCATATGCAAACTGATCTTCAAGGACGTTTCTACATCCATTTCTAATCCGTTGTGAGAGGGGACACGGGGTTGCTGCATATGCATCTGTTCCACAATTGATGAGATTTACAGAACCGCATTAAGGGCGCGCGCATCTTTCCTATGCTGATGAAAAGAACATATCTGCACATACAACGTCTGTTTATGTGCACATTTTCATGCATTTGGGCCCAATCAGATTTTAGGTTACAAATGATGATAAAAATGAGGTTCTTTGTAATCACACAAGGGGCACATTGAGGTTTTTAAGTGCATATACTTGTGTAACTAACCCTCTTCACTGTAAAAAAAACTTTAATTACCATCAAAGCCATGGATAATGATCTGTGAATTATTAAAGAATTAGGTTGCATTACAAGGAGAAGTTGCTGTATTTTAGTGCAGCGAGTTTTATGTGTGGTCAGTTAAAGCTGTGTATTGTTGGTTGAGATGCTGTAATCAGTCAGTATTGCTTGATTTAAAGTGGTATAAGCGTTTACTGAAAGGTGGAACTTGAAGGATGAGGTCAGTCCCTCGATGCTTCTTTCCTTACAAATCAGAAAAGTAGGTCAATGCTGTTTTTAAAGGACTTTTGTGCACATGGATTTGTGAACCTACTTATTAAACACTTTGTAGTGTTTTGATCAATGAGATGTGAATTAATGACATGAACTCGTCTGTGACTCCTCCTTTCAAATGCTCTGTATCATGGTCATAGGTTTAGAATGAACAATATTGACAAAGTATATAATAAATGTGTATTGCAGTATCTTAGCATGTGCTCTGTCTCTCTTCCTGACGGTATAGGTGACACATGCTGTGATGAAACTTATCATCACCATCATTTGGTAATTAGCTCTAACAGTTATGATTCAGTGAAGCTGGCAATTCAAATTAAAAGCAGTGCATTAGCAGTCAGCGCTAACATAATTAGCTACACTTTGAAGGCGGCTCTGATCGCCGAGCAGGAACCCCTGGGCAACCCTGCCAACACGCGGAGGTTAGTAACACTGAACTGATTAAAAGTCGGTCACGTATGGACGACTTTCATCAACCAACAGACCGAGTGTCAAAGTGCCCTGTGGTTTGGCAGGTGATTCACAATAGGAGATTAAGTATTGTGTGTTGGAAATCTCACTTTGTTATAGCTGCACTGATCGTGGGAAAGACGTGGCACTTCGGGACAAACAGAGAAGATGTTTGCATACACCTACACATATTTTCTTTAGTGGAAAAACAGTTAAAACTACTGTAGATTATACTTTCAGTATAATGTTAGCGGAAAAATGGTCGCTGCAGACAGGCAGGTACAATGTTTAAACGTCCTGTCAAAGTGTCAGTTTCAGCTTATACTCAGCTGAGCGCTGTTTGTCCTGAGGCCTGTTTCTACCAAGAACCTGAAGTAAAAAAAATAAATAAATAAAAGGTAAACTGATTAATATTGAGAGTATATTTAGTGTTAGAGCAGCAACTTTTTTTTTCTATCATATTTCTTTACCAACTAGGTAAACTAGTAGATACTGTACAGTAACACTATTTCAAAGAGCAAAAACTTGTCCCCTAAAAATTACATTTTAGCAACTGCACTGAACAATTTTGATGTTTGGAATATGTTCAGATCTGTTTTTGAATGAATGAAGTGCAACATTTATTTATACAAACCAAAAAGTTTTTTTTATTTCTCTGCTATCAAATAGCAGCTAAAGAGCCAAACATTTTATTTGAGAGGTGGTCAAGACTAAACTAAACCCTATAGTATAGACAATATTAGGGCGGGCATATGGCTGAACGATTTAAATTCAGATGTGTACATCTAGATTACAAGATTTAGATTTAAATCGAGATGTGAATTCAAACTTTTGCAACCTTTTTTATTATGCCTCGATATTAAGAGAATGGAGGTTCATTTATTACATATATGTAGGATTTCACTGCCTTCTGATACTAATCTCGTGTTAGATCTCTTTTCTAAAAAGGGTTTTTCAGTTGTGATTTTGTTACTGACTGTGTTCCTGCCTGCCAAAGCAGGCAACCGTTCAACTCATAATCTATTATTGCTAAGCAATAATTTGAATCAATCAAGAACTACAAATATGCAAGAAAGAAATCTTGCTGGATATCCTTAGAAGAGTTTTCTAGACCCACTCAGACTCTTTTTTTAAATGTTGCATGAAAAGCAGCTTTATCCAAAACAACTTGAAAAGTATGTTTAACCAGAATTTCTGCTTCTTTGTGTGCGATGGTAGGTCCATTCAGCTTGTCCACGTTCGGGGTTGATGTGTAGTTATCCTGTTATTACTCGTCTCTGTCAGTCGGCATCACATTGATTGTGGTACTTAAAACTTGCTAATGCCTTTAGTTTCCTTGGGCAAGTCAGGAGTTTGGAGTCAGGGGCTCAAACCTATGCTATGTCATCAGGTGTGAGGCCTTTTAAGAAGAAAGTCTGGATCTTTGCTATCGAAAAAAAGGATCTGTTTGACACACGTCTTCTAAAGGTCTTCAAAAATCTCGTTGACAATGCTGATTTGAAGAAGACTTGTTGATGGTCACCAGGCTGAAGGGGGTCACAAAAGAATTTGGACTCCCCCACTAGGCAGATGGGGAACGTCATCTGGACTGTGTGCAAACTGTAGTAAAACTCAGGTTTTTATCGAGCAAGTGTACGAGTATTTCCAAGTCTAATTTACGTAGTAAGTGCGCTAATGTCAATCTTATAAGTATATTATTTTAATACTTTTTGGGACTAAATTTTTTTTTTTTTTTTTTTTCTAGATTCTAGCAGGATTTGACTAAAGTAGTGACAAATATTAATTTGATGTGCTTGAATAATTTCTAATAATTTCTTCTTAGGTTTCTTTTACCGCATAACTAAAGGAAAACATAAGGAAAAGGCAGATATGTAATTTTTGGGAGAAAAAAGTAAGTTCAGGTCTTGTTTCACAAGTGTATGTTAAGAATAAGATGGCAATAAAATCGATCTAATAAACATGTTTTTTATAAGCGTACTAACTGACGACCCTCCGTAAGTAACCACATGCCAAACCCATATGTATCTATTTTGCAAATATTATTTAGGTCCTACTCTGACCAGTTGTCTTGGCATGTATGAATTTATGTGTCATCACACAGCCCTCAGGTATTCTTAATGTCATGAACATCCACTTGCTGTTAGTAATTGCTTTGGAAAATGTTTTTAGAAAGGCTCAGAAAATACTGATTTGCAAAACAAGCCCCTGGTCAGTGATGGCTCAGGTTCAATTCCAAGCCTGCAATGAGGCTTTTAGTTGTTATTTTTTTAATTTAACCACGATCAAAGCCACAGTGGAAAGTTTTTGACCTAATTATTCATGAATATCCACTTTCTCTGATTATTTGGATTCAGGTCGCAGTGGTAGCAGGTTCAAAAAGGAAGTTCAACTGTCCCGCTCCTGAGCGATGTTTCTATTTCCTCTGGTGGGGTTTCATTATGCTCCCAGGTCAGATAATGTATATACATTATGTCTATGAGCTGAATATACCCAAACAGGGCATGTCCAACGGGAACAAAGCTTAAGCCGGTCAGAAACTCCTGTACATAAAACCTGCTCACCTCACACACACTGACACTATACTTCTGATTGACTCAAGTGGCAAAGTTGGGGTGTTGACATTGAGGACCCGGAGAGAGAGAGAACACACAGTTCCAGCTTACTGTGGTGGGGACGTCGAGAAAGACAGACAGAGACACGTAGGCTGATTAACTGTCAATAGGGTATCCTCCAGTCAGCTGGTGTCTGTGTGACACCCGTCAAGAGTTCACATCACCAAATGACAGGAAGGTCTCAAGTTTGTGGTGAAGAAGTAGAGAACCAAAAGTAGAATCAGAACGTGAGTATTTGGGGTTTATTTCCTTAATTTATCATACATGATTTCGTGATTATTAGTAGAAGGATCTGCAGCACTCTGCACTGGCAACTAGTAAACGGCAGGATTTACGCCTTCAAACAAAAAAAAAGAAAAAAGATAATCTTGTACTAAATGTAATTTGTGTGTAATTTTCCTTTGTTTCTCTCAGGGACATCTCACTGAGACACGTGCACCTGCTAATTAAGCTAATTGGTATTTCTCTAACACGTCACATCTCTGCAACAGAATGGAAGGGCAAGTACCATCAGCCCATTGTTTCCACTGCTGCAGCTGACTGGAAACCAACATGCTTGTCTGAGGCCTAGTTAATTTCTAGATTACAAGTCTTATTATGCAGCTTTTAGTTGTTTTAAAAAGGATTATTACAAATTAAGTACAGAGAACATTGCATTTAAAGTATTTAGGAACCTTAGTCACCAGAACAATATAATCCCTAAGACACAGTTTACAACACAAGTTATTTGCTCCTCTTGTCACTGGAGTTAAAGAAATCCATCATGTGACAGTTCAGACAGGTCTTGTTCAGCTCGTGACAAAATAGCCAAGACATTTCTCCCTGTTCACCCTTTAACAACTGACTTTCATTTCCAGCTTAATTTCTCACACAGCAAGAGCTTGACTTGAAGCATTGTTCTGAGGAAATAAATCAGGGCCTGACACTAGTCCCAGGCTGTTACAGGTGTCTGCACAGATCAGGTCAGAGCTTCAACCTGGAAGTCCTCATAAAGTGAACTCAAATGTCACGTTAGTCGATAAGGAAATGATGGTGAAAGGTAAACAGGTGAAGCATATACATTTTTTTAACTAATATCCAGGCTCATTTATCCAGATATGCATAGAGCTTCTAAATCAATGTATAGACAAGGAAATTCATATTCATTTGGGTTGATGACATTAACATGCACCTCAAACACGCCAAGTACAGTATGTTTAAACACAGCACCCTGAAACTCCTGTTGGCCTTTTGTAGTAGCATCTCGGACGAGGGCACGCTACTACATCCTGTAGGATCCTCAGTAGTGGCGGGCGTATCGATCGAAAGTTGATATTGATTAAAACTGAAGTACCAATCTCACTACACTGATATCAGTTTCTCATGTACAAATGTCAAACTGAACATAGTACTACAGGACTGCATATTATGGCAGAAACTAAAACCGGATATTTTGCTACAAGATCAGATATTTTGGTAGATAAAAATGTTTTATCTGTCTGGCAACATAACATATTTGCAACCCAACATTTACGACTCATGTCAACATAGTCTCATTATGTTCACAGGGAACCTAATGTGGCTAAAACCACATTTCTCAGAAAACATATTGGCGTTTGCAGCTTAGTCGTATAGATCTGTAGGAGACAGGGTTGTATGGTGATCCTGCATTATTAAAGTCTGTTAAATATGATCAGTCAACTGGTTTGCACAGATCCTCATGAGCTGCTCGCTGTGCAAACATTTCTGCACATGCACTAATATCAAACTGTGCTTCACTGGTAGAGTAGCTGAGAAACCAAGTAACTGAAAAACCATTCATCCAGTCTGCTTTGACATTTTCAGTGTTTTATCGAACATACGATGGTGATAATCTTAATTACATGCTCCATTAGAGATGATTGTACTCAGATATACCCTTTTATGATGAGCTTATTTCAATCTGACAAGCTGATAAGCCGTTTTCCTGAATCTTTACAAAATGTTGGTGTCCACAACTCACATTTTGCATAAGAACATCACAAAAAATATTTCTGTACGTATTCATACATGTAGTGTGTCTGCATGCATTTTTTCTATTGTATTCTCCTACTGCTTTGAGTCCCAGTGGGGGCTGGACGGAGCAGAGGGATGAACATCTGTGCATCTCAAAGTATATGTATTCTATACTTCACTGCTGCTGGACGGAACACAAACACTGCATGCTGTAGATCCCAGGCAGGGAACCATAAAGTACTGAAGCAAACTGTTTCAGTACTAACCTACCTACTTACAAAACTGCCCTTTAACACAAATTGCATCTAATACTTATGAGAACTATAAAATTTGACATCAATGTACTTATCAAACACTGACCAGGTATGTATTATATAACAATAAGCAAATTGGCCCCAATATCCCCAGTGTTGCACATTTGTGGTACAGTTACAAGTACAGTATATCCCAGACGCAGCAGCTCTCTGTCTGTACACTGCGGCATGGATATAAGAGATTCAGAACATTAACCATATACGAACTATGGCAATATCAGATGTGAAAAATGATGATGGAGCTGTTCAACACACACACAGATTCTCTGTCTCACACACACACACACACCCACACAGAGGCTAATGCTGATCCAGGATGCAGCTACCAAGTCAAAGTAATTGGAGAGTCATGCAAGGTAACCTGAATGAAAACAGTGTGAGCCAGCAGAGCCCAAAGGTAAGAAAGAAAGGGATTCATTCATTGTTGAGGCTTAAGAGTGATGAACAACTACAGCCGAGGAAGGAGGTCAGAACTCATGGAGTAACGGACAGAAGACCAGCTGTGCTGTAAAAGAACAAGGCTGCAGTGGAAACATCCAGTCACATTCAACTCCAAGCAAACAAGGAGTTCAAAGACAATTAGTATGTTTAGGAAATAGAGCTTCATAATGAGGTTTATAGAAATATCAAGAGCCATTGAAAACTGACTTAAGGGCCACTTCTTTCAAAAGTGCAGTGTATAATTTACAGATGAGTAAATTCAAAGTAATGTAGACGTTTGTTTAATAGCCAGCTCTTCCTGTATATATGTCAGAGTGTCCTTAGAGAAGTCACTGACCACCGAGTTTCTTCCAACACCTCAGGTCAACACCTTGCATGAAGGCTCTGTCACTATTGGTGTGAGAGAGTGCTTATGGCTACATAAGTGATCACCCACCCACCCACACACACACACACCCACCCACCCACCCACACTGTAGCTATATTTCAACCACCAAGTAGTGCAGAGGCAGTGGCAGTAAAGGGCAAATGCACACAATTGATCTTTTCTCTGCAAACACAGAGGCACAAATTCTTTACTTCCCAAGGTAGCCCTGTAGGACACACACACACACACACACACACACACACACCACGGTGTGTGTGTGTGTGTGTGTGTGTGTGTGTGTGTGTGTGTGTGTGTGTGTGTGTGTGTGTGTGTAACGGTCAGGACAGAAGTAGTTATTTCTCTGCAAGCAAGATGGAGACAGGTTCATTTACTAATCCCACACCACCTTCACCACCTCAGGGCCTGCCCCACAAGACTGTCACACACACACACACACACACGTCTGTATTTCATTCAATCCCTTTATCTCATTCTGTTCTTTTCCCCCTCTAAGCTTTTTTTGTGTGTTCCATCACATTCCCCTTCCTTTTTCTGCCCAACTCTTGTCTCTGAACTTTTTTATAATCCTTCTGCTTATAGCAAACTGAAGGACAAGGACAAAGTGAACCCTGTAAAAAGGGAAACAAAGCTCAGCAGTTAACGTAATGCAAACAAATGTGTTCATTGTCCACAATGTCTTCACTTTTAACCAGCACAGAAGACAAAGAGCAGGCTGGCCGGGGTGGACTTGGCTCCAGGACAGCAGCCCTGGTCTATCGTGTCAGTCTATAAAAACAATTCATTAAGTTCAGAGAAAGATTTTTATTCATTTTAAAAGATAAAAAAACTGCATGTCATCTTTTTTTTTAGTACTTAACCCCGACCGACGATTAAAAAAATAAATAAATAAACTATCTCCTGTTTCTCCAGCACCTTGTATGGCAGCTACACTGTCATCTGTATATCCTAAGTTTCCTCATCTCGATAAGTAAAAAAAAAAAATTTAAAAAAAGAAAAAAATGTAATGCAGTATTTAGCTGGAAGCACCTCTGTGCCTGAGTACAGATTTATAGATCCATCAGTTTGCCTGTAAACTCTTAGAGGGATCCTTATTAAGTTCCAAATTAGTACTAAATATAATGCAAGATCATCTTTTCTAAACATGCGTTGCACATATCTGAACAGCAAAAGAAGACATGAGTTTTATTTGCAACTAAATTTGGCATTCTGACATTTTTGATAATACATTGTGTTCATTTAGCTCGCTACAGAAGGCACATGTGATGTTTATGGCATCACCAGTTGCATTCCCTATTGCCCTTGTTTGTCTTAAGACAAATATTGCGCCAAGATAAACATCCGGGCTATATTTACTCTTTTGCAGCTCTGAAAACATTACTCAATGGAGGAAACCTATTCAAGAGCGACGTCAACATTTCTGCTAGAGGCGGGTTCATCATGACCAATTGGAGATGACTCAGCTCTACTCCACTGGTACATATTTTGGTATCAACTCTGTCAAAGTTCCAAGTGAGCTGAGGTGATACTACAATGTGATGAAAACAGTCCGGACTACTTATTAGTAACAAAGGTGTCAACATAGTCTCAACAACATTTTGGCGATTTTTGGGACTGTTGCCATGATCACCGGTACATCACTGGGTTACTATATCAGCAACAACAAAAAAAACACCAGGTAGCCAAAAAGAAAAGCTGAGCTGGTACCATGCAGTTAAAACTCACATCAGCGTTTTGCTAGTGTTTACTTTGGCTGTTCTGCTCTTTTTCTTTAAGAGTTTCAGCAAAGTAACATATAAAAGAAATTTAATTGTGTTTTTTACTGTATGTCAATTTCTCGTACTCACTTTGCTTTAATTTTCTCTCCCTTTGTTTGTCCTAGACATCAATGTGGCAGAATATTAGCAGCACAGCAAGCAACACTATGCTGTATTTTGAAAAATAACAAACATAACAAAACCTTTGGTAAATACCATTTACCTAATGAAGCCGAAATCATCGTTCTGTTCTGATGGTCAGTAGGCTCAGCCTCGCACAAAATGTTTAAAGCCAATATCTCTGTAGTGCTGTTCATTGAGTCTGTGTCATGAAAGGCTTGGATGACACTTCACATCCAGATACATTATGGAGGATAATGTTTCACACTGTAACTTTAAGGTCAACTCTAGCTGAAATGTGCCCAATAGATTTATAGGTTTTCAGATATCAACCCTGTCTCCTAAACCTACTGGCATCGCAACAAAATGAGTCTAAATTGACATTTAGTCATTTGGGAGCATCTGTATTAATACAATCACCAACCTTTAAAAACCAACATCAGCTGAAAGCCACTGTGCCTTCCGATGCCCTTGTTCCCTCCCATTCCTCTCATCACTATCTCCTGTTTGTCTTGTCCTCTCTCTGTCAGCTGATGTTTATCTTATTATTGCTTCGGGCCTCTGGGCCTGTGTGATCAACAGGTTATTCCTACACGGCTGGACTATCAGCTCAGTGCTTTGCTGCAAAAAAAAAAAAAAAAAAAAAAAAGCAACCTCATAAAGCATCGGCCTCGTTTCTTAAAAGGCTAGCGTCTGTTTGTGTGTGTTCCTCCGCTTTACTTCCTTACTTGTCTGACATAGACAACTGTGTAAACATTTACTCCTCAGTTTCCATGGTAAAAGAGCACATTTGTCATAGTCATTTAAAAGTGGTATCTGCAGTAAACAAATGTAGTGCAGCCATCGTGTATTAATCCTGCTTATTTAGTTAAATGTTATTACCATGGTTATGGATTATCTATCTGTCTCGGTTTCAGGATTTGTTGCAGTACCTTCCATTCCTAACTGGGTTGGTGCACTTAAAAAAAGAAAAAAAAAACTCGGGTGCATTTACCCATTTTGAGATCGTTTCAAAATGACGGTTGTAATCTTCTTCCAGGTGGACTCTGGTGGGATTTCAGCGTTGATGGGAATCCCATCTAACACTGTCACAAGGAGGAGGGACCTGAAGGAGGATCAGCTGATCAATGATGACTCATTCAGGCAGACTGTCCTTGGCCTTAGTGACCTAAAAATCATTCGCACTACAGTACAACTTCTTTATGCAAATAATGTTATCAAGATATTATAAACACTGTTTTACAAAACCCAGCACAATTGCACTGGTTTAGGACTGGGATGTCCTAAGAGGTGGGAGAAGTACACAAGCTCAATTTGGCAAGCCAAAGTACTCCACTCCTCCATTTCATTACAGGATAGAAGTTTAAGTACTATCTATGTTGAACAGTACGTAATATTTAAACACAATTTGTTTTAGCTTGATGTGACATTAGCACAACTGTGCCACTTTTCTTCAATAGCTCTAATTCAGCAGTTCTCTTTTGGAGAAACAGTAGTGTTACAGTAGAGGATGGCCCATCACTCCGCCACAATCACACACAAACAGATTTTGGGGTGAGCCTCAGTTGACTGTTCATCTTCCACACTAACACAAACCGGCTCATTCAAGCACAAAGCGTCTGCTGTCAGATGCCCTGTTCCTTCAGAGAGGTCTTCTTCACAGAGTCATGCTCCGTGAGCTCTGTGTCTGCTACACAGCTCGTACAACTCACGTTGAGCTTTCCCTCACCTGGATTTTTGCTGACGGAGCATGTGTTGGCACATCCTTGATCTGTACTGCAAAAGTGAGACTTTTTTTTCCAGTCCACCAGGTTGTTTCTTCTTAGATACAACATGTCCTGCCTGACCGGAGGTTGAGCTGCCTCAGAGAGATTTACCATTATGTCCTCTCTATTATGGAGGTGTCATGACACTTCCTGTTTGGTAAGAAGCAAGAGTCAATTCACAGCATGGTCTGTCCATGACTTCAATGTAAGCAGATGTGATTTCTGTGATGCCCTCACACCAAAAAAAAAAAAAAAAAAAAGAGAGAGAATGGAATAACTGATAGTAGCAGAAAGAGTGAACCGCAAAGTGTCCAGACAAATGATTCTGATGACTGGGCCCAGCTCACATTTGCTCAAATATTTAAATGTCCAATAATTATTTTAAAAAAAAGGAGAGATTTATCACTGACCATTATTAGGCTGCATTTGCAGCCTTGTTACAGGTAGTGTCCATTCAGAGTCCATTCAATGCATTGAGACATACACTGTTTAATCGTCCTGCTCTGTAAATGCAAAGCCCAACTCTGCCGATTTGAAATCCACTCCTCACACACACTCCTTATTGCTCCACACTCTTATTCAAATAACCTTTGCAGCTGCAATTTGTAGGACTGTTACTGCTAGAGATGCATGCAGTTCTACTCTGTGTGCCTTCAATTGCCCCCCAGGGTCCATCTTTATATTATGGCAAAGTAATGACAAAGCAACTCCCTTTAAGCTGCACTATGGTTGGTAACGTATTAATGTATATCCTATGTCAACGCTCACATCTAAAATGTTTCCAGCTCTAAACTGAAATGCAAATACACATTTGTAGGAAACCGCTATGACTGGTCAATCTTTTCTATTAACATAACGGGGATATGGCAAACAAGTAAAGACTAAATATTAATACGATATTACCAGAGGATGTGTTTTGATCCTGTAAAAACAGCCGATCTTGCAGTTCAATAGCTCTTGTAACTTGCGTTATTCAAAATTGCTTAAGAAATTGTTGTTTTTATGGACTCACAGCAGCTTATTAGGTTTCAGATTGAAGATTGTCTGACTATTAGCCCAAACACATGCTTGACAAATGCCCGCTTATGTAGGGCTTTTATCCAAAGCGCTTTACAATTCAACTTCTCATTCACACAGACATCGATGGCAATGGCTGCCGTGTAAGGTGCTCACCTTACCCACTAGGAGCAACTTCCCCAAGAGATCAGGGATCGAACGAGTGACCCTGCGGTCTGTTGACCACTGCCTTCCCAACTAAGCTCCCACGTGCTTAGTTACTCTAAAACAAAATCTCGACCAGTGTTTTTCATGTCAACACCTAACCAGGCACGGGTCTCCGCAGTCACACTCACGTCGCGCACCTTGTAGACCCACCATTTCCCACAGGTCGTCCCTGTGCTGATCACATTCTGATGGGTTTTACACCTTTATCTTCATTGGATTATGTTGTAAACCCCATCAACTAGTCAGTGCCTGATTTTTTTCAAGTCAATCTCTCTAATTATGAATTAAAATCTCTGCAAAAGAAGTCACAGCCTCCACTGATGGTGCATTTCTTAAATGTTAATTCCAGTTCATCAAAGTTTGAGTCTTAATTTTGTAAGTTTGGCCGTTATTGCATATGTTTTACATACTAGAATTTAGTATTTACCACTGTAAGAGGCACAGATTGATGCATCCCCTCATTTTGAAATGGCCAAAAGAGTAAAACAAGTAGACAGCAGTTCGTTTCCCACTTTGAACCAACAGTACATGTTTATAGTTAAATATTTTACCCACATATTAGTTTTTCTAATCCAGATGTTTTTGTTCCTGAACATAAAACTCCTTTAACTCTGTTTAAGAGTTGGAAGGATGTCCACTGAACCATAATAGGGGCTGATGAGGACTGTGACCAGACCACTGAATGTGAGATGACTTCCCGATCGGACATTATCAAACTATATGGACTGTCCATTACCGTATTACCTCCTCCTCTTCAGAGCAACGTTTTCAGAGCTGAGAGAGGATCTGCCTGATAAGAGGAGCATTAAAAATAATGGCTTTCCACATTCACGTTGAAATAATGAGCATACATGCAGACTTTGCATGGTGTCGTTTCATTATTTGTTTAAAATGCCTGGTGCTCAACACATCCTCTTTACTCCACTGCACTAATTCTGCGTACCTTCACAAAAGAAGGTCCCTCCTGCCAATTAAAAGCACATTAGCCTAATCACCCAGTAAAAACTAGTCATCCATTATGGCTCACTTTGTGAATTTTATCGGCACATTTCACCAGAGTAATGGCTCCGCTCCACTGCGAGAGCCCCGAAAGTCATTAGCGAGTCTGCGTGAATTTTAATGGAGATGGCTGAAAATGTGTTGACAAATCAAATCACACACATTGATAACTGGGCATTACGAGATACTAATCTGGAGGTTCTTCGTAAATTGGGGTACGCTTTTTAGGATGAAGGCAACGCTCTGTTATCAATTTTACAGGAACGGTCTCCATACATCAAAAGAAGAGATACTCATCTGTGAGTTGTGTTCTTCCTCTTTTTATCAGTCGGTTTTGTTCACACGTTTTGTCTTAGTATGCAGTGTACTTCTGTGTGCATGTGAGTCATCACAGCCTAATCCTCAGGACTTTGCTGTGCACACACAGTTCCACATTTATTATTTGTAATAAAAATAGAACTATGCCAGAAGTGTAATGTAATTCTGGATTTTTGGCCTATTTGCTTGCTCCTGTATTCACTTTCAAATCCAAACATCTAATGATCTGATGCCTACTATAGCAGAGCTCTGTACTGTGTTAGAATAGAAAACACAGCCAGTGTTCAAAATTTTACTTTTCTCATGCAGTAATTCTATAACTTGGTCATGGCCAGAAATGGCCTGGCTCAGGACTTTCCTTCAAGGTTGCTTTGCAAGTTTCTAACTATCATTACCCTTCTACCGGTGTCCCACAGGGCTCAGTTCTCAGCTCCCTTCACAACCAATCAACACCACATCCCTGGGATCTATCATCTTCTCACATGGATTTTTCAGTTTTTGCTATGTGGATGACAGACCACTCGTCCTATCCCGTGCATCAAATGACTTCACTATCTTATTCATTTCTGTCTTTCGGATGTCACTGCTGTATTTACTGTCATTACAAATGACACTTTGACATGTAAATCTAAACCCGTATTGCCAACGGGCGTGAATGCCATTGTGGTTGTCTGTCTCCCTGTGTCAGCCCTGTAATAGGCAGGTGATCAGTCTAGGGTTCACTTCACAGCTCACGACAGCTGGTATTGACGCCAGCCTACCTCATCCTCAACAGCAGTATATGGTCGACATATATATACATACATATACATACATATACATACATATACATACATATACATGTATACATACATATAAAATTTTCATGGGGTTTCTAAAATTTAAAAAAATAAAGAAATAAATAAAGAAATAAATAAATATATATATATGTATATATACATATACATTATATATATATTTATTTATTTATTTATTTATTTAAATTTTAGAAACCCCATGAAAATTTTACAGTCAATGAATTATTTTGTATTCTAGAAACAAAGAATCAGGCTCGAGAAGAATAAGAGACTGATGTCCTTCCTCTAATGCATCTTCAGTGTTTCAGGAGAGGTCCTACTGATTAATTATAGTTTGGAATCATGAGAAACTTAAGATTATTACTATTCTCCTGTACGTTCAGGTATAAATGTTTAGAGTCAAAGTCAGCTGAAAAAAAAATAGGAATTAAAGAATAAATGAATGTATAACGAAAAGAATGAATGGACGAATAAACACATGATGGAAGAAGTGATGGCTGTAGGACACTGTAGAACTTTCTGTACAATGAAATACTGCTTCTCATCTGCAGCTGACAGGTGCCACTCATGCACAAATCGCTTCCTGACTATCCACAGCAGCACTCCGACAGACTTGAGTCATTACAGTCTCAGCCTATAGATCCAATCTGAGAAAACTGCTATCACAGAAGGTTCTCCCTGATTGTTGGACTTCATCATCAGATTGCAGTCTTTACCTTTATTATTCCTCTTTTGCCATCTTCTCCGCTGCTTTTATTTTGTACTTCAGTGGTTAAATTACTACGACATTTATCGACTCAACTCTACTTTAGTTCTGTTTTTCTGTCTTTCCTTGTTTTTTCTTTAGCTCCGCTTTAGTTCACTTTAAAGTGCTTTTTAACCAACTTTAAAGCATTGCTGTCTAAATATTATACATCTAATATTAACAGTGTTCTTTTCCATTCAGTTACTGACATTATCCCCTGTATGTCTAAGAGGAGGCTAAATCAGACATAATGCATTCAGTACACCACCAGCAACTGGGAAACCAGATGAAAACTTTCAGGCTCTCCAAGAATAACACAGAACATTGATAAGACACAATGTTCGATAAATGTAGAAACACCCAGAAATAGTGGCCACACATCACTGCCTGGGCAAATGTTTATTAGCCTTTGGAAAATAGAGGGCTTTGATCTAAGGAGAGAAATAAAATGTGTCTGAATGTAGCATGAAAGGGGCAGCAGCCTCTGATTGTTCCCCACTGAGTCATACATCACATGATAAAGATAAATAGGTGATTATGGTGCTGTATAATAACTCAGCAGATCCTAATTACCATGTTGATAGCATGGTATTTGATCATTGCACATATTTCATTATTCACTCAGCTGGTCAGTGTGAACAATTGAACAAATAGTGGATTTTGATTGCAATAATAATACACCACTCCAGCAAATGTTTAAACATTTGCATGGATGGCTCCTCATACGTCTAATCCAAGCCAGTTTCAACAGACTAAAACACTCAGAGAAACTTGGGATTATATCATTGTGTCATAATGGCTGAAGTACCAAATCCTGCTAAATAATAATAGCAGATAGACTGCAAAGAGCACAACACCCAACAACAGGAAATGCAACTGACATTTACCAAACTGTCCAATATATTGGGATAAAATGTCATGATTGTTGTGACCGCAAAAGGTTTGTTGAGAGGATTCAAAGATACAGACTTGTTTGTTTCACAAAGTAAATTGATGAGGCATCAGGATGGGAATAAATGCCCTCCCCTACTCAACATCCAAGTGTGTAGTTACAAAGTGCCTATAAAAAGGACACACTTCGTATCTCATAAGTCACGTTTACCTTCTTCAGAATTTATCCAGCACCACAGTCTTTTGTTAAATGTAATCAGATGCTTTGAAAGTCTAACAACCATCTGTAAAACCAATGAAATGCTGTCAGTGTCGTGCAGTGCCGAGAAATCAGGTTTTTCTGCTACTGCAAGTGGGAGGCTGGGTGATACCATGTTGAGGGAGGATGGGTAGTATGGAGTTGAGGGAGATACATATCTATAGGTAGATGTAGGCATAGCAATAGTCACTTTGTGGTCGTTTCAGTGAATGAAATATCTAGTCTTCATATTGTTCAATATACGAGGTAACCTATGTATTTTGATGCGATTGAGCTCACCCAATGCTTACTGTCACAGATGTTAGGTTCCAATTAGGTGAGAGCATAAAAAGCAAGGTAGCTGAGTGGAGGAAAGGACGTCTTTTTAAGCTCGCTGCGAGGCTGTAGTTTAAAAAAAAAAAAAAGTATTTAAGTTCAGTCGATTTCCCAGGATTTTGGTTTTGCCTCTGTTCAGCATTTTGTTAATACCACCTTTTTTTGCACACTCTGACCTGCTGAGGTGCTTCTTCAAAATCCCTTTTTATAAGGTTTCTATTGCCAAATTTACATCCTCTCCCATGTATATGGGGGAACAGTCTGACAGTATCCATCTATTACATAATCTGACATATTCCATACACTGAGAATAGTAGTGATGAGATCTGTGTCTACTTGAGACAATTTTTGCCCTTGCCAGACTATCCCGCTGTATTTCACCCCAGTGCACAATGTTACCAAGGGTTGTTGCATATGCTGTACTTCGGGAAACAAGTACTTTCTGAAGCACATCTACTGTATCTGGTCAACTATGCTCAAGACAGATGAAATCACATTCTGATACACCAAAAATTAATTGGATCTATATGCCATAACCATGAAATGCCTCGGTGATTAAATAAAAACTGTCCTTTACTGTCTTTCCCTCACTGTACGGTACTCTCAGCTCGGTGTAATGTCCTGTCAAAGCACCAGCTGATTTCATTGCTGTCATTGGCTTCCAGTCAACTCCCTCACCCCCACCCCCTTCATCCTTTGCCTTTCTCTCTGCATTGCAGTAGCAGCAGTAGCAGTGTGTCAGGCTGGTCGTTATAATGAATCCATTTAGCGCTGGATTGATTAGGTCTGTCTTCTGCTCTGTTCTAAGCATCTGTCAAACTCATTTTGTCAATTAATATTCCCCATATTAGGGGCCTCACTCTGTGTCTGAGTGTGTATCAGAAGATGTGTGAGTTTACTCCCTTCAGCCGCTTTATGAGTGTTGGGAGTTGTACAGTTTGATTTCTTCACCTGACTTTCAACCTTTTCTATATTATAAAGTCAGGCTTTGTTGGTTTTTATTTTCCCTGAATTGAAAATTAATGACTTCTGGCTGGATAATTACTGCAACCGTGTTCCTCAATGCTAAATCAAAGAAAGCTAAAGGTCCTCAGGCGATTTAAAAGATATTTCATGTTTAATAGGATTTACAGTACATCTGAAGGCTCAGTTCCTAAATGAAGGCTAGTGTAATTAAATTTATGACCCTGTTCGTGTAATATTACACATTATTATTAGCACTAAGTAGTCTAATTAGTAGAACCGTTTAATTTTATTGCAGCAAAACCTAAAGCCTCTAGCAGGGTTACTTTTAAAGGATAAAAAGAAAAGCTTTGACAGCCCATTGATGCTCGTCTAGCCTAGTTCAGGGTTTAAGGATTTTTAAAAGGATACAGGCACCAAAAGGGTAAGTTATTAAGTTTAGCAAATTCCCATTTAATGCAGGAAGAGAGAGAGATGTGTGGCTTAATGGTTTACAGTAGAAACACATACTGCTTTAGTAAAACCTAAAAAAGTAATGAACAGACTTTTTGCAGTTTCCTGACCCATCTGTAATAAGCCAAGATCATTTCCCATAACATTTGGTGTTTTACATACTACTACAGGCCTCTATTATTTGCTTCTATATTAATAAAATCTGTTAATTACACATTTTGATTCCAGTGCATAACTGCATTTGATGGTCAGCTAGCATCTGTTGACAGTTTTTGTATTGAGACAAAAAAGATCCATGATGTTTTTAAGAGAGGTGTAGCATCCATTTCTGTGTTATCGAACCTAAACCTGGGACAACAGGAGTTTGGAATCCAACCTCCACATGGAAAGCAAGGGGGAGGTAGACTGACCCGGCAATAAAACTTTCTTTATAGAACAATCCAGCTCTATCCTCCCCAGGACCGGATAACACCAAAAAGAACTGAGTAAAACAAACAAACCACATCTGGCTTAAAGCCCCAAATTGACACTCATGCCATTAGCATAAATTTTGCCATGAGTCTTTTCATCTACCAGACCCAAGACTGTCTCCTAACTCACCCACAAATGACGTTCTTATCGAGATGGTACCAGCTCGCTGGAAAGGAATTTGCAAAACAACCATAAAACTTGAGGTGTAAAACTACTGAGACAGAAAGACTTTGTTTAAACCCAAACCCCAAAACAGGGACAAATCAGCTATCAAGCTTTATAAAACTCACACCAATGTGTTCAGAAGCAAATTTGGAACAATCTGACATGACACCGTCCTTTCTACGACGAGAAATGACGGAGTTATAAAATAAACGTTTTAATTCAGAATGACGTGAAAGAGTAACACGGCACAACATTGCCACCCTTGGGTGGAAATTATAAATGCATCCCGAAGATATTCGTCTATAGAAAGAAACAAAACTGCATTAATTTGTTGTCTGAAAGTTAAAACACAATGTCATATTCTTCTGTTAATTCCGTATATTACACATACATGTTACATATTCATGCACACCTTAGTTATGTAACTGTAAGCATTATCCTGTTATATTAATCCGCTGCGATGTCCAGATAATGCGTGAATGACTTTCTAATTGTTGTTGTGTGTTCTGACTGTGTATTAATATGTATTAGACAAAGCTAACTTTCCATGTAATAATCATTGGATTCCGTCTATTTGCCTAAATCAGGACTCTCACATGTATGTTGAAATGCGACATTGAATATTACGCGCAGTAATCAAGTTGTTTAAGCATTTTCCCCTCCACAGTATAACAATTGTAAGAAGATGCTTTATTTTAGAGTATGAGATTTTGGGCTTGATGAAAAGAGAAATCTATATTTGACTTTGTGTGATTCGACCGAACAAAGATTTCATTTGATCTAGGAGGAGGGACTCGCTCTCCCCTCCGCGGGAAATTTAAATTTAGCAGCAACGCCTCATAGTCTGGGCGACGCCCCAACAATATAAATAAAGTTAAATTCCTTTGTTAGAAGTGCCGAAGTGCAGAAGTGCCAAGAAGTTCGAGGAGAGGAGTTCCACTTCGAGCTCCATCCTCAAGAAGAAATGTGCCTCAGTTAAGAAAGCTTAGCTGAAGTTGTTCAAATTACTTTTTGTCGTCAATTCTCTCGTTTGTAACTTTTCGAACTATTTCTAAAGCGCGCACGTCTTTGCTGCCTATTTTTGTATTAGTTATTGTGACGATTGGAACTCCAAACCAAACTTCCATTTTTGTAACTAGAAAATCCGTCAAAGTTAGTCCAGACCGAGCCAGAGATTTTTATTGAATAGCCATATTTTTATCAACCAGTTTTTGTTGAATTATTTCAATTCAACATTTCGGCTCCATTCCGGACCGGACAACCAGCGCCTCTGCAAGTCGGTTCAGCCACCAGCCGAACCAGACCATGTTTCTGGAGCCTGCCATCTGACCAGGTGAACGCTCCTGTGGGCCGGAGAAATCTTTGCAGCCACAGCGGATCCTCGCTCTGATTGCTCGCCTGTTAACAGACCCGAGACGGTCCGTCCTGCTCTACAAAAGAACCGGTACCGACTGACTGCTAACCTGGCAGAACAACCTCCAGCGGCTCCCAGGCCAAGTACCAATATCTCTCTCTATTCTATGAAAATGGCTGGTGTCCGTAAAGCCAATAAACCATTGGAGCCTTTATGAAGTTTCTTTGTAGAGTTTCTAAAATATAATTTCCGTTACTTAGAGGTAAATAGTGACTCGAATCCTTTCCTCTAGCCAAAATTCATCACACGCATACCTGCACAATTCATCTGTTTACTTAGAATTGGTTGTTTCATGTTTTGTTGTCTATTCGTTGATTCCATTTATTCCATATATCCATATACGTACCCATACTTCAATATTCTCAGTAGTTGTAGGTTAATAAATAATTAAAACTGGTTCTGAGTTTGTCTTTCTTCAGTTAAGCAGACAGAAGTCACTGGGACGAAAAGAACTCATAAACAAGAGGCTGATCTTTGGGTTAAATTGTTGTTACTTCATTCTATTGTTACTTTGGACCATCAACGGTTCATATAATATAATTATAGCGTGGTTCCGCTCATAATTGAACCTGGTGCCCCTAAATTCGAGGAAATTAATATTTTATATTAATATCAAATCACCCAAATATACGAGTTCTGCTACATAATGGTGCCCCGCGTGAGGCCGATCCAAACTTTTGTCTGTCTATCTGAAGAAATTACGAACATGTTGCATCTGCATCATCTCGGCTACTCGTACATTCCTTATTGTCTGACTAAACA
This sequence comes from Channa striata, assembly GCA_033026295.1. NCBI lineage: Eukaryota > Metazoa > Chordata > Actinopteri > Anabantiformes > Channidae > Channa > Channa striata. The sequence goes on along the minus strand of CM065173.1, from coordinate 25,898,452 downwards.
TTGATCTGAGGTTTGGCTTGTTTAATTGTGTAACGATTGCCTATAGGCATGATTTAATGTTTGAGAGTTGATGAAAATAATTGCCGCTCCGCGCTGGGCGCTCATTCAGCCGACAAAGCGAACGAGACTGTTTAAACTTCTGCTAACGGAAGTGAAGTAATGATTGAAGCTCTGTGTTGTTCGAACAGGAAGTGGTGAAAGTGTTAGTACATGCAAACTTGTGAATAAGCGTCGCCGCACGCTTGTGAAATTAAAGGCCTGTTGGTGGGTTTACGGTTGCTGCGTGTCCCAGGACTGTTAGACCGCGCCCTGAATGAAGTGAATTCTCTGCGTGTCCCAGATAATTCACCGCTGATTCAGACCTTCTCTTTAGCTTGTCAGCTTAGCTACCTGGCTGCTATAAACTGCTTTTAAGTAGGAGAAGTGTGACTTATATGCGCATCTGTGAGTCAGAGAGACTCTATTGAGAACCGGTTGAGTTAATGAGATAAACCTTCGTGAGTTACCCAGAGTGTAACGCCTGGTGAAAAGAATTAACCTTGAAAAGAAATTGCAAAAAAAAGTGAGGTGAGGCCGGGCGAACGCAACCGCAACCGCGTTGTGTGAAATTAATGTATAAAGCGAAGCGCTCTGACCGCTGGCGGACAGACGACTGAGCTGTGTTTGTCTTACTGTTGGGGTCTCCCAAGGGGCGTTCCCAAATAAATCGTCACTGCTGACGTAAATACCTACGGCGCCTCCCAGTCGGGGACTCCCCCTGTCGCCCTTAAGGGAAATAAAGTCCCTTTAGCTTCCCTTGTGGTTGTTAAGCGAAATAAATTCCATTTTCTCCCCCTGTCGTTTCTTGAGCGAACTGAAATTCCCATTCTTTTTGCTCCCCCTATTGTCCCAAAAAGAGAATTAAATCTTTTTGCTCCCTTTCGCCATCCAGTGGCCGATTTGATTAACTGAGTTTGAAGGCAAAAGGTTTCTCTGCAAACTGAGCCCCTGTTGGCATTAGAAATAGAATGCAAATAGCATTGATTGTCCTTTAAACAACTTACTTGTGAATAGATCATTTATTTTACTTACCTTAATTTGAGTTAGTCACATACTACACAACTTTGTTGAATAATTGTTTGAAAAAAAAAATGTTCAGAATACTTTAGGCACTTACTGAATTTGATATTGTATTGTGAATGCTCTGAGATCTCAATTTAATCTGATTGTGCCTACAGAAGTTGTTGCTTTCGTGTATTATTGCTCTTATATATAGCTATAGCTATTTTTTTTTTTACTCCTTCTTATTATTGTTCATACATGTGTTGCATCTAAATTTATATTCTTTGTACAACATTAAAGAATTTTTTTTTATAATAATAATAAAATAAAATAAAATAAAAAAATTTTTTTTCCCTAGTTAACAAAGGACTGTTTTGATTTGTGTTAGCTACTCACCTGCAGTGTGTACTTTCATAAGAGTGTCACACTAGATAAAATCAGGTGAATCAAGGTTAATGTTCTTGTTTTTTTTTTTAATTTTGACTGAAACAACTTTTAGGGGTCTTTGATTAAACTTACCTAAAGATAAGAGTTAACAGCTAATTATTTAGAACAGAAAAAGTATTGAACTGCCAACCAAACTCAGTAACCAAAACACTGACGATATGGATCAGCTGACTGAGTCCCATAAAATGAGCACAACTGCTTCAACTGAATCTAGTCAGGAGGAAATCCTTGTCACTAGTGAAGCAGCTTTGAAAAAACTGACTCAAGATTTTCTTCCTGGATACACGGAGCAAATCCATGGATCCACATTGATTGGTCTTGAAGCTATTATGTCGGACCTCAATGCCGATGCTTTCAACCAGTCACTTGAAGACAAAGATAAACTGAAAATGCTTGGACGCATGGCCATTGTCATGGCTGCTCAATTGAAACGAACTCATCATTTGTTAGAACATGCTTATGACAGATGTAATGTCCGCAAACAACAGCTTCAACAACTGCAAGGTGAAAATAAACTCCTTGAACACCACTCTGAACTGTCCAAGAAAGCAATGGCTAATTCTGCTAAAGAGAAAGAAGAATTAGAAAAAAATAAATCATACACTAAAACAATCACTCCTACATTGCGAACGGGAGCTAGCAATGACTCGAAACCAACATGACAAAGCACTAACCTCGCTTTGCCAAACCACAGAGGAGATGGAGGATCTCAAAACTAAAAACAAAATACTTAACAGATATCTTGCTGATGACCAGCAAATAATTCAACAACTCCAAGAACAAAAGCAAAGAGTATTGATAAATATTCAAAGAGAACTTGACTACTCTTTTGAAAAAGAGGGGAGGAGGCACGCTTCCCACGATTCATCTTACCAGGAAATAAGAAAAGAAGACTCATCATCCAGAGAGATTAAGAAGGAGTTTTCACCTGCACTCCTTCCACACATCCCACCTGAGTCCTTGAGAGGTCAACACACGCCCCGAAGCGTATCTCCAGTGGCCACAAATGCAGTGCCATCTGCCTTCCCAGTTCACCACCCATCACAACGTCCCTCTGACAAGGACTTGAATAGAATTGCCCACAACATCGAACGCTTTCAACCTAGTCCTGGTGGTTCTTATGATACAACTGGCTACTTGAAAGACATCAGCTTCTACCTGCAAAGGTATCCAAAGGCCACCACGACTGATAAGATATATCTTATCAAAATAACCTCTAGCCGTGAGGTCAGCAATTTCATTGAACGGCAACCGCTTGCAGTCAGAGATGACTATGAGTTACTATGCCAAGCTCTGGAGCAGGAGTACAGTGATCCTGTTTCCCAAACTGGGCTAGATGCTGCCATGAATGTTAAACAAGGCCGCCATGAATGCCCACAGGTATATTATCGCCGCCTTCTTCGAGCCTACTTCGGCTCCAAAAATGAACCATGGATGGAGGAGGACTTGAACTTCAAAACCCTCTTTATCAAAAACCTCCATCCTGCCACTAGCACTCATCTTGGCATCGCAGCAAATCCACGCAACTCCACCAGCCAACACCTACGTGAACTGGCTTCACTGGGATTTGCAAAGCACCAGGAAGCTCACCCGAAAAACCCTGATGCTAGCACAGTGCTAACCATTGACACCAAACACTTACCTGTGACATTAGAAGGAACCTCTTGTGGTGAAACAAATAAGACTGAAAGAACTTCCTTGAAATCAAATCACTCTCGAGATGTCCGTGAACCATCTAGGTTTCATAGAACCAACCAGCGGCATGATCATTCCAAGTCTTCTTGGCCTGATAAAAGGCAAAATTATATAGGGTACAAAAGAAATCGCCCATTCTCAGCTTCTTCCCAGAACCAACCTACACCTCAGCACCGAAACGACTTCAAGGTGCAAAAGGGGGGTCCAGATGAAAGATCACAGCCGCAGAGGAGCTACCCTCAACGTCACCGAACTCCAGGTTTTTCTCGACGTGATTCTTTTACCAAAAGTAACAGAAACTCTTACTTTGACAAAAATGCATCACCTGAATGTCAGCTTGACACTACGGGTCTTAATAGAGATGAAATTAAGACCCTCAAACTCTTTGCCCAAATCCTCCGTGAGAAAAAAGATAAAAAGGCCAGCGTTCTCTCAGTAACAGCACTGCAGCCTAATACTCGACCAGATCTGGTCAATAAAGAAGAATCTTGCTCAACTTCTGTAGAATCTGAGCCAATTTCACTTTTTAGTCCAGAACCTTCTGCCCACATAACACATGTGGATGAGAAATCAGAGTCTTCCAGCACAGTCTTGATGGTTCAACTGGACTCCAACGAGTCCCCTTATAATGAGAAATCACCCATTCAAGGTGAAGCACCCGTCCGACAATTCCTTGGTAACCTCACTGAAAAGGGGGTTACACGAAAGCCTTATTTGGTAGTGACGCTGGAAAACACAGTAAGACATGAAGCTCTCCTTGACACAGCCGCAGACATCACTTTGATGTCTATTACATTGTTTAACAAACTAAAAACAATAATGCAGCAGAAAGGCAAAGATCTTAAACTACATCCATGCTCTTTACACATTCAACCCTACACACCTACAGGGACCACTCTTACACATATGGCTTCGATCCATTGGTCTATTGGACCAATGAAACTGGTCCACCCAGTCTATGTGTCCCCGCTTGAAAACGTCCCCCTACTGATAGGCAAGGACCTAATTAACCGCTTGGAACCAGTAATTGACTTCAAGCATTGCCAGATATGGGCACAGGCACATAATCCTTTGCCCTTTCTCCATCAACAGCTTGTAATGGCGGATACATTGGCCAACAACAGCGCCACCCAGGGCACACACCGAACATTTCTTGCCCACCCTCCCGCCCATGGCATTTCTGCCATGCCTCATGCTCAATCAGCGATGGCTACTCCTGCCTCTGCCACCATGGCACCTTTCTTCACTGAGCATGACCTGCTTTCTCTCCAATCTTTGGATCCAGCCATTCGGACTATGATCCTGCACCTGTCTGCACCTTTGACTCACCCTATTTTGGATTCTGACCTTGATTCTGTCCCTGACTTGAATGGCCTTTACTACAATCGCAAATCCCTGCGCATTGTCAAGGGCCTTCTCATGTATGTCTCCGAAACCCTCACTTCTCCTTTGGTCGTGGTGCCTCGTAGCCAAAGGGGGGTAATAATCGCACAGGCCCATGAAACTTCATGCGCAGAACACAGAGGAGTCAAAGCTACATGCAGTGCACTCCAAAAAGTCGCTTACTGGCCACAAATGAGGAGAGACGTCGCAAACCATGTCAGAAACTGTTTGGTTTGTCGCCAATTTCGGCCAGTACATCCAGTCCACCGAGACCCTCTACAGGTATTTCCTCCTCTTGGTCTCGCGACAGCAAATACTACACATCAGTACAGGGCTGATGTGAACAAACATCCTGAAACCACTTTCGCTTTTGCCCAGAAACACTTGGACAAAGGTGTGGAAGGCCGTAAAACCTTCTATGATCACAAAGCTTCCTACCAAAATTTCCAGGTGGGGGATAAAGTGTGGTACTGCATCTCTGCCCAACCAACCTGGAAAAGAAATGCAAAACCAGAGAAGCTCAGCAGGAAGCTTCGCCCACATTGATAAGGCCCATGCCTGATCACAGACAAACTTTCACCTGTGACCTACCAAATAAAAATCAGTGAAAGTCAGTTGGAACCTACATTTAAATGGGTTCACCAGAATCAGATTAAGCTGCACAAACCCTCCATGGGACTTGTTGAGCAGAAATCTAGCCAAAACCACTAAAATTAAAACCCAGCTTGAGGTATGATCACCAATGAATGGAAGCCTCATTTAGCCTGAGTTTCCCTTAGATTAAAATTTACTTTATGAAACAAAACTAAAATCTTGTAGCCAAACATAACTTGTTTTTTTTTTCTATTTTGCTTTTCAATATCTTTACTAGTGGGGGACACGCAGACAATCCGCTGAAACTAGTTACTATCAAGAATAATTGTTACGACCACTTTGCAAACAAATCCTAATAATTTGCAACTATCCTCAACTGAAATGATCTGACACTTTGATCTTTTCAGTCTGAACAACATGAGAGCAATGTTGAAATTTTTGACTTCGTTATTAAACATATAGTAAACAACTTGATGAAAGTGCCCTCACCAGAATCCAGTATGAAGGTACTCAAACCATTGACGTAATGCCCGTTGAGAATGCGTTAAAAGAAATCGTCTCATAAGACCAGAGTCCAATGTGTGTGGTCTGTCTCCAACAGAAATTGTTTTAGTTGCTAAGTTAATTGCTGATGTTTGAAATGTCTTACCTCTGCCTCTGTCATACCAAAACAATTTGCAATCTGAAATCAATGGATGCACTAATAGATTGGAAAGAATACTTAGGAGGAAGTGTACCACGAGAGACGAGGAAGGTGAAGATGCAACTGAACCAGCTTCTCTAAGATTCATAGAAATAGAATAATTGAACTCCCTTTTGTACTTTAAGAAAGCGCACCGTATTAAGTAAATTCACTGAATTACGATTTTACTTAGTAATAGATTAGTTCCTTTGAGATTTTGTTGACTTATAAACTTTGCCTTCTTTAGTGAATTGAAAGGTTGTCATATAACTACAGTTAATCTAAAATGTTTTAACAATTTGAAATTCACACTTTGTTATGATAACTTAATCAACAACACATAGTTATAAGATATACATAATTCTTTTGTTTTGACAAGTGATTAGACGAGACACCAGTCTTTTCATGAAATGAGAGTGTTCTACAGGTTCCTGCCCACCTCGTCATGGATGCTTGGATGTAGTTCACGACGACTCTCCATCTGCGTGGGACCCACGTGAACTAGTGGGGGATATGTAGCATCCATTTCTGTGTTATCGAACCTAAACCTGGGACAACAGGAGTTTGGAATCCAACCTCCACATGGAAAGCAAGGGGGAGGTAGACTGACCCGGCAATAAAACTTTCTTTATAGAACAATCCAGCTCTATCCTCCCCAGGACCAGATAACACCAAAAAGAACTGAGTAAAACAAACAAACCACATCTGGCTTAAAGCCCCAAATTGACACTCATGCCATTAGCATAAATTTTGCCATGAGTCTTTTCATCTACCAGACCCAAGACTGTCTCCTAACTCACCCACAAATGACGTTCTTATCGAGATGGTACCAGCTCGCTGGAAAGGAATTTGCAAAACAACCATAAAACTTGAGGTGTAAAACTACTGAGACAGAAAGACTTTGTTTAAACCCAAACCCCAAAACAGGGACAAATCAGCTATCAAGCTTTATAAAACTCACACCAATGTGTTCAGAAGCAAATTTGGAACAATCTGACATGACACCGTCCTTTCTACGACGAGAAATGACGGAGTTATAAAATAAACGTTTTAATTCAGAATGACGTGAAAGAGTAACACGGCACAACATTGCCACCCTTGGGTGGAAATTATAAATGCATCCCGAAGATATTCGTCTATAGAAAGAAACAAAACTGCATTAATTTGTTGTCTGAAAGTTAAAACACAATGTCATATTCTTCTGTTAATTCCGTATATTACACATACATGTTACATATTCATGCACACCTTAGTTATGTAACTGTAAGCATTATCCTGTTATATTAATCCGCTGCGATGTCCAGATAATGCGTGAATGACTTTCTAATTGTTGTTGTGTGTTCTGACTGTGTATTAATATGTATTAGACAAAGCTAACTTTCCATGTAATAATCATTGGATTCCGTCTATTTGCCTAAATCAGGACTCTCACATGTATGTTGAAATGCGACATTGAATATTACGCGCAGTAATCAAGTTGTTTAAGCATTTTCCCCTCCACAGTATAACAATTGTAAGAAGATGCTTTATTTTAGAGTATGAGATTTTGGGCTTGATGAAAAGAGAAATCTATATTTGACTTTGTGTGATTCGACCGAACAAAGATTTCATTTGATCTAGGAGGAGGGACTCGCTCTCCCCTCCGCTGGAAATTTAAATTTAGCAGCAACGCCTCATAGTCTGGGCGACGCCCCAACAATATAAATAAAGTTAAATTCCTTTGTTAGAAGTGCCGAAGTGCAGAAGTGCCAAGAAGTTCGAGGAGAGGAGTTCCACTTCGAGCTCCATCCTCAAGAAGAAATGTGCCTCAGTTAAGAAAGCTTAGCTGAAGTTGTTCAAATTACTTTTTGTCGTCAATTTCTCGTTTGTAACTTTTCGAACTATTTCTAAAGCGCGCACGTCTTTGCTGCCTATTTTTGTATTAGTTATTGTGACGATTGGAACTCCAAACCAAACTTCCATTTTTGTAACTAGAAAATCCGTCAAAGTTAGTCCAGACCGAGCCAGAGATTTTTATTGAATAGCCATATTTTTATCAACCAGTTTTTGTTGAATTATTTCAATTCAACATTTCGCTCCATTCGGACCGGACAACCAGCGCCTCTGCAAGTCGGTTCAGCCACCAGCCGAACCAGACCATGTTTCTGGAGCCTGCCATCTGACCAGGTGAACGCTCCTGTGGGCGGAGAAATCTTTGCAGCCACAGCGGATCCTCGCTCTGATTGCTCGCCTGTTAACAGACCGAGACGGTCCGTCCTGCTCTACAAAAGAACCGGTACCGACTGACTGCTAACCTGGCAGAACAACCTCCAGCGGCTCCCAGGCCAAGTACCAATATCTCTCTCTATTCTATGAAAATGGCTGGTGTCCGTAAAGCCAATAAACCATTGGAGCCTTTATGAAGTTTCTTTGTAGAGTTTCTAAAATATAATTTCCGTTACTTAGAGGTAAATAGTGACTCGAATCCTTTCCTCTAGCCAAAATTCATCACACGCATACCTGCACAATTCATCTGTTTACTTAGAATTGGTTGTTTCATGTTTTGTTGTCTATTCGTTGATTCCATTTATTCCATATATCCATATACGTACCCATACTTCAATATTCTCAGTAGTTGTAGGTTAATAAATAATTAAAACTGGTTCTGAGTTTGTCTTTCTTCAGTTAAGCAGACAGAAGTCACTGGGACGAAAAGAACTCATAAACAAGAGGCTGATCTTTGGGTTAAATTGTTGTTACTTCATTCTATTGTTACTTTGGACCATCAACGGTTCATATAATATAATTATAGCGTGGTTCCGCTCATAATTGAACCTGGTGCCCCTAAATTCGAGGAAATTAATATTTTATATTAATATCAAATCACCCAAATATACGAGTTCTGCTACAGAGGTAAGAACAATGCAGATCATAGAGCCTAGATAAGTATCCTAAGGTAAAACCATTTTGTAAAATACAACTGTAGTTACTATAGGGGTTCCTTGATTGTGATGTCTTTGGTCACCAACGTCGGTCCTACGTAGTGAATCAGTATGAAAAAAATTGGAGAGAATGGCTGAGACCAGATCTTAGGACTGAAAACTTGAATCTTTACACAGCTCTCACACACTGATTTTATGGACATGATTTAGGTGTGCCACAGTGCAAGCCAGGCTGATCCTGTCTGTCACTTTAAGCCACACACTCACTCCCTGAATCAAGGAGTTTTATTAACGCTTAAACCCGCGACTTACAGAGTAAGTACATCGAAATTACTGTGTACTTATTAGTAACGGTGAACCTCCATAGTACATATGGATGCATATTTGTTATGATATGACAAATGTGATAATAATATAATAACGTTACCCTGAGCAGCTCAGGGTAACAGACTACTCTGGTTGGCTTTATGCCTTCATCAAGTTTGGGCAATTGCTAAAGAAAAAACAAAGCAAAACTTGTAACTACAGGTAAGAAAAGCAGTAAGAGACTCCAACTTTAAACCTGTCACACCTGATATTAATAATTATCAATAAGTTGAAGTGATTTCAATTGATTGAAATCACTGAAGTGATTTCAATTGATTTTCTATGCCTTGGGGACAATAACTATTTATTTTCCAAAAATAAATGTAGTTTTATAACGGTTAGTACAGGTTAGTTTTGTACCTGCTTAAAGTGGAGCCTCCTAAGTTATATGTAGTCACTGTAGGAGGTACTACGTTGTTAGTAACGACATAGTAGGTTGGATGTACTGCCCCTTTAAGTTACCCATGTATATTTATTAAAAAGGTTACAGTTATAATGCAATTACCTCACAAAACAAACTATAAACTATACAAATTCCATAATCACACAACTACATAATATTAGGGGAAGCCAGAATGCTCAGAGCAAACCTACACAAAATGGGGGGAACATGCAATATCCACACAGAAAGGCCCCCTCTCGTCTGGGAATTGAATCCTAGACGTTCTTGCTCCAGGTTTTCATTCAAAAGACTGATCAGTCCCAAAAATCACTTGAGTTGAAACACAGGTGAAACAATCCTAAAGCAAAGCAAAAATAACACTTATTCCTCTTGTAGGAGATACCACTTTTTTTTTCAGTTTCAGCACGGCAACTGAGAAGGTATTACGTTACAATTTCGCAAATGAGGGCTTCATCGTTACATCCTGGATACTTTGGACAGATTACACGGCGTTACAAAACCTGACTGATATTGAAGAACCAGGCTTTTGCTGCGTTTCAGTGGAGTGTTGTACAGTGTCCTACAGCATTTTTGGATTTAAAACCCACCCTGTGTGCGAGCTCCACAAGAGGGCCCGTGTTAACAACATTTCAGCTGGAAAGCCCTTCTGTCCTGCGTGCGTGTGATTTTTGCATGCATGAGCAAAGGTGTGAGTCCGTCGATACGAGGGTGTGTTTGTGTCTGTGTTTGTGTCTGTATGTTCTCCGTGTTCGGGGCCGCTCTGAAATAAATCTTTGTTCTCCTGGGTGTGTGTGCAACAGGGCGAAGCTCTGACGCCTGACAGGCACCATACGGAGTGAAAACGCTGCTCAAAGATGTCTGTCATGTCCTCCAAGTCACCACACTCCCCCGGGACAACAAATACCCACTCAGCTTGCACTTCTTTCTCCGCTGGATTTACCTGCTGCTGTCGTCTTGACTCTTCTATTTTAATGTAAATGTCTCCTTTGTACAGAAAGTCAAGCAGATATACAACGAGCCAAAACATCATTATACAACATTGCACAAAATGCTGCAAGTGTACGATTAAGATGCTGCATTTCCACAACCGTTTGTTTGGTTTATTGTTCGCTTTGCTTTTATTCAATCTAATGACCTTTGTTTGTTTTTTTTGGTCTTTCGGCCTATCCCATAACTGGCGCTGCACGGCTGAAGCTGGAAATGGATCGTTAGGGGTCCAGTGTCTTGGTCAACCCTGGCCGGCCACTACCAACTGAGTTACTGTCATCCCCCAGTCTTTGTAATGATTGTAGACAATATAAAAGCATTTTTTATGTTGGTTTATGTTTTTAAACATGGTAACGGTTTATGCTATAAGCAAAACGCTGTTTCCTGGAGAATCCTCAGTCATGCTGTGTCACGTTCTCCTCATGTGAAAACACTTCTGACAATCTCCTGCCGTGTGTCGTTTGGAAAATCAGGTCTGGGTTTGTCTTTTCAAACAAACAGTGTCCAGGGTTTATATCAAGGCAAAGATTTACTCTAGAAAATCAGAGTCCATGGCTCTGTAGTAAAGTTTATCCAATGTCTAGACTAGCTTTTACTGTATTTACTGCCTTAATTTAAAAATCTATGCCACCATTTCATCTTTGTTGGGTTTTAAAAGTCTCTTTTCAGTTGGTAAAAAAATAGCAGTGAAAGTGCCACTTTCGCCCCGGTTTGTTTCTTCGGCCCTGTCTTTTTACCCTTGCAGCCACCAAGTGCCCTCACGCCCGTCCTTTTGCTGGATCACCTGTACCTGCAGTCTAAACTACTTGTTTTCACCTGCCCATATTTGAACCTTGTGCCTAGAACTTTGGACTTTGCTGCTTGTGTCTTTTTTGGTGGATTGTTACTGATAGTTGATTTGTTTACCTGCCGTTGCCAACCTCAGCTCACCTCCTGACTCTGCCTTCTGTTAGGCAGTCTGTGTTGTTCATGTGGGCTTTCAGAAAGTCTGTTTATTTCAAATTGAAGTGCTCAAATTATATGTCTGTCTGGGTTTGAGTCCTCATCATAATATTCTGCAGCTCCACACTACATATGCTGTCAGTTTCACATCAATGTTGAACCAAACAAAAATACAGGTTTTTGCGCTAGTATGACCCAAGTCTAATTTATATAGCGTTTTTTTATAAGGGCTCCACCCTGTCAATACAAATCCTTGATGATATATTTCACCATCAATACCATATTAAAGAGCAATGACCTCATCATTCTTTTTCTCTGTCTTGTACTTCTAGCTTTCCTTTTCTCTCTCTTTGACCCATCATGACCTCAAAGCAATTCTCAGAGGTGGGTGTCATGTTAGATGGATGAAGCCATCAGCAAAACAGCCTGTGGAGGAGACAGGGAGTAGATATGATAGAGGTGGAGATACGTGATGTAGACATTCAAACAAACCCCCAAAAATCCACATTATAGTCCAAACTATAAGCTGGAGTTTCATTTTCCACCAAGATCATTTTCTTACATTAACTCGTCTCCACTTGTTAAATTTTTTATCATGCGTCCTGCATGTTTCGTCCTTTCCATTTCCCACCTCTGTTGCATGTTAGTGCACACTCATGGGGGTCAGCTGCCAGGTTAGATGGATTGAACCATCAGAAAACCTGTTACAAAATCCTCGCTGTAAATGAGATGGAGCAGCAGCATTAGGACGAGTCATCGACTTAATGAAATTTGAGGAGAGGATGAAGACGTGAAAGTCTACACAGTCAGGTGGGACTGTGATCACAAGAGAAACACTAGCTGTATCTGTATACGTCATACACTGCAGCTCACTGGTAGATGTCCAATGTGAAGCTGTTGTGCACCTCTCTCCCTCTCTAATCCACCCTGACCCCAAACCCACTCTCACAGGTCAGCTGCCATTTTAGATAGATGGAGCCATCAGCAGCTCTGACCTTTTTTAGTCCAAATTACTGACTGGTGGCTGGCTGGTGGACTGCAGGCTCTCAGTCCTGCCTCTATGCTTCTTTATTACACCTAGCATATTATATCAGATTTTGCTGTCGTTTTTCAAATTATGGGCAGGATTAATGCCCACATGAATTGTAGTCTGGCAAAAAGTGGATCAAGCATTGAAATCTTCAGCAGACGTCTGCTAAAATGTAGCAAACACTTTTAATTTATCCTCATTATAGTGCAACAGAATAGTTAGAGATATTCACTCTTTAATACCAGTTAATTAAAAATTGAAAGAAGTAAATGAATCAGCCGCATATCAAAGGCAGGGAATCTCCACATGACTGGTCTTCTATCATCGAAAGAAAAAACCACATACCAAGGTAAATATTGGGAATGTTTACTAATCTAATACCTACTTAAGAAAAACTGCAGGTTAAAGAACAAACACTGGGATTTATTAGGTAATTTATTAGGCAACTAAAACCTTTCAGGTGAAGGTTAGATGATTTATGACATGTCTGATTTGTATCAAGGTCGGGTAAGATCAGAAAGAGTTTAAACTTTCGGGTTTTAGCCCAAGTTAAATCTTGATCACGAGTCACAGAGTGGTCTTCTTGAAGACTGCTGATAATTAACGACTTTAAAGCCATGGGTCCTGGATCTAAATGTATACAAATGTCATGGGAAAACCGAATCTTCTCTCAGGAAGTGCCGGGCTTCACATACCCGTTGGTCCTGCAAAGGAGACAGTTTAATCTTTTTACCACCTATTCAGAAGCTTACACTATTTGCATCATTCATCCTGCTCAGTTTTCTCTCTTTAGTGGTTTTGCCCATTCTGTCTTTTTTTTTTACCGCTGCCAACTCCCATTCTTACCACCAGATGCCCTTGCTGTCCTTCTCTTTTTACTCATTCATTCACCAACCTGCCCGTCCTTGCCAGCCCTGCATGAACACTGATCCCCTTTTCCCATATTCTTTTGCTGGATTGTTTAAATTGCCTCATGGTACTAGCCAGCTCTTCGTTTTCTGAGGGGCCCTGTTTTTCAAGTTTTCTAATCCTGTTTGCCTGTGTACTGGATATTTTTCTGATCTCTTTTCGCCTACTGGAGCTTTGGACTTGGACTCTTGCCTGCATGTTTCTCATTAACTGTGTGGGCTTTGGCTATTAAACTCTTCTTCTACTGCATCCATCCACCTGTCTGTGCTGCAGTTGGGTCCTATTGCTCAGTATTTGGTGTAGTTCATTACAGAAAGTTGAGAAACCCAATTTATTGATTGAGTATACTCCAACTTGCCAGTGTGCACAATAACTGATTATGGCTAAAAACATAGTGCTGTAGCAAAGCCAGATAAAAGGAAGACTCCTAATACTTACTCATGCACCCTGTATACAACTAAATTCCATCCTGAGTTCAAATAAAAGTGAAACTGGAAAAGTGTAAATTCATTTTTAATCACTGAATGCTTCACCATGAGGTAACACCACATACACTGCAATGAAAAGTTCACAAACAAAGCAGAGGGCAGATTTTAATCACACATACAGTTAAAGTAATTCTTCGAAAATAAGGCCAGGGGTATTCAACTGTGTGATGATGTATTGTACTGTAACCAGCTAATACTGTAGGTGTTGATGTAAATGCATTGGTATACTGCCCACAAAACCAAATTATTGGTACCTTTCATGTATGTGCTGATTTTATTGTAGCAAATTATTTTTTTATCATGTTAGAGAATGCCACCAATGCAACAGAAGATTATAGTTAAATGTTATGGACAACACTTGTAGCAGTCCAGCTGCGGTCAGAACTTAGTATGTAGTCACTTAGTGAAAAGTGAAGGTGTGTGAATTATTATTGTAAATTTATTTAGAAATGGAAGAAATTGCAATGTTTTGACATTGGTTTACATACAATAAAGATAAAAAAGTAAACTAGAGGCACACACCTGTGTATATTACTCTTAGGGCCCACAGTTTACACTGAATTTCTGGAAAAACACTATTAATGAATGGAACTTCCTATAGACCAGATCAAGACAACGAGTAGCAGGGCAGCCTCAATAACTGAAATGAAAAAAGCCCTTAAAAGTTTTCTTGAAAGCAAACTGAATAACTGGACAAGAAGGGCCTGGCTCAGAGAGGTGACCCGAAACCCAAAGTCTGGCAAAGCTCCATTCATAAATCCTCTGCAGACACGGGCAAAACTGCTGAAAGTCTATAAGGTCTATTAAATTTACAAACCTTTCTGAAAATGTGTTATCACTTTGTCATTATGGGTTTGTGTGTGCAAATAAAAACATTTGTCTTTTTATTACTTAGATATTACTTATTATTCTGTAAGTCACTTTGGATAAAAGCATCTGCTAAATGTAAATAATCTCAATCTATAGCGTGAACACAGACATTATATAAACCACACAAATATCCTGTTTGCAGCAGCTTCACTAAACTCTGCAGGCAGTCTGAGAATGTAGCCGCAGGTATCGAGCACAGAGTCTGATACTGGTGCAGAAACAAATCTGGCAAAATTTCAAAACCTTTTTATGGCAGCGACTTTGCACCAAAGCTATTGTCAGCATCCACACTGAGTGAGGAAGGAAAAGGTGGAGTGTACAGCTACAGCAAGCTTGGAGGCAAAAGTGGTAAAAAGCACCCACACGACTCTTAAAGTAAGCTACACTTTGGCCCACCACTAAGTGATTTTGTAACACTATTTGAGGTGGTAATTTTTCTGTCAGAGTTGGTAGCAAAAACTCCAAAGCCATATATACAGGAAAGTAGGAGATATTACTTATCTTTAATTATAACATAATTGGACAATGGTTCTCAAGTGTTCCACATAATGACTAATTATTAGAGATTAATCACATTAGAAATAAAAGCAAAAGAGTTTGTCTTTATTTCTGACTTATGAAGCAAACTAAAATCTCTCAGTAATAACCTTATTCAGAGATTTTTAGACAGATCATTCTATATTTTGTGTGAAAATCATTGAAAACAAATCTACCATATGTACAAGCACTTGCCTTAATTTGGAAATGAATTGCGTAGCTTTTAGGCGGACAACCGTTTCAAAAAGGCCCATTTACATCGACATTTGGCCAGCGTGAGAAAGTCTGAATTAATGTGACGGCAGCATGAATGACATTAACAACGTACTTTTTGCTCTTTTACACAGTTCAATTCTGGTCTTTGGTAATTAATGCTTTCTTATCCTAGAAGTTTCAAATCCAACATACTAATTTAGATTTTGCACATGATCTAAAGTCAACACACTTTATTTTAAGACTTGCTGCCATGTGTTTCGCTCTCTTTCTGTAGGTCCAACTCCCTGATCAACAGCACTCAGAAGAATGCAGTCTACAGTCATCACACTTCATGAAAGCTCAACCTGACACGCTTTTGTCTATTCTGTCCAAATAGTGCAAAAACGATTTCCTCAAATGCTGCAGCTCTTCCCTTTAACAAATTCCAATAGTTGAGTCCTGCATTGCCATGCTAACAGAGTAGAAAAGCTACCTCCATATGAAATCTGACAGCCAGTTGGGAATATTACTCAAACCTCTGAGGCATGCACCTTTCAAATGAAACCATGAGAGCGAGTTGCTGAAAGAAAAGGAAAGCCAGGAGAGAAAGCAAGAAAGGGGGAGAGTTTATGATGCATTAAAATGATCTAAGGAACAGTATCCATTTATTCTCATGAAGTGACAAAATTCTGTTTCCTTTTTTTCCTGTCAACCTCCTCCCACTATCACCTCGGGAATCTGGTTTCTATCTGTACTTCTTCCTTTCTTGCAAAGTAAAGTCTCCAGCTGAGTACAAAAACTGAATTTACAAAAAGAAGAAAAGAAATGCTCACTGCTTGCCACTTTCATACAACAGCTCTATGTAGTTTAAATAGGTCTGATTGTAAACTTACCAACCTGAAGAAACAATGGGATTTACAAGCACCACAAAGCATTTTACATTTTGGTTTGATTGTGTAAATCTGCTTTTATTGCATAGCTGACAAGTATCAAAAGAAACACGTCTCTATTTCCTTGCCTTATTTTGAGTCATAGAGTGACCCATGCTAGACATGTGTACTCAAGTACTGCAAGCTTCACTTGTTATTCTTGAAAATATTAAACTTTACCACAAAAAAAGATGATTTGTCATAATAAATTTGTTCCAAGGCACATATAGCACTGAGGCTGCAACTGTAAGCTTTTATATCTGCCGTATCTTTGTTGCTATGACCACTAATTTATGGCATTGGACTTACAGTGGCAAGAAGAAATATTGAATCTTTTAAAATAAATCAATTTGGGATAAAATTCAATCAAAAAGTCACAAATACAAACAATGTGCTTGCATAAACAAATATCTATGACATTTTATCACAAATTAATGCTAGAAACCAGTTGATTCCTGGGTAACACTCACTCACAACAGCATCAAGGTATAACTGACATTTTCATTTTACGTTTTTTTGTTTTACTGTTATTCAACTGTTCTTAAGTAAATTACCTGTTTATAAATATTTCTTATAGACACTACAAAAAATAAATAAAAATCTACGTCGTACTTCTATAAAGGCTCTAACTGCAGGATAAGGAGAGCCAATCAGAAGCAGTCAGAATGTGGATAACCTTATAATTCTTACACCATCTTAATGTGTTGGGATTATAACACGTATCAAGTAGCACAACACAATACATAGCTGAAGTCAAGTGCAATATCATTAGTTTAGTGGATATTTGGTCTTAAATTGAACAAATTTATATCTGTTTATAAGTGGCAAATTTTGAGATAAATCATTCTAGACCACAGAGCCATCTGTAAACTATTTTTCTAGGTACACAGTACATTTCCAGTACAAATGCTGTACAAACAGTGTTTCCCTTTGGTTATTTGTCTCTTTTACTTTGTGCAATGTTCTCAGTAAAGTGCTTCTAATGGGTGTTTTAGAGGAGGAGAAATGAGCTTCACTGTATTTGTTAAAAGATTTGGGCCTGTTAGCACAGTGCAGCAAGAAGAACAGTGTGCTCGAAGCACACATTGTATTTCTACAATATGCTTTCTCCTGTGTAATCAATTCTCAGCATTTCATCACTTATTTTGTTTTAAAGTCCCAATCAGTCGCATTTTGAAATGAAAATACTGCTTCAATACAATTTTGATTATACAATGACTTGTTCTTGATGAACACAGACGTGCAAACCTATACACATTTTGCTTAGCAGCTCTGCTTTTTCATATCAAAGTACACTAGGGGGATATCTCAAGGAAAGTTTACTTTCATTTAAAAAAAAAAAAAACTGCTCTATGTAGCAATGACTGCCTGACAAATTCGAGTCATTCTACTTATCAAACCATCTAAAGAACTTCTCAAAGGTCTGCTGTGCTGATGGGGCAGTGTTCCTGAACTCTTTGGTCCAGATTCTGCCACACGAGACCAATGAAGGTCAGATCTGGTGACCAGGAAGAGTGCTTTGGGTTTTTGTCTTGCTGTAAAAAAAAGTTTTCCAAAATCAGTCACTGCCCAAAGGGAATGTCAGCTCGGTGTGAAGTGACATCTACGCGGATTAAGGATGCCTTGCACATGATGCTGATAACCCACTCACTGTTCCATTGCCAAAGTATCCCCATATCATTTCCATCCATCCTTCACCAATTGTGATAGACAGTCATCTATCATCTTTTCATGAGCTTTGCTTCTGTTGTGTTCTTCACTTGCATCCAAAAACCTAAAACTTTGACTCATCAGTCAACAAGACTTTGTTCCAATCATCTTAAATCCAATGTAGGCATCTTGGTACATTTCAAGCTTTTCTTAGGATCTGTGAACAGTCGTAGGTTTTTTCTTTGCAACTCCAACAATGACCCCGGCTGACCTGAATCTACTACAGTGTTTGAACATATTGTTTTTATTTTTTTAATTAATTCTTCTGAATTGGCTGAATCATTAAACAGTCTCTTTTTCAGGTTTCGTGCTTGAAAAACAGTCCTCGTCTTATTGGGCAGAGGTGCACTTGGGCCGTCCACTGTCTCTTCTATCCTGATCTCTAGAGACTATTAAGTAAACCTCTTTATTTTCTTGGCTATACCTTCTAAAGAATAATCTTCCTTTCTCAAGACAAGTATTATAACAAGTTTTTAAGTAAAACTGTTTTTGTTTGGCCGTTTTTAGTACTAAATTACAATGCAGATGACAGTTTGCTCCAACTTTGAAGGAATATGAACTCAAAAACATTGGTTTATTTATTTTGAGGTATTTTAAAACCTGGCATCTGCACTTGAATTTCTGGAAAAAATTACCACTAGAATGCCACTTACTTGTGAGGAAGTTATGCTGAAAGTCAAGTCTAACATGCAAAATTTGATTTGACCATTATTTTTATATACCATTAGCATTTAGATGACCTTATTTGAAATGAAGCTGCTGGAAGCAGACCGAGTCAGAGATGACAGAGGATTGACACTGACCTAAACATACACACCTAACTACAAACACAGGGAAGCAGCTGAAGATTGATGAAGTTGCCCTTTAATCCATGTAGATGTTTAAAACTTGTTTTAAAAAATGTGTGAGATAATGCGAACCACATTCAAGCACCTCACATTACACACCTGTTTATGTGCCTACATCTACATGCATGAATGCTTACTGATGCTTCTCCAGGCCTCCATGTTGCAACTGTACCTCTAGGGACCATGTTGTTCTAACTGTGTGTATGTGTGTGTGTCAAAGTGAACATGGCTGTGTGTGCGGTGGATCAGCATGAACCACCTGTTCTTGAAGCACTGTGGCGAGTGAGAGGTCTGGATCAGCCTGAGTCCTGTAGAGTTGACACCTGTCAGCATGTCAGCCCCTCTGCTTAACTGTCCTGTCCTGCACCAGATAGCAGCTTCCAGCACTGATAACCCACAGACCATGTCTAACACTGACAGCTCCACTGACTTACAGGGAGACATCTAGGGGAGACACACAGAACACAGAAGACTGAGGTATCAGTGCAGAGCTCAGAAGACAATTCATGTCAGAAAATGTTCTCCATCGATGTTAAACTCGTTTTAAAGGCAATAATGCCCCCAATTAAGCTTTATTTTAGTGAATTTCAAAATTCATTATTTTTTCAAAGTCAGCAAATCCCATAAGAAGTGCTGACCAGTAAATGCTGTTTTTCAGTGCCATTATGATTACTCTAAGGGGGCTATTTTCAGTGATGAATTATTTTACATTTGCTGGTGGTTTGAATTTTTCCCGGTAGCAGGATGTTGGCAAAACAACAGTGTGTGCTTATAGTAATAAAGGAAAATGTCCACTGTATTAGAGTAGAGATGTGTAATACGCCTACACATATGGGCTCAAACTCATCACTCAGATCCAGATGTCGGGTCACACGCAGTTTACCTGTATTTGGTGTTGGCAAACACAAAAAGGCAAAATGTCATCAAGGGAAAGTTTAAGGTCAGTAACAGGAGGCCTGCTGGCTGAAGCACAAAACGGCAAGGCTAAAGGCAGAAGTCCGTAAAGCAAGCTAAGGCCAACTAAGGCTAGGAACCCAAGGAAAGTACTCATGATGGAACGCAATGGCTGCGGGTGCATAATAGAGAATCTGGCAGAGGAGATCGGAAAGCTGGCTAGTATAAATACTGGTGCTAATTAGTAGGGAATGAGCAGCAGGTGCCTAGGGGAAGCCAGGTGGACAATCAGCCAAGGCCAATAAGCAGGCAGGGCTAGGAGTAGGAAGAAATGGCCGGGATCTGTAATTTATAATGACACCCATAAACCTGGTCCATCCATCGAGCCATTATCTTTACCACTTATTATGGTAAAGAGTTACAGCTGTCATTGGGTGAGCAGCAGCGTACAATCTGAACAGGTCTCATCCATAAACAGATTATCTCCTGAACAGGTTTTGACAATTGTGGTAATATGAGCAAGTGAAGGTTCCACTCCTAATGCAGAAAAGTTCTTAACATCAGTTTGAATATTGATACATGTGTAGTGAGCAGTGAAGTATTTGACAAGCATGAGCAGCAATGATTGTGATAGTGACTGTTGTTTTAACCATGTTCTCCCACGGCACCAGAGAATCTGTTCACATGTGATCATTACTCACTCCTGTATCACCAATTTATCACAGTAAACCACAATCGCACGGCATTTATACTAGTTTAGCTTTAGGAAAAGGTCCTTGTGCGTACGTACTGTTTGTACATCTGGCCTCTAGTTATGTTAATGTTGGCACGGGTCATATGGGCACTGACTGGTGTGCTGCTACACAACTCACATTCACAGCAAGCTGGTCATGGCCAGCATCAATTTCCCCATGGTTACCACTGTCCACCATAATGTCAAACCACCACTTTGTGTTAATGTACAGCATGAATACAAAAATTAAGAGCAATACTTTTATATCAGTATTGATACTTGAGAATTACAGCCAAAATGCTAAAGCAATGTTTTTCTTCATTTCAGACTTATGCTTGGTATTTGATTAGAGTAATTACACCTCACAAATTTAAAAACTGCGAGATCTCAACATAATGATTAATTGCCATCTCTCTTTTACTTAGTGGTATTTTTATAATTTTATGAGTGGTATGAGTCACATCTGTGATATCTAGGGGATGTGGATGAAAATCATGATGGATGGTCAGTAATAACATCAAGTCCAAATGTCAAACTGGACACCAACTTGTGTCAAAATCCTACTACTACTGATCTTTGAACAAGCTTTCCCTAACCCAAACCGTTTCCATAGTACCTATATAAAAAAAAAATTAAAAAAAATCTCATGATAATGGCCCACAGATCCTGCTAGCATGAGGATCCGGTGCCAATAACAACAGATGATGGCCACTGAACGATGTGATAACATCCAAAGCTGGTGCATCCATAACATAAACCAATTCATGAGGATCAGCTTGTTTGTGTGCTGTGGTTAGTTTAAACAATGGAGTAAAGTTTTGTGACTGCTCCGTAAGTCTGTCCACCCATCTGTGGCTGAATATTTGGTTTGGCATCCTGTTTCTGCTCCACAAAAATTACAATATCAGACAACAAAGGCTTAGCAACTTTGCAGAGTTTGTTTCATCTTTATGGGAAAGTTTAAAGAAGAAAATTTCTGTGAGCGTGTTTGGCTCGAAGGCTGTCATGGCAACATGAGTGATGTGCCTCTAGTGGCGTCATGCATCATTCACAGACAGCAAGATTTAAATGATTTAGTGTGTGTGTGTGTGTGTGTGTGTGTGTGTTCCAAAACCACACCTGCTCACAGATTAGCCGTCGTGACCACACACTGACACAGAACACTGATGTTTAAGAGACTTCTCGGCTTTTTTTTAAAGCACACACACATGCACACAGATGGTCTAGTGAACCATGGCACTGTGTGAACAGGTTTGGACAAATACAAATGGTAACAAACTATATACATACATACATACATACTTCTACAAAGCATAAACAAACACGGAAGAGGATGACCGTCTGAGAACAAGAACATCTCCTGACATGGTGAGCAGCAGGGCTCTGACGTTTCTTTTTGTGTTGATGAAAGCTCCTCTGTGAGTAAAGTATCCTTCAGAACACAAAACGTCTCTACTTATTGTAGTCAGACATCGTGCCTTTAAAAACTGTTACCAAACAGTTGCTTTATCCATGCATCATTATCTTATTATTAATCCCAAATGCATGGCTCACCTGCATTTATCTTAGTAGTTATTAAAACAATAAATGATCATTCATAAATGTCGGGTGATATCTTATTTCTTCAGTGTTGAAGACAAAGACCAATTATCGGATGAAGGTTAAAATGCGGTAAAACATATGTGACTGATATATTAATTTGTTCAGCTTAATCAATAATTAGCTGAGTTTAACAGAGTGACAATATCTTACAACTGACCTAAGGCAAGAACAAAGAATTTGATAAGGTGCACTTTGTTATCTTATTCTGATGCAATAGCTACAAGCCCTATTATCAATAGTAATATTTTTAATTCATGTTTTCAGCACTATTTGCTATTACATATTAATGCTAAAGTTACAAAACAAAACATGCACACATCACAAATCTCAACGTTTTGTGCAGAGCTGTGCATTGACGAGTTGCTTGGTTAATGTCACAAATTCAGGAGGCAGGATTGAAACACAAATGAAAACAAAGAAAAAAGAAAAAGTTAAATCACTGACAGAATGCTAGAAAGTACATTAAAGTGCCGGTTTTGTGCTGCTCTCCCTTTTGGGCCACCATGTGCCACTGGAACATCTTCAATGTGACTTTGCATTGATTCTTCGATTTCCAGAACTCCATTGGAAAAATGAAAAACTATTCCAACAAAGATATTCCCTCTGACTGTTCTTCTGATGATGGCGGACAGTAACCTCACTTGAGCTGCGATGTTAGATTCTGTATTGGTGAATGTGAAGGCCGTAACATACCATTGACCTAATTTCCATCCTTTTCAGTGGCACCTCATACCTTGATTGATGCACTCTTGTCCTGTTTCCCTAAATATTCAGATGCCTTTAACTTGTCATCTGTCTGTAACTCATAAAGTTGCAACTTGTTAAACATGATGCAGTATCTAGCTTTGAAAGTAGTTTCCATCTCCTCATCTTATTTAGTGCTTTATTTATTTTTTACACTAAGCTAAGGCAACCCACTTCTGTTAATGGCTTCAAAGTTACTAGACTTACAGAAAGAGTTGCATCAAGATCCTCAAGATCCTAACAAACTCTGGGCAAACTACTAATAAGTTTACTTAAACATTTCCCTAAAGTTTAAGCAGAGAAACTGTGGCCCTAGTGATTTATGTCCGTTACCTTGTAGCCTTCTACATCTATGTCCTGTCAAATTAATAAAGCAATTTCTAATGACTAATTGAACTTGGGTGAGCAATAGAAGTACATCTTGAGCCCAGAACAAGGTTCACAATACAGGGGTCAGACTTAATATTTAAGCAAATAACTGTTCCCGTAGTTTGTCTTTCTGTATTGGCTGCTTTGGGCTGCCTTTGGCTCTGCAGCCTGTTTGAGCTGCACCGCTGCCAACTGAAAGAGCAAATATTATCGGTGTGTGTGGATGCTTGATTTGTGCCAGCCACCTCTACCTTGTTATAAAAAAAGCTATTTTACAGTGGTGCTAGATATAATGGTACCCACTTGACTAATTCCAAGAAGATAAACCCATTGTACACTGATCATGAGTCAAGGTGAAAAAGACTTTACTTCAAATTTGGTGCACTTAGTGATTTATTCTGAGTAAACCTCTAGTGAGACGACAGACCAGATATCAAGGGTATAGCTGAGAACAAGGTGCGGAAGTGTGTGTTTTTAAGGTATGGGAATAAAGCTGACAGGAGGAATAGATATGAAACGAAAGCTGAAATAGTGCTCAGCACTAACACCAATAGCCTATCACCAAGCGACACTTAAAGGTGTTGGATTTTCTTCCCCATTAGAAGTTTTAATTTCTCACATTTTTCGACTTCCCATTATCCTTTTTTTCTCTAAATTTGTCCATTTTGTTTGATTTTTCCTTTATTTCCCTTTAAATTGACAATAACCGTCCTTTCTAGATGGAGAAATTATGTTGCATTGGCTCCATTTAAAGGAACAATAATCTTGCTTGTAGTTATGATGAGTAATATGAGAATGAGTTTTGGATTGGCTTCTTATAAAAATATTTCTTCAAGTTTACTTATGACATGTTACAGAACATTGCTGAATATAAAAAGCAAATGCTTTCCATGTTTCCAAGAATCAAAAAAGACCAGTTGCCAGAATATTCCAAATATAATAAACGAAAGATTTTAAATATATGAACATAATACTACAAGCAAACAGTCCAAAATTAACTTAAAAATCGAGGCGACAAATTTCAAAAATCTATCGAGTTGGACAGAACACCAACATTCTCTCTTTTCCACTGTCTGCACAAAGAGTTGTCTCAGCTGTCTATACAAAGACAAATTATCTGTTCCGGAGACACTGTTATATTCTGATCTGAAACAGTCTATTGTCCAACATGTTTTGACTGGAATTAAATTAATGTTCTCTTTGCAAATGTTTGTCTTTATGCTAGTGCTGAGACAACTGCCTGAGCTTTATAAATCTGTAAGAACAAACACATTATAAAAATTGTTTTTGATGGATTTACATTTTTAAAAAGTTCTGCTGTCAGAAGGTTCTGTCAGCAGTAAAGTTATTGTCATTATAAACGTCCAATTTGTTTTGTGCATTAAACAGAAACTTGCTTTTTATAGCTTTAGTTTAGTGTGTAAGTGTACAGAATTTGAAACTTCCCTCGGCTTCCTTATATTAAAATATTTGTCTGCTCATAGCTTAAAAAAAAAAAAAAAAAAAAAAAAAAAAACTTCTCCAGATGACATCAAACGAGGAATTTTTCTATCATTAGGAGTTCAAATGAGGTCATCTGTGGGAGCTCTTAAAAAGTCATCACACAAAATCACACAACTAACCTTACTGATGTCATTTCCAGCATCCACAAAAAAAAAAAGAATTTTGACTAGTAATATCTCAGAACATGACAACAACAACAACAAATTCTGCCAAGTCAAAATGTCATATTGTATCGGTTGTTTAAATTTTTACTAGTCACAACGTCATTAAAGACATCTGAAATTTCCATTACGGATAAAGTTGATATCTTAAATTGATTTTCCCCATTTAAGTCAATGGAAGATTCTGACTAGTGCAGTCTGACCTTAAATGCAATTTAAAATACCTTTAAAATTCTAACTACATGAAATGTAGTTGCAGATATCTTAAACTAAACAAGTTCAAAATCATTGAAAGTATCCATTAAGTGACTGGGTGTGCATTTGGATGGAAAGTTACACCAACGAATACAAAAATGTGGAAATAAACAAGATCTGCGCCATAAGCCCTTCCTATCCTGCTATTTGTACACCATGGATTAAATCATGTAATAACAGCTGAAAAAGGTGGGTAAGGGCTACATTTACAACTGTCATTCCTCTGAACCAATTTTATGTCTTTGCCAACAGAAAATGTTACAAAGTTTGAATGGTGAGAATGTATCTTTCAATTGCTCCACAACTTTATAGATTAGTTTTACATAAATTATTTTTTATGTCAGATTCTTGCTACAAAGTGCAAACAAATTTTCATTGTCATGTTATATAGTGTTTTGACAAAAGACAGGAGAATCTTCTCCTTTAGGCCTCAAAATGTTGGGCTGTTTGTCATGGGCATAATGCAGGTGCTGCCAGCTCTTCCTAAAGACCCTAATTAACATTGTCCCCGTGGCGTGTCAGGCAGGTTAAAGTGAGTGCCCCTGGAGAATCAGAAAGTATTTAACTAACAATGTGACCCTGCTTTGTTGGCCAGAAGGTTTTCAAAGCAGTTCAACTTGTCACCTGTCAAGGGACGGTGGCCTGCTAAGCCAGCATCTGTCCCTGTGACACACATACAGCCCCCACACAGACCGAAGCACCCTTTTCTGGAGGCAAATACAGATGCTGTGTGCCCACTGTCTCTAACCTACCCCACCTGTCCTTTCATGTCCACAAGTGTTAAAGTCCACGGCCTCTAACGTGCTGCAGCAGATGGGAGCTGATTCCCAAACTCACCTCCTGTGTACTCGTTTACCCTCCAGGCACCTTTGCCTGTATTAGCATATAATTACCTCACATTATAACTTTCCACTTTTCAGTATACACACTGAAATAATTGCCTGGTGAAAACTTTTTCTAATTTGTGTGAAGGGCTGACAGACAGCTTTATAATTTTTTATTTATAGTTTTGTTCAAATCTGTACTTCCAAGACACTACCAACTTTGTTAAGGTTTTTACTCTGTTTAAGAGAGTGTGAGGATTTACTGAAGGAGATTCATCTGCAATTCTTTTAAAAGCAGATGGTTACACTATGGTTTACAAAAACTGGAATGTTTATCAGTGATCCTAAATGTCACTTAGACGTTGTTTTATATTGTACAGTGGTAATTTTGTATTTTCATCATTCTATCAGCATAACTGGTACACAGAACATATGCCAGTCACCGACATGATTAACATTAAAGTGCTGTGGTTGACTGTTGTATTTACATGACAACTTTTGAATTAACTTTTTTAAATAAAAAAAACTAATATTTAACATAGCAACATAAAATCACTAAAGGTGTGAATGTCATGGATCTCCCTTATTTGATCATCAACACTGACTGTGGGGCTTGGTACATTTTTTTAAGTTATTACAGTAAGATTTCCATAAATGTTAATATTTGCTCTCTTATTCATAAAACTTATTTTGTTGTTGATATTCTTTGCAGACCGTAGGTGGGTTACAACTTTCAGACTTAGAAGTCACATTCAAAAACGGGCACCTTCTGTTTTCCTTTTCCCCCCCCTTTGTATACACTCCAGGGGGCGTAAGCTAATTATGCCCAAAATAATTATGTCATAATAACATTTAAATCACTTGTTCAAAGTTAGATGCTTTGTCATAACTTGAAAGTGCAGTAATTCATCCTATTATTTTAATAGAACACTCCCCATTTTCTCTTCTTTACAGGGTCTTGATTTTTGTGTTTGTTTATTTAAGCATTTGACATTTACTTTCATTTGATATTTAAAGCAGTTTGCATGCTTTCTGAGCAGGAATTTCACAGATAGTGATGTGCTGGTGGAGGCCAAGTTACACATCAAATCAAGCAGAGGGATAAAGAACACGGCGTGATATTTTGGCAAGCTAAAAAAAATCACATTAAAGCAGCTTTCAAAACAGTTTTCAACAGATATTAAGAAGAACCTTGATTACATTAAAACACTATGTGTATCAGCTGTGGTTAAATGCTGGAGGCTGTATGCTTTCAAATCAGTCCTATACTTCAGAGAAACATGCTAAAATAAGAGGTTTTGTTCCAAAATGCAATAATGGAGCATTTATTTTACATTTGCAACAGTTCTTGTTTTGGCTTCTCTCCTCTGCATTATTAGTAGACGGGTGAGAAGGGATCACACATCTTTTCACTCTCTTGATATGAGAAGGTCTAGTTTGGTGCCCGTGCTCCTCTCAGGCACTTGAAGCTGGCCTGTGTAGTAAAGCTGCTCAACTATGCAGTACTTTGAAACCAGACAGTGGCACTGTTTTTTTCTGAAGGGTAAGTTTATCTGGGATGCAGAGGATCAAGGGAAGAAAGCCCCTTTGTGACGTGCTAGAATTTTATAACAACTATGGCCAGAACCTTCACATTTTAAATCTTTGGCTCATTAAAAGAAACTGTAGAAGTTCTTGTCCAAACGTGACTTGTTTGGATTCAATATAGCTCAAATTCTAAACAAATGCTTAGAGATTTAACAATAATGAGTTATTGCATTTGTAACAAAATACTTGGAGCATTAATAGAGTAAGTGTAAAATGGATCTGATTGATAGGCCGATTGGTGCCAAGACATCGTGGTGAAGAGGGAGCTAGTCCACAAGATGAAGCTCAATACAAGCAACAGAAGTTTTCTTCGAAAGGTGGCTGGGCTCAGCCTTGGAGATGGGGTGTGGAGCTCGGACATTTGAAGAGAGCTCAGTGTAGTCACTGCCCCTACATGTGAAAAGGAGGGCTTATATTAAGAATCCTCCTGGGCACATCCTGTTGGAAGTCTTTCAGGCCCACCCAGTAGGCAGAAGACCCTGTGTTCAAACACTACACGTTTGAGAGACTACATCTCATCTGGCCTGGCAATGCCTCAGAATCCCAATGGAGGAGCTGGAAATCACTGCTGGGGAGAAGGATGACTGGAAAGCTTTGCTAAACCTGCTGTCACCACGCCCCAACTGTGGATAAGCAGAAGATAATGGCTGGGTGGATGAATGTTTCTGTCCAGAGCACATATTAATATTAGATGAGTTAATGACTGGGAAAAGTAAAAAACCCAATGGGAAGATGGAATTGGTCTCAGGTCTTAAATAGAGACGCTGCAGTCTCCCCTTTGCTCCACATGAATTTACAGGTTACAACTATAAAAAAAGTACAAGCCCCTTTTAATAACAGCAGTGATGATCTACCTGAGAGCTTTTTTCATTACTCTACCCAAACGCCTTACTGTGAAAGCTATGCATCTAATGATTTCCTACATCATTCTACTTTGTTTACATTCACTTTTCTGAAGAAATAAGCAAATTGCCATTTGTGCTTCATTTGCTAGCTTGTTAGAGATAGTGTGTGAAGGCCAGAATGTGTGTCCACAGTGGACCCCTGACAGTACTCCTGTCACTGAGGAGCGCGCACACACACAGTGATGTATTTGTCTATTATCCCACTATAAGTTGGGTTATCACTAGACCAGACATGCTACTGTGAATACACAGTATCACAGAGCACAGGCCTGATCCACGTGTGTGTGTGTGTGTGTGTGTGTGTGTGTGTTAGTTATGCAGGAGATTCTCTTGCTCTTAGAGCCAAATGATGATTGCAATGACTGCTTGTTACTCCAAGTCAAAAGGTAATAATGCTTTTTCTTCCCTAATGCTTGTGGGTCCTTTATTTTCTTCCATCCCTCTCCTCCCCATTTTTTCCACTCTCTCACCTCTTACATCTTCATCGTTTCCTCAATTTCTGTCTTCCCACTTCTGAGCTATCATCCAATTTGTTTGCTCATCTCTTCCTCCTATTTGTTGTGTATCTCTTCCTTTTCCAATTTTCCTCCCCCGCTAATCTCTTTGCCCTCTGACTCTTTTGCTCCTTTGTCTTTCTCAACGTCCTTTCTCTGTCTCTCTCCATTGCTATCGCAGGACTGTACTTTGGATCAGCCTAAATGATGCATGCTCTCATCTTGTCACATACTTCTGTCTCCAGCACCCAATGGAATTCTTCTTACTGCAATTCTTTGAAAAGTAGTGATAATAAGGCTATAAAGTATGTTAAGGAGGCTATTCATCCTAGGCTTTTCTAAAACCACCTTTTTGTTCAGTAATTCAGTACTTTCAGTTGTTGCAAGCTCTCTTCCAAAATGTTATCCAACCTTTATGTCCAGAGGACTTTGTCCCTACCCTCTCATACAACCAGCAGAAGTGCTGCTGTAAGTGCACCCTTTTGGCACCAAAGTGCAGATGCCCTTACTTGCGCCTGCTATTACAATGGCATGAAAATAGTGAATATGTTTTGCTCTAAATAGTTGTGCAAACAGAGGTCTGAGTTAGGTGCAGGCTAGTGCTGTTGAACTAATTTTTCTTTAATATTGTCATCACCATTTTTTGATTTAATGTGAAACACGTCACAGTTCAGATACAAGCCTCTTTGGGTCCAAGCACAGACTTTAGTGCCTGCATGAAGCTGGTTTATAGGGTTCTGTATTGCACGGGCACCTGTAGATGCCCATGGTCTGCAGGTCCTGCATTCTGTATATCCCTACCAAGTTGTAGGTACCAAATGTCCTAACGGTTTTGACTATTTTAGTTATTTATCACTTATATTTATCTTGCTACTTTAGTTTTTATCAGGTAGACTAAAATGAAGCCTGACTGCTATCTAATGTTCTACTGTGTTTTTTATAGTCATGTCTGTATAATCTTGACTTTATTATGTAAGTGCCTTGAGGTAACTTTGTTTTAAATTGGAGCTATATAAATAAAGTTGAATTGAACTGACATGTTTGGCACCTTGCTTCACAAAAGTCTGCTTGGCTCCTGGTCCAGTTTTCCCATGCTTGTCTCAATTCCAATTCTTTTGGCAAGCTTGTCCTAAACCTCCCAAAATTCTGTCATGTAACTCCTCTTAATCCTTTCTCCACTGGCTTTTTGCCTTTGTTTCAAAGCACTTTACAGCAACCTCAAGGCCATAATTCAACCCAATGCTGGCCTAGCTTCTGGACTTGGATGTTGCTAGTCAACCTCTACCCCCTGTGAAGCCCCGACCAGTTATCACTCACCTTGGAACGAAAGTGGTAGAATGATGGTTTTGCATTGATAGCAAACACCAGAGTATGTATAGTCACTGTAGTTTTACACTGTTAAGAAGAATGATGTTCCTATTTAACCATCTTGATTAATGCACCAAACACACCGCTAATTGACTTTGGGCTATTTACCACATTGATGCATAAGGACTGTTAACTCTTTTGCTCTTGCATTTACTGTAGGCTATGCTACATAGAACTGTCTGACTATGCCTGAATGTAAATTAAATTATCCATGTGAAAGGACCTACTTTTGCATGCCTCATTTACAGATTAGGTTATCTTCATTCTTGGAAGTTAAATTGGAGTACTGCATAGGGGCATCAGCTGGTACACTCAAGTAAAATGTATTGCACGAAGGGTATTTATGAATATGACGGATGTTTCTGTTAAGCTGTCATCATTGTTTGACCGAGAAAAGGATGACACATAGCCACTGGTACGTTTCTAAGAAATGACAGATGTAAGAAACACTGAAAACTGTAGAAAAAGTGGTTTGGTTAAGGTTGTGGAAAGTTCATGGTTTTGTTATGCAACTTTGCAAGTGCTAAAACTGCCAAATATGACAACCACTATCATATTTCCTAAAGACATTTTGCACAAAACAATGCTGTGAAACAAAAATCGTAGTTTGCCATTTTGTGAATTATGGACTGTGCCCTGACCTCCTGAAATTTGATCAAATTGTATGTTTGTTACATTAGATACTGTGGCTGACATGAAGGTTATTGGGGCAATAACACGTATCATTAGGAACTAAAGAAATCTTATTTCTTTACACAACATATTGTGTTATCGTCTTCTGCATTTCAGAAATTGTTGCCATTTCATATTGACCAAGTTTACAGATGTAATAATAAAATCTGGCTTTAGCCCTATAGGGAATAAAGAACACACTGACCACACAGAGACTATAAATTCATTTAGCAAATAACTTTTTGTCATTACTGAAATGTTTCGAGATCATTGTCCTAATAGGCACCTACTAAATGCCAGCAATAGTAGTCCATGTGGGCATTATTTAAAATCTATTTCGGCATTTGTCAACGGCCGTATAGTACGAGTGCATCTGTGCACGCATGTGTACAGTATGTTTCCTTAGTCAGTCACGGGATCAACTCCGGGCCAGAAAATGCATTACATTTTGTCTTGTTGCAGGAAAGTGCGTGTGTGTAGATGTCACACATGTAATGCCTATTAAATATAGGCAACTCTCTTTGAAAAGGCACAGTTCATGTCTACACACCAATTAGCCACAACATTAACTATGGTGGTCTTAATATTTTTATGGACAATGTCAGTGGAGCCACTCTGAATAACTGCTTTCATCATTTATATGTCACACACCAAAAGCTGCGCAGCACACATATGTTTATCCTGGTTACATTGCCTTTAGAGCCAACAGAAAACCTACATAAACCCAAAGACAATAGTACCTTTTAAATTCAGACTACCAGCTATACATCATGTAACTCAATATGCAATGCTTCCATGTGCTGATGGTTAGCATTTTACAAAAACTGAGACATGTCCAATACAAATACAATGCTGTAATTTACATTCATCTGTCATATTGAAACAACTGTAGTTCTCATCTTCCATATTGTTAAAAAACAAAGCTGAAGCTCATGACAAAAAGGACACTAAAGCACACAATGTATTTCAGTCTCAATCTTATATATATTCTACAAAAAACACTTTCCATTCTCCTCTGGGACTTAATGAAACAGCGCGCACTTAAGTAAAAGTCCAAGTAATAGTGTAAAAAACTCGACTACAAGTAATATTTCCAATCTTTCACTAATGTAAAAGAAATAAGCATATTATCCCCAATAAACAATAGTCATGGTGGTAAGGCAAAATATGTACAGTAATACATAAAAAGGGTCAAAGGTCACTGTTGGTAAAGGTGAGGCTAATTTTAACCACTTTCTGTGTTGACAGGTGGTTAAATCATGATGAAACATTTCTTTGTTCATATTTTAACATTTCATGTTTTCATAATGAAACCTGTTAGGTGGTATTGATGTTGTGGCTGATTGGTGTATGTGCAGTGCATGCTTGCTGTAGTCTTTTCACCCCACACACACACATGTGTGCCCAGAGTATTAAAAGGGTACAAGAAACTGGCAAATATGTATGCATGAATAGGTACATTTTGTATGAAAGGCACAAGTATGTGTAGGAGTGTGTGATTTCCTCTTTGTAACAGCAGGACTCAGGCTGTGAGCATCCTTGTCAGGGTTTGTGTAGACAACAGCAAGGTTAATGACTAGGAACTGAGAGACAACTAAAGACATTTCCAATTTGGCATAAATGTAGAAAGGCAGGACACACCAGAGCTACTGACAGACAAAGGTTTGGCAAACGTAAGTGGACTGCACGTTGCTGCTCCTCTCTTCACCCTAGTCAGGGTCGTGGACAGACGGAGGCTGGAAAGTAATAGAATTCTTTAGGTTTTAATCTTCAGATTCTATATGGCAAATATAATGGTATATTATGTTTAGGAAGTAAAGAAGTTGAAAACATGTATGTAATGTATCTAATAACAGATTACATGCAAACTGTTGGATCTAAATAAATGTAGATAAAATCTACAGATTTGGGATTAGATTTAAAGTCTGTGAAGAACTACTGCATTTATTTGGCAGGTGTCTGTGTTTTGTCTAGTATTTCCACAGATGTTCTGTGCGTTTGAAGGCTTTTATTGAGTTACTCAAAATTAGAAACATGCACTAAGTAACTACAGTTTTGGCTTTACACCTGGTTAACCCATTGCCTCAGTTTCGGGGCTTGTGGAATCTGGAGCAGATTTTCTCGAAGAACTTTGCTATATTTGCCTGTTCTTTTATCTTTCCTATCAATTCTGAAGAGCCTCCCTGTCCCTACTTGGGATCAACAATTACAATGTGTCATGGTGTTCCCAGATATCCATTTTAGAAATGTTATTGTGGAAGTCTACAATGAGCTCTTTGCACTTCATAACACATATTTTTATCCTTCCACACTAGTTTTGGTCAGATGGACTAACGGCAAGAATAAATTTAAACAGAATGCACCGGATTCATTTTTGGACTCCCACAGCTAAGGGTCTGAATGGTTATGTGAGTTAGACGTTTCAGTTTTTAATTGATTTACAAATTAAAAATAAAATGTTTTTTGCATTTGTCACTGAGTTATTGTAGAGTGTAGATGGATGGGCATAATTTATAATGCTGTAACAAGTACAGAGAAAAACAAAGGGTCTAACTGCAACAGTATTTGTACTCTAGATCCTGTATGGCACACTGTACTCTTCCTGAGCATAAAATTACCGCAGTGTATGACCAATCCCTATTGAAAAGAGACTTTATAGCACTGATTCAAGGTCATACATTTTGTATTTCAAAACATGAGGTGTTTAATTGTAAAGCATCTTTATTTCAGTATACGTGATGGGTAAAAGCCAGGTTTTTGTTTTAAACATCTTCTGATCTGATTCCATTATCCTGATCTGTTGATGCAATGATAAGCTGGCAAATTTAAATCTCTCCCTCGTCCATGCTTTAATTCTTTTTTAAAGCTGAAAATTAGTCAAAACATCAAGTGAAAGAAGAGATGTGAAAATATATTCCAAACAGATCTGTGTAGCTAACAGACCTGATTGCAAATTGCAATTGTTAAAGGTTATTGATATGCAGTAGAGTGGGCTGACATTTTCTCAGTGCCCTCACTATCAAAGCTCCTGTTTGGCCTTTTACGGCAGCAGTTATGTAAAGCAAGAAGTGATTTCCACCAGAAAACATGCTTGGTCATGCCCTGCCAGATAACCTCACACCGATGCCAGCTGATCTCTGCTTCATTTGTATTTACCACAGCGAACATTTTTATTTTCTTTTAACGTTTATAGAATAACACATTGAGATTTTAAACATCCCCCTGCTCCTTGTACTTCTGTATTGAATAGAACCCTCTGCAGTCTATACAGGCATGCTTTTGACCTGTGCCAAATGGTCACATTCAACCTGAAAACGCACAAGTCTATAGCAAGGCAAGCAGCATCCTAACAGCAAACAGATTCAACATTGAACAGAGTCAGATAAAGTGAGATATAAGCTAATATTTGGATGAGGGTAATCATTAGAAAATTACACAGGAGCTTTGTGTGTCTCCTTATCAGGCATAGTGGACCTTGCCTGGAGAAATTTCTACAACAATAACACAAGTGCCATCTATCATCCAGCTGGCTAATATTTCTTTTGGCAACAGGGAGCCAAAAAAAAAAAAAGAAATACAAAACTAGCCCTGTGTGGGGAGCAATACTGAGGACTAAATCACAAATATATTTACTCTGACATAGCCCTAGACCAAGTGCCTCAACTGACTTAACGAGAAAGAATCACAGAACAAAAAGGCAAAAACCCGAAATACAAATCTAAACAGCATGGAAGACAGCGCAAAGGTGATGCATAACCTGCATTCACTGCTGTTGGCCCAGTTTCTAAAAGACCACCACACAAAGCTGAAGACCACCTCCATACTCAAAACAGAGGCATAAAAGCAGAAATCTTAAATTGTTGATCACTACAATGAGAGAATCTGGGAGCTTTCTGGACATTTAACTGGCGCAGTTTAGATCCACTTGCTCCCTTTTCATACAAGGTCACTGCAAATCAATCCAAAATTGTTGCGAGTGATCACCTTTATCCTATAAAAGGCAGTGCCCTCTTCTAGATTATCTCTATGGGCACGAGGGGTTTCACAAAGCTGTAGTTGGAGTATGAAAATTATGTGAATAATATTTTATGGCCTTCACAGTCACAAGATCTTATGCTATACTAAAACTATTTTTGTTTTGACATTTGCATTTCTGTGTTTTTAATCGCTTTATAAATCCACTAAAGCATCTCTGAGAGGCTCCAACAGTCTGTATTTTCCATCACTGCTGGAGTTTTCTAGCACAGCTCTACACTGCTTTGTCAGACATAACTGATGTTGTGGGAAAGTATGGATTTGCTGATGCTGAATTGATTTGACAGGTTAGTATTATTGAATTACACTGCCAGCAGTGCTGTAGTCTTTAAGACAGTACTCACTGTGTACTGTGATACTTAGCTCTGCTTGAATGTCCTTAAGGACTTTTAATAGCTGCTCCTCTTGACCCCTGACTTCCCATTTTTTCTTGGGTGTTTGGTACTTGTATCTAACATCTATAGTGTTGTTTTACTAGT
Source organism: Channa striata (assembly GCA_033026295.1). Classification (NCBI taxonomy): domain Eukaryota; kingdom Metazoa; phylum Chordata; class Actinopteri; order Anabantiformes; family Channidae; genus Channa; species Channa striata. Next base: position 25,862,850 of record CM065173.1, on the reverse strand, counting down.
CCTTTGGTTGTACGCCTCTGAATCGTGGACTGACAGTTCCTAACTCCTCTGTCTCCCCAACATACCTTGTACAACATACACTGCACACACACACAAAAAAATATAACTATTGAACCACAATTTTCAATGGAAAACATTTAACTGCTCTCCACAGATGGTATTTACTATGTTTATTTACTCTGTTACAGTACCTTTCATGGATGATTCATGCTTCAAAAAAAAAAAAAAGTGTCACATGATGCCCGTCCGTTACAAACTTTCTGGCTGATCCTGCTATGAAGGTAGTGAACTGCTGGATGAATTCCTTTGCCTCAGACTTAAAGGAAACCTGTTCTGTTAAACCTCAGCCAGCTTATTACTGACCACCTTAATTTGAGGGCTGATCCGGACTCTTCTTCTTGAGTGCCACGATAAGAAAAATCTGAAAGTGGTAAAAAGGTGGCGTAAGGAGCCTTTAGTGACTGGAGTCTATGGACCCCATCAAGATTACATTTTTATGCAAATGGGATCATATTATTTAGAGAAATTCGCTGATGTACTGGAAAGTGGGATAAAGCAGGGTTGCTTCAACCTAATGCTGTAATGACCGCTACCAGAACAGAGGACAAAGAAAAGGCCAATCCAAGTGGAGGCAAAGGTAAAACTAAAGAAACACACCAACAACACGTAAGCTTAACAACTTTCCAAATGGGCATGGCTGGACTTGAACTAAACAAGGCAAGAGACAGGGAGTAAAAAGGAAGTCTTTGAAACAAAACATGACAAAGCAACCTCAAATACACAAGAACCTCAGTCCAGTGGTATAAGATTATGGTAGATTATTGGTATGTAATTATGTGTAAAGTAGGCAGAGAAGAAAGGAAAACAACAAGAGCAGCCCAAGTTGAGGGGTCATTAGAATATGGGATCTTTGAAAGTTTTACTTTGTCCAATTAATGGTAAGGAATAAGAAAATTACAAACTTAAAAAACTACACAACTGATCAATATGTGTAATTAGAAGTAGACGCTCTATTGCTTGTTGATGGTCGACAAAATCTCCATTGATTGTAATGCTTAGTACAATACTGCTGATTCTGACTCCGCAAATCATGTCTCCAATTTCATGTTTCTGAAATTGTGGTTGATGGAACCATGTCTTCCCTTTGGCTAGTAGTCTGTTAAGAAGTCGAAGCTGTAGTACCCATGTAAAGAGTAAAGGAGTGCAATATTTCAAAACTGTTCAGGCTCACTCCCCTTAAGTGAATACTTAAGCATTTTTTTTTAATGCCAGCACAGCAAAATAGAGCTAAATCTCAGAGTCCCGCTCTCTGAGCCTTCTGCTCCATGAAATATGGATTTTTAGACAGCTGCTGTTGAATTGATGTGCCACATTAAGAATATTGAATTTTTAAAGCAGAGCACATTTGACAGAAAAAGTTGAAGTCTTTGTGAGCAATTATGCACTGTAAACTCTTATTTCCACTCTGGTGAATCTCCCTCATATACACTAAAATGATTTCATCATTTGGATCGACCAGTTTGCACATTTACTCTTCTGTAGGATGATGTATACTGTATATGTGAGGTCAGTTATCATAATGGCTGAAAAAGGTCCTCAAAAATGTTTAAATTGCTAGAATAAAATAATCAGCTTAATTAAAAGGCTGTATGATTAAAGTGATGAGAAATGAAAAGTTTTTGGAGCTTCTTTTCAGAAATCAATATGTGAGAACTGTGACATCATTGAAATATCTTATATTAAAATAAAAGCTTTGTCCTTGTTGCCATTTTAATGACTCATGCACTTAAAGCCTTTAGAGTTTAAAAGACTCTTTCAATGTCACAAGTAAAATATTTGGAGTTGGCAGCTGAAAAGTTTTCTAAAAATCACTTAAAAAAAATTGGAAATCTTAAGGTAGAATAGTATCTTTTCACATATGATCTTATATTTTCATTTATTAAATAGCTCTATTTTTAAACTTTATTTCAGTTATCAGCCCAGTGATGACATGTTAACTTTCAGCAGCTAAATACATTACAGTTCCAACGTTCTATTTTCAGCATAATAGAGAAAGGTCATTGCTTCCTGCAGTTCAGTTTAACCATCAAAATTAAGTAACAATTTCCTTCTTTTTTGTCTGTCATGTGTTTGCTTTGGTTCATGAGCAAACAAACAGTTTAAAAGGTTAATAAACAGTTCGGGATTTTATGTGGCAAATATTTCATGTAGGAAAGTCAAAATGAAGTTTAATTACACACTTACATGGACTTAAACTAGAACCAAAGGAAGTTCAATATCAGTGAAGGTGTAAATCATTTGTCTATTTTGTTAGAAATCACACAGTTTGACCCATCTATGACCTCCAGTTTGAGTCTTTAGAACAAATCTGTTGCATCGATATGCTATAGAATAACACAGATGCTAAATTATTTTTTCTAATCGAACACACCCATATGTGCCACCTATTGTTGCACATTCTGGTTTATAACAGTGGCATATATCCTTGATATTTTTCCAAAACTACTAATGGCATTTTGTTTTCTACACTAACTGCAGTACAACAGACTTGCAGTGAAACGGTTTCTGCTATAAAGGCCTGCTTTATTCCAAACTAGTATGCATTCATTAACTCCTCTAACCCTGAGTTTAAAAACCCCCCTCATTATATAAAGTCTAATTATTAGACCCTGTTGCTTTCTGTGTTTCATCCCAACACACCGCTCCCTCCCTGCTTTATTTCTCTCTCTCTGTGTTCCAGTCTTCCATATGCTGGCTTGCACAACAGAACAGCCAAATCAATATGGCCGAGGCGATTAATGCGCTGGCGGTGGTGATGTACTTATAAAGAGCTTTCATGGCTCAGTGAAGGATGAAATCACCCTCTGAGTCCAGAGATCTTAAAGAACCTGAGGTGCACCAGGCAAAGACAGTCAGACAAAGAGTGTGAGTGAGGTTGAGAAAGAATAAGTTGAGACCACAAGAGTTCATTGGATCACCTCCAATAGGTGAAAATGTAGAAGGAAAGAGAAATGTGAAAGCTTTGAAGAGGGCACTAGACCTTCTCCCATAACCCAGTAACAGAGGCATGGCCCCACTTTTGACAGGGGGAATGTGTTGGAGAAAATGAAGGAAAGAAACTGCAGCAGGGACTGAGAGAGTTGGAGGGAGAATGATGTAGCTATTAGTGCTTTTGGTGCCACTGCAACTCCTCTATTTAACGGCTTGCTGCTGCTGCTAAAGATCTTTGGGACCGAAGACAAGCCTTTACCATGTTAACTGTCACTAGTGATTTTCTACTTAGATGTGAATGCGGGGGACGGGGGGAGGGTTCATTCATTTTTAGACTAAATATTAGATAAATTATGGGTGAAAACAACATGACTAAAATTTATTTGGCAAAACATTGTTTTGTTTTTTTTAATACATCATAGTTCAGTTTGGGTATATCACTTACAAGCAAAAAAAAAAAAAAAAAAAAAAAAACACGTTTTGAAATACAACATTTACAATCTTCAGACTTTTTCCAAAAATGAAATAAAAACTAAATTAGGTTTTTTTTCTAATTTGCTCGCGCCTTTATGTGACAAAAGTAAATAGAAAAGATGTCACTATGTATATAGTAAGCAACATTCTAAAAAGTTTCAGGGACTCCAGGGAAATCATAGTGCATCCAGGGGCAGAAACCACAGTTAAATGTGCCTGACCTTCAAACCCAGTGTGTGTAAAACTATTAAACTATGTGGATGAATTCAACCATATAGCCTTAGGGTGGTCCACATTTCAGTTTTTGTTGGGACAAATAGATGTCACATTCTCTGTGCCAAAATAAAACAAACAAAAAAAAAGGACTCCTAAGCAGTCAACATGTGCTCCACTTGCCTTAATTCAACTTTATTTATATAGCTGTATTGTTTTGTAATAACCCTGTTATAATGAATCTGGCAGAATGACTACCTACATCTGGTCATTTATGTTGCTTCCCTTACCCATAGTGTAAGGTGAGGTGAGGGGTTTCATAGTGAAGGTGGTGAAGCCAGGAGCATTTGTTCTGTTGTGAAAAGGGTAAATACATCATGTCAGACTTTTCAGGACCAATCTGCAGTAAGATTTCAATGTTGGCTGAGCTCACATTAACATCTTTGACCCTGCTGAACTCACCAGTAGAGCTGTTGCAACAAACATGTTGCATGGCAAAACTCTACTGAAACCAACAGACGTGTGTGTGTGTGTCTCTATACATCTATCACCAAAAAAGATTGGGGTGTATAATATTGCATGTTATTGAACTACTGAGTCTGTCGGCATGTGGAGTAGGTACTTATTGCCACATAGTTAACGTACTGACAGCAACAGAAGACTGTTATTGAATAATCTGATACTTCAAAAACAATCCATCAAACGTGACAGTTATAAATTTAGCTTATACATTATAAATTAGCTTAGCTGCAGTTTAAGGTTGAGAGTGGGTTTAAACCAATGATGTCATCTTTGATTTATGCGCACTCCAGTCACTCAGTCTTAAAACATGTTTAGCTGACAAAGGTTTATGAAGGCAGTACAAAACTAAACTATGAAAAAAAAATTAAAAACAAGACACTGCCTCGTTCCATTGGCATTTCCTTAGCAGTTAGAAATATGTTTAGTTGAAATGGAAAATGACGAAGCTCCAATACGTCTCCCTAATAACTATTTTCTAAGTGAACGTGGAGCGCTGTGTTCCACTGAATCATCACTGTTGGGCAGATCCCATAAGGTAATTCATCACACCTCCATGGCCTGGCTGTGGATCAGCAGTTGGAACTGTTTGTTCACTACAATAATTGCAGGTTTGGGTGCTCGATCCCTGGCTGTTCCTTTCTGGATGTCAAAGTGTCCTTAAGCAAAACAATGCATACCAACAATTAGGCCAATGTGTGTAGGAGCCTGTGCCTGAGATGTAAACTGTGGTGCAGTGCAGCAGGGAAAAGAAAAAAAGAAGAAAGCACTACAAAAATACATTCTATTCAACAATTCATTTGTCACTGCATTTCAAGAGAACTTCAGGTTCATGTTTACCTTTCCACTATCGCATTTAAACCCAAAAAAGGTGCAGTTATGTTGAATTTGTTCTTAACTGGCAACTGCAGGACTGAAGTGTAGTTTCTATAGACAGTGGCATACAATAAGTTCAAATAAATTCACCCATTGTAGCTTAGTCAAGTGCAAACAAAATGACTGCTTAAAATATGTTGAGCATGTGAGAGGCTGTTTGGAAAGGACAATTAGATGTAGAGAAGGATGGACAGGGCCTGAGCTACAGATCAACTTCTGGCTTCACTGCAGTGGAATAAAAAAAAACAATAACTGCTGTGTGCCTGCAGTTTCATCAACTGCAGTGTTTAACAGACAATGATGCATTTTTTTGGAGGCAGACCACACAGGAATTAAAATGAATTCAATTTACTTTGCATAGAGAAGTCTGAAAATGGCTTTGTGCTTCCTTTAAATGTCTATTGATTTGTTTTGAAGATTGAATGGAGTAAGTCCTTTGCTACAATTTATTTGCTAAGACATGCTGCATTTGGTTGATGTTGGCTTTGACTTTGAGTATGATTACAGCCAAGGGCTTGCAGCAAGCATAGCTTGTGTTTTGGCAGGCTTTGAAAGGCTGTGAATTTCCCAAATGGGACTCTATAGTGGTGGTTGTGGGTGACTTTGGGAGGCAGTGGAACTTGCTGAATTGCCTCAGCGGCACAGATGTAAAGCTTGTATGAATAAAAGCAACTCAAGAACCAGGATATGCCTTTTAAAACTGCAAAGAGACTGTTCTGTATGGCAGTGATGATATCGATAGATAAGGGGACCTAATGGACGTCAGGGTAATGTTGGACACTGAGCTCTTTTATTCAGGTCTTAGTTTGAATGGACAAAGTCATTCCAAGGAGTCTCGAACTTCCACAAACTTTCACTCAATATTATAATTCAATCCATTCTCATTGTCTTGTGGCCAGAGTTTAGTTTGATGTTTAAATGATAAACTTAACAGTAGAATTTTACAGCTGTTGTGTCAATGTAACTTTGATCAACTTAACCCTTTAAAATCCAGGACGATCAGTCAAATAGAACATAAATAATGAAAATTATTATTAAGAGATTCATTTATTTTTAACATTTGCTTGTATTGACGCTGCTTGCTAAGAAGAGACAGAAAATAGTAAAAAATAAAAAAACAAATTATGTATATACACTGATTTTTGTTTATTATGTTGTAAACAAAGACAAAAAGTGAAATATCTTGTTTTTCCATGTTAAGTAACATTTGTTTTTCAAAACTGAATATGTGGCTTAACCTACCTGTAACTAATCTAAGAAAGCTTAGGGAAATTCAGACATTTACACTGTGTAAATGTAAAGTAAACTATTACGAAGTTAACTACTCATAATGCAGGAAAAACCTTTGTATTATCTGTAGAGTAAAGGTAGGTTGAAACCACAGAAGCAATCTTATTCCTCATAACTGTGGTAGGGCAAATATTGCCACCATCTCCCCCCTTTTTTGTGCCCCTTCAGTTTTGGAGCTCCCATTTTAACTATGTTCCATTTGGTTTATTTTTCACCCATTGGATTTTCTGATGTATATTAATGCAAATGTATTAAAAACACTTTAGGTTTTTGCTGGTTAAGGTGAACAAGAGAGAAGATGGAACTTCTAACTTAAAGTTATAACTTAGAGAAAACGAGTAAGTGTTTGAAGGAGAGTAAATCTCTCAAATTGGGACACAAGAACTGTGAGAATACTGGCCATTTCTGAATGGTTATGCTGACTGTGTGAAAAGGGTATCTAAAAACTTGTCATTTGGTACCAATTTATGTCTACTACTATATTTCTACTATATTTATTTGCCGGCAGTTCAAAGTTACGAGCTCTGTGGTTTATTATTCTGAAACCCTGGTTGTAAAAACTGCACTACTGAACCTTAGGCTCTGGTCCTTGCCGACTGTAAATAGATACAGGACTACATAAAACTACAGTTTACTTCTATAGCTGACACGCGACTTAAAACTAGCACTGCAAAGATGAGCACATCTCTCTGAGACATCATGGGTAAATACAATATTTAGTCAAGTCAGACATCGAATGCTTGCATAGAGCACCCAGTAAAAACTGAGAAATGATAACGAGCACCGATTAATTTTATAGGACAATGACTAAAAAGGATTAAATTTATCTGGGCAACATTCATTGTCTATGCTTATCTTGTATAAACTAATACAACATATATACGAATATATATGAATAAACTGAGTTACATTACACCTTTCTAAACTACATATAAATAACTATAAATATAATTATGTTTGGTAGCACTGTACACAATGTAAATGCTGAATTTCTGAAATTTAAGCATTTCTTTCATTAAAAAACAAACACAGAAACCTTTACAAAGCAGGTATCATTGTTTTACAAGACAAGGAGTGACCTTTGCCTATTAGAATGGTAGTTTTAACACACCGAATGGAGATTATCAACTTAGCAGTACATCTATACATTTAGATCTAAAATAGAAACTTACAAACTTCAAGTTCTCGTGTTTTCCTTACATAACTACTTTATGTAATTATGTTTAAGCTTTCAAGCATAGTCAAATTACTGACAAATACCTTTTTAGAAATACCAACGCTCCCACTCGTATTCTTTATAATCTTTCATTTTGACTGTTGACCATCAGCAGTGTTTGTTCATGAGGCATGAAGCAAGCTTGAATGAGTGCTGAGGGATGTAGACTGGATCCATAGACATTTTAGAAAACTACTGTGCGCACATATGCATAAATATTTAAAATTATGACAACAAGAGATGGATAGGTGAGATTACTACCAAAGAAGCTATATGCTGTAATGCTTGTACGCATAATGTCACTTGCACCACTGCAAAGATGCAACGATGCAACAATCATTCTAAAAAAAACCAACAGATACACACACTTATAGTATAAGAAGAATTCTAAAAATGGGTAAGGACATTAGCTATAGTATATGACCTATCCAGAAATGCCACTTGAGTTCTCTGGGGAACAAATTCATGTCAGTTAAGATGAAAGATTAAAACATGTTCTGTGGTTAGGCAATTGCACATTTCAGCTTGTTGTTGGGAAGAACAAAAAATAAAAAAAATTCTAAACTGTTCAGGTAGTGTGGAGGTGAAGCAGTACCTTCAAAATGGATGATTTGCAAATGTACATATCTAGATGCTAACACCTTCAGATGTCTTTTTAATAAGATTTTGGCCAGGAAAAGAGGTGTTCAACTTTTCTTCTGTGTTTCAACCCTGACCATCATACTCTATCTGGCAGGTTTGGCCACTGGCTTCACTGCCCTTTCTTGCCTGGCCTCCAGCTCAACTCTTTCCCATGGAAGCGGAGGCGTATAGTAAGATTTCAGAGAGACACATGCTGCCAACATCTTTTTCTAGGTGGTCAGTAGATATTTCCGCAGACACTGTCAGGCCTCAATCAGTACCTGCTAGAGTAGTGTGGCTTCATAGACACACAAAGTGTGTGCTTGACTCACTTGCCTGCAGTACCAATCTGTCTGAAAATGTATGACATACTGTATCAGAAGAACAAAACTGGCAATCGTGGACTGTTTCCAGGAAGAAAAATAGTTCACTTGCAAAACTGCAACAATCAACACTATTGTCAGTTCCCAACACGTTATAAGGGTAATTAAAAGGAAAGGTAAATGCAACGACGTGGTAAACATTGTTGCATATTTTTAGTGTACTGCAGAAATCAAGGTATAAATTGACAATTGAGCTGATCAGTGAAAACATTAGAAATCTTTTCCACGTTCCTTTGTAAAATAAAGTGAGAAATAATGGCAACTACCAAATCAAAGCTTTGTTTTTATTGCATTTTTTAAGTTGAAAATGGAGTTTGTAGGTTGAATTAGTATTTTTTTAAAAGCCATCATCTGGATGTAGATAGATTGTCGCTACCTAAAGAGCGTAGCCATATGTTCACTAAATATTTAATACAATTGGATAAACTTCGGTAAAAAAAAATTAATAATAAATTAAAGGTTTAAGGGGAACATATTTATGCTTTAGTATGGATTGTAATTGCATTTGTAAAGATGGAGGAAAGCACTGAGCTAGATGCTATTCTTCATTAAATGGCGAAATGGAAAGGATTCAGAGCTGCAAAAACAAATGAGGGAAAGTGCAATATAAAGGCATGTTTACATTACCCAGTAGGTATTAGAGGGATATTCTGTAGAACTCTGACTAGGCACGTGAAAAACTAACAAATTATGTTGCTGTGAAGATGTTATAAAGCTTAGGAAAAAAAAGAATTACAATATTTCGATTAACCCTTCTAACATACAGACAAACAGAGAGGATTGAAAGTGTAATTTCCTTTGTGGGAGATAAAACTTACTGTGGTTCTAATGACATGGGTCATTAATCCTGCTTCTGAAGCTGGGAAATGTGGACTGATTGATTAAAGTCATGGCTCAATTGTTATTTTGTCCATCATTGTTTTCCTTACTTTGTCCCCTATACCCTGTTAATTGATGGCTTCTTACAGATCACTAGAGACCCTTTAATTGTATTAGGTACAATTTAACCTTTGACCCTCAGTCAGCACACATTCATGTGTGCACGTCATTAATATTGCATTAAGTCATACTGACGCCTGCTTCATCTTTAATAATACGTCTAAAAACCTGCAGATACAAAGGAATTAATGGGAAAAAGGAAACATTTCCCTCTAAATTATCACCAGGTTGATAATAATAAACTCCCTTTAATCTACACTAAATTAGTAAATTTTCATACATATAAAACTTGCATGGATCTTAACCTTAACCCCATAAGTGATTATTGTGCCAATTTTAAACCCATCTATTGGTTATGAAGTGTTGGACTGAGAGATATTTACATTTTAATATTTACATTGTGTCTTTTTTAAAAGTTCTGTTAAAAAAAATGATGATGAGTGCATGCTGGGAGTGAGTCGGAACACGAAGGTGGCATGAAGCTGGCGGAGCAGGAACAGGATGAGTGAGCGCAGACACACAGTGGTAAGAAAACAGGTGGTGTCAGACAGCTGTGATCGTAAAGAACGTGTTTCAGAAGAAATACTTCCCAGATAAAGAAGGGTTTTTATGCATCTGCTAGATATTATATGACAAGAACGCAAGAGAAAAAAAGCATGCTCTCAGCGTGAATTATTCACTAAGTTGTTAAAAAAAGTTTAACAACTTAGTAGTAATGACTAGAAAAACACTGAGTTGCACTTTATTATTATCCATTTAGAGTTTATTACTATTATGAGTTCTTTTTTATTTTACAATAAATATTTTACTCACCATGGACATTTTTTGAATGGCAAATGTAAATGTAAAATGAAGCTAGAGAGGCAAGAAAAAGAGCAGTATTGTATGAGAGAGCAATATTTAAATGCATTGAGGTTATGTTTTTTACAAGAAATCCAGAGTGATGGAGGCAATGACACTGGCTGGACTAGTGAACAGGAAGGTGAGGTGACTTTACCCACTGTGAGTAGAGGAGTGGGCTTCATGATCTCTAACACATTTAATCCAGTGAACCTGAAGGTTAAACATGTTAGAGGGGGAGGTTTCCTTCAGCCAAACCTTCTTTGGTCAATTTAATGTTGTTTTAATTGATATCTATGCTCCAAATAACTAACAAACATTTTTTTCCCCCAGTGATAAACTGGATTATTTTTTCTGGGGGGGATTTTAACTGCACTGAGAATTAGGTTTTAGATCTTAAAATCCAAAGCCTCATCCAGTTTCACTGGATGTGTGAAGGAGAATGCAGACAAATTTGGAATGGTATATATATGGTAGTATATAAGACTATGAATACGAATATAACTTCCTCATGACCTCCTAAAGCCGATTTGACCAGTTTTATTGTTGAAAACATAAGTTCAATATTTTTAAATGTGAAACAAAAACATGCCAGTACGTTTAACAGACCAAAATTTCATGGAATCAAAAAATATTTTAATCATTTTATTAAAAACTGTATCTGCATTTTAATTCTGTTTTATCTGACAAAAACTTCAGGGATTTTAATTCCTTCCTATAGAGCTGTAAGCATAAGGAGAACAATTCACTGTTCGTGGAGCTCTGAACTAAATGGCTTCAGGTCTCTGTAGAGACCAACTCTCAGCTGGAGAGGCCTCCGGAGATGCAGACGCTTTCCGCTGTTCCGCAAAGCATGCAGGGAACACAAGTTCTCACCATGGATGGCCACAGTGTTGAATTTTACAAACTCATCTGGAGGTCAAGGTTCATTGCAACTGTCCTGTCGCAGAGCAGTTATCACCTTCCTGCCTAAAAAAAAATAAAGCTACAGGTGATCAGTATCTAGCACTGTGTCTCTACTGCACATGCCAAAATATTTGGTCTGAAGTTTTAGCCAACAGGCTGAAAGCAGGTCATTCATCGGGACGAGATGTACTGTAGCTGGCAGATATGTTAAAGAAGACCTCAACGGGTAATGTAACAAAGGTGTTGAGCAAATGACGTCATCATTTTCATTCGGAGTGATGTTGGTGTTTTAGCTGACACTATAATTTTTTACAATTTAAAAAGTTAGGCCCTGATTGTCCGTGATTCAAAAAAGACAGACCTAAGTACCTTGGTGTTTGCCAAGAAATCATTGTTCAAAGGAACTAGAACAATGTTTTAGAAAAGATGGAAGGCAAACTGGCAAAGAGAAATTGCCTCTTCCTCACATCTCAAAGGGGTAGAGATATCCAGGCTGTGGGCTCCCCACTGGCATGCAGTCAGTTTAGATTACTTCTGGAGGCTTTCTGGACAGGAAAGGAGCCTTATGGTGGACAGCATATGAGCGACAAAACCCCAATAACAAAGACCTATTCTGTAACAGCCCCTTGAGCCCTGTGTTTTGAGAGCGGGCTGGCCCCTACTGACCATGTGCAACCCTGGGAATCAAGCCTAAACAAGACACATAAGAAAATGTGTATGTTAACGGGACTGGGCATTAGACCACACACTGTATGTATGGACAGAGAGACTGAACCAACGATTTTACACAAAAGTCCCCTCAGAAATACTAAATAGAATTTTACATGCTGCTATTGCCATAAATATGTGTATCTTTGTTCTTATATGCCAAGCTGGTTCAAACAAATGCCCTTTCTTTGAGATCGATTTTCCACATTCCACAAGAGACTCAAATTTCTTTACCGTTTTAACTCATGGTTTAAATTTGCTTGGTTGTACATTTTCTGTCTGTTTTAATTTACAGTATGTGCTACAGTAAAAATGTCAACGCAAAGTGCCAGTTAATAAAAATTAAAAAAAAACTGGGGGGCCAAACTGGCCATTTATTTAAGCCATAGGACCCAATTCTAGGTTGGACCTGCACCAAATGCTCTGTAGAAATCAAAGTGTAAGACTAGGCTGTGATTGGAGTTTTGTTTATAAGTCCACAGATTGTATGGAGAATTTTAATCATCAGTGGCATTATAAAAACTTAATAGGCAAGTTATGAGCAACTGAGATTTACTGATTGTATCAATTGAAACAGCTTTGTTATTTTTATGTGCTTTGTTTTTAATTAGTATAAATATGGTCTCCTTTTAATATGAAAATATTTCTCTCTAGAATTGCAATTACAAACAATAACCTTCTCTAGACTTTATATAAAATAAGGCACGTCAGAAATACAGCTGTTATTTCATTGTGTCAGATACATATTTAATAAACCTTACTGTAGATAAAATAGGCATGTAATGAGTAGTGCAAAGAATTTTTACCTTTTAGTATGTGGGTTTTGTACAGAACATCCTGAATAACGGAGAAATTGATCTTCCCACTGTTTACTGACACATGAACTACTGGTGCTGTTTACAGAAGATCTGACAGAACAAGGATTCGATCATTCTCAGAAATGCTAAACTTAGATACAACAAATAATGTTCAGTGTAACTAGATACTGAAAGTAGAGGACCCAAAATCAGAAGCTGAGAGACTGTGGAAAGAGTTTAACACACGTACTACTGATACAATAATAGTCAGCACAGTCATTAGAGGAGATACAATAATAACTCATGGTCAGAGACCAGGACTATAACAAAGTCCTTCTAGTTTGGAGACAAGCAAATTAAACAGAAAAACCACTAGAACTGTCAACACACTTGCACACAGCATCAAAGGCTGGAGATCGGGAAAGGCTGAACCAGAACGAACCAAGACACACTAAGAACCACTAAACTAAACACCAGCCCCCTTAACCACCGGAGGAGCAAAGAGACAAGAATCCTAATATAATGAGCAAGATTAATGAGCCACAACCATGTGTGCTGCCACGTTTAAATATTTGACACCTGAGCAAATGAGCTTTTTATTTTACACTTTTGATTCAGAGTAATTTACAGATTGAGTATAGTTTTACTTTGCTGTTGGTTTAGATTTTATTTACTTTATTGAAAATATTTTATGCTTGTACTGATGCCATGGCTGGGCCTGTTATTGGACAAAAACAAAAACCTCCCTCCAAATAACTACTAAAATCAATAGAAAAACAAACAAAATATTTTTGCTTCGATAAATGTCGCCCCCTCCCCCCTCAGCGCAATAGCTTGTACTCAATACATTTATATTCGCATCATTTAAGAATTTGTTCGACTTCATGTCACATTTGCCTAAAAAAATAAACTGACAATATGAATCCCAGGCGTGGCTGCAGTTTGGTTCTGTCAGTACTCACAGTTTCCGGACTTCTCCAATCTTCTGTTCCACCGCGTCCAAGCAGCGTGACGGAGAAACACGTCTTGAGACCAACAGTCAGACTCCTGCAGCCGCGGTACGTCCTCAGCACCATCACCCACAAACACTAATAAATAATGATCCATAAATCATAATCTGCCGGTGTCCCGTGTACGTGTCGTCCTCGCTCAGAGCCTCGGTGCAGAACGTGTCTCCCACTCGGACTCAGCCTCCTCTCGCTCTGCTAGCACGGCCGAGCTAAGCTAACGACCTTCAACAATGTGATGAAGGCCTCGGTGTACATGAACTTCATTTACCGACAGGAAATAGCTCCTACTGCGCCCAAAACCTTCTCCCACTGGGTTAAAATAAACACACCTAAACATTGGGACGTTTGCCGAACCGCAATATTAATTAACACTTTACAGAACCAGGATAATCCAGTTTATCTTCCCTCTGGCAGGTTCAGCGTCTCCTCGCTCCCGCGACTTTTTTTTTTTTTTTTTTTTAATCTCTCCGCCCACCTAAACGTGATAGGTGATCTTAAACTTCACTAATTGGCACTCAGAAAAGACGGACACCTGTCTGGTCCACTCACAAACAAGAGGGATAATGATACGTTCAAAACCACAGCAACATGGGATGTTTCACTGGGAAAAAAAAACCCAGTATTCGTTTCAAAATAAAGGTGAAGAGGTGCAAAAATCTACAATTAGAACACTCCATATTCAGCATTATGCTTTGTAAACATTAATGCATGTCAGATATTGTAGACATAAACAATAAGGGAGGCACGACATAATGCATCTCTACATGTGTTAACCTGCACACGACAAATAAACCAATCTCAATCTGAATAGGAATCTAGAGTCACTTGTTTCACTGTAGAAACTGTGAATCCTTGTGCAGCATCTTCCTTTTTGGTATGCTGGCAAGCATCAATGGTATAGTACAAAAAAGACAACATTGTTGCAAAAAAGTTAAATAATTATTAAACATACCATTACTCTATGCGATATAATGGGTATTAAGATAAACATAGTGGTCCTGCTACAGTTGAGACCCATCCATTATCTGTCAAAACTTTTCCAAGTTCAGAGTTACTTAGGTGCTGGAGGGCCAGCGCCTTGGACCACTGGGCCACACTACCTCCAACTGCCCCTTTTCTGCACTTCTGCAAGGAGACGACCTACTTATCATAATTGTACAAAGGGTACCGCATTGAAGTCCTGTAAGAACAGGTAAATGCGCAAAGTGGCAGAACTTATGCTTTCCTAGCATATTAAAAAACGACACTGATTGAGTTGCGTGAAGCAAGATTTCAAGATTTGGGTGTCCAATGGACACCCAATAAGTAGAAAAAATCATGCACAGTGTTGTCTGTTTGGTGATTTAGCGAGTCTAGCCATTGATCACAATCTTGTTCAGTTGCTTCCTGCTTAGGCTCCAGTGGTGCAAAATCAGTCAGCAAAGTTCAGAGAAGTGAGGATTTGGAAAGACAAGGCCAGTGTCTTTCCAGACAGACAGGCAGAGGTTCGTCCAGACAAGTAAGACCGAAGCCAGGCTAATCTTGTTCACTTGTTTCCTGCTTAGGCACCAGTGGTGCAAAATCAGTCACCAATGGTCAGTTGCTTCCTGCTTAGGCTCCAGTGGTGCAAAATCAGTCACCAAAGTTCAGAAAAGTGAGGATTTGGAAAGACAAGGCCAGTGTCAGAGATGTCAGAGACAAGCAGAGATGCGTGTGGAGACAGTAGAGTCATCCGGCCAAAAACCCAGGGAAGAAGTGTAGATGGAAAAAAGAAGAGGGCCGAGGGCAGAGCCCTGCGGTACACCCTTTGGGACGTTATGAGAGTTAGAATCACGTCCCTGCCAGGATGTCTTGAACGTTCGTCCAGACAAGTAAGACTGAAGCCAGGCTAAAGCTGTTCCAGAGATGCTTAAGTTGGACACTGCAGTCAAGAGGATCTGATGGTTCACAGTGTCAATGGCTGCAGATAGGTCTAGTAGAATTAAGACGGTAGAATAACCTGCAGCTTTTGCAGCCCGTAGGGATTCCACAACAGTCAGAAGTGCCGTCTCTGTGGAGTGACCAGACTGATTGACATTGAGGAGGTTGTTGTGCAAAAGAAAGTATGAGAGGTGATTGAAGACGGGTCTTGGCCAGAAATGGGGGAAAGGAGGCTGGTCTGTTGCCAGTTTTCCGCACTTCTGCAACGAGACAACCTACTTATCACGTGTGCAGAATTGTAGAAGGTGTAAGCACTGAAGTCCTGCAAGAATGGAACAGGTAAATGTGCAAAGTAGGAAAAAAAATGAGTTGCGTGAAGTAAGATTTCAAGATTTGGGTGTCCAATGGTAGAAGTATAGATGGAAAAAAGAAGAGGGCCGAGGACAGAGCCCTGCGGTACACCCTTGGGGAGGTTATGAGAGTTAGAATCACGTCCCTGCGAGGATATCTTGAACGTTCGTCCAGACAAGTAAGACCGAAGCCAGGCTAAGGCTAATCCAGAGATGCTTAAGTTGGACACTGCAGTCAAGAGGATCTGCACCCCCAGTGGGCCTTTTTGTGACAGGAAGAGCTCAGCTTGTGTGTGTGATGTGGGCCAAAATGACATCCATTGTTGATAGGAAGGTTCGCTGGCTCAAGGTTTACCTGTGAACTAGCAGAGGATGGTTTTGATCCATCGACCTCTGGGTTATGGGCCCAGCACGCTTCCGCTGCGCCACTCTGCTCTGATTCTTTGGCGGTTGTTGTGAGATGAGCTCATCATCAAGCAACTCACAATCTTGTGCACTTGCTTCCTGCTTAGGCTCCAGTGGTGCAAAATCAGTCAGCAAAGGTCAGTGTCTTTCTCCCATCCAAGCAGAGATGTCAGAGAGACAGGCAGAGGTTTGTCCAGACAAGTAAGACCGAAGCCAGGCTAATCTTGTTCACTTGTTTCCTCCTTAGGCTCCAGTGGTGCAAAATCAGTCAGCGAAGGTTAGTGTCTTTCTCCCATCCAAGCAGAGATGTCAGAGAGACAGGCAGAGGTTCGTCCAGACAAGTAAGACCGAAGCCAGGCTAATCTTGTTCACTTGTTTCCTCCTTAGGCTCCAGTGGTACAAAATCAGCCACCAAAGGTCAGTGTCTTTGTCTTGAAAAGAAAGTGTGAAAGTTGATTGAAGACAGGTCTTGGCCAGAAATGAGAGAAAATAGACTGGTCTGTTGTTCTCCACAAGGAAGGGATCTGGGGAAGGCTTCTTCAGCAGAGGAGCAATCTGGGCCTGTTTGAGCAAGGTAGGAAAGCACACCCCCAGTGGCAGGCAGTCTGTGGGCTAGACTCGCTAAATCACCAAACAGACAACACTGTGCATGATTAGTTTTAGGCCAGGATGTACTATGTGGTTGAAAATATGGTCTTCTGTCTTTGTAACTGTGGGAATAAAGAAATGCTAACCTTCTTCCTGTATTGCAGACATGAAAAGTCACTAGAGAGATCCAATCTCAAACTGTCACGTGGCAGTGGTGGGATTTGAACCCACGCCTCCTGAGAGACTGGAGCCTAAATCCAGCGCCTTGGACCACTCGGCCACACTACCTCTGATTGCCAGTTTTCCGCACTTCTGCAACGAGACAACCTACTTATCACGTGTGCAGAATTGTAGAAGGAGTAAGCACTGAAGTCCTGCAAGAATGGAACAGGTAAATGTGCAAAGTAGGAAAAAAAATGAGTTGCGTGAAGTAAGATTTCAAGATTTGGGTGTCCAATGGAAGAAGTATAGATGGAAAAAGAAAGGGCCGAGGGCAGAGCCCTGCGGTACACCCTTGGGGAGGTTATGAGAGATAGAATCACGTCCCTGCCAGGATATCTTGAAGGTTCGTCAGACAAGTAAGACCGAAGCCAGGCTAAAGCTGATCCAGAGATGCTTAAGTTGGACACTGCAGTCAAGAGGATCTGATGGTTCACAGTGTCAAAGGCAGCAGATAGGTCTAGTAGAATTAAGACAGTAGAATTACCTGCAGCTTTTGCAGCCCGTAGGGATTCCACAACAGTCAGAAGTGCCGTCTCTGTGGAGTGACCAGACTGATTGACATTGAGGAGGTTGTTGTGGAAAAGAAAGTGTGAGAGTTGATTGAAGACGGGTCTTGGCCAGAAAGGAGACCTGTCTTTGGTTCTCCACAAGGGAGGGATCAGGGAAGGCCTCTTCAGCAGTGGAGTAATCTGGTCCTGCACCCCAGTGGGCCTTTTTGTGACAGGAAGAGCTCAGCTTGTGTGTGTGATGTGGGCCAAAATGACATCCTTTGTTGATAGGAAGGTTCGCTGGCTCAAGGTTTACCTGTGAACTAGCAGAGGATGGTTTGGATCCATCGACCTCTGGGTTATGGGCCCAGCACGCCCGGCTGCGCCACTCTGCTCTGATTCTTTGGCGGTTGTTGTGAGATGAGCTCATCATCAAGCAACTCACAATCTTGTGCACTTGCTTCCTGCTTAGGCTCCAGTGGTGCAAAATCAGTCAGCAAAGGTCAGTGTCTTTCTCCCATCCAAGCAGAGATGTCAGAGAGACAGGCAGAGGTTTGTCCAGACAAGTAAGACCGAAGCCAGGCTAATCTTGTTCACTTGTTTCCTCCTTAGGCTCCAGTGGTGCAAAATCAGTCAGCAAAGGTTAGTGTCTTTCTCCCATCCAAGCAGAGATGTCAGAGAGACAGGCAGAGGTTCGTCCAGACAAGTAAGACCGAAGCCAGGCTAATCTCTTGTTCACTTGTTTCCTTCTTAGGCTCCAGTGGTACAAAATCAGCCACCAAAGGTCAGTGTCTTTGTTTTGAAAAGAAAGTGTGAAAGTTGATTGAAGACAGGTCTTGGCCAGAAATGAGAGAAAATAGACTGGTCTGTTGTTCTCCACAAGGAAGGGATCTGGGAAGGCTTCTTCAGCAGAGGAGCAATCTGGGCCTGTTTGAGCAAGGTAGGAAAGCACAGGCAGGCAGTCTGTGTGATTGAACTTGCTGAGTAATATTAGTTTTAGGCCAGGATTTACTATGTGGTGCTTGTCTTTATAATTTCCCCACTGTTGGATTAAACAGTGGGGCTAATCTTCTGCATTGATGACACTTCACCCTTTTCTGGATTGCAGACAAGACAAGACAAGTCCCTTGAGAAACACAACCTAAGACCTGATGTCGTTCAGGTGGCAGTGGTGGGATTTGAACCCACGCCTCCTGAGAGACTGGAGCCTTAATCCAGCGCCTTGGACCACTCGGCCACACTACCTCCAACTGCCTGTTTTCTGCACTTCTGCAAGCAGACGACCTACTTTTCATAATTGTACAAAGGGTACCGCATTGAAGTCCTGCAAGAACAGGTAAATGTGCAAAGTGGCAGAACTTATGCTTCCCTAGTATATTAAAAACGACACTGATTGAGTTCGTGAAGCAAGATTTCAAAATTAGGAATAAGTAGGAAAAATCATGCACAGTGTTGTCTGTTTGGTGATTTAGCGAGTCTAGCCCTTGATCACAATCTTGTTCAGTTGCTTCCTGCTTAGGGTCCAGTGGTGCAAAATCAGTCACCAAAGTTCAGAGAAGTGAGGATTTGGAAAGACAAGGCCAGTGTCTTTCCAGAGAGACAGGCAGAGGTTCGCCCAGACAAGTAAGAATTAAGCCAGGCTAATCTTGTTCACTTGTTTCCTGCTTAGACTCCAGTGGTACAAAATCAGTCACCAATGGTCAGTTGCTCCTGCTTAGGCTCCAGTGGTGCAAAATCAGTCACCAAAGTTCAGAAAAGTGAGGATTTGGACAGACAAGGCCAGTGTCAGAGATGTCAGAGACAAGCAGAGATGCGTGTGGAGACAGTAGAGTCATCCTGCACCCCAAAAACCCAGGGAAGGAAGAAGTGTAGATGGAAAAAGAAGAGGGCCGAGGGCAGAGCCCTGCGGAACACCCTTTGGGACGTTATGAGAGTTAGAATCACGTCCCTGCCAGGATGTCTTGAACGTTCATCCAGACAAGTAAGACTGAAGCCAGGCTAAAGCTGTTCCAGAGATGCTTAGGTTGGACACTGCAGTCAAGAGGATCTGATGGTTCACAGTGTCAATGGCTGCAGATAGGTCTAGTAGAATTAAGACAGTAGAATTACCTGCAGCTTTTGCAGAGAGACAGGCAGGATTCCACAACAGTCAGAAGTGCCAGGTCTCTGTGGAGTGACCAGACTGATTGACATTGAGGAGGTTGTTGTGGAAAAGAAAGTATGAGAGGTGATTGAAGACAGGACTTGGCCAGAAATGGGGAAAGGAGACTGGTCTGTTGTTCTCCACAAGGGAGGGATCATGGGAAGGCTTCTTCAGCAGTGGAGTAATCTGGGCCTGCCCCCAGTTGGCCTTTTTGTGACAGGAAGTGTGTGTGATTTAACCTGAGTAACATTAGTTTTAGGCCAGGATGTACTATGTGGTGTTGAAAATATGGTCTTCTGTCTTTGTAACTGTGGGAATAAAGAAATGCTAACCTTCTTCCTGGATTGCAGACATGAAAAGTCACTAGAGAGACAATCTCAAACTGTCACGTGGCAGTGGTGGGATTTGAACCCACCCCTCCTGAGAGACTGGAGCCTAAATCCAGCGCCTTGGACCACTCGGCCACACTACCTCTGATTGCCAGTTTTCTGCACTTCTGCAAGCAGACAACCTACTTATTGTGCAGAATTGTAGAAGGGGTAGCACTGAAGTCCTGCAAGAATGGAACAGGTAAATGTGCAAAGTAGGAAAAAAAAAAAAAAGAGCTTCCGTAGTAGTAGATTTCAAGATTTGGGTGTCCAATGGAAGAAGTATCAAAATGGAAAAAGAAAAATCATGGGCAGTGTTGTCTGTTGGGGAGATTTGAGAGAGATAGAATCACGCCCTGATCACAATCTTGAAGTTGCTTCCTGCCAGACCAGTGGTGCAAAATCAGGCCAAAGCTTCAGAGATGTGAGGATTTGGACACTGCAGTCAAGAGGATCTGATGGTTCCAGTGAACAGCAGCAGATAGGTCTAGTACAATTAAGACAGCCAGAATTAATCTTGCACTTGTTTTGCTTAGCCAGTGGATTCCACAAAATCAGTCAGAATGGTCTGTGGAGTGCCAGACTGATTGGCATCCAGTGTTGTGGAAAAAAGTCACCAAAGTTGAAAAGTGAGGATTTGGCCAGACAAGGCCAGTGTCAGAGATGTCAGAGACAAGATCAGAGAAGGCCTCTTAGCAGTGGAGTAATCTGGTCCAAAAACCCAGTGGAAGCCTTTTTGATGACAGGAAAAGAAGCTTGGGTGTGATGGGCAGAGCCAAAATGACATCCTTTTTGTTGATAGGTTAGAATCACGCTGGCTCCAGGTTTACCTGTGAACTGCAGAGGATGGTTTGGATCCAGACAAGTAAGACTGCAGATAGGTCTAGTAGAATTAAGACAGTGATTCTTTGCAGTTGTTTTGAGCTCATCATCAAGCAATTCCACAACAGTCAAGTGCTTCCTCTGTGGCTCCAGTGGACCAAAATGATTGACATTGAGGAGGTTGTTGTCCCAAAAGAAAGATGTCAGAGTTGATTGAAGGCAGAGGACTTGGCCAGAAATGGGGAAAGGAGACTGGTCTTGTTCACTTTCTCCACAAGGGAGGATCAGTGGGAAGGCTTCTTCAGCAGTGGTTAATCTGGGCCTCCCCCAGTTGAGATGTTTTGTGACAGGAAGTGTGTGTGATTTAACCTGAGTAACATTAGTTAGGCCAGGATGTACTATGTGGTTGAAAATATGGTCTTCTGTCTTTGTAACTGTGGGAAAAAAGAAATGCTAACCTTCTTCCTGTATTGCAGACATGAAAAGTCATTGAAGACAGGATCCAATCTCAAACTGTCTGTTGGCAGTGGTGGGATTTGAACCCACGCCTCCTGAGAGACTGGAGCCTAAATCCAGCGCCTGGACCAGGTCGGCCACACACCTCTGATTGCCAGTTTTGTGTGACTTTGAACTTGTTGAGACAACCTAGTTTTCAGGTGCAGAATTTAGAAGGAGTGCACTGAAGTCCTGCAAGAATGGAACAGGTAAATGTGCAAAGTAGGAAAAAAAATGAGTTGCATTGAAGTAAGATTTCAAGATTTGGGTGTCAATGGAAGAAGTATAGATGGAAAAGAAAGGGCCTTGAGGGCACAAGCCCTAAGACCTGATGTACGTTCAAGTGGGGGAGGTTATGAGAGATAGAATCACGCCCCTGACAGGATATCTTGAAGGTTCGTCCAGACAAGTAAGACCAAGCCAGGCTAAAGCTGATCCAGAGATGCTTTTAAGTTGGACACTGCAGTCAAGAGGATCTGATGGTTCACAGTGTCAAAGGCAGCAGATAGGTCTAGTAGAATTAAGACAGTAGAATTACCTGCAGCTTTTGCAGCCCAGGGATTCCACAACAGTCAGAAGTGCCGTCTCTGTGGAGTGACCAGACTGATTGACATTGAGGAGGTTGTTGTGGAAAAGAAAGTGTGAGAGTTGATTGAAGACGGGTCTTGGCCAGAAAGGAGACCTGTCTTTGGTTCTCCAGTGGGAGGGATCAGGGAAGGCCTCTTCAGCAGTGGAGTAATCTGGTCCTGCACCCCAGTGGGCCTTTTTGTGACAGGAAGAGCTCAGCTTGTGTGTGTGAAGGGCCAAAATGACATCCTTTGTTGATAGGAAGGTTCAGCTGGCTCAAGGTTTACCTGTGAACTAGCAGAGGATGGTTTCGATCCATCGACCTCTGGGTTATGGGCCCAGCACGTCTTTCTGCGCCACTCTGCTCTGATTCTTTGACAGGCGGTTGTTGTGAGATGAGCTCATCATCAAGCAACTCACAATCTTGTGCACTTGCTTCCTGCTTAGGCTCCAGTGGTGCAAAATCAGTCAGCAAAGGTCAGTGTCTTTCTCCCATCCAAGCAGAGATGTCAGAGAGACAGGCAGAGGTTTGTCCAGACAAGTAAGACCGAAGCCAGGCTAATCTTGTTCACTTGTTTCCTCCTTAGTCTCCAGTGGTGCAAAATCAGTCAGCAAAGGTTAGTGTCTTTCTCCCATCCAAGCAGAGATGTCAGAGAGACAGGCAGAGGTTCGTCCAGACAAGTAAGACCGAAGCCAGGCTAATCTTGTTCACTTGTTTCCTCCTTAGGCTCCAGTGGTACAAAATCAGCCACCAAAGGTCAGTGTCTTTGTCTTGAAAAGAAAGTGTGAAAGTTGATTGAAGACAGGTCTTGGCCAGAAATGAGAGAAAATAGACTGGTCTGTTGTTCTCCACAAGGAAGGGATCTGGGAAGGCTTCTTCAGCAGAGGAGCAATCTGGGCCTGTTTGAGCAAGGTAGGAAAGCACAGGCAGGCAGTCTGTGTGATTGAACTTGCTGAGTAATATTAGTTTTAGGCCAGGATTTACTATGTGGTGCTTGTCTTTATAATTTCCCCACTGTTGGATTAAACAGTGGGGCTAATCTTCTGCATTGATGACACTTCACCCTTTTCTGGATTGCAGACAAGACAAGACAAGTCCCTTGAGAAACACAACCTAAGACCTGATGTCGTTCAAGTGGCAGTGGTGGGATTCGAACCCACGCCTCCTGAGAGACTGGAGCCTTAATCCAGCGCCTTGGACCACTCGGCCACACTACCTCCAACTGCCTGTTTTCTGCACTTCTGCAAGCAGACGACCTACTTTTCATAATTGTACAAGGGGGTACCGCATTGAAGTCCTGCAAGAACAGGTAAATGCGCAAAGTGGCAGAACTTATGCTTCCCTAGTATATTAAAAAACGACACTGATTGAGTTGCGTGAAGCAAGATTTCAAAATTAGGAATAAGTAGGAAAAATCATGCACAGTGTTGTCTGTTTGGTGATTTAGCGAGTCTAGCCCTTGATCACAATCTTGTTCAGTTGCTTCCTGCTTAGGGTCCAGTGGTGCAAAATCAGTCACCAAAGTTCAGAGAAGTGAGGATTTGGAAAGACAAGGCCAGTGTCTTTCCAGAGAGACAGGCAGAGGTTCGTCCAGACAAGTAAGACCGAAGCCAGGCTAATCTTGTTCACTTGTTTCCTGCTTAGACTCCAGTGGTACAAAATCAGTCACCAATGGTCAGTTGCTCCCTGCTTAGGCTCCAGTGGTGCAAAATCAGTCACCAAAGTTCAGAAAAGTGAGGATTTGGACAGACAAGGCCAGTGTCAGAGATGTCAGAGACAAGCAGAGATGCGTGTGGAGACAGTAGAGTCATCCGGCCAAAAACCCAGGGAAGAAGTGTAGATGGAAAAAAGAAGAGGGCCGAGGGCAGAGCCCTGCGGTACACCCTTTGGGACGTTATGAGAGTTAGAATCACGTCCCTGCCAGGATGTCTTGAACGTTCGTCCAGACAAGTAAGACTGCAGATAGGTCTAGTAGAATTAAGACAGTAGAATTACCTGCAGCTTTTGCAGCCCGTAGGGATTCCACAACAGTCAGAAGTGCCGTCTCTGTGGAGTGACCAGACTGATTGACATTGAGGAGGTTGTTGTGGAAAAGAAAGTATGAGAGGTGATTGAAGACGGGACTTGGCCAGAAATGGGGGAAAGGAGACTGGTCTGTTGTTCTCCACAAGGGAGGGATCATGGGAAGGCTTCTTCAGCAGTGGAGTAATCTGGGCCTGCCCCCCCAGTTGGCCTTTTTTGTGACAGGAAGTGTGTGTGATTTAACCTGAGTAACATTAGTTTTAGGCCAGGATGTACTATGTGGTTGAAAATATGGTCTTCTGTCTTTGTAACTGTGGGAATAAAGAAATGCTAACCTTCTTCCTGTATTGCAGACATGAAAAGTCACTAGAGAGATCCAATCTCAAACTGTCACGTGGCAGTGGTGGGATTTGAACCCACGCCTCCTGAGAGACTGGAGCCTAAATCCAGCGCCTTGGACCACTCGGCCACACTACCTCTGATTGCCAGTTTTCCGCACTTCTGCAACGAGACAACCTACTTATCACGTGTGCAGAATTGTAGAAGGAGTAAGCACTGAAGTCCTGCAAGAATGGAACAGGTAAATGTGCAAAGTAGGAAAAAAAAAATGAGTTGCGTGAAGTAAGATTTCAAGATTTGGGTGTCCAATGGAAGAAGTATAGATGGAAAAAGAAGAGGGCCGAGGGCAGAGCCCTGCGGTACACCCTTGGGGAGGTTATGAGAGATAGAATCACGTCCCTGACAGGATATCTTGAAGGTTCGTCCAGACAAGTAAGACCGAAGCCAGGCTAAAGCTGATCCAGAGATGCTTAAGTTGGACACTGCAGTCAAGAGGATCTGATGGTTCACAGTGTCAAAGGCAGCAGATAGGTCTAGTAGAATTAAGACAGTAGAATTACCTGCAGCTTTTGCAGCCCGTAGGGATTCCACAACAGTCAGAAGTGCCGTCTCTGTGGAGTGACCAGACTGATTGACATTGAGGAGGTTGTTGTGGAAAAGAAAGTGTGAGAGTTGATTGAAGACGGGTCTTGGCCAGAAAGGAGACCTGTCTTTGGTTCTCCACAAGGGAGGGATCAGGGAAGGCCTCTTCAGCAGTGGAGTAATCTGGTCCTGCACCCCCAGTGGGCCTTTTTGTGACAGGAAGAGCTCAGCTTGTGTGTGTGATGTGGGCCAAAATGACATCCTTTGTTGATAGGAAGGTTCGCTGGCTCAAGGTTTACCTGTGAACTAGCAGAGGATGGTTTCGATCCATCGACCTCTGGGTTATGGGCCCAGCACGCTTCCTCTGCGCCACTCTGCTCTGATTCTTTGGCGGTTGTTGTGAGATGAGCTCATCATCAAGCAACTCACAATCTTGTGCACTTGCTTCCTGCTTAGGCTCCAGTGGTGCAAAATCAGTCAGCAAAGGTCAGTGTCTTTCTCCCATCCAAGCAGAGATGTCAGAGAGACAGGCAGAGGTTTGTCCAGACAAGTAAGACCGAAGCCAGGCTAATCTTGTTCACTTGTTTCCTCCTTAGTCTCCAGTGGTGCAAAATCAGTCAGCAAAGGTTAGTGTCTTTCTCCCATCCAAGCAGAGATGTCAGAGAGACAGGCAGAGGTTCGTCCAGACAAGTAAGACCGAAGCCAGGCTAATCTTGTTCACTTGTTTCCTCCTTAGGCTCCAGTGGTACAAAATCAGCCACCAAAGGTCAGTGTCTTTGTCTTGAAAAGAAAGTGTGAAAGTTGATTGAAGACAGGTCTTGGCCAGAAATGAGAGAAAATAGACTGGTCTGTTGTTCTCCACAAGGAAGGGATCTGGGGAAGGCTTCTTCAGCAGAGGAGCAATCTGGGCCTGTTTGAGCAAGGTAGGAAAGCACAGGCAGGCAGTCTGTGTGATTGAACTTGCTGAGTAATATTAGTTTTAGGCCAGGATTTACTATGTGGTGCTTGTCTTTATAATTTCCCCACTGTTGGATTAAACAGTGGGGCTAATCTTCTGCATTGATGACACTTCACCCTTTTCTGGATTGCAGACAAGACAAGACAAGACAAGACAAGTCCCTTGAGAAACACAACCTAAGACCTGATGTCGTTCAAGTGGCAGTGGTGGGATTCGAACCCACGCCTCCTGAGAGACTGGAGCCTTAATCCAGCGCCTTGGACCACTCGGCCACACTACCTCCAACTGCCTGTTTTCTGCACTTCTGCAAGCAGACGACCTACTTTTCATAATTGTACAAGGGGGTACCGCATTGAAGTCCTGCAAGAACAGGTAAATGCGCAAAGTGGCAGAACTTATGCTTCCCTAGTATATTAAAAAACGACACTGATTGAGTTGCGTGAAGCAAGATTTCAAAATTAGGAATAAGTAGGAAAAATCATGCACAGTGTTGTCTGTTTGGTGATTTAGCGAGTCTAGCCCTTGATCACAATCTTGTTCAGTTGCTTCCTGCTTAGGGTCCAGTGGTGCAAAATCAGTCACCAAAGTTCAGAGAAGTGAGGATTTGGAAAGACAAGGCCAGTGTCTTTCCAGAGAGACAGGCAGAGGTTCGTCCAGACAAGTAAGACCGAAGCCAGGCTAATCTTGTTCACTTGTTTCCTGCTTAGACTCCAGTGGTACAAAATCAGTCACCAATGGTCAGTTGCTCCCTGCTTAGGCTCCAGTGGTGCAAAATCAGTCACCAAAGTTCAGAAAAGTGAGGATTTGGACAGACAAGGCCAGTGTCAGAGATGTCAGAGACAAGCAGAGATGCGTGTGGAGACAGTAGAGTCATCCGGCCAAAAACCCAGGGAAGAAGTGTAGATGGAAAAAGAAGAGGGCCGAGGGCAGAGCCCTGCGGTACACCCTTTGGGACGTTATGAGAGTTAGAATCACGTCCCTGCCAGGATGTCTTGAACGTTCGTCCAGACAAGTAAGACTGCAGATAGGTCTAGTAGAATTAAGACAGTAGAATTACCTGCAGCTTTTGCAGCCCGTAGGGGATTCCACAACAGTCAGAAGTGCCGTCTCTGTGGAGTGACCAGACTGATTGACATTGAGGAGGTTGTTGTGGAAAAGAAAGTGTGAGAGTTGATTGAAGACGGGACTTGGCCAGAAATGGGGAAAGGAGACTGGTCTGTTGTTCTCCACAAGGGAGGGATCATGGGAAGGCTTCTTCAGCAGTGGAGTAATCTGGGCCTGCCCCCAGTTGGCCTTTTTGTGACAGGAAGTGTGTGTGATTTAACCTGAGTAACATTAGTTTTAGGCCAGGATGTACTATGTGGTTGAAAATATGGTCTTCTGTCTTTGTAACTGTGGGAATAAAGAAATGCTAACCTTCTTCCTGTATTGCAGACAGACATGAAAAGTCACTAGAGAGATCCAATCTCAAACTGTCACGTGGCAGTGGTGGGATTTGAACCCACGCCTCCTGAGAGACTGGAGCCTAAATCCAGCGCCTTGGACCACTCGGCCACACTACCTCTGATTGCCAGTTTTCCGCACTTCTGCAACGAGACAACCTACTTATCACGTGTGCAGAATTGTAGAAGGAGTAAGCACTGAAGTCCTGCAAGAATGGAACAGGTAAATGTGCAAAGTAGGAAAAAAAAAAATGAGTTGCGTGAAGTAAGATTTCAAGATTTGGGTGTCCAATGGAAGAAGTATAGATGGAAAAAGAAGAGGGCCGAGGGCAGAGCCCTGCGGTACACCCTTGGGGAGGTTATGAGAGATAGAATCACGTCCCTGACAGGATATCTTGAAGGTTCGTCCAGACAAGTAAGACCGAAGCCAGGCTAAAGCTGATCCAGAGATGCTTAAGTTGGACACTGCAGTCAAGAGGATCTGATGGTTCACAGTGTCAAAGGCAGCAGATAGGTCTAGTAGAATTAAGACAGTAGAATTACCTGCAGCTTTTGCAGCCCGTAGGGATTCCACAACAGTCAGAAGTGCCGTCTCTGTGGAGTGACCAGACTGATTGACATTGAGGAGGTTGTTGTGGAAAAGAAAGTGTGAGAGTTGATTGAAGACGGGTCTTGGCCAGAAAGGAGACCTGTCTTTGGTTCTCCACAAGGGAGGGATCAGGGAAGGCCTCTTCAGCAGTGGAGTAATCTGGTCCTGCACCCCCAGTGGGCCTTTTTGTGACAGGAAGAGCTCAGCTTGTGTGTGTGATGTGGGCCAAAATGACATCCTTTGTTGATAGGAAGGTTCGCTGGCTCAAGGTTTACCTGTGAACTAGCAGAGGATGGTTTCGATCCATCGACCTCTGGGTTATGGGCCCAGCACGCTTCCGCTGCGCCACTCTGCTCTGATTCTTTGGCGGTTGTTGTGAGATGAGCTCATCATCAAGCCAACTCACAATCTTGTGCACTTGCTTCCTGCTTAGGCTCCAGTGGTGCAAAATCAGTCAGCAAAGGTCAGTGTCTTTCTCCCATCCAAGCAGAGATGTCAGAGAGACAGGCAGAGGTTTGTCCAGACAAGTAAGACCGAAGCCAGGCTAATCTTGTTCACTTGTTTCCTCCTTAGTCTCCAGTGGTGCAAAATCAGTCAGCAAAGGTTAGTGTCTTTCTCCCATCCAAGCAGAGATGTCAGAGAGACAGGCAGAGGTTCGTCCAGACAAGTAAGTCGAAGCCAGGCTAATCTTGTTCACATGTTTCCTCCTTAGGCTCCAGTGGTACAAAATCAGCCACCAAAGGTCAGTGTCTTTGTCTTGAAAAGAAAGTGTGAAAGTTGATTGAAGACAGGTCTTGGCCAGAAATGAGAGAAAATAGACTGGTCTGTTGTTCTCCACAAGGAAGGGATCTGGGAAGGCTTCTTCAGCAGAGGAGCAATCTGGGCCTGTTTGAGCAAGTAGGAAAGCACAGGCAGGCAGTCTGTGTGATTGAACTTGCTGAGTAATATTAGTTTTAGGCCAGGATTTACTATGTGGTGCTTGTCTTTATAATTTCCCCACTGTTGGATTAAACAGTGGGGCTAATCTTCTGCATTGATGACACTTCACCCTTTTCTGGATTGCAGACAAGACAAGACAAGTCCCTTGAGAAACACAACCTAAGACCTGATGTCGTTCAAGTGGCAGTGGTGGGATTCGAACCCACGCCTCCTGAGAGACTGGAGCCTTAATCCAGCGCCTTGGACCACTCGGCCACACTACCTCCAACTGCCTGTTTTCTGCACTTCTGCAAGCAGACGACCTACTTTTCATAATTGTACAAGGGGGTACCGCATTGAAGTCCTGCAAGAACAGGTAAATGCGCAAAGTGGCAGAACTTATGCTTCCCTAGTATATTAAAAAAACGACACTGATTGAGTTGCGTGAAGCAAGATTTCAAAATTAGGAATAAGTAGGAAAATCATGCACAGTGTTGTCTGTTTGGTGATTTAGCGAGTCTAGCCCTTGATCACAATCTTGTTCAGTTGCTTCCTGCTTAGGGTCCAGTGGTGCAAAATCAGTCACCAAAGTTCAGAGAAGTGAGGATTTGGAAAGACAAGGCCAGTGTCTTTCCAGAGAGACAGGCAGAGGTTCGTCCAGACAAGTAAGACCGAAGCCAGGCTAATCTTGTTCACTTGTTTCCTGCTTAGACTCCAGTGGTACAAAATCAGTCACCAATGGTCAGTTGCTCCCTGCTTAGGCTCCAGTGGTGCAAAATCAGTCACCAAAGTTCAGAAAAGTGAGGATTTGGACAGACAAGGCCAGTGTCAGAGATGTCAGAGACAAGCAGAGATGCGTGTGGAGACAGTAGAGTCATCCGGCCAAAAACCCAGGGAAGAAGTGTAGATGGAAAAAGAAGAGGGCCGAGGGCAGAGCCCTGCGGTACACCCTTTGGGACGTTATGAGAGTTAGAATCACGTCCCTGCCAGGATGTCTTGAACGTTCGTCCAGACAAGTAAGACTGCAGATAGGTCTAGTAGAATTAAGACAGTAGAATTACCTGCAGCTTTTGCAGCCCGTAGGGATTCCACAACAGTCAGAAGTGCCGTCTCTGTGGAGTGACCAGACTGATTGACATTGAGGAGGTTGTTGTGGAAAAGAAAGTGTGAGAGTTGATTGAAGACGGGACTTGGCCAGAAATGGGGGGAAAGGAGACTGGTCTGTTGTTCTCCACAAGGGAGGGATCATGGGAAGGCTTCTTCAGCAGTGGAGTAATCTGGGCCTGCCCCCAGTTGGCCTTTTTGTGACAGGAAGTGTGTGTGATTTAACCTGAGTAACATTAGTTTTAGGCCAGGATGTACTATGTGGTTGAAAATATGGTCTTCTGTCTTTGTAACTGTGGGAATAAAGAAATGCTAACCTTCTTCCTGTATTGCAGACATGAAAAGTCACTAGAGAGATCCAATCTCAAACTGTCACGTGGCAGTGGTGGGATTTGAACCCACGCCTCCTGAGAGACTGGAGCCTAAATCCAGCGCCTTGGACCACTCGGCCACACTACCTCTGATTGCCAGTTTTCCGCACTTCTGCAACGAGACAACCTACTTATCACGTGTGCAGAATTGTAGAAGGAGTAAGCACTGAAGTCCTGCAAGAATGGAACAGGTAAATGTGCAAAGTAGGAAAAAAAATGAGTTGCGTGAAGTAAGATTTCAAGATTTGGGTGTCCAATGGAAGAAGTATAGATGGAAAAAGAAGAGGGCCGAGGGCAGAGCCCTGCGGTACACCCTTGGGGAGGTTATGAGAGATAGAATCACGTCCCTGACAGGATATCTTGAAGGTTCGTCCAGACAAGTAAGACCGAAGCCAGGCTAAAGCTGATCCAGAGATGCTTAAGTTGGACACTGCAGTCAAGAGGATCTGATGGTTCACAGTGTCAAAGGCAGCAGATAGGTCTAGTAGAATTAAGACAGTAGAATACCTACCTGCAGCTTTTGCAGCCCGTAGGGATTCCACAACAGTCAGAAGTGCCGTCTCTGTGGAGTGACCAGACTGATTGACATTGAGGAGGTTGTTGTGGAAAAGAAAGTGTGAGAGTTGATTGAAGACGGGTCTTGGCCAGAAAGGAGACCTGTCTTTGGTTCTCCACAAGGGAGGGATCAGGGAAGGCCTCTTCAGCAGTGGAGTAATCTGGTCCTGCACCCCAGTGGGCCTTTTTGTGACAGGAAGAGCTCAGCTTGTGTGTGTGATGTGGGCCAAAATGACATCCTTTGTTGATAGGAAGGTTCGCTGGCTCAAGGTTTACCTGTGAACTAGCAGAGGATGGTTTCGATCCATCGACCTCTGGGTTATGGGCCCAGCACGCTTCCGCTGCGCCACTCTGCTCTGATTCTTTGGCGGTTGTTGTGAGATGAGCTCATCATCAAGCAACTCACAATCTTGTGCACTTGCTTCCTGCTTAGGCTCCAGTGGTGCAAAATCAGTCAGCAAAGGTCAGTGTCTTTCTCCCATCCAAGCAGAGATGTCAGAGAGACAGGCAGAGGTTTGTCCAGACAAGTAAGACCGAAGCCAGGCTAATCTTGTTCACTTGTTTCCTCCTTAGTCTCCAGTGGTGCAAAATCAGTCAGCAAAGGTTAGTGTCTTTCTCCCATCCAAGCAGAGATGTCAGAGAGACAGGCAGAGGTTCGTCCAGACAAGTAAGACCGAAGCCAGGCTAATCTTGTTCACATGTTTCCTCCTTAGGCTCCAGTGGTACAAAATCAGCCACCAAAGGTCAGTGTCTTTGTCTTGAAAAGAAAGTGTGAAAGTTGATTGAAGACAGGTCTTGGCCAGAAATGAGAGAAAATAGACTGGTCTGTTGTTCTCCACAAGGAAGGGATCTGGGGAAGGCTTCTTCAGCAGAGGAGCAATCTGGGCCTGTTTGAGCAAGGTAGGAAAGCACAGGCAGGCAGTCTGTGTGATTGAACTTGCTGAGTAATATTAGTTTTAGGCCAGGATTTACTATGTGGTGCTTGTCTTTATAATTTCCCCACTGTTGGATTAAACAGTGGGGCTAATCTTCTGCATTGATGACACTTCACCCTTTTCTGGATTGCAGACAAGACAAGACAAGTCCCTTGAGAAACACAACCTAAGACCTGATGTCGTTCAAGTGGCAGTGGTGGGATTCGAACCCACGCCTCCTGAGAGACTGGAGCCTTAATCCAGCGCCTTGGACCACTCGGCCACACTACCTCCAACTGCCTGTTTTCTGCACTTCTGCAAGCAGACGACCTACTTTTCATAATTGTACAAGGGGGTACCGCATTGAAGTCCTGCAAGAACAGGTAAATGCGCAAAGTGGCAGAACTTATGCTTCCCTAGTATATTAAAAAAACGACACTGATTGAGTTGCGTGAAGCAAGATTTCAAAATTAGGAATAAGTAGGAAAAATCATGCACAGTGTTGTCTGTTTGGTGATTTAGCGAGTCTAGCCCTTGATCACAATCTTGTTCAGTTGCTTCCTGCTTAGGGTCCAGTGGTGCAAAATCAGTCACCAAAGTTCAGAGAAGTGAGGATTTGGAAAGACAAGGCCAGTGTCTTTCCAGAGAGACAGGCAGAGGTTCGTCCAGACAAGTAAGACCGAAGCCAGGCTAATCTTGTTCACTTGTTTCCTGCTTAGACTCCAGTGGTACAAAATCAGTCACCAATGGTCAGTTGCTCCCTGCTTAGGCTCCAGTGGTGCAAAATCAGTCACCAAAGTTCAGAAAAGTGAGGATTTGGACAGACAAGGCCAGTGTCAGAGATGTCAGAGACAAGCAGAGATGCGTGTGGAGACAGTAGAGTCATCCGGCCAAAAACCCAGGGAAGAAGTGTAGATGGAAAAAGAAGAGGGCCGAGGGCAGAGCCCTGCGGTACACCCTTTGGGACGTTATGAGAGTTAGAATCACGTCCCTGCCAGGATGTCTTGAACGTTCGTCCAGACAAGTAAGACTGCAGATAGGTCTAGTAGAATTAAGACAGTAGAATTACCTGCAGCTTTTGCAGCCCGTAGGGATTCCACAACAGTCAGAAGTGCCGTCTCTGTGGAGTGACCAGACTGATTGACATTGAGGAGGTTGTTGTGGAAAAGAAAGTGTGAGAGTTGATTGAAGACGGGACTTGGCCAGAAATGGGGAAAGGAGACTGGTCTGTTGTTCTCCACAAGGGAGGGATCATGGGAAGGCTTCTTCAGCAGTGGAGTAATCTGGGCCTGCCCCCAGTTGGCCTTTTTGTGACAGGAAGTGTGTGTGATTTAACCTGAGTAACATTAGTTTTAGGCCAGGATGTACTATGTGGTTGAAAATATGGTCTTCTGTCTTTGTAACTGTGGGAATAAAGAAATGCTAACCTTCTTCCTGTATTGCAGACATGAAAAGTCACTAGAGAGATCCAATCTCAAACTGTCACGTGGCAGTGGTGGGATTTGAACCCACGCCTCCTGAGAGACTGGAGCCTAAATCCAGCGCCTTGGACCACTCGGCCACACTACCTCTGATTGCCAGTTTTCCGCACTTCTGCAACGAGACAACCTACTTATCACGTGTGCAGAATTGTAGAAGGAGTAAGCACTGAAGTCCTGCAAGAATGGAACAGGTAAATGTGCAAAGTAGGAAAAAAAAAATGAGTTGCGTGAAGTAAGATTTCAAGATTTGGGTGTCCAATGGAAGAAGTATAGATGGAAAAAGAAGAGGGCCGAGGGCAGAGCCCTGCGGTACACCCTTGGGGAGGTTATGAGAGATAGAATCACGTCCCTGACAGGATATCTTGAAGGTTCGTCCAGACAAGTAAGACCGAAGCCAGGCTAAAGCTGATCCAGAGATGCTTAAGTTGGACACTGCAGTCAAGAGGATCTGATGGTTCACAGTGTCAAAGGCAGCAGATAGGTCTAGTAGAATTAAGACAGTAGAATTACCTGCAGCTTTTGCAGCCCGTAGGGATTCCACAACAGTCAGAAGTGCCGTCTCTGTGGAGTGACCAGACTGATTGACATTGAGGAGGTTGTTGTGGAAAAGAAAGTGTGAGAGTTGATTGAAGACGGGTCTTGGCCAGAAAGGAGACCTGTCTTTGGTTCTCCACAAGGGAGGGATCAGGGAAGGCCTCTTCAGCAGTGGAGTAATCTGGTCCTGCACCCCAGTGGGCCTTTTGTGACAGGAAGAGCTCAGCTTGTGTGTGTGATGTGGGCCAAAATGACATCCTTTGTTGATAGGAAGGTTCGCTGGCTCAAGGTTTACCTGTGAACTAGCAGAGGATGGTTTCGATCCATCGACCTCTGGGTTATGGGCCCAGCACGCTTCCGCTGCGCCACTCTGCTCTGATTCTTTGGCGGTTGTTGTGAGATGAGCTCATCATCAAGCAACTCACAATCTTGTGCACTTGCTTCCTGCTTAGGCTCCAGTGGTGCAAAATCAGTCAGCAAAGGTCAGTGTCTTTCTCCCATCCAAGCAGAGATGTCAGAGAGACAGGCAGAGGTTTGTCCAGACAAGTAAGACCGAAGCCAGGCTAATCTTGTTCACTTGTTTCCTCCTTAGTCTCCAGTGGTGCAAAATCAGTCAGCAAAGGTTAGTGTCTTTCTCCCATCCAAGCAGAGATGTCAGAGAGACAGGCAGAGGTTCGTCCAGACAAGTAAGACCGAAGCCAGGCTAATCTTGTTCACTTGTTTCCTCCTTAGGCTCCAGTGGTACAAAATCAGCCACCAAAGGTCAGTGTCTTTGTCTTGAAAAGAAAGTGTGAAAGTTGATTGAAGACAGGTCTTGGCCAGAAATGAGAGAAAATAGACTGGTCTGTTGTTCTCCACAAGGAAGGGATCTGGGGAAGGCTTCTTCAGCAGAGGAGCAATCTGGGCCTGTTTGAGCAAGGTAGGAAAGCACAGGCAGGCAGTCTGTGTGATTGAACTTGCTGAGTAATATTAGTTTTAGGCCAGGATTTACTATGTGGTGCTTGTCTTTATAATTTCCCACTGTTGGATTAAACAGTGGGGCTAATCTTCTGCATTGATGACACTTCACCCTTTTCTGGATTGCAGACAAGACAAGACAAGTCCCTTGAGAAACACAACCTAAGACCTGATGTCGTTCAAGTGGCAGTGGTGGGATTCGAACCCACGCCTCCTGAGAGACTGGAGCCTTAATCCAGCGCCTTGGACCACTCGGCCACACTACCTCCAACTGCCTGTTTTCTGCACTTCTGCAAGCAGACGACCTACTTTTCATAATTGTACAAGGGGGTACCGCATTGAAGTCCTGCAAGAACAGGTAAATGCGCAAAGTGGCAGAACTTATGCTTCCCTAGTATATTAAAAACGACACTGATTGAGTTGCGTGAAGCAAGATTTCAAAATTAGGAATAAGTAGGAAAAATCATGCACAGTGTTGTCTGTTTGGTGATTTAGCGAGTCTAGCCCTTGATCACAATCTTGTTCAGTTGCTTCCTGCTTAGGGTCCAGTGGTGCAAAATCAGTCACCAAAGTTCAGAGAAGTGAGGATTTGGAAAGACAAGGCCAGTGTCTTTCCAGAGAGACAGGCAGAGGTTCGTCCAGACAAGTAAGACCGAAGCCAGGCTAATCTTGTTCACTTGTTTCCTGCTTAGACTCCAGTGGTACAAAATCAGTCACCAATGGTCAGTTGCTCCTGCTTAGGCTCCAGTGGTGCAAAATCAGTCACCAAAGTTCAGAAAAGTGAGGATTTGGACAGACAAGGCCAGTGTCAGAGATGTCAGAGACAAGCAGAGATGCGTGTGGAGACAGTAGAGTCATCCGGCCAAAAACCCAGGGAAGAAGTGTAGATGGAAAAAGAAGAGGGCCGAGGGCAGAGCCCTGCGGTACACCCTTTGGGACGTTATGAGAGTTAGAATCACGTCCCTGCCAGGATGTCTTGAACGTTCGTCCAGACAAGTAAGACTGCAGATCCAGGTCTAGTAGAATTAAGACTGATGGTAGAATTAATGGCTGCAGGTCTAGTAGAATTAAGACAGTAGAATTACCTGCAGCTTTTGCAGCCCGTAGGATTCCACAACAGTCAGAAGTGCCGTCTCTGTGGAGTGACCAGACTGATTGACATTGAGGAGGTTGTTGTGGAAAAGAAAGTGTGAGAGTTGATTGAAGACGGGACTTGGCCAGAAATGGGGAAAGGAGACTGGTCTGTTGTTCTCCACAAGGGAGGGATCATGGGAAGGCTTCTTCAGCAGTGGAGTAATCTGGGCCTGCCCCCAGTTGGCCTTTTTGTGACAGGAAGTGTGTGTGATTTAACCTGAGTAACATTAGTTTTAGGCCAGGATGTACTATGTGGTTGAAAATATGGTCTTCTGTCTTTGTAACTGTGGGAATAAAGAAATGCTAACCTTCTTCCTGTATTGCAGACATGAAAAGTCACTAGAGAGATCCAATCTCAAACTGTCACGTGGCAGTGGTGGGATTTGAACCCACGCCTCCTGAGAGACTGGAGCCTAAATCCAGCGCCTTGGACCACTCGGCCACACTACCTCTGATTGCCAGTTTTCCGCACTTCTGCAACGAGACAACCTACTTATCACGTGTGCAGAATTGTAGAAGGAGTAAGCACTGAAGTCCTGCAAGAATGGAACAGGTAAATGTGCAAAGTAGGAAAAAAAAAAAATGAGTTGCGTGAAGTAAGATTTCAAGATTTGGGTGTCCAATGGAAGAAGTATAGATGGAAAAAGAAGAGGGCCGAGGGCAGAGCCCTGCGGTACACCCTTGGGGAGGTTATGAGAGATAGAATCACGTCCCTGACAGGATATCTTGAAGGTTCGTCCAGACAAGTAAGACCGAAGCCAGGCTAAAGCTGATCCAGAGATGCTTAAGTTGGACACTGCAGTCAAGAGGATCTGATGGTTCACAGTGTCAAAGGCAGCAGATAGGTCTAGTAGAATTAAGACAGTAGAATTACCTGCAGCTTTTGCAGCCCGTAGGGATTCCACAACAGTCAGAAGTGCCGTCTCTGTGGAGTGACCAGACTGATTGACATTGAGGAGGTTGTTGTGGAAAAGAAAGTGTGAGAGTTGATTGAAGACGGGTCTTGGCCAGAAAGGAGACCTGTCTTTGGTTCTCCACAAGGGAGGGATCAGGGAAGGCCTCTTCAGCAGTGGAGTAATCTGGTCCTGCACCCCCAGTGGGCCTTTTTGTGACAGGAAGAGCTCAGCTTGTGTGTGTGATGTGGGCCAAAATGACATCCTTTGTTGATAGGAAGGTTCGCTGGCTCAAGGTTTACCTGTGAACTAGCAGAGGATGGTTTCGATCCATCGACCTCTGGGTTATGGGCCCAGCACGCTTCCGCTGCGCCACTCTGCTCTGATTCTTTGGCGGTTGTTGTGAGATGAGCTCATCATCAAGCAACTCACAATCTTGTGCACTTGCTTCCTGCTTAGGCTCCAGTGGTGCAAAATCAGTCAGCAAAGGTCAGTGTCTTTCTCCCATCCAAGCAGAGATGTCAGAGAGACAGGCAGAGGTTTGTCCAGACAAGTAAGACCGAAGCCAGGCTAATCTTGTTCGTTTCCTCCTTAGTCTCCAGTGGTGCAAAATCAGTCAGCAAAGGTTAGTGTCTTTCTCCCATCCAAGCAGAGATGTCAGAGAGACAGGCAGAGGTTCGTCCAGACAAGTAAGACCGAAGCCAGGCTAATCTTGTTCACTTGTTTCCTCCTTAGGCTCCAGTGGTACAAAATCAGCCACCAAAGGTCAGTGTCTTTGTCTTGAAAAGAAAGTGTGAAAGTTGATTGAAGACAGGTCTTGGCCAGAAATGAGAGAAAATAGACTGGTCTGTTGTTCTCCACAAGGAAGGGATCTGGGGAAGGCTTCTTCAGCAGAGGAGCAATCTGGGCCTGTTTGAGCAAGGTAGGAAAGCACAGGCAGGCAGTCTGTGTGATTGAACTTGCTGAGTAATATTAGTTTTAGGCCAGGATTTACTATGTGGTGCTTGTCTTTATAATTTCCCCACTGTTGGATTAAACAGTGGGGCTAATCTTCTGCATTGATGACACTTCACCCTTTTCTGGATTGCAGACAAGACAAGACAAGTCCCTTGAGAAACACAACCTAAGACCTGATGTCGTTCAAGTGGCAGTGGTGGGATTCGAACCCACGCCTCCTGAGAGACTGGAGCCTTAATCCAGCGCCTTGGACCACTCGGCCACACTACCTCCAACTGCCTGTTTTCTGCACTTCTGCAAGCAGACGACCTACTTTTCATAATTGTACAAGGGGTACGCATTGAAGTCCTGCAAGAACAGGTAAATGCGCAAAGTGGCAGAACTTATGCTTCCCTAGTATATTAAAAAACGACACTGATTGAGTTGCGTGAAGCAAGATTTCAAAATTAGGAATAAGTAGGAAAAATCATGCACAGTGTTGTCTGTTTGGTGATTTAGCGAGTCTAGCCCTTGATCACAATCTTGTTCAGTTGCTTCCTGCTTAGGGTCCAGTGGTGCAAAATCAGTCACCAAAGTTCAGAGAAGTGAGGATTTGGAAAGACAAGGCCAGTGTCTTTCCAGAGAGACAGGCAGAGGTTCGTCCAGACAAGTAAGACCGAAGCCAGGCTAATCTTGTTCACTTGTTTCCTGCTTAGACTCCAGTGGTACAAAATCAGTCACCAATGGTCAGTTGCTCCCTGCTTAGGCTCCAGTGGTGCAAAATCAGTCACCAAAGTTCAGAAAAGTGAGGATTTGGACAGACAAGGCCAGTGTCAGAGATGTCAGAGACAAGCAGAGATGCGTGTGGAGACAGTAGAGTCATCCGGCCAAAAACCCAGGGAAGAAGTGTAGATGGAAAAAGAAGAGGGCCAGAGGGCAGAGCCCTGCGGTACACCCTTTGGGACGTTATGAGAGTTAGAATCACGTCCCTGCCAGGATGTCTTGAACGTTCGTCCAGACAAGTAAGACTGCAGATAGGTCTAGTAGAATTAAGACAGTAGAATTACCTGCATTTTTGCAGAATTACCTGCAGCTTTTGAACTAGCAGAGGATTCCACAACAGTCAAGTGCCGTCTCTGTGGAGTGACCAGACTGATTGATTGATTCATTGAGGAGGTTGTTGTGGAAAGAAACTTGATTGAAGCTTAGGAGTGGTGCAAAATTCAGAAAGGTCAGTGTCTTTCTCCCATCCAAGAGAGATGTCAGAGGAGGCTTGGCCAGACAAGTGGGGCTAAACTTGTTTCCTCCTTAGTCTCCAGTGGTGCAAAATCAGTGTTGTGTCTTTCTCCCATCCAAGGGAGTAAGGATCATGTCAGAGGACAGGCTTCTTCAGACAAGTGGAGGCTAATCTTGTTCACTTGTTTCCTCCTTGGCAAAATCAGCCCCAAAGGTCAGTGTCTTTGTCTTGAAAAAAGAAAGTTTTGATTGAAGACAGTGTCTTGAAAGTTTTGAAGACGGTCTTGGCCAGAAATGAGAGAAAATAGACTGGTCTGTTGTTCTCCACAAGGAAGGGATCTGGGGAAGGCTTCTTCAGCAGAGGAGCAATCTGGGCCTGTTTTAGATTTCAAGCACAGGCAGGCAGTAGTGATTGAACTTGCTGAGTAATATTAGTTTTAGGCCAGGATTTACTATGTGGTGCTTGTCTTTATAACTGTTGGAATAAAAGAAATGCATTGATGACACTTCTTTCTGGATTGCAGACAAGACAAGACAAGTCCCTTGAGAAACACAATCTCAAGACCTGATGTCGTTCAAGTGGCAGTGGTGGGATTTGAACCCACGCCTCCTGAGAGACTGGAGCCTTAATCCAGCGCCTTGGACCACTCGGCCACACTACCTCCAACTGCCTGTTTTCTGCACTTCTGCAAGCAGACGACCTACTTTTCATAATTGTACAAGGGGTACCAGCATTGAAGTCCTGCAAGAACAGGTAAATGCGCAAAGTGGCAGAACTTATGCTTCCCTAGTATATTAAAAAAACGACACTGATTGAGTTGCGTGAAGCAAGATTTCAAAATTAGGAATAAGTAGGAAAAATCATGCACAGTGTTGTCTGTTTGGTGATTTAAGTCTAGCCCTTGATCACAATCTTGTTCAGTTGCTTCCTGCTTAGGGTCCAGTGGTGCAAAATCAGTCACCAAAGTTCAGAGAAGTGAGGATTTGGAAAGACAAGGCCAGTGTCTTTCCAGAGAGACAGGCAGAGGTTCGTCCAGACAAGTAAGACCGAAGCCAGGCTAATCTTGTTCACTTGTTTCCTGCTTAGACTCCAGTGGTACAAAATCAGTCACCAATGGTCAGTTGCTCCTGCTTAGGCTCCAGTGGTGCAAAATCAGTCACCAAAGTTCAGAAAAGTGAGGATTTGGACAGACAAGGCCAGTGTCAGAGATGTCAGAGACAAGCAGAGATGCGTGTGGAGACAGTAGAGTCATCCGGCCAAAAACCCAGGGAAGAAGTGTAGATGGAAAAAGAAGAGGGCCGAGGGCAGAGCCCTGCGGTACACCCTTTGGGACGTTATGAGAGTTAGAGGATCACGCCCTGCCAGGATGTAAGTTGATGGTCAGGTCTGATGGACAAGTAAGACTGCAGATAGGTCTAGTAGAATTAAGACAGTAGAATTACCTGCAGCTTTTTGCAGCCCGAGGGATTCCACAACAGTCAGAAGTGCCGTCTCTGTGGAGTGACCAGACTGATTGACATTGAGGAGGTTGTTGTGGAAAAGAAAGTGTGAGAGTTGATTGAAGACGGGACTTGGCCAGAAATGGGGAAAGGAGACTGGTCTTTGTTCTCCACAAGGGAGGGATCATGGGAAGGCTTCTTCAGCAGTGGAGTAATCTGGGCCTGCCCCCAGTGGCCTTTTTGTGACAGGAAGTGTGTGTGATTTAACCTGAGTAACATTAGTTTTAGGCCAGGATGTACTATGTGGTTGAAAATATGGTCTTCTGTCTTTGTAACTGCAGAGGAATAAAGAAATGCTAACCTTCTTCCTGTTATTGCAGACATGAAAAGTCACTAGAGAGATCCAATCTCAAACTGTCACGTGGCAGTGGTGGGATTTGAACCCACGCCTCCTGAGAGACTGGAGCCTAAATCCAGCGCCTTGGACCAGTGGGCCAAACTCAGTCTGATTGCCAGTTTTCTCCCATCCAAGCAGAGATGTCAGAGATCAGGCAGAGGTTTGTCCAGACAAGTAAGACTGAAGTCCTGCTAAGAATTGAACACTTAAATCCTCCAAAGTCTCCAGTGGAAAAAAATCAGTTCAGCAAAGATTTCAAGTGTTTTTCTCCCATCCAAGCAGAGATGTCAGAGAGACAGGAAGAAGTATAGATGGACAAGTAAGAAGAGGGCCAGGCTAATCTTGTTCACTTGTTTCCTCCTTAGGCTCCAGTGGAAAATCAGAGACCAAAGGTCAGTGTCTTTGTCTTGAAAAGAAAGTGTGAAAGTTGATTGAAGACAGGTCTTGGCCAGAAATGAGAGAAAATAGATATCGAAGGTCTTGGCCAGACAAGAAGAAATAGAGCCAGGCTGTTGATCCACAAGAAGGGATCTGGGAAGGCTTCTTCAGCAGAGGAGCAATCTGGGCCTGTTTGAGCACAGGTGAAAGCACAGGCAGGCAGTCTGTGTGATTGAACTTGCTGAGTAATATTAGTTTTAGGCCAGGATTTACTATGGTGCTTGTCTTTATAATTTCCCCACTGTTGGATTAAACAGTGGGCTAATCTTCTGCATTGATGACACTTCACCCTTTTCTGGATTGCAGACAGTCAAGACAAGACAAGTCCCTTGAGAAACACAACCTAAGACCTGATGTGACATTGAGTGGCAGTGGTGGGAAAACGCCTCCTGAGAGACTGGAGCCTTAATCCAGCGATTGACCACTCGGCCACGGGTCTCCAACTGCCTGTTTTTGCACTCCTGCAAGGGAGGGATCAGGGAAGACCTACTTTCATAATTGTCCTGCACAGTGGGGTTTTTGAAGTCCTGCAAGAACAGGTAAATTGTGTGTGTGAAAGTGGCAAAACGACATCCTTTAGTATATTGAAAAAGGACACTGATTGAGTTTACCTGTGAACTAGCAAGATTTCAAAATTAGGAATAAGTAGGAAAAATCATGCACAGTGTTGTCTTTTTGGTGATTTAGATGAGCTCATCTAGCCCTTGATCACAATCTTGTTCAGTTGCTTCCTGCTTAGGTCCAGTGGTGCAAAATCAGTCACCAAAGTTCAGAGAAGTGAGGATTTGGAAAGACAAGGCCAGTGTCTTTCCAGAGAGACAGGCAGAGGTTTGTCCAGACAAGTAAGACCGAAGCCAGGCTAATCTTGTTCACTTGTTTCCTCCTTAG
The DNA here is from genome assembly GCA_033026295.1 of Channa striata. NCBI lineage: Eukaryota > Metazoa > Chordata > Actinopteri > Anabantiformes > Channidae > Channa > Channa striata. The sequence continues at coordinate 25,820,591 of CM065173.1, read as the reverse complement.
ACTCCAGTGGTACAAAATCAGTCACCAATGGTCAGTTGCTCTTTGTCTTAGGCTCCAGTGGTGCAAAATCAGTCACCAAAGTTCAGAAAAGTGAGGATTTGGACAGACAAGGCCAGTGTCAGAGATGTCAGAGACAAGCAGAGATCGTGTGGAGACAGTAGAGTCATCGGCCAAAAACCCAGGGAAGAAGTGTAGATGGAAAAAGTTTTAGGGCCAGGGGCAGAGCCCTTGTCTTTATAACACCCTTTGGGACGTTATGAGAGTTAGAATCACGTCCCTGCCAGGATGTCTTGACGTTCTCCAGACAAGACAAGACAAGACAGACAGGTCTAGTAGAATTAAGACAGTAGAGACCTGACCTGCAGTTTTGCAGTGGTGGGATTCCACAACAGTCCTGAAGACTGGAGCCTTAATCCAGCTCTGTGGACCACAACAGTCACACTACCTCCAACTGACCAGACTGATTGACATTGAGAGGTTGTTGTGGAAAAGAAAGTGGGGAGAGTTGATTGAAGACGGACTTGGCCAGAAATGGGGAAAGGAGACTGGTCTGTTGTTCTCCAAAGGGAGGGATCATGGGAAGGCTTCTTCAGCAGTGGAGTCAAAATCTGGGCCTGCCCCCAGTTGGCCTTTTTGTGACAGGAAGTGTGTGTGATTTAACCTGAGTAACATTAGTTTTAGGCCAGGATGTACTATGTGGTTGAAAATATGGTCTTCTGTCTTTGTAACTGTGGGAATAAAGAAATGCTAACCTTCTTCCTGTATTGCAGACATGAAAAGTCACTAGAGAGATCCAATCTCAAACTGTCACGTGGCAGTGGTGGGATTTGAACCCACGCCTCCTGAGAGACTGGAGCCTAAATCCAGCGCCTTGGACCACTCGGCCACACTACCTCTGATTGCCAGTTTTCCGCACTTCTGCAACGAGACAACCTACTTATCACGTGTGCAGAATTGTAGAAGGAGTAAGCACTGAAGTCCTGCAAGAATGGAACAGGTAAATGTGCAAAGTAGGAAAAAAAATGAGTTGCGTGAAGTAAGATTTCAAGATTTGGGTGTCCAATGGAAGAAGTATAGATGGAAAAAGAAGAGGGCCGAGGGCAGAGCCCTGCGGTACACCCTTGGGGAGGTTATGAGAGATAGAATCACGTCCCTGACAGGATATCTTGAAGGTTCGTCCAGACAAGTAAGACCGAAGCCAGGCTAAAGCTGATCCAGAGATGCTTAAGTTGGACACTGCAGTCAAGAGGATCTGATGGTTCACAGTGTCAAAGGCAGCAGATAGGTCTAGTAGAATTAAGACAGTAGAATTACCTGCAGCTTTTGCAGCCCGTAGGGATTCCACAACAGTCAGAAGTGCCGTCTCTGTGGAGTGACCAGACTGATTGACATTGAGGAGGTTGTTGTGGAAAAGAAAGTGTGAGAGTTGATTGAAGACGGGTCTTGGCCAGAAAGGAGACCTGTCTTTGGTTCTCCACAAGGGAGGGATCAGGGAAGGCCTCTTCAGCAGTGGAGTAATCTGGTCCTGCACCCCAGTGGGCCTTTTTGTGACAGGAAGAGCTCAGCTTGTGTGTGTGATGTGGGCCAAAATGACATCCTTTGTTGATAGGAAGGTTCGCTGGCTCAAGGTTTACCTGTGAACTAGCAGAGGATGGTTTCGATCCATCGACCTCTGGGTTATGGGCCCAGCACGCTTCCGCTGCGCCACTCTGCTCTGATTCTTTGGCGGTTGTTGTGAGATGAGCTCATCATCAAGCAACTCACAATCTTGTGCACTTGCTTCCTGCTTAGGCTCCAGTGGTGCAAAATCAGTCAGCAAAGGTCAGTGTCTTTCTCCCATCCAAGCAGAGATGTCAGAGAGACAGGCAGAGGTTTGTCCAGACAAGTAAGACCGAAGCCAGGCTAATCTTGTTCACTTGTTTCCTCCTTAGTCTCCAGTGGTGCAAAATCAGTCAGCAAAGGTTAGTGTCTTTCTCCCATCCAAGCAGAGATGTCAGAGAGACAGGCAGAGGTTGGTCCAGACAAGTAAGACCGAAGCCAGGCTAATCTTGTTCACTTGTTTCCTCCTTAGGCTCCAGTGGTACAAAATCAGCCACCAAAGGTCAGTGTCTTTGTCTTGAAAAGAAAGTGTGAAAGTTGATTGAAGACAGGTCTTGGCCAGAAATGAGAGAAAATAGACTGGTCTGTTGTTCTCCACAAGGAAGGGATCTGGGAAGGCTTCTTCAGCAGAGGAGCAATCTGGGCCTGTTTGAGCAAGGTAGGAAAGCACAGGCAGGCAGTCTGTGTGATTGAACTTGCTGAGTAATATTAGTTTTAGGCCAGGATTTACTATGTGGTGCTTGTCTTTATAATTTCCCCACTGTTGGATTAAACAGTGGGGCTAATCTTCTGCATTGATGACACTTCACCCTTTTCTGGATTGCAGACAAGACAAGACAAGTCCCTTGAGAAACACAACCTAAGACCTGATGTCGTTCAAGTGGCAGTGGTGGGATTCGAACCCACGCCTCCTGAGAGACTGGAGCCTTAATCCAGCGCCTTGGACCACTCGGCCACACTACCTCCAACTGCCTGTTTTCTGCACTTCTGCAAGCAGACGACCTACTTTTCATAATTGTACAAGGGGGTACCGCATTGAAGTCCCAAGAACAGGTAAATGCGCAAAGTGGCAGAACTTATGCTTCCCTAGTATATTAAAAAAACGACACTGATTGAGTTGCGTGAAGCAAGATTTCAAAATTAGGAATAAGTAGGAAAAATCATGCACAGTGTTGTCTGTTTGGTGATTTAGCGAGTCTAGCCCTTGATCACAATCTTGTTCAGTTGCTTCCTGCTTAGGGTCCAGTGGTGCAAAATCAGTCACCAAAGTTCAGAGAAGTGAGGATTTGGAAAGACAAGGCCAGTGTCTTTCCAGAGAGACAGGCAGAGGTTCGTCCAGACAAGTAAGACCGAAGCCAGGCTAATCTTGTTCACTTGTTTCCTGCTTAGACTCCAGTGGTACAAAATCAGTCACCAATGGTCAGTTGCTCCCTGCTTAGGCTCCAGTGGTGCAAAATCAGTCACCAAAGTTCAGAAAAGTGAGGATTTGGACAGACAAGGCCAGTGTCAGAGATGTCAGAGACAAGCAGAGATGCGTGTGGAGACAGTAGAGTCATCCGGCCAAAACCCAGGGAAGAAGTGTAGATGGAAAAAGAAGAGGGCCGAGGGCAGAGCCCTGCGGTACACCCTTTGGGACGTTATGAGAGTTAGAAATCACGTCCCTGCCAGGATGTCTTGAAGCGTTCGTCCAGACAAGTAAGACTGCAGATAGGTCTAGTAGAATTAAGACAGTAGAATTACCTGCAGCTTTTGCAGCCCGTAGGGATTCCACAACAGTCAGAAGTGCCGTCTCTGTGGAGTGACCAGACTGATTGACATTGAGGAGGTTGTTGTGGAAAAGAAAGTGTGAGAGGTGATTGAAGACGGGACTTGGCCAGAAATGGGGAAAGGAGACTGGTCTGTTGTTCTCCACAAGGGAGGGATCATGGGAAGGCTTCTTCAGCAGTGGAGTAATCTGGGCCTGCCCCCAGTTGGCCTTTTTGTGACAGGAAGTGTGTGTGATTTAACCTGAGTAACATTAGTTTTAGGCCAGGATGTACTATGTGGTTGAAAATATGGTCTTCTGTCTTTGTAACTGTGGGAATAAAGAAATGCTAACCTTCTTCCTGTATTGCAGACATGAAAAGTCACTAGAGAGATCCAATCTCAAACTGTCACGTGGCAGTGGTGGGATTTGAACCCACGCCTCCTGAGAGACTGGAGCCTAAATCCAGCGCCTTGGACCACTCGGCCACACTACCTCTGATTGCCAGTTTTCCGCACTTCTGCAACGAGACAACCTACTTATCACGTGTGCAGAATTGTAGAAGGAGTAAGCACTGAAGTCCTGCAAGAATGGAACAGGTAAATGTGCAAAGTAGGAAAAAAAAATGAGTTGCGTGAAGTAAGATTTCAAGATTTGGGTGTCCAATGGAAGAAGTATAGATGGAAAAAGAAGAGGGCCGAGGGCAGAGCCCTGCGGTACACCCTTGGGGAGGTTATGAGAGATAGAATCACGTCCCTGACAGGATATCTTGAAGGTTCGTCCAGACAAGTAAGACCGAAGCCAGGCTAAAGCTGATCCAGAGATGCTTAAGTTGGACACTGCAGTCAAGAGGATCTGATGGTTCACAGTGTCAAAGGCAGCAGATAGGTCTAGTAGAATTAAGACAGTAGAATTACCTGCAGCTTTTGCAGCCCGTAGGGATTCCACAACAGTCAGAAGTGCCGTCTCTGTGGAGTGACCAGACTGATTGACATTGAGGAGGTTGTTGTGGAAAAGAAAGTGTGAGAGTTGATTGAAGACGGGTCTTGGCCAGAAAGGAGACCTGTCTTTGGTTCTCCACAAGGGAGGGATCAGGGAAGGCCTCTTCAGCAGTGGAGTAATCTGGTCCTGCACCCCAGTGGGCCTTTTTGTGACAGGAAGAGCTCAGCTTGTGTGTGTGATGTGGGCCAAAATGACATCCTTTGTTGATAGGAAGGTTCGCTGGCTCAAGGTTTACCTGTGAACTAGCAGAGGATGGTTTCGATCCATCGACCTCTGGGTTATGGGCCCAGCACGCTTCCTCTGCGCCACTCTGCTCTGATTCTTTGGCGGTTGTTGTGAGATGAGCTCATCATCAAGCAACTCACAATCTTAGTGCACTTGCTTCCTGCTTAGGCTCCAGTGGTGCAAAATCAGTCAGCAAAGGTCAGTGTCTTTCTCCCATCCAAGCAGAGATGTCAGAGAGACAGGCAGAGGTTTGTCCAGACAAGTAAGACCGAAGCCAGGCTAATCTTGTTCACTTGTTTCCTCCTTAGTCTCCAGTGGTGCAAAATCAGTCAGCAAAGGTTAGTGTCTTTCTCCCATCCAAGCAGAGATGTCAGAGAGACAGGCAGAGGTTCGTCCAGACAAGTAAGACCGAAGCCAGGCTAATCTTGTTCACTTGTTTCCTCCTTAGGCTCCAGTGGTACAAAATCAGCCACCAAAGGTCAGTGTCTTTGTCTTGAAAAGAAAGTGTGAAAGTTGATTGAAGACAGGTCTTGGCCAGAAATGAGAGAAAATAGACTGGTCTGTTGTTCTCCACAAGGAAGGGATCTGGGAAGGCTTCTTCAGCAGAGGAGCAATCTGGGCCTGTTTGAGCAAGGTAGGAAAGCACAGGCAGGCAGTCTGTGTGATTGAACTTGCTGAGTAATATTAGTTTTAGGCCAGGATTTACTATGTGGTGCTTGTCTTTATAATTTCCCCACTGTTGGATTAAACAGTGGGGCTAATCTTCTGCATTGATGACACTTCACCCTTTTCTGGATTGCAGACAAGACAAGACAAGTCCCTTGAGAAACACAACCTAAGACCTGATGTCGTTCAAGTGGCAGTGGTGGGATTCGAACCCACGCCTCCTGAGAGACTGGAGCCTTAATCCAGCGCCTTGGACCACTCGGCCACACTACCTCCAACTGCCTGTTTTCTGCACTTCTGCAAGCAGACGACCTACTTTTCATAATTGTACAAGGGGTACCGCATTGAAGTCCTGCAAGAACAGGTAAATGCGCAAAGTGGCAGAACTTATGCTTCCCTAGTATATTAAAAAAACGACACTGATTGAGTTGCGTGAAGCAAGATTTCAAAATTAGGAATAAGTAGGAAAAATCATGCACAGTGTTGTCTGTTTGGTGATTTAGCGAGTCTAGCCCTTGATCACAATCTTGTTCAGTTGCTTCCTGCTTAGGGTCCAGTGGTGCAAAATCAGTCACCAAAGTTCAGAGAAGTGAGGATTTGGAAAGACAAGGCCAGTGTCTTTCCAGAGAGACAGGCAGAGGTTCGTCCAGACAAGTAAGACCGAAGCCAGGCTAATCTTGTTCACTTGTTTCCTGCTTAGACTCCAGTGGTACAAAATCAGTCACCAATGGTCAGTTGCTCCCTGCTTAGGCTCCAGTGGTGCAAAATCAGTCACCAAAGTTCAGAAAAGTGAGGATTTGGACAGACAAGGCCAGTGTCAGAGATGTCAGAGACAAGCAGAGATGCGTGTGGAGACAGTAGAGTCATCCGGCCAAAAACCCAGGGAAGAAGTGTAGATGGAAAAAGAAGAGGGCCGAGGGCAGAGCCCTGCGGTACACCCTTTGGGACGTTATGAGAGTTAGAATCACGTCCCTGCCAGGATGTCTTGAACGTTCGTCCAGACAAGTAAGACTGCAGATAGGTCTAGTAGAATTAAGACAGTAGAATTACCTGCAGCTTTTGCAGCCCGTAGGGATTCCACAACAGTCAGAAGTGCCGTCTCTGTGGAGTGACCAGACTGATTGACATTGAGGAGGTTGTTGTGGAAAAGAAAGTGTGAGAGTTGATTGAAGACGGGACTTGGCCAGAAATGGGGAAAGGAGACTGGTCTGTTGTTCTCCACAAGGGAGGGATCATGGGAAGGCTTCTTCAGCAGTGGAGTAATCTGGGCCTGCCCCCAGTTGGCCTTTTTGTGACAGGAAGTGTGTGTGATTTAACCTGAGTAACATTAGTTTTAGGCCAGGATGTACTATGTGGTTGAAAATATGGTCTTCTGTCTTTGTAACTGTGGGAATAAAGAAATGCTAACCTTCTTCCTGTATTGCAGACATGAAAAGTCACTAGAGAGATCCAATCTCAAACTGTCACGTGGCAGTGGTGGGATTTGAACCCACGCCTCCTGAGAGACTGGAGCCTAAATCCAGCGCCTTGGACCACTCGGCCACACTACCTCTGATTGCCAGTTTTCCGCACTTCTGCAACGAGACAACCTACTTATCACGTGTGCAGAATTGTAGAAGGAGTAAGCACTGAAGTCCTGCAAGAATGGAACAGGTAAATGTGCAAAGTAGGAAAAAAAAATGAGTTGCGTGAAGTAAGATTTCAAGATTTGGGTGTCCAATGGAAGAAGTATAGATGGAAAAAGAAGAGGGCCGAGGGCAGAGCCCTGCGGTACACCCTTGGGGAGGTTATGAGAGATAGAATCACGTCCCTGACAGGATATCTTGAAGGTTCGTCCAGACAAGTAAGACCGAAGCCAGGCTAAAGCTGATCCAGAGATGCTTAAGTTGGACACTGCAGTCAAGAGGATCTGATGGTTCACAGTGTCAAAGGCAGCAGATAGGTCTAGTAGAATTAAGACAGTAGAATTACCTGCAGCTTTTGCAGCCCGTAGGGATTCCACAACAGTCAGAAGTGCCGTCTCTGTGGAGTGACCAGACTGATTGACATTGAGGAGGTTGTTGTGGAAAAGAAAGTGTGAGAGTTGATTGAAGACGGGTCTTGGCCAGAAAGGAGACCTGTCTTTGGTTCTCCACAAGGGAGGGATCAGGGAAGGCCTCTTCAGCAGTGGAGTAATCTGGTCCTGCACCCCAGTGGGCCTTTTTGTGACAGGAAGAGCTCAGCTTGTGTGTGTGATGTGGGCCAAAATGACATCCTTTGTTGATAGGAAGGTTCGCTGGCTCAAGGTTTACCTGTGAACTAGCAGAGGATGGTTTCGATCCATCGACCTCTGGGTTATGGGCCCAGCACGCTTCCGCTGCGCCACTCTGCTCTGATTCTTTGGCGGTTGTTGTGAGATGAGCTCATCATCAAGCAACTCACAATCTTGTGCACTTGCTTCCTGCTTAGGCTCCAGTGGTGCAAAATCAGTCAGCAAAGGTCAGTGTCTTTCTCCCATCCAAGCAGAGATGTCAGAGAGACAGGCAGAGGTTTGTCCAGACAAGTAAGACCGAAGCCAGGCTAATCTTGTTCACTTGTTTCCTCCTTAGTCTCCAGTGGTGCAAAATCAGTCAGCAAAGGTTAGTGTCTTTCTCCCATCCAAGCAGAGATGTCAGAGAGACAGGCAGAGGTTCGTCCAGACAAGTAAGACCGAAGCCAGGCTAATCTTGTTCACTTGTTTCCTCCTTAGGCTCCAGTGGTACAAAATCAGCCACCAAAGGTCAGTGTCTTTGTCTTGAAAAGAAAGTGTGAAAGTTGATTGAAGACAGGTCTTGGCCAGAAATGAGAGAAAATAGACTGGTCTGTTGTTCTCCACAAGGAAGGGATCTGGGAAGGCTTCTTCAGCAGAGGAGCATCTGGGCCTGTTTGAGCAAGGTAGGAAAGCACAGGCAGGCAGTCTGTGTGATTGAACTTGCTGAGTAATATTAGTTTTAGGCCAGGATTTACTATGTGGTGCTTGTCTTTATAATTTCCCCACTGTTGGATTAAACAGTGGGGCTAATCTTCTGCATTGATGACACTTCACCCTTTTCTGGATTGCAGACAAGACAAGACAAGACAAGTCCCTTGAGAAACACAACCTAAGACCTGATGTCGTTCAAGTGGCAGTGGTGGGATTCGAACCCACGCCTCCTGAGAGACTGGAGCCTTAATCCAGCGCCTTGGACCACTCGGCCACACTACCTCCAACTGCCTGTTTTCTGCACTTCTGCAAGCAGACGACCTACTTTTCATAATTGTACAAGGGGGTACGCATTGAAGTCCTGCAAGAACAGGTAAATGCGCAAAGTGGCAGAACTTATGCTTCCCTAGTATATTAAAAACGACACTGATTGAGTTGCGTGAAGCAAGATTTCAAAATTAGGAATAAGTAGGAAAAATCATGCACAGTGTTGTCTGTTTGGTGATTTAGCGAGTCTAGCCCTTGATCACAATCTTGTTCAGTTGCTTCCTGCTTAGGGTCCAGTGGTGCAAAATCAGTCACCAAAGTTCAGAGAAGTGAGGATTTGGAAAGACAAGGCCAGTGTCTTTCCAGAGAGACAGGCAGAGGGTTCGTCCAGACAAGTAAGACCGAAGCCAGGCTAATCTTGTTCACTTGTTTCCTGCTTAGACTCCAGTGGTACAAAATCAGTCACCAATGGTCAGTTGCTCCCTGCTTAGGCTCCAGTGGTGCAAAATCAGTCACCAAAGTTCAGAAAAGTGAGGATTTGGACAGACAAGGCCAGTGTCAGAGATGTCAGAGACAAGCAGAGATGCGTGTGGAGACAGTAGAGTCATCCGGCCAAAAACCCAGGGAAGAAGTGTAGATGGAAAAAGAAGAGGGCCGAGGGCAGAGCCCTGCGGTACACCCTTTGGGACGTTATGAGAGTTAGAATCACGTCCCTGCCAGGATGTCTTGAACGTTCGTCCAGACAAGTAAGACTGCAGATAGGTCTAGTAGAATTAAGACAGTAGAATTACCTGCAGCTTTTGCAGCCCGTAGGGATTCCACAACAGTCAGAAGTGCCGTCTCTGTGGAGTGACCAGACTGATTGACATTGAGGAGGTTGTTGTGGAAAAGAAAGTGTGAGAGTTGATTGAAGACGGGACTTGGCCAGAAATGGGGAAAGGAGACTGGTCTGTTGTTCTCCACAAGGGAGGGATCATGGGAAGGCTTCTTCAGCAGTGGAGTAATCTGGGCCTGCCCCCAGTTGGCCTTTTTGTGACAGGAAGTGTGTGTGATTTAACCTGAGTAACATTAGTTTTAGGCCAGGATGTACTATGTGGTTGAAAATATGGTCTTCTGTCTTTGTAACTGTGGGAATAAAGAAATGCTAACCTTCTTCCTGTATTGCAGACATGAAAAGTCACTAGAGAGATCCAATCTCAAACTGTCACGTGGCAGTGGTGGGATTTGAACCCACGCCTCCTGAGAGACTGGAGCCTAAATCCAGCGCCTTGGACCACTCGGCCACACTACCTCTGATTGCCAGTTTTCCGCACTTCTGCAACGAGACAACCTACTTATCACGTGTGCAGAATTGTAGAAGGAGTAAGCACTGAAGTCCTGCAAGAATGGAACAGGTAAATGTGCAAAGTAGGAAAAAAAATGAGTTGCGTGAAGTAAGATTTCAAGATTTGGGTGTCCAATGGAAGAAGTATAGATGGAAAAAGAAGAGGGCCGAGGGCAGAGCCCTGCGGTACACCCTTGGGGAGGTTATGAGAGATAGAATCACGTCCCTGACAGGATATCTTGAAGGTTCGTCCAGACAAGTAAGACCGAAGCCAGGCTAAAGCTGATCCAGAGATGCTTAAGTTGGACACTGCAGTCAAGAGGATCTGATGGTTCACAGTGTCAAAGGCAGCAGATAGGTCTAGTAGAATTAAGACAGTAGAATTACCTGCAGCTTTTGCAGCCCGTAGGGATTCCACAACAGTCAGAAGTGCCGTCTCTGTGGAGTGACCAGACTGATTGACATTGAGGAGGTTGTTGTGGAAAAGAAAGTGTGAGAGTTGATTGAAGACGGGTCTTGGCCAGAAAGGAGACCTGTCTTTGGTTCTCCACAAGGGAGGGATCAGGGAAGGCCTCTTCAGCAGTGGAGTAATCTGGTCCTGCACCCCAGTGGGCCTTTTTGTGACAGGAAGAGCTCAGCTTGTGTGTGTGATGTGGGCCAAAATGACATCCTTTGTTGATAGGAAGGTTCGCTGGCTCAAGGTTTACCTGTGAACTAGCAGAGGATGGTTTCGATCCATCGACCTCTGGGTTATGGGCCCAGCACGCTTCCGCTGCGCCACTCTGCTCTGATTCTTTGGCGGTTGTTGTGAGATGAGCTCATCATCAAGCAACTCACAATCTTGTGCACTTGCTTCCTGCTTAGGCTCCAGTGGTGCAAAATCAGTCAGCAAAGGTCAGTGTCTTTCTCCCATCCAAGCAGAGATGTCAGAGAGACAGGCAGAGGTTTGTCCAGACAAGTAAGACCGAAGCCAGGCTAATCTTGTTCACTTGTTTCCTCCTTAGTCTCCAGTGGTGCAAAATCAGTCAGCAAAGGTTAGTGTCTTTCTCCCATCCAAGCAGAGATGTCAGAGAGACAGGCAGAGGTTCGTCCAGACAAGTAAGACCGAAGCCAGGCTAATCTTGTTCACTTGTTTCCTCCTTAGGCTCCAGTGGTACAAAATCAGCCACCAAAGGTCAGTGTCTTTGTCTTGAAAAGAAAGTGTGAAAGTTGATTGAAGACAGGTCTTGGCCAGAAATGAGAGAAAATAGACTGGTCTGTTGTTCTCCACAAGGAAGGGATCTGGGGAAGGCTTCTTCAGCAGAGGAGCAATCTGGGCCTGTTTGAGCAAGGTAGGAAAGCACAGGCAGGCAGTCTGTGTGATTGAACTTGCTGAGTAATATTAGTTTTAGGCCAGGATTTACTATGTGGTGCTTGTCTTTATAATTTCCCCACTGTTGGATTAAACAGTGGGGCTAATCTTCTGCATTGATGACACTTCACCCTTTTCTGGATTGCAGACAAGACAAGACAAGACAAGTCCCTTGAGAAACACAACCTAAGACCTGATGTCGTTCAAGTGGCAGTGGTGGGATTCGAACCCACGCCTCCTGAGAGACTGGAGCCTTAATCCAGCGCCTTGGACCACTCGGCCACACTACCTCCAACTGCCTGTTTTCTGCACTTCTGCAAGCAGACGACCTACTTTTCATAATTGTACAAGGGGGTACCGCATTGAAGTCCTGCAAGAACAGGTAAATGCGCAAAGTGGCAGAACTTATGCTTCCCTAGTATATTAAAAAACGACACTGATTGAGTTGCGTGAAGCAAGATTTCAAAATTAGGAATAAGTAGGAAAAATCATGCACAGTGTTGTCTGTTTGGTGATTTAGCGAGTCTAGCCCTTGATCACAATCTTGTTCAGTTGCTTCCTGCTTAGGGTCCAGTGGTGCAAAATCAGTCACCAAAGTTCAGAGAAGTGAGGATTTGGAAAGACAAGGCCAGTGTCTTTCCAGAGAGACAGGCAGAGGTTCGTCCAGACAAGTAAGACCGAAGCCAGGCTAATCTTGTTCACTTGTTTCCTGCTTAGACTCCAGTGGTACAAAATCAGTCACCAATGGTCAGTTGCTCCCTGCTTAGGCTCCAGTGGTGCAAAATCAGTCACCAAAGTTCAGAAAAGTGAGGATTTGGACAGACAAGGCCAGTGTCAGAGATGTCAGAGACAAGCAGAGATGCGTGTGGAGACAGTAGAGTCATCCGGCCAAAAACCCAGGGAAGAAGTGTAGATGGAAAAAGAAGAGGGCCGAGGGCAGAGCCCTGCGGTACACCCTTTGGGACGTTATGAGAGTTAGAATCACGTCCCTGCCAGGATGTCTTGAACGTTCGTCCAGACAAGTAAGACTGCAGATAGGTCTAGTAGAATTAAGACAGTAGAATTACCTGCAGCTTTTGCAGCCCGTAGGGATTCCACAACAGTCAGAAGTGCCGTCTCTGTGGAGTGACCAGACTGATTGACATTGAGGAGGTTGTTGTGGAAAAGAAAGTGTGAGAGTTGATTGAAGACGGGACTTGGCCAGAAATGGGGAAAGGAGACTGGTCTGTTGTTCTCCACAAGGGAGGGATCATGGGAAGGCTTCTTCAGCAGTGGAGTAATCTGGGCCTGCCCCCAGTTGGCCTTTTTGTGACAGGAAGTGTGTGTGATTTAACCTGAGTAACATTAGTTTTAGGCCAGGATGTACTATGTGGTTGAAAATATGGTCTTCTGTCTTTGTAACTGTGGGAATAAAGAAATGCTAACCTTCTTCCTGTATTGCAGACATGAAAAGTCACTAGAGAGATCCAATCTCAAACTGTCACGTGGCAGTGGTGGGATTTGAACCCACGCCTCCTGAGAGACTGGAGCCTAAATCCAGCGCCTTGGACCACTCGGCCACACTACCTCTGATTGCCAGTTTTCCGCACTTCTGCAACGAGACAACCTACTTATCACGTGTGCAGAATTGTAGAAGGAGTAAGCACTGAAGTCCTGCAAGAATGGAACAGGTAAATGTGCAAAGTAGGAAAAAAAAATGAGTTGCGTGAAGTAAGATTTCAAGATTTGGGTGTCCAATGGAAGAAGTATAGATGGAAAAAGAAGAGGGCCGAGGGCAGAGCCCTGCGGTACACCCTTGGGGAGGTTATGAGAGATAGAATCACGTCCCTGACAGGATATCTTGAAGGTTCGTCCAGACAAGTAAGACCGAAGCCAGGCTAAAGCTGATCCAGAGATGCTTAAGTTGGACACTGCAGTCAAGAGGATCTGATGGTTCACAGTGTCAAAGGCAGCAGATAGGTCTAGTAGAATTAAGACAGTAGAATTACCTGCAGCTTTTGCAGCCGTAGGGATTCCACAACAGTCAGAAGTGCCGTCTCTGTGGAGTGACCAGACTGATTGACATTGAGGAGGTTGTTGTGGAAAAGAAAGTGTGAGAGTTGATTGAAGACGGGTCTTGGCCAGAAAGGAGACCTGTCTTTGGTTCTCCACAAGGGAGGGATCAGGGAAGGCCTCTTCAGCAGTGGAGTAATCTGGTCCTGCACCCCAGTGGGCCTTTTTGTGACAGGAAGAGCTCAGCTTGTGTGTGTGATGTGGGCCAAAATGACATCCTTTGTTGATAGGAAGGTTCGCTGGCTCAAGGTTTACCTGTGAACTAGCAGAGGATGGTTTCGATCCATCGACCTCTGGGTTATGGGCCCAGCACGCTTCCGCTGCGCCACTCTGCTCTGATTCTTTGGCGGTTGTTGTGAGATGAGCTCATCATCAAGCAACTCACAATCTTGTGCACTTGCTTCCTGCTTAGGCTCCAGTGGTGCAAAATCAGTCAGCAAAGGTCAGTGTCTTTCTCCCATCCAAGCAGAGATGTCAGAGAGACAGGCAGAGGTTTGTCCAGACAAGTAAGACCGAAGCCAGGCTAATCTTGTTCACTTGTTTCCTCCTTAGTCTCCAGTGGTGCAAAATCAGTCAGCAAAGGTTAGTGTCTTTCTCCCATCCAAGCAGAGATGTCAGAGAGACAGGCAGAGGTTCGTCCAGACAAGTAAGACCGAAGCCAGGCTAATCTTGTTCACATGTTTCCTCCTTAGGCTCCAGTGGTACAAAATCAGCCACCAAAGGTCAGTGTCTTTGTCTTGAAAAGAAAGTGTGAAAGTTGATTGAAGACAGGTCTTGGCCAGAAATGAGAGAAAATAGACTGGTCTGTTGTTCTCCACAAGGAAGGGATCTGGGGAAGGCTTCTTCAGCAGAGGAGCAATCTGGGCCTGTTTGAGCAAGGTAGGAAAGCACAGGCAGGCAGTCTGTGTGATTGAACTTGCTGAGTAATATTAGTTTTAGGCCAGGATTTACTATGTGGTGCTTGTCTTTATAATTTCCCCACTGTTGGATTAAACAGTGGGGCTAATCTTCTGCATTGATGACACTTCACCCTTTTCTGGATTGCAGACAAGACAAGACAAGTCCCTTGAGAAACACAACCTAAGACCTGATGTCGTTCAAGTGGCAGTGGTGGGATTCGAACCCACGCCTCCTGAGAGACTGGAGCCTTAATCCAGCGCCTTGGACCACTCGGCCACACTACCTCCAACTGCCTGTTTTCTGCACTTCTGCAAGCAGACGACCTACTTTTCATAATTGTACAAGGGGGTACCGCATTGAAGTCCTGCAAGAACAGGTAAATGCGCAAAGTGGCAGAACTTATGCTTCCCTAGTATATTAAAAACGACACTGATTGAGTTGCGTGAAGCAAGATTTCAAAATTAGGAATAAGTAGGAAAAATCATGCACAGTGTTGTCTGTTTGGTGATTTAGCGAGTCTAGCCCTTGATCACAATCTTGTTCAGTTGCTTCCTGCTTAGGGTCCAGTGGTGCAAAATCAGTCACCAAAGTTCAGAGAAGTGAGGATTTGGAAAGACAAGGCCAGTGTCTTTCCAGAGAGACAGGCAGAGGTTCGTCCAGACAAGTAAGACCGAAGCCAGGCTAATCTTGTTCACTTGTTTCCTGCTTAGACTCCAGTGGTACAAAATCAGTCACCAATGGTCAGTTGCTCCTGCTTAGGCTCCAGTGGTGCAAAATCAGTCACCAAAGTTCAGAAAAGTGAGGATTTGGACAGACAAGGCCAGTGTCAGAGATGTCAGAGACAAGCAGAGATGCGTGTGGAGACAGTAGAGTCATCCGGCCAAAAACCCAGGGAAGAAGTGTAGATGGAAAAAGAAGAGGGCCGAGGGCAGAGCCCTGCGGTACACCCTTTGGGACGTTATGAGAGTTAGAATCACGTCCCTGCCAGGATGTCTTGAACGTTCGTCCAGACAAGTAAGACTGCAGATAGGTCTAGTAGAATTAAGACAGTAGAATTACAGTAGAATTACGGTGTCTGCAGCTTTTGCAGCCCGTAGGGATTCCACAACAGTCAGAAGTGCCGTCTCTGTGGAGTGACCAGACTGATTGACATTGAGGAGGTTGTTGTGGAAAAGAAAGTGTGAGAGTTGATTGAAGACGGGACTTGGCCAGAAATGGGGAAAGGAGACTGGTCTGTTGTTCTCCACAAGGGAGGGATCATGGGAAGGCTTCTTCAGCAGTGGAGTAATCTGGGCCTGCCCCCAGTTGGCCTTTTTGTGACAGGAAGTGTGTGTGATTTAACCTGAGTAACATTAGTTTTAGGCCAGGATGTACTATGTGGTTGAAAATATGGTCTTCTGTCTTTGTAACTGTGGGAATAAAGAAATGCTAACCTTCTTCCTGTATTGCAGACATGAAAAGTCACTAGAGAGATCCAATCTCAAACTGTCACGTGGCAGTGGTGGGATTTGAACCCACGCCTCCTGAGAGACTGGAGCCTAAATCCAGCGCCTTGGACCACTCGGCCACACTACCTCTGATTGCCAGTTTTCCGCACTTCTGCAACGAGACAACCTACTTATCACGTGTGCAGAATTGTAGAAGGAGTAAGCACTGAAGTCCTGCAAGAATGGAACAGGTAAATGTGCAAAGTAGGAAAAAAATGAGTTGCGTGAAGTAAGATTTCAAGATTTGGGTGTCCAATGGAAGAAGTATAGATGGAAAAAGAAGAGGGCCGAGGGCAGAGCCCTGCGGTACACCCTTGGGGAGGTTATGAGAGATAGAATCACGTCCCTGACAGGATATCTTGAAGGTTCGTCCAGACAAGTAAGACCGAAGCCAGGCTAAAGCTGATCCAGAGATGCTTAAGTTGGACACTGCAGTCAAGAGGATCTGATGGTTCACAGTGTCAAAGGCAGCAGATAGGTCTAGTAGAATTAAGACAGTAGAATTACCTGCAGCTTTTGCAGCCCGTAGGGATTCCACAACAGTCAGAAGTGCCGTCTCTGTGGAGTGACCAGACTGATTGACATTGAGAGGTTGTTGTGGAAAAGAAAGTGTGAGAGTTGATTGAAGACGGGTCTTGGCCAGAAAGGAGACCTGTCTTTGGTTCTCCACAAGGGAGGGATCAGGGAAGGCCTCTTCAGCAGTGGAGTAATCTGGTCCTGCACCCCAGTGGGCCTTTTTGTGACAGGAAGAGCTCAGCTTGTGTGTGTGATGTGGGCCAAAATGACATCCTTTGTTGATAGGAAGGTTCGCTGGCTCAAGGTTTACCTGTGAACTAGCAGAGGATGGTTTCGATCCATCGACCTCTGGGTTATGGGCCCAGCACGCTTCCTCTGCGCCACTCTGCTCTGATTCTTTGGCGGTTGTTGTGAGATGAGCTCATCATCAAGCAACTCACAATCTTGTGCACTTGCTTCCTGCTTAGGCTCCAGTGGTGCAAAATCAGTCAGCAAAGGTCAGTGTCTTTCTCCCATCCAAGCAGAGATGTCAGAGAGACAGGCAGAGGTTTGTCCAGACAAGTAAGACCGACAGGCTAATCTTGTTCACTTGTTTCCTCCTTAGTCTCCAGTGGTGCAAAATCAGTCAGCAAAGGTCAGTGTCTTTCTCCCATCCAAGCAGAGATGTCAGAGAGACAGGCAGAGGTTTGTCCAGACAAGTAAGACCGAAGCCAGGCTAATCTTGTTCACTTGTTTCCTCCTTAGTCTCCAGTGGTGCAAAATCAGCCACCAAAGGTCAGTGTCTTTGTCTTGAAAAGAAAGTGTGAAAGTTGATTGAAGACAGGTCTTGGCCAGAAATGAGAGAAAATAGACTGGTCTGTTGTTCTCCACAAGGAAGGGATCTGGGGAAGGCTTCTTCAGCAGAGGAGCAATCTGGGCCTGTTTGAGCAAGGTAGGAAAGCACAGGCAGGCAGTCTGTGTGATTGAACTTGCTGAGTAATATTAGTTTTAGGCCAGGATTTACTATGTGGTGCTTGTCTTTATAATTTCCCCACTGTTGGATTAAACAGTGGGGCTAATCTTCTGCATTGATGACACTTCACCCTTTTCTGGATTGCAGACAAGACAAGACAAGTCCCTTGAGAAACACAACCTAAGACCTGATGTCGTTCAAGTGGCAGTGGTGGGATTCGAACCCACGCCTCCTGAGAGACTGGAGCCTTAATCCAGCGCCTTGGACCACTCGGCCACACTACCTCCAACTGCCTGTTTTCTGCACTTCTGCAAGCAGACGACCTACTTTTCATAATTGTACAAGGGGGTACGCATTGAAGTCCTGCAAGAACAGGTAAATGCGCAAAGTGGCAGAACTTATGCTTCCCTAGTATATTAAAAACGACACTGATTGAGTTGCGTGAAGCAAGATTTCAAAATTAGGAATAAGTAGGAAAAATCATGCACAGTGTTGTCTGTTTGGTGATTTAGCGAGTCTAGCCCTTGATCACAATCTTGTTCAGTTGCTTCCTGCTTAGGGTCCAGTGGTGCAAAATCAGTCACCAAAGTTCAGAGAAGTGAGGATTTGGAAAGACAAGGCCAGTGTCTTTCCAGAGAGACAGGCAGAGGTTCGTCCAGACAAGTAAGACCGAAGCCAGGCTAATCTTGTTCACTTGTTTCCTGCTTAGACTCCAGTGGTACAAAATCAGTCACCAATGGTCAGTTGCTCCCTGCTTAGGCTCCAGTGGTGCAAAATCAGTCACCAAAGTTCAGAAAAGTGAGGATTTGGACAGACAAGGCCAGTGTCAGAGATGTCAGAGACAAGCAGAGATGCGTGTGGAGACAGTAGAGTCATCCGGCCAAAAACCCAGGGAAGAAGTGTAGATGGAAAAAGAAGAGGGCCGAGGGCAGAGCCCTGCGGTACACCCTTTGGGACGTTATGAGAGTTAGAATCACGTCCCTGCCAGGATGTCTTGAACGCTAAAGCTGTTCCAGACAAGTAAGACTGCAGATAGGTCTAGTAGAATTAAGACAGTAGAATTACCTGCAGCTTTTGCAGCCCGTAGGGATTCCACAACAGTCAGAAGTGCCGTCTCTCTGGAGTGACCAGACTGATTGACATTGAGGAGGTTGTTGTGGAAAAGAAAGTGTGAGAGGTGATTGAAGACGGGACTTGGCCAGAAATGGGGAAAGGAGACTGGTCTGTTGTTCTCCACAAGGGAGGGATCATGGGAAGGCTTCTTCAGCAGTGGAGTAATCTGGGCCTGCCCCCAGTTGGCCTTTTTGTGACAGGAAGTGTGTGTGATTTAACCTGAGTAACATTAGTTTTAGGCCAGGATGTACTATGTGGTTGAAAATATGGTCTTCTGTCTTTGTAACTGTGGGAATAAAGAAATGCTAACCTTCTTCCTGTATTGCAGACATGAAAAGTCACTAGAGAGATCCAATCTCAAACTGTCACGTGGCAGTGGTGGGATTTGAACCCACGCCTCCTGAGAGACTGGAGCCTAAATCCAGCGCCTTGGACCACTCGGCCACACTACCTCTGATTGCCAGTTTTCCGCACTTCTGCAACGAGACAACCTACTTATCACGTGTGCAGAATTGTAGAAGGAGTAAGCACTGAAGTCCTGCAAGAATGGAACAGGTAAATGTGCAAAGTAGGAAAAAAAATGAGTTGCGTGAAGTAAGATTTCAAGATTTGGGTGTCCAATGGAAGAAGTATAGATGGAAAAAGAAGAGGGCCGAGGGCAGAGCCCTGCGGTACACCCTTGGGGAGGTTATGAGAGATAGAATCACGTCCCTGACAGGATATCTTGAAGGTTCGTCCAGACAAGTAAGACCGAAGCCAGGCTAAAGCTGATCCAGAGATGCTTAAGTTGGACACTGCAGTCAAGAGGATCTGATGGTTCACAGTGTCAAAGGCAGCAGATAGGTCTAGTAGAATTAAGACAGTAGAATTACCTGCAGCTTTTGCAGCCCGTAGGGATTCCACAACAGTCAGAAGTGCCGTCTCTGTGGAGTGACCAGACTGATTGACATTGAGGAGGTTGTTGTGGAAAAGAAAGTGTGAGAGTTGATTGAAGACGGGTCTTGGAGAAAGGAGACCTGTCTTTGGTTCTCCACAAGGGAGGGATCAGGGAAGGCCTCTTCAGCAGTGGAGTAATCTGGTCCTGCACCCCAGTGGGCCTTTTTGTGACAGGAAGAGCTCAGCTTGTGTGTGTGATGTGGGCCAAAATGACATCCTTTGTTGATAGGAAGGTTCGCTGGCTCAAGGTTTACCTGTGAACTAGCAGAGGATGGTTTCGATCCATCGACCTCTGGGTTATGGGCCCAGCACGCTTCCGCTGCGCCACTCTGCTCTGATTCTTTGGCGGTTGTTGTGAGATGAGCTCATCATCAAGCAACTCACAATCTTGTGCACTTGCTTCCTGCTTAGGCTCCAGTGGTGCAAAATCAGTCAGCAAAGGTCAGTGTCTTTCTCCCATCCAAGCAGAGATGTCAGAGAGACAGGCAGAGGTTTGTCCAGACAAGTAAGACCGAAGCCAGGCTAATCTTGTTCACTTGTTTCCTCCTTAGTCTCCAGTGGTGCAAAATCAGTCAGCAAAGGTTAGTGTCTTTCTCCCATCCAAGCAGAGATGTCAGAGAGACAGGCAGAGGTTCGTCCAGACAAGTAAGACCGAAGCCAGGCTAATCTTGTTCACTTGTTTCCTCCTTAGGCTCCAGTGGTACAAAATCAGCCACCAAAGGTCAGTGTCTTTGTCTTGAAAAGAAAGTGTGAAAGTTGATTGAAGACAGGTCTTGGCCAGAAATGAGAGAAAATAGACTGGTCTGTTGTTCTCCACAAGGAAGGGATCTGGGGAAGGCTTCTTCAGCAGAGGAGCAATCTGGGCCTGTTTGAGCAAGGTAGGAAAGCACAGGTAGGCAGTCTGTGTGATTGAACTTGCTGAGTAATATTAGTTTTAGGCCAGGATTTACTATGTGGTGCTTGTCTTTATAATTTCCCCACTGTTGGATTAAACAGTGGGGCTAATCTTCTGCATTGATGACACTTCACCCTTTTCTGGATTGCAGACAAGACAAGTCCCTTGAGAAAAACAACCTAAGACCTGATGTCGTTCAAGTGGCAGTGGTGGGATTCGAACCCACGCCTCCTGAGAGACTGGAGCCTTAATCCAGCGCCGTGGACCACTCGGCCACACTACCTCCAACTGCCTGTTTTCTGCACTTCTGCAAGCAGACGACCTACTTTTCATAATTGTACAAGGGGGTACCGCATTGAAGTCCTGCAAGAACAGGTAAATGCGCAAAGTGGCAGAACTTATGCTTCCCTAGTATAAAAAAAAACGACACTGATTGAGTTGCGTGAAGCAAGATTTCAAAATTAGGAATAAGTAGGAAAAATCATGCACAGTGTTGTCTGTTTGGTGATTTAGCGAGTCTAGCCCTTGATCACAATCTTGTTCAGTTGCTTCCTGCTTAGGGTCCAGTGGTGCAAAATCAGTCACCAAAGTTCAGAGAAGTGAGGATTTGGAAAGACAAGGCCAGTGTCTTTCCAGAGAGACAGGCAGAGGTTCCTCCAGACAAGTAAGACCGAAGCCAGGCTAATCTTGTTCACTTGTTTCCTGCTTAGACTCCAGTGGTACAAAATCAGTCACCAATGGTCAGTTGCTCCCTGCTTAGGCTCCAGTGGTGCAAAATCAGTCACCAAAGTTCAGAAAAGTGAGGATTTGGACAGACAAGGCCAGTGTCAGAGATGTCAGAGACAAGCAGAGATGCGTGTGGAGACAGTAGAGTCATCGGCCAAAAACCCAGGGAAGAAGTGTAGATGGAAAAAGAAGAGGGCCGAGGGCAGAGCCCTGCGGTACACCCTTTGGGACGTTATGAGAGTTAGAATCACGTCCCTGCCAGGATGTCTTGAACGTTCGTCCAGACAAGTAAGACTGAAGCCAGGCTAAAGCTGTTCCAGAGATGCTTAAGTTGGACACTGCAGTCAAGAGGATCTGATGGTTCACAGTGTCAATGGCTGCAGATAGGTCTAGTAGAATTAAGACAGTAGAATTACCTGCAGCTTTTGCAGCCCGTAGGATTCCACAACAGTCAGAAGTGCCGTCTCTGTGGAGTGACCAGACTGATTGACATTGAGGAGGTTGTTGTGGAAAAGAAAGTATGAGAGGTGATTGAAGACGGGACTTGGCCAGAAATGGGGAAAGGAGACTGGTCTGTTGTTCTCCACAAGTGAGGGATCATGGGAAGGCTTCTTCAGCAGTGGAGTAATCTGGGCCTGCCCCCCCAGTTGGCCTTTTTTGTGACAGGAAGTGTGTGTGATTTAACCTGAGTAACATTAGTTTTAGGCCAGGATGTACTATGTGGTTGAAAATATGGTCTTCTGTCTTTGTAACTGTGGGAATAAAGAAATGCTAACTTTCTTCCTGTATTGCAGACATGAAAAGTCACTAGAGAGATCCAATCTCAAACTGTCACGTGGCAGTGGTGGGATTTGAACCCACGCCTCCTGAGAGACTGGAGCCTAAATCCAGCGCCTTGGACCACTCGGCCACACTACCTCTGATTGCCAGTTTTCCGCACTTCTGCAACGAGACAACCTACAGAGATGTCAGAGAGACAGGCAGAGGTTTGTCCAGACAAGTAAGACCGAAGCCAGGCTAATCTTGTTCACTTGTTTCCTCCTTAGTCTCCAGTGGTGCAAAATCAGTCAGCAAAGGTTAGTGTCTTTCTCCCATCCAAGCAGAGATGTCAAGAGACAGGCAGAGGTTAGATCCAGACAAGTAAGAGGGCCGAAGCCAGGCTAATCTTGTTCACTTGTTTCCTCCTTAGGCTCCAGTGGTACAAAATCAGCCACCAAAGGTCAGTGTCTTTGTCTTGAAAAGAAAGTGTGAAAGTTGATTGAAGACAGGTCTTGGCCAGAAATGAGAGAAAATAGACTGGTCTGTTGTTCTCCACAAGGAAGGGATCTGGGGAAGGCTTCTTCAGCAGAGGAGCAATCTGGGCCTGTTTGAGCAAGGTAGGAAAGCACAGGCAGGCAGTCTGTGTGATTGAACTTGCTGAGTAATATTAGTTTTAGCCAGGATTTACTATGTGGTGCTTGTCTTTATAATTTCCCCACTGTTGGATTAAACAGTGGGGCTAATCTTCTGCATTGATGACACTTCACCCTTTTCTGGATTGCAGACAAGACAAGACAAGTCCCTTGAGAAACACAACCTAAGACCTGATGTCGTTCAAGTGGCAGTGGTGGGATTCGAACCCACGCCTCCTGAGAGACTGGAGCCTTAATCCAGCGCCTTGGACCACTCGGCCACACTACCTCCAACTGCCTGTTTTCTGCACTTCTGCAAGCAGACGACCTACTTTTCATAATTGTACAAGGGGTACCGCATTGAAGTCCTGCAAGAACAGGTAAATGCGCAAAGTGGCAGAACTTATGCTTCCCTAGTATATTAAAAAACGACACTGATTGAGTTGCGTGAAGCAAGATTTCAAAATTAGGAATAAGTAGGAAAAATCATGCACAGTGTTGTCTGTTTGGTGATTTAGCGAGTCTAGCCCTTGATCACAATCTTGTTCAGTTGCTTCCTGCTTAGGGTCCAGTGGTGCAAAATCAGTCACCAAAGTTCAGAGAAGTGAGGATTTGGAAAGACAAGGCCAGTGTCTTTCCAGAGAGACAGGCAGAGGTTCGTCCAGACAAGTAAGACCGAAGCCAGGCTAATCTTGTTCACTTGTTTCCTGCTTAGACTCCAGTGGTACAAAATCAGTCACCAATGGTCAGTTGCTCCCTGCTTAGGCTCCAGTGGTGCAAAATCAGTCACCAAAGTTCAGAAAAGTGAGGATTTGGACAGACAAGGCCAGTGTCAGAGATGTCAGAGACAAGCAGAGATGCGTGTGGAGACAGTAGAGTCATCGGCCAAAAACCCAGGGAAGAAGTGTAGATGGAAAAAAGAAGAGGGCCGAGGGCAGAGCCCTGCGGTACACCCTTTGGGACGTTATGAGAGTTAGAATCACGTCCCTGCCAGGATGTCTTGAACGTTCGTCCAGACAAGTAAGACTGAAGCCAGGCTAAAGTGTTCCAGAGATGCTTAAGTTGGACACTGCAGTCAAGAGGATCTGATGGTTCACAGTGTCAATGGCTGCAGATAGGTCTAGTAGAATTAAGACAGTAGAATTACCTGCAGCTTTTGCAGCCCGTAGGGATTCCACAACAGTCAGAAGTGCCGTCTCTGTGGAGTGACCAGACTGATTGACATTGAGGAGGTTGTTGTGGAAAAGAAAGTATGAGAGGTGATTGAAGACGGGACTTGGCCAGAAATGGGGGAAAGGAGACTGGTCTGTTGTTCTCCACAAGGAGGGATCATGGGAAGGCTTCTTCAGCAGTGGAGTAATCTGGGCCTGCCCCCCCAGTTGGCCTTTTTTGTGACAGGAAGTGTGTGTGATTTAACCTGAGTAACATTAGTTTTAGGCCAGGATGTACTATGTGGTTGAAAATATGGTCTTCTGTCTTTGTAACTGTGGGAATAAAGAAATGCTAACTTTCTTCCTGTATTGCAGACATGAAAAGTCACTAGAGAAGATCCAATCTCAAACTGTCACGTGGCAGTGGTGGGATTTGAACCCACGCCTCCTGAGAGACTGGAGCCTAAATCCAGCGCCTTGGACCACTCGGCCACACTACCTCTGATTGCCAGTTTTCCGCACTTCTGCAACGAGACAACCTACTTATCACGTGTGCAGAATTGTAGAAGGAGTAAGCACTGAAGTCCTGCAAGAATGGAACAGGTAAATGTGCAAAGTAGAAAAAAAATGAGTTGCGTGAAGTAAGATTTCAAGATTTGGGTGTCCAATGGAAGAAGTATAGATGGAAAAAGAAGAGGGCCGAGGGCAGAGCCCTGCGGTACACCCTTGGGGAGGTTATGAGAGATAGAATCACGTCCCTGACAGGATATCTTGAAGGTTCGTCCAGACAAGTAAGACCGAAGCCAGGCTAAAGCTGATCCAGAGATGCTTAAGTTGGACACTGCAGTCAAGAGGATCTGATGGTTCACAGTGTCAAAGGCAGCAGATAGGTCTAGTAGAATTAAGACAGTAGAATTACCTGCAGCTTTTGCAGCCCGTAGGGATTCCACAACAGTCAGAAGTGCCGTCTCTGTGGAGTGACCAGACTGATTGACATTGAGGAGGTTGTTGTGGAAAAGAAAGTGTGAGAGTTGATTGAAGACGGGTCTTGGCCAGAAAGGAGACCTGTCTTTGGTTCTCCACAAGGGAGGGATCAGGGAAGGCCTCTTCAGCAGTGGAGTAATCTGGTCCTGCACCCCCAGTGGGCCTTTTTGTGACAGGAAGAGCTCAGCTTGTGTGTGTGATGTGGGCCAAAATGACATCCTTTGTTGATAGGAAGGTTCGCTGGCTCAAGGTTTACCTGTGAACTAGCAGAGGATGGTTTCGATCCATCGACCTCTGGGTTATGGGCCCAGCACGCTTCCGCTGCACCACTCTGCTCTGATTCTTTGGCGGTTGTTGTGAGATGAGCTCATCATCAAGCAACTCACAATCTTGTGCACTTGCTTCCTGCTTAGGCTCCAGTGGTGCAAAATCAGTCAGCAAAGGTCAGTGTCTTTCTCCCATCCAAGCAGAGATGTCAGAGAGACAGGCAGAGGTTTGTCCAGACAAGTAAGACCGAAGCCAGGCTAATCTTGTTCACTTGTTTCCTCCTTAGTCTCCAGTGGTGCAAAATCAGTCAGCAAAGGTTAGTGTCTTTCTCCCATCCAAGCAGAGATGTCAGAGAGACAGGCAGAGGTTCGTCCAGACAAGTAAGACCGAAGCCAGGCTAATCTTGTTCACTTGTTTCCTCCTTAGGCTCCAGTGGTACAAAATCAGCCACCAAAGGTCAGTGTCTTTGTCTTGAAAAGAAAGTGTGAAAGTTGATTGAAGACAGGTCTTGGCCAGAAATGAGAGAAAATAGACTGGTCTGTTGTTCTCCACAAGGAAGGGATCTGGGAAGGCTTCTTCAGCAGAGGAGCAATCTGGGCCTGTTTGAGCAAGGTAGGAAAGCACAGGCAGGCAGTCTGTGTGATTGAACTTGCTGAGTAATATTAGTTTTAGGCCAGGATTTACTATGTGGTGCTTGTCTTTATAATTTCCCCACTGTTGGATTAAACAGTGGGGCTAATCTTCTGCATTGATGACACTTCACCCTTTTCTGGATTGCAGACAAGACAAGACAAGTCCCTTGAGAAACACAACCTAAGACCTGATGTCGTTCAAGTGGCAGTGGTGGGATTCGAACCCACGCCTCCTGAGAGACTGGAGCCTTAATCCAGCGCCTTGGACCACTCGGCCACACTACCTCCAACTGCCTGTTTTCTGCACTTCTGCAAGCAGACGACCTACTTTTCATAATTGTACAAGGGGTACGCATTGAAGTCCTGCAAGAACAGGTAAATGCGCAAAGTGGCAGAACTTATGCTTCCCTAGTATATTAAAAAAACGACACTGATTGAGTTGCGTGAAGCAAGATTTCAAAATTAGGAATAAGTAGGAAAAATCATGCACAGTGTTGTCTGTTTGGTGATTTAGCGAGTCTAGCCCTTGATCACAATCTTGTTCAGTTGCTTCCTGCTTAGGGTCCAGTGGTGCAAAATCAGTCACCAAAGTTCAGAGAAGTGAGGATTTGGAAAGACAAGGCCAGTGTCTTTCCAGAGAGACAGGCAGAGGTTCGTCCAGACAAGTAAGACCGAAGCCAGGCTAATCTTGTTCACTTGTTTCCTGCTTAGACTCCAGTGGTACAAAATCAGTCACCAATGGTCAGTTGCCCCTGCTTAGGCTCCAGTGGTGCAAAATCAGTCACCAAAGTTCAGAAAAGTGAGGATTTGGACAGACAAGGCCAGTGTCAGAGATGTCAGAGACAAGCAGAGATGCGTGTGGAGACAGTAGAGTCATCGGCCAAAAACCCAGGGAAGAAGTGTAGATGGAAAAAGAAGAGGGCCGAGGGCAGAGCCCTGCGGTACACCCTTTGGGACGTTATGAGAGTTAGAATCACGTCCCTGCCAGGATGTCTTGAACGTTCGTCCAGACAAGTAAGACTGAAGCCAGGCTAAAGCTGTTCCAGAGATGCTTAAGTTGGACACTGCAGTCAAGAGGATCTGATGGTTCACAGTGTCAATGGCTGCAGATAGGTCTAGTAGAATTAAGACAGTAGAATTACCTGCAGCTTTTGCAGCCCGTAGGGATTCCACAACAGTCAGAAGTGCCGTCTCTGTGGAGTGACCAGACTGATTGACATTGAGGAGGTTGTTGTGGAAAAGAAAGTATGAGAGGTGATTGAAGACGGGACTTGGCCAGAAATGGGGGAAAGGAGACTGGTCTGTTGTTCTCCACAAGGGAGGGATCATGGGAAGGCTTCTTCAGCAGTGGAGTAATCTGGGCCTGCCCCCCCAGTTGGCCTTTTTTGTGACAGGAAGTGTGTGTGATTTAACCTGAGTAACATTAGTTTTAGGCCAGGATGTACTATGTGGTTGAAAATATGGTCTTCTGTCTTTGTAACTGTGGGAATAAAGAAATGCTAACCTTCTTCCTGTATTGCAGACATGAAAAGTCACTAGAGAGATCCAATCTCAAACTGTCACGTGGCAGTGGTGGGATTTGAACCCACGCCTCCTGAGAGACTGGAGCCTAAATCCAGCGCCTTGGACCACTCGGCCACACTACCTCTGATTGCCAGTTTTCCGCACTTCTGCAACGAGACAACCTACTTATCACGTGTGCAGAATTGTAGAAGGAGTAAGCACTGAAGTCCTGCAAGAATGGAACAGGTAAATGTGCAAAGTAGGAAAAAAAATGAGTTGCGTGAAGTAAGATTTCAAGATTTGGGTGTCCAATGGAAGAAGTATAGATGGAAAAAGAAGAGGGCCGAGGGCAGAGCCCTGCGGTACACCCTTGGGGAGGTTATGAGAGATAGAATCACGTCCCTGACAGGATATCTTGAAGGTTCGTCCAGACAAGTAAGACCGAAGCCAGGCTAAAGCTGATCCAGAGATGCTTAAGTTGGACACTGCAGTCAAGAGGATCTGATGGTTCACAGTGTCAAAGGCAGCAGATAGGTCTAGTAGAATTAAGACAGTAGAATTACCTGCAGC
The DNA here is from genome assembly GCA_033026295.1 of Channa striata. NCBI lineage: Eukaryota > Metazoa > Chordata > Actinopteri > Anabantiformes > Channidae > Channa > Channa striata. Next base: position 25,793,397 of record CM065173.1, on the reverse strand, counting down.
TTTTGCAGCCCGTAGGGATTCCACAACAGTCAGAAGTGCCGTCTCTGTGGAGTGACCAGACTGATTGACATTGAGGAGGTTGTTGTGGAAAAGAAAGTGTGAGAGTTGATTGAAGACGGGTCTTGGCCAGAAAGGAGACCTGTCTTTGGTTCTCCACAAGGGGAGGGATCAGGGAAGGCCTCTTCAGCAGTGGAGTAATCTGGTCCTGCACCCCAGTGGGCCTTTTTGTGACAGGAAGAGCTCAGCTTGTGTGTGTGATGTGGGCCAAAATGACATCCTTTGTTGATAGGAAGGTTCGCTGGCTCAAGGTTTACCTGTGAACTAGCAGAGGATGGTTTCGATCCATCGACCTCTGGGTTATGGGCCCAGCACGCTTCCGCTGCGCCACTCTGCTCTGATTCTGTGGCGGTTGTTGTGAGATGAGCTCATCATCAAGCAACTCACAATCTTGTGCACTTGCTTCCTGCTTAGGCTCCAGTGGTGCAAAATCAGTCAGCAAAGGTCAGTGTCTTTCTCCCATCCAAGCAGAGATGTCAGAGAGACAGGCAGAGGTTTGTCCAGACAAGTAAGACCGAAGCCAGGCTAATCTTGTTCACTTGTTTCCTCCTTAGGCTCCAGTGGTGCAAAATCAGTCAGCAAAGGTTAGTGTCTTTCTCCCATCCAAGCAGAGATGTCAGCGAGACAGGCAGAGGTTCGTCCAGACAAGTAAGACCGAAGCCAGGCTAATCTTGTTCACTTGTTTCCTCCTTAGGCTCCAGTGGTACAAAATCAGCCACCAAAGGTCAGTGTCTTTGTCTTGAAAAGAAAGTGTGAAAGTTGATTGAAGACAGGTCTTGGCCAGAAATGAGAGAAAATAGACTGGTCTGTTGTTCTCCACAAGGAAGGGATCTGGGGAAGGCTTCTTCAGCAGAGGAGCAATCTGGGCCTGTTTGAGCAAGGTAGGAAAGCACAGGCAGGCAATCTTGATTGAGTAATATTAGTTTTAGGCCAGGATTTACTATGTGGTGCTTGTCTTTATAATTTCCCCACTGTTGGATTAAACAGTGGGGCTAATCTTCTGCATTGATGACACTTCACCCTTTTCTGGATTGCAGACAAGACAAGACAAGACAAGACAAGTCCTTTGAGAAACACAACCTAAGACCTGATGTCATTCAAGTGGCAGTGGTGGGATTGAACCCACGCCTCCTGAGAGACTGGAGCCTTAATCCAGCGCCTTGGACCACTCGGCCACACTACCTCCAACTGCCTGTTTTCTGCACTTCTGCAAGGAGACGACCTACTTTTCATAATTGTACAAGGGGTACCGCATTGAAGTCCTGCAAGAACAGGTAAATGCGCAAAGTGGCAGAACTTATGCTTCCCTAGTATATTAAAAACGACACTGATTGAGTTGCGTGAAGCAAGATTTCAAAATTAGGAATAAGTAGGAAAAATCATGCACAGTGTTGTCTGTTTGGTGATTTAGCGAGTCTAGCCCTTGATCACAATCTTGTTCAGTTGCTTCCTGCTTAGGGTCCAGTGGTGCAAAATCAGTCACCAAAGTTCAGAGAAGTGAGGATTTGGAAAGACAAGGCCAGTGTCTTTCCAGAGAGACAGGCAGAGGTTCGTCCAGACAAGTAAGACCGAAGCCAGGCTAATCTTGTTCACTTGTTTCCTGCTTAGACTCCAGTGGTACAAAATCAGTCACCAATGGTCAGTTGCTCCTGCTTAGGCTCCAGTGGTGCAAAATCAGTCACCAAAGTTCAGAAAAGTGAGGATTTGGAAAGACAAGGCCAGTGTCAGAGATGTCAGAGACAAGCAGAGATGCGTGTGGAGACAGTAGAGTCATCCGGCCAAAAACCCAGGGAAGAAGTGTAGATGGAAAAAAGAAGAGGGCCGAGGGCAGAGCCCTGCGGTACACCCTTTGGGACGTTATGAGAGTTAGAATCACGTCCCTGCCAGGATGTCTTGAACGTTCGTCCAGACAAGTAAGACTGAAGCCAGGCTAAAGCTGTTCCAGAGATGCTTAGGTTGGACACTGCAGTCAAGAGGATCTGATGGTTCACAGTGTCAATGGCTGCAGATAGGTCTAGTAGAATTAAGACAGTAGAATTACCTGCAGCTTTTGCAGCCCGTAGGGATTCCACAACAGTCAGAAGTGCCGTCTCTGTGGAGTGACCAGACTGATTGACATTGAGGAGGTTGTTGTGGAAAAGAAAGTATGAGAGGTGATTGAAGACGGGACTTGGCCAGAAATGGGGGAAAGGAGACTGGTCTGTTGTTCTCCACAAGGGAGGGATCATGGGAAGGCTTCTTCAGCAGTGGAGTAATCTGGGCCTGCCCCCCCAAGTTGGCCTTTTTTGTGACAGGAAGTGTGTGTAATTTAACCTGAGTAACATTAGTTTTAGGCCAGGATGTACTATGTGGTTGAAAATATGGTCTTCTGTCTTTGTAACTGTGGGAATAAAGAAATGCTAACCTTCTTCCTGTATTGCAGACATGAAAAGTCACTAGAGAGATCCAATCTCAAACTGTCACGTGGCAGTGGTGGGATTTGAACCCACGCCTCCTGAGAGACTGGAGCCTAAATCCAGCACCTTGGACCACTCGGCCACACTACCTCTGAATGCCAGTTTTCCGCACTTCTGCAACGAGACAACCTACTTATCACGTGTGCAGAATTGTAGAAGGAGTAAGCACTGAAGTCCTGCAAGAATGGAACAGGTAAATGTGCAAAGTAGGAAAAAAAATGAGTTGCGTGAAGTAAGATTTCAAGATTTGGGTGTCCAATGGAAGAAGTATAGATGGAAAAAAGAAGAGGGCCGAGGGCAGAGCCCTGCGGTACACCCTTGGGGAGGTTATGAGAGATAGAATCACGTCCCTGCCAGGATATCTTGAAGGTTCAGTGGTTAGGCTCCAGTGGTGCAAAATCAGTCAGCAAAGGTCAGTGTCTTTCTCCCATCCAAGCAGAGATGTCAGAGAGACAGGCAGAGGTTTGTCCAGACAAGTAAGACCGAAGCCAGGCTAAAGCTGATCCAGAGATGCTTAAGTTGGACACTGCAGTCAAGAGGATCTGATGGTTCACAGTGTCAAAGGCAGCAGATAGGTCTAGTAGAATTAAGACAGTAGAATTACCTGCAGCTTTTGCAGCCCGTAGGGATTCCCCAACAGTCAGAAGTGCCGTCTCTGTGGAGTTACCAGACTGATTGACATTGAGGAGGTTGTTGTGGAAAAGAAAGTGTGAGAGTTGATTGAAGACGGGTCTTGGCCAGAAAGGAGACCTGTCTTTGGTTCTCCACAAGGGAGGGATCAGGGAAGGCCTCTTCAGCAGTGGAGTAATCTGGTCCTGCACCCCAGTGGGCCTTTTTGTGACAGGAAGAGCTCAGCTTGTGTGTGTGATGTGGGCCAAAATGACATCCTTTGTTGATAGGAAGGTTCGCTGGCTCAAGGTTTACCTGTGAACTAGCAGAGGATGGTTTCGATCCATCGACCTCTGGGTTATGGGCCCAGCACGCTTCCGCTGCGCCACTCTGCTCTGATTCTGTGGCGGTTGTTGTGAGATGAGCTCATCATCAAGCAACTCACAATCTTGTGCACTTGCTTCCTGCTTAGGCTCCAGTGGTGCAAAATCAGTCAGCAAAGGTCAGTGTCTTTCTCCCATCCAAGCAGAGATGTCAGAGAGACAGGCAGAGGTTTGTCCAGACAAGTAAGACCGAAGCCAGGCTAAAGCTGATCCAGAGATGCTTAAGTTGGACACTGCAGTCAAGAGGATCTGATGGTTCACAGTGTCAAAGGCAGCAGATAGGTCTAGTAGAATTAAGACAGTAGAATTACCTGCAGCTTTTGCAGCCCGTAGGGATTCCCCAACAGTCAGAAGTGCCGTCTCTGTGGAGTGACCAGACTGATTGACATTGAGGAGGTTGTTGTGGAAAAGAAAGTGTGAGAGTTGATTGAAGACGGGTCTTGGCCAGAAAGGAGACCTGTCTTTGGTTCTCCACAAGGGAGGGATCAGGGAAGGCCTCTTCAGCAGTGGAGTAATCTGGTCCTGCACCCCAGTGGGCCTTTTTGTGACAGGAAGAGCTCAGCTTGTGTGTGTGATGTGGGCCAAAATGACATCCTTTGTTGATAGGAAGGTTCGCTGGCTCAAGGTTTACCTGTGAACTAGCAGAGGATGGTTTCGATCCATCGACCTCTGGGTTATGGGCCCAGCACGCTTCCGCTGCACCACTCTGCTCTGATTCTTTGGCGGTTGTTGTGAGATGAGCTCATCATCAAGCAACTCACAATCTTGTGCACTTGCTTCCTGCTTAGGCTCCAGTGGTGCAAAATCAGTCAGCAAAGGTCAGTGTCTTTCTCCCATCCAAGCAGAGATGTCAGAGAGACAGGCAGAGGTTTGTCCAGACAAGTAAGACCGAAGCCAGGCTAATCTTGTTCACTTGTTTCCTCCTTAGTCTCCAGTGGTGCAAAATCAGTCAGCAAAGGTTAGTGTCTTTCTCCCATCCAAGCAGAGATGTCAGAGAGACAGGCAGAGGTTCGTCCAGACAAGTAAGACCGAAGCCAGGCTAATCTTGTTCACTTGTTTCCTCCTTAGGCTCCAGTGGTACAAAATCAGCCACCAAAGGTCAGTGTCTTTGTCTTGAAAAGAAAGTGTGAAAGTTGATTGAAGACAGGTCTTGGCCAGAAATGAGAGAAAATAGACTGGTCTGTTGTTCTCCACAAGGAAGGGATCTGGGGAAGGCTTCTTCAGCAGAGGAGCAATCTGGGCCTGTTTGAGCAAGGTAGGAAAGCACAGGCAGGCAATCTTGCTGAGTAATATTAGTTTTAGGCCAGGATTTACTATGTGGTGCTTGTCTTTATAATTTCCCCACTGTTGGATTAAACAGTGGGGCTAATCTTCTGCATTGATGACACTTCACCCTTTTCTGGATTGCAGACAAGACAAGACAAGACAAGACAAGTCCTTTGAGAAACACAACCTAAGACCTGATGTCATTCAAGTGGCAGTGGTGGGATTCGAACCCACGCCTCCTGAGAGACTGGAGCCTTAATCCAGCGCCTTGGACCACTCGGCCACACTACCTCCAACTGCCTGTTTTCTGCACTTCTGCAAGGAGACGACCTACTTTTCATAATTGTACAAGGGGGTACCGCATTGAAGTCCTGCAAAAACAGGTAAATGCGCAAAGTGGTAGAACTTATGCTTCCCTAGTATATTAAAAAACGACACTGATTGAGTTGCGTGAAGCAAGATTTCAAAATTAGGAATAAGTAGGAAAAATCATGCACAGTGTTTGTCTGTTTGGTGATTTAGCGAGTCTAGCCCTTGATCACAATCTTGTTCAGTTGCTTCCTGCTTAGGGTCCAGTGGTGCAAAATCAGTCACCAAAGTTCAGAGAAGTGAGGATTTGGAAAGACAAGGCCAGTGTCTTTCCAGAGAGACAGGCAGAGGTTCGTCCAGACAAGTAAGACCGAAGCCAGGCTAATCTTGTTCACTTGTTTCCTGCTTAGACTCCAGTGGTACAAAATCAGTCACCAATGGTCAGTTGCTCCCTGCTTAGGCTCCAGTGGTGCAAAATCAATCACCAAAGTTCAGAAAAGTGAGGATTTGGACAGACAAGGCCAGTGTCAGAGATGTCAGAGACAAGCAGAGATGCGTGTGGAGACAGTAGAGTCATCCGGCCAAAAACCCAGGGAAGAAGTGTAGATGGAAAAAAGAAGAGGGCCGAGGGCAGAGCCCTGCGGTACACCCTTTGGGACGTTATGAGAGTTAGAATCACGTCCCTGCCAGGATGTCTTGAACGTTCGTCCAGACAAGTAAGACTGAAGCCAGGCTAAAGCTGTTCCAGAGATGCTTAAGTTGGACACTGCAGTCAAGAGGATCTGATGGTTCACAGTGTCAATGGCTGCAGATAGGTCTAGTAGAATTAAGACAGTAGAATTACCTGCAGCTTTTGCAGCCCGTAGGGATTCCACAACAGTCAGAAGTGCCGTCTCTGTGGAGTGACCAGACTGATTGACATTGAGGAGGTTGTTGTGGAAAAGAAAGTATGAGAGGTGATTGAAGACGGGACTTGGCCAGAAATGGGGGAAAGGAGACTGGTCTGTTGTTCTCCACAAGGGAGGGATCATGGGAAGGCTTCTTCAGCAGTAGAGTAATCTGGGCCGGCCCCCCCAGTTGGCCTTTTTTGTGACAGGAAGTGTGTGTGATTTAACCTGAGTAACATTAGTTTTAGGCCAGGATGTACTATGTGGTTGAAAATATGGTCTTCTGTCTTTGTAACTGTGGGAATAAAGAAATGCTAACCTTCTTCCTGTATTGCAGACATGAAAAGTCACTAGAGAGATCCAATCTCAAACTGTCACGTGGCAGTGGTGGGATTTGAACCCACGCCTCCTGAGAGACTGGAGCCTAAATACAGCGCCTTGGACCACTCGGCCACACTACCTCTGATTGCCAGTTTTCCGCACTTCTGCAAGAGAGACAACCTACTTATCACGTGTGCAGAATTGTAGAAGGAGTAAGCACTGAAGTCCTGCAAGAATGGAACAGGTAAATGTGCAAAGTAGGAAAAAAATGAGTTGAGTGAAGTAAGATTTCAAGATTTGGGTGTCCAATGGAAGAAGTATAGATGGAAAAAAGAAGAGGGCCGAGGGCAGAGCCCTGCGGTACACCCTTGGGGAGGTTATGAGAGATAGAATCACGTCCCTGCCAGGATATCTTGAAGGTTCGTCCAGACAAGTAAGACCGAAGCCAGGCTAAAGCTGATCCAGAGATGCTTAAGTTGGACACTGCAGTCAAGAGGATCTGATGGTTCACAGTGTCAAAGGCAGCAGATAGGTCTAGTAGAATTAAGACAGTAGAATTACCTGCAGCTTTTGCAGCCCGTAGGGATTCCCCAACAGTCAGAAGTGCCGTCTCTGTGGAGTGACCAGACTGATTGACATTGAGGAGGTTGTTGTGGAAAAGAAAGTGTGAGAGTTGATTGAAGACGGGTCTTGGCCAGAAAGGAGACCTGTCTTTGGTTCTCCACAAGGGAGGGATCAGGGAAGGCCTCTTCAGCAGTGGAGTAATCTGGTCCTGCACCCCCAGTGGGCCTTTTTGTGACAGGAAGAGCTCAGCTTGTGTGTGTGATGTGGGCCAAAATGACATCCTTTGTTGATAGGAAGGTTCGCTGGCTCAAGGTTTACCTGTGAACTAGCAGAGGATGGTTTCGATCCATCGACCTCTGGGTTATGGGCCCAGCACGCTTCCGCTGCGCCACTCTGCTCTGATTCTGTGGCGGTTGTTGTGAGATGAGCTCATCATCAAGCAACTCACAATCTTGTGCACTTGCTTCCTGCTTAGGCTCCAGTGGTGCAAAATCAGTCAGCAAAGGTCAGTGTCTTTCTCCCATCCAAGCAGAGATGTCAGAGAGACAGGCAGAGGTTTGTCCAGACAAGTAAGACCGAAGCCAGGCTAAAGCTGATCCAGAGATGCTTAAGTTGGACACTGCAGTCAAGAGGATCTGATGGTTCACAGTGTCAAAGGCAGCAGATAGGTCTAGTAGAATTAAGACAGTAGAATTACCTGCAGCTTTTGCAGCCCGTAGGGATTCCCCAACAGTCAGAAGTGCCGTCTCTGTGGAGTGACCAGACTGATTGACATTGAGGAGGTTGTTGTGGAAAAGAAAGTATGAGAGGTGATTGAAGACGGGACTTGGCCAGAAATGGGGGAAAGGAGACTGGTCTGTTGTTCTCCACAAGGGAGGGATCATGGGAAGGCTTCTTCAGCAGTGGAGTAATCTGGGCCTGCCCCCCCAAGTTGGCCTTTTTTGTGACAGGAAGTGTGTGTAATTTAACCTGAGTAACATTAGTTTTAGGCCAGGATGTACTATGTGGTTGAAAATATGGTCTTCTGTCTTTGTAACTGTGGGAATAAAGAAATGCTAACCTTCTTCCTGTATTGCAGACATGAAAAGTCACTAGAGAGATCCAATCTCAAACTGTCACGTGGCAGTGGTGGGATTTGAACCCACGCCTCCTGAGAGACTGGAGCCTAAATCCAGCGCCTTGGACCACTCGGCCACACTACCTCTGATTGCCAGTTTTCCGCACTTCTGCAACGAGACAACCTACTTATCACGTGTGCAGAATTGTAGAAGGAGTAAGCACTGAAGTCCTGCAAGAATGGAACAGGTAAATGTGCAAAGTAGGAAAAAAAATGAGTTGCGTGAAGTAAGATTTCAAGATTTGGGTGTCCAATGGAAGAAGTATAGATGGAAAAAAGAAGAGGGCCGAGGGCAGAGCCCTGCGGTACACCCTTGGGGAGGTTATGAGAGATAGAATCACGTCCCTGACAGGATATCTTGAAGGTTCGTCCAGACAAGTAAGACCGAAGCCAGGCTAAAGCTGATCCAGAGATGCTTAAGTTGGACACTGCAGTCAAGAGGATCTGATGGTTCACAGTGTCAAAGGCAGCAGATAGGTCTAGTAGAATTAAGACAGTAGAATTACCTGCAGCTTTTGCAGCCCGTAGGGATTCCACAACAGTCAGAAGTGCCGTCTCTGTGGAGTGACCAGACTGATTGACATTGAGGAGGTTGTTGTGGAAAAGAAAGTGTGAGAGTTGATTGAAGACGGGTCTTGGCCAGAAAGGAGACCTGTCTTTGGTTCTCCACAAGGGAGGGATCAGGGGAAGGCCTCTTCAGCAGTGGAGTAATCTGGTCCTGCACCCCCAGTGGGCCTTTTTGTGACAGGAAGAGCTCAGCTTGTGTGTGTGATGTGGGCCAAAATGACATCCTTTGTTGATAGGAAGGTTCGCTGGCTCAAGGTTTACCTGTGAACAGACAAGTAAGACCGAAGCCAGGCTAATCTTGTTCACTTGTTTCCTCCTTAGGCTCCAGTGGTGCAAAATCAGTCACCAATGGTCAGTTGCTTCCTGCTTAGGCTCCAGTGGTGCAAAATCAGTCACCAAAGTTCAGAAAAGTGAAGATTTGGACAGACAAGGCCAGTGTCTTTCCCTCATCCAAGCAGAGATGTCAGAGAGACAGGCAGAGGTTTGTCCAGACAAGTAAGACCGAAGCCAGGCTAATCTTGTTCACTTGTTTCCTCCTTAGGCTCCAGTGGTACAAAATCAGCCACCAAAGGTCAGTGTCTTTGTCTTGAAAGAAACGGTGAAAGTTGATTGAAGACAGGTCTTGGCCAGAAATGGAAGAAAATAGATTGAGTTGATTCCTTCTTAGGCTCCAGTGGTGCAAAATCAGTCAGCAACGTTCAGAGAAGTGAGGATTTGGACAGACAAGGCCAGTGTCTTTCCAGAGAGACAAGCAGAGGTTCGTTCAGACAAGTAAGACCGAAGCCAGGCTAATCTTGTTCACTTGTTTCCTGCCTGGACTCCAGTGGTACAAAATCAGTCACCAATGGTCAGCTGATTCCTTCTTAGGCTCCAGTGGTGCAAAGTGGCAGAACTTATGCTTCCCTAGTATATTAAAAAACGACACTGATTGAGTTGCGTGAAGCAAGATTTCAAAATTTGGGTGTCCAATGGACACCCAATAAGTAGAAAAAATCATGCACGGTGTTGTCTTTTTGGTGATTTAGCGAGTCTAGCCGTTGATCACAATCTTGTTCGGTTGCTTCCTGCTTAGGGTCCAGTGGTGCAAAATCAGTCAGCAACGTTCAGAGAAGTGAGGATTTGGAAAGACAAGGCCAGTGTCTTTCTAGAGAGACAGGCAGAGGTTCGTCCAGACAAGTAAGACCGAAGCCAGGCTAATCTTGTTCACTTGTTTCCTGCCTAGACTCCAGTGGTACAAAATCAGTCACCAATGGTCAGTTGCTTCCTGCTTAGCCTCCAGTGGTGCAAAATCAGTCACCAAAGTTCAGAAAAGTGAGGATTTGGACAGACAAGGCCAGTGTCTTTCCCTCATCCAAGCAGAGATGTCAGAGAGACAGGCAGAGATGTGTGTGGAGACAGTAGAGTCATCCGGCCGAAAGCCCAGGGAAGAAGTGTAGATGGAAAAAAGAAGAGGGCCGAGGGCAGAGCCCTGCTGTACACTCTTGAAGAGGTTATGAGAATTAGAATCACGTCCCTGCCAGGATGTCTTGAAGGTTCGTCCAGACAAGTAAGAGCGAAGCCAGGCTAAAGCTGGTCCAGAGATGCTTAAGTTGGACACTGCAGTCAAGAGGATCTGATGGTTCACAGTGTCAATGGCTGCAGATAGGTCTAGTAGAATTAAGACAGTAGAATTACCTGCAGCCTTTGCAGCCCGTAGGGATTCCACAACAGTCAGAAGTGCCGTCTCTGTGGAGTGACACAAATGTGTCAGATCCTGCAGCAGGCAGGATATAATATATTCTTCCAAATGTCTTTTGAGTTGACCATAATGGACCTTAATTGGGCTGAATGAACTTACTGACTTTAGTCACCTGATTTTCTGATAAGAGATAAAACTGCCTTTTTTGTCAACAATAAACCGCTAAATACTGTACGTCTATGCTCAGGGTGGCAAAGTTTACAGTACTTACATTATACATCATAATGTGGAATAATTAAAGCCACATCCATTTGTCTTAAACAAATTAGGGTCTATATCCTCCTTAAGGAAACAATAGTTTCTACTCAGCCTCATCTACACATTATGACATATTTGTTTTAGGCCTTCATTGCAGCCAGTGACATCTAGATTGTTAGTATTAATATACCTTAAGCTGATGGATATGTTTTTCAGTATCTTATCACTTCAAGAATCTTTTTTTTGCATTGTTTAATTTAAGCTTGACCACCCATATAACATACACAACCCAGCAACGTAGGCCATAAGAACATGTACCTGTTTTAGGGCACCAAAAACACTCAAAAACTAGATGCAACCTCATTAGAACAAGTGTATCTTTAAGAAGGACAAAAAACAGACCAGTTCTGCAGTTCCAAAACATTTATTACAGCTATGTGTGAAACGCTGTATTGCTCATGGTTTGCTAAAATTCAATTTATAGCTCATTCTGAAATCATCCTTTCCTTGCAACCAGTTAATTGTTAGTGTTTACGATAAAAACTAAACTTCATAATGCAGGCATTTCAGGGCTACAATATGTAACTTTTTTAATTGTTTTAGTAAAAATATGTTATTGCTATCTATTTGTTGAATTTCTGATTTGCTGCATTTTAATTTTTAGTTTTTGCATTAAATAATGATTAATAACTGAAGAAATTTGCAGAGCATGGCAGAGTGCAGCAGCGAACTGGAGCTCTGGTTTGCTCTGCTACTCGCTGATAAAGTGTGACACGGTTTGAACAGCATTTATGTGGTCATAACTGAATGAAAGTGGTAAAGAAAGGGCAAGCCTCACTCCAAAACATTAGAAGTGCAACTTTTTTTGCTGGCTTTTGAGCTGCTGGCTGGTCAGATATCACATGGAAGGGAAAAGGAATTGATTAATGAAGAGAAAGGAAAGAGAACATCAATCAAGTTGCAGTTGCAATGTTTAAAAAGATCAGAGAAGATGATAACCAGGACCAATGAAACACCAGTAAAACTATTCAGTGGAAACTCAAATAAAATTACCGAAACTAAAACTGTTATAGAATGAAATAAAAATGTAACTCAAAGGAATGAACAATCTGGTAGAACTAACTAAAGCTCTAACAGAAATTGAGTTTGAACCCAGATATAGTATCAAAATCAAATCAAATTTTAAAATATAGAATTATTACAAATTTGTTCTGGAGATCCCAGAAATACAAATAGAGGAGAAGATGGACATAGCAATCTTGATGTTTGCATGCCGAGACATTCAGTACATATGGTGTTCTGTTAACTGTCAAACCAAATACACGTTAGACAAATTAGACACATTGCACAGATGCAACTGATAGCCACAGCCATAGCCTGTTAATAAGAAAATAGACATGACCTGGCACTGAGTGAAAAGGAAATTACATTTTATTTATTTTGTTCAAACCATAATTTTCAAAATACCACTTTTAAATTGTAAGGTGACCCTAAAGCTCATCTGATCAAAATAAACGATCCCAATGGTGCTCATTACATCCCAAGTTCAACTGCATGCTACTCGTCTGTCTTTTCTGTCATCTTCCTTCTTGTTCCGTCTAATGAAGCAGAAATGCCATAAAAACAGTGTTTGAGAAAACTAAAGCAGTTTAGGTTTATTTGTGCAGTGCAGTGGTTGGGGTGTTATAAAAGCCACTCTAGGGTATGAGCCTGGATCCTTGAACCAAAGACCATCACAGAGATGAGAAATGACTTCAGGGAAATGGGTTATTGAGACAGTAACACACAGATGTGCACAAACTCACACAAACACACAAATCCTACACACAAGTACATACACAACACTGTTCCACAAATGTGTGCCACACACCCAAAATGCCAGGACATAAATCCTGCATTCACTTGGATGCAAACTTGGCCTCTATCTGTGCGCACACACACGTGCTTGGGATACAGTGCACATAAACTTTAAGGACGTAAACACACTCACTCAATTTGAGGCTCTATCAGGGGTGAAAAAGAGAATTTAATGTCATTTAAAGATAAAAAATGGAAAAAACTTTGTCCAAGTTCAAATGAGGGGCATTTTCCCAAGAGGCTTTGTAGTGGTTGGTTTGTACCTTTGGAATATTTTGAGATAACCATGGTGTCGCCAGAGTTTGTTTCCTATTGTGATTTTTGCATTAGGTGTTACCGACTAAACATGAGCATTACAGAAGCGTTTACACACATACCAGGGGCTCTATGAAACTGTAATTAATCTAACAGCTAACATTGTAACGTTTAAATGTTTGCACCTTATTGTAAAGAAATATATTTTGAAAATGTTATTCTGAAGTTTTAGCATCAACAATTAGGTGCTGACTCAACTTGCTGTTTTTCGGGAAATTATGAATTTCTTATCTGTCTACTTTTATTTATCTACTGTGGAGGTTGATCTTTATATTTATGAAAGACTTGTGCACTCTGGTTTACATCTACATCTACCTACAGCAGTAGGTGAACCATCAGCAGGACACTCAGCTATACTGGGAGTTTCAAACTACATCAAGTTTCTAAATATACAATTTATAAATGTAATGTATGTATTGTGTGTTTTCTTTTTGAAATTAGCATCATCGAGATGTCTGTGGCAAGGAAGGAAATAAAGACAGTCAACCATACTTCCTTCACATTGAGAGAAAGACATTAGCACAGACAGAGAGAGACAAAGAAGCAGCTCTCCTTCCACACCACTGGGATTGTCTGTCAGAAGCTGACAGTTCATTTCCATTAACTGACTGACTGTGGGAAACATATTTAAAAAATAAATAAAAAAATAGTAGGCAGAGAAATGAGATACATTTTGAAGTAACGCTGAGTAAGAGAGGAATAGCTGGGTGATCTTAGTGAGCAAAGGAGGGGAATATTTGGTGAAAGAAGGACGAAGTTGTACACAAACTACCCAGAAGTACAAAACAGTGGGCTAAGTAGGACAAAAAAAGATGTTTGACAAACCTGTCCTTTAGTGCAGTTGCTTTTTTTACCCACAGTTTGAAAAACTAGTCAATGTAGATGAAACCGTCATGAAACCGTAAACTCTGGTGGGTCAGTGGAGGCTGAAAAGTAGCAGGTGGCACTGTTGTGTGTGCCAAACCAAGAAAGTTCATGAAAGTTCGACTGAAAGGTTTTGGTGATGTTTTAAAGGTTTAGTTGCTAAAGAGGAAAAGGTTGTAATACCAGATCTCCGCATTTTGCCTCTATGTACATGTACATTTTACTAAAACCCAGAGGTGGGTTTTAGCCTCTGTTGCAGCTTCAGAGGCCTTTGTGGGCTTAGGTTTAGACAAGCACTAAGGCTATTTTTAGATTAGTAGTGATTATCCACCCTTTTGTATGCACCAAAAAAGTTTTCTACACTTGATATCATCATAGTTCTACCACAGAGCTCCTTAAGATGTGCCTGCACACATAGGATAAAATAATGCTAATTCTGTTGTCATGACAACCGACTATTGAGCAGTCTTCCCACGGTACGTTGTCCTTTATCACCACGTTTATCAAAACTGCTTCCAAGAGGAAAAATACCTCTAGATTTTATAAGAATCCTTCATAATTCTGAATTCTTATTAAGAAAGGCTGAGAAATCAGTAAATTTTGTTTCTTTTATGGTACAGTATTTATCTTCTCACCTAACCTTAGGCTGTTGACTAAACATCAAAATTTGAAGTACGTGTCAGAAAAGACCCATTTCACAATAAGTGGCTGCTACTATTCTGTTTTTTTTAATGTTCATAAGTGGGACTCTTTGCTAGGAGCTGCTTTGTGTAGAGCTAAGAGACACTAGAAATGTTCTCATGTTTTCTTTTTCTTTATTTATAGATTCGTGTACTTTTGCTGGGAAACAGGCTCTCAGCAAACATAATCAGGAAGCATTGAAAACTGATTACTCCAGTGTGACATTTGAAATGGAGAGCTCTCCCAGCTGCAGAATATGTTTGTGTGATTGCTCCAAATCAATGAATATATTTGGAGCAGTCAATTTCCTTATATCACAGCAGGCTTGCTTCATTGGCCTCAGGGTTAATTTGTGCGTCACTAGGTGCAGGGTGCTGAGCTAGAAACTGACAATAATGGAAATGAAGACATCTCTAGTACACCTTTAATAGATTTATTATAAATACTGTTTGTGGTCCTGACGACACTTTGGGGCAGGAGTTGTGTCCATTGGAGCTGGGAATTTAGTATGAACAAAAGGGAAACTGCTACGGTTCTGAGTCTGGACTCTGTTCAACCTCTACCTGGCCCATCCCTGTCGCCTATCTGTCCACTCACACACCCTGTCCTCTGAAAACTTTCATCCATGCTCGTTCTTCCTCTTCTTCTTTTGTCCCCTCACTCATTTGCTTTTTGATCACTTCAGTCTCCCCGTCCCTGTTTTGAGCTCTCTTGATCTCTCCTTCTTGCTCTCTCTAGTCCATCTGACAGCCACCCACAGGTGTCCTAACTTACCTGATTGTATCTGCCAATCACACATTCGCTCACCTGCTCAAATTAGGAACTTTATTTAAACCTTCAGCAAGAATCACCCTCTGCTAGATCCCCTGCAAGGACAGTATACAGACAGGGAGCTAACATGAGTGCGAAGGCGTAACTTTTCTTGGGTGTTGAAGGCTCGCTTCCCTTTTCTCTTTCGCACTCACTCACTGTACAACTGAGCACAAATAGAAATAGGTTTTAAAAATAAAGTAACATATGCCATACAGGTACACTGCAAAGTTTCCGGTATTAAAAGAGACATATGCTGAGTCAGCAATGATAATCACTACAATTTTCTATAGTAGTTCCTAATTACAAATTTTCTTTCTCTACTTTGAAGCAAAACAATAATGCAGCAACTATGTTATGTTCACAGCATCTTAAAAGGTAATAAAAGAAATATTTCCGTAGAAGTAATGTCCAAGCCAACAATATAATAAAAGAAACTAGCAGTCACGTTCTGTCTACTGTGCTTTAGTAGAGCTGAGTGGAATTCCCAGCTCTAAAAGTAGGGCCTGACCAGAAGGGGGCACTGCAGTACAAAAAACTCTTTGCTTAAAATTATTTAAAGGTTTTTGACAGTTGTAAATGCGCTCAAACAGAGGGCATAACAGTCCGTTAAATCTTTATCGTGCCTTTTCTGTCAGCTCTGACTGAGCCAGACTGGCACCACCCTGGCCCAACAAGGCCCAACGAGTCATCACAAACAAAGCACACGAATGATCAGCTCTACAGTTCCATAACTTTAGCACCTACCCAGAAACCAGGACGTTTTATGCACCAGCAAACAGTCCTTTAGCAACAAAAAGCTATTGCTAATGCTTAGCAACCAACCAGAAAATTACAGTAAACTTGTAAACTGCTTTACCACGCACCATGAAGGCTTTGTAAAAAATGTAGTGCTGAGAACATGGTCCTGCAGCACATTAAACCCAGACTCGGACCACATTGGTCCCCCTTCAGTATGTTCTCTATCATGATAGTGCTCCAGCAGGCACAGTCCTACCTCGTCGGAAACAAAACCCAGGACGTTAGTCATCAGCTCTAGCTCAATATTCAACACAATCATCCCAACACACTTTAATACTGCCTGATGATGAGAGCTGGGTCCTAGACTTCATCAGTAACTGCAATATCATGTTGAGATTGCTTGAAAAAGGAAGAAACATTCTTTGCTTAAAGTCTTTGCAGTCACGGATGGATTATGAGAAAATAGGCCCCTTTGTTGAATCTTTTCAGTCTGTCTTTTGTGTTTTTTTTTGTCATTTGATGTCTATTTGAGTCATTTTGTGGCTCTATTTAGATGTTTTGTGTCTATTTAGCATTAACAGACAGAGCAGTAACACCCAAGAGGTGAGAAGAAATGGGCGGGACACGTATGACTATATTGGTGTAAGTTGGATTGCCGGGTGACCATTCAAATTTGAAGTTTCCAGGATCCATTAATTAAATGCACTAAACATGAATAAGCTTTTAACAGTCATTAACAGACAGTTCACCACTGCTTTTGTGAAAACTTTGCAGGGACTTTTATATTCTCAGTTAGCAGTCTGCTGTAAAAGATTTCTGAAGTGTAAGAGGAAATCCAACCTGAATCACTGCCATATAAAAGCAATAAGCTGCTTTGAAAAGCCTGCAAATTCCTTATTCATGTCATTCAGTTCTTTAAGGAAACCTCTCAGGTGTGTTTTTTTTATCATCTGACTATTTTCTACTCTGAAGAAGAAGGAAAAAAAAAGCACTAAGACGATTATATTTGATATATGGCTGTCCAATCCATCATGACTAAGCCTGTTAGAAATGAAAACTCAAAGTGTTTGAATAGCAGAAGTGCTGTCTAGGAAAAAAATCTTATTTCCACACGCTTTTAAAGAATACAAATGCCTCATCTCTAGAAAGGTGCATGTGTTCTTTTTAGTGAGGTTTCAGCGGGCTTCAAAGACTTCTAAGGTCATAAACTTTGTGTTATTTCTCGTATTATCATCACAAACGGGGAAAAGAGTGTTAAAGACGGCCGGTGTGTTATTCTTGGGGCTTCGGTGAAAAATAAAACTCACTGAATTGTCAAAGTCGTAAAATATGGAGCCATAAAGGGGTTAGAAAAGTGAGTTTATTCTTTCAGTTCCTAGGTGATTATGTCATCTATGCAGCTCGGCTGTACTGTGTGTGGTGTCAGTGTACAGTATATGCACTCAGCTCACTTATTTCTTCCATATTCAAGTTAAATCCTACAAAAATATTTAAATTCCATTTTTAAAGTGCACAGTATATAGTAGCATGCCCGTTCAAGCTTCGTATTGTATTAGTGACGACATTACTCAGTTTGCAAACTTATGTTTTTGTGGCTTTTTTTGCAAAGTTTCACAAACACAAGGAGCTTGCTACCCAGAGTTTGACAGATTTATCTATATTCAGTCATCAACAAGGAAACAACTGTTACTTTAAAGCTGACGTTCTAAAATCCCAAATATCATCTCAAACAGTGTCAGTGCTGAGATAAAATGAAGACTGTCAGACATTCAGTTACAGTTTAAAGGTGAATAGGTTTCAGGTTATTACTTGACAGAAATGCTTGATATGTTATAGAATTTCAACAATCCAATCCAATGGAGCTCGTTTCCCATTCTGAGGAGGAGTTATTTCTAATGATTTGACTGGTTAAATGTGGAATCACTTATTTACACTGATGGATTTGTTCTCTTGGGATCAGTTTGCACAATCACCCATATGCATGTGTGTGTGGTCAGTTTTACAGCACTAGATGAATGTGCATCGGTTTGCGTCCCTCTTATGTGCAATTTTAGTGTAAGCGGATGCAAACTTAACGCTAGCGTCATCAAGAAATTGTAAGTACACACAAAGTTTGTAAATCTGTGCAAAATTTGATAATTATTAAATGACCTTTATTTTCTAATGAAAGAAAAATTGTAATTGCAGAATATGGATTAATTATTATGTTGCAGTTGAAAGACATGCAAGGTTTTGTACCCAGTTGTATAGCATGCCATACATCACTGCAGGGACAACACAGTAGCAAGGGGAAGACTTCTGGCTACTCACACAAGAGAATTCACAAAAAAATATTTGTATGTGAATGTGTGATATTGTCTGGGCCTGTAAAACATTAATGCCTACAGAACCTCCAGTCTCTCTCCAGTGTTTATTTATGCTGCCTCCAAGATGAACAAAGGAAGAATATTGAATCCAGTTTATCTATCACACACAGTCAAGTCAGAATGTAATTTACTGTGAGATGCAGACTGAAGCTGTCACCATGATGGGATAATTAATAATTAAAAATAATTACTGAAGTTACTGCTGCTGTGCCACATGCATAGAAATGCTATTCGTAATTTAATATGCACATAATGTCTCTGCTGCTGCTTTCTCTGTGCTCCCCAAATTGGTTAAATTTCCTAGAAAATGGAGCCTGTCACCTGTCACTGGGCAGGAGATTCAAACTCGGGACCTTCTAGGTTTAAGGCAGCAGCACTAACCACTCCACAACTATGCTGCCCTCAATAAACATTAATAATATTAAATCAAATTGGGGTGAAAATATACAACTTCTTACATTATGTTAAAGAAAATGAATCCTGCTGATTTACTAAAAAAAACAGTGTTGTGGGAAACAGTTAATAGTGACTCGACTAAGTTCCTAATATACTGGATATCTTGAACATAAATCAAAAATAAACATTGTTTTCTAAATCAAATGAATCACAGACTGCTAAGTAATACAGCACAGAGTGTTCCAGACCTTAACCAGTTACTGACAGCAGCATTCAGACAGAGGATGTCGATGAAAATTCTAATGTATTCGCTCTTTAAAGTGATAATTTTCTTATCTTAACATAAGTCGCTGAGTCTCTACATTCCTTAGAAAAATTTCTTCATGCAACTGGGCCTCATTAGTTGAACTGACCTTTCACCCCAGTCGAGGGCACATGGAGGGCAGAAAAGCTCACACACACTAATGAGGTCACAGAAAAGGTTAGATGTGCTTGTGTGTCATTTACATCGATTTACTTTGCAAATGCAGCTTACAAAAGTCAATATATGGATTCCAATCCATGTCACCTTGTTTGTATCAATCGTACTTGAGACCTCACTGAATTTTTTAAGGTCATGATATTTAGAGATGTATTTTGGCATTAAAATAATAAAGGGTCAAGCGAACTAGGTAACACAATAATATTGAATACAGCTGCAGCATTTGTTTACTACATGTCAGGAAATGAATCCGTGCACTTCCCTCATGTTTGTTTCCTTCTCCAAGTGCAGATGTAAGGAGCTGCTGATCATAGGCACTTCATCAGAGCCCGGCGCCGCTCTCTTTAACAACACTCAACGGTAAATGACAGTTAAAAGGACACAAACAGTGCCATCATCTACAGCAGGTGCCACACACACACACACACACACACACACACACACACACACACACACACTGTATTAGAAGCATCATAATGTGAAAATGACTTCAGTGTCAATTCACGCGGATGTAGATACAGTCGACTGCACTTTCTCACATCAAACGGAGTCAGCAGACATCTGCTGAATGGCAGCTGGGGAAAGTGTGTGTGTGTGTGTGTGTGTGTGTGTGAATGAGAGGGAGAGACTCTGATAGTGTGAAGAGGATT
Source organism: Channa striata (assembly GCA_033026295.1). Classification (NCBI taxonomy): domain Eukaryota; kingdom Metazoa; phylum Chordata; class Actinopteri; order Anabantiformes; family Channidae; genus Channa; species Channa striata. Next base: position 25,773,764 of record CM065173.1, on the reverse strand, counting down.
ACCAACCACTGCTGCATATCTTCACACACACAGACACTGGCTTTGTCAACCCATCTAGAGACTGACATTATTACGTTAACCTGTCTTACGATATTAGACAAGAATGTTGGTTCGTTCCTGTATTTATATTTGTTTTGTGAGTGAAGGCTGTAAATCTTCATGATTTCACGAGTTCTTCGGACTTTTAGATTGGACTGTGTGTGTGTGTGTGTTGGTCAAACATTTTTATATTGCGCAAAAAAGCCACAAACTGTAGTCAGTCCCGATCACCTACCAGGAAGTTAAGAGTCTTTGAGCCTGGCAACGTAAGACATTTTGGAATATTTAACACCACCAAATTGATAACTTTGATGTGTATGTATTTTGACTTTGTACGTCTAATTTTGAGCCTATGATCAAACTGTTTTTCACTTCTCGTCAGTTTGAGCGGCACACAGATATCTAAAAACAGAAAATTTGCTTTAACGACTGAACAGTGAGTGCGTCTGCAATGTCTGATTAACTGATTAAAAGTAATTTTACTGATGTTGACCTTTTAAATACGACATACGAAGGTGTGTTTCCAGGACGAAAGTGATGAGTTAAAGCCCGGCAGTCAGTAAAGACAATACCAAAGTCCATCAAGGTCATGGACACACTGTGGATATAATTTGTTCCAGGCTCCATTGACCATTATGGTTTTCATTGCTCGATATCGCTACACACACACGGGCTCGGCACATCGACCCCAGAAAACACACACGTACACACACTTTAAGTTGTTTTCCTCACAGAATTAACCTTGATAAACTCTTTTTACAGAAAATCTTCTTTACTGCCCTTCTTCAGGTTGGGGATTTGAGCTTTCCTGCGCTGTTCGCAACTGACTGACTTGCACAAACATTTTACAGCGGAAAAAAACTGAACATTTGCCTTAAGAAACTGCTATAGGATGAGGAAAGGCGGACTATACGTTAAACGTATTTATGCAACACTGTGATGAAAAACTATGGCCATAAAGCAGAGTGGGAATAGTGTGTAGTGTGTGTCTGTGTGAGGCAGAAGCGCAGATGCTGGCGTAGCGGGTGACCTGTCCCCTGACAAGTGACAACTCTAGCAGCTTTGAAAACCTTATGGCCAACAGAGCAGGGTCACATTGTTAGTTAAACACTTTGTGGTTCTCGAGGGGCGCTCACTTTAACCTGCCTGACAAACCATATGGCGAAAGGACTGGGGCCAACAGGAGGGGATTTGTTCCTCAATCCTCTAGAAAGTGATGATTTAAAGAGAAGATATCAAGGTCACATTAGGAGTTACTCACATTGTGTTTCCACGGTGCCAAATGTTCCAAACCCTGCTTAAATCGCAAAAGTCATTGAAGTTTGCTTCCCAAATTAATTGTCAAACTGATTAGGCCTAGTGCATTTGTGTTGGATGACAATAGAGGTCTTTGGAAATCCTTGAGTTATGCTCGTTTAGCCTTCAAAGCCACAGAGTGGTCCGGCTTTTTCGCAGCGGTTGAGTGACAGCTGTGCTACAATGCATACTAAAACGCAATGTAAGCAAACATTAGTGGAAATGTGGCTTTCAAGGCAAGGGCAGACAGAATTAAGTTATCAGTGGTGTTAAGAATGATGACACCATTTTGTAGTCAGACAGACTGTGGTCGCAACTGTTTCATCACTGATTAAACGATCTGTGGAAAAAATGCGAAAAGGTGGAAAAATCATGACTTTCCCGAGTACAAGGTGATGGCTTAAAATTTGCCTTTTGTACTAAGAAATTGAGTTTAGAAAGATACACGACTTTTTTCACAATGTTACTTTATTAATTAAATTAATTAAATAAATACATTTATTAAAACAATCAGTAATCAAATTTGTTGCCATACTTTCCATCTTCGAGTATGCAGGCAGAACTTCGAGTTGCTGTAGCTTGTATCTTACGATCAGTTTGATGAATATATAAAATCCCAAGTGTCATTTGCTCAGAACTCTTACAAAGAAAATAAAGAAGTGTAACGTTGCCATGGATTCAGGGAGGTCAATTTATACATACGCATCCTTTTCTTGTAACATGCCCTGACGCTAATGGTGCATTTACACCAGCTAGTGACAGCTGACATTCATTGTCGCAGAATGCATCAAGCCGTGGAAGAGAGAGACAAAAGGCCCCCAGTGATGTGACAAAGTCAAAGAAAGGTTAATTTTCTGCACATGATTCCAGCAGATACAGAAGCAATGAGTGAGTTTACTACCAGAATGAAGGAATGAACGGATTTTAAGAGAAAAGCTGATTGTCTTGCTTTACTGATTAGGAAAAGTTTGTTACCGTAACTAAGGAAAAGTGGCGTGTAAAGAGGGTCCAGTTAACGTCAGTGGACAATGTCCACCTCCCGTACACCTCCCTCTGAGGCTTGTAATCTTCATATTTGACCTCATTGATTTAGACATTTTAATACTGAAACGTCTGGGTTTCTGTTCATCTGCACTGACAGCTCAGTGTCAGTCACAAACACGAGTGGGTACCTGAAGCATCAGCACGTCACGCAGAACAGACTGGACAAAGTGCTGCTTTTTAATGAATTGGCTGGTGGCACCCGGTTTTAAAGTAATATCATCTCATTTCTTCCATGAGCAGAGTCTCTCTGCAGATGTGGAAATGTTTTCGATCTCCTCACCTCCCATACTGCTGTACCACATCTCTAAAAACCCAAAAGTATCCTCATAATAAAACATCTTTACCTAGATCAATTGTTATTTTTTATCTCCATTGAAGAAAAAGAAGACATATTGGCAAGTTTACAGTGAAAGATTATACGAGTATTTCCTTCACACAAAGAATTTCTGTCAATACCAATAGTTATTTTTAAGATTTTTTTTCCTTTTAGAAGAATACATGCAATTCACAAAGCTATATGCCGAATCACAAAACCGTGCGCTCCTTTTAATATTTTGCCTTTTATACTTCTTAATTTCATGGTTGTGCTTATAATATCTCAATAATGAGGATTTTAATGAATGGCTGCATTGCTAACGTGTCATCAAAGAGGAATTGTATAAACCACGTGTTTGATAGTGAAATTTAAATTACTACATGTACAATTAAGCCCAGATTTTGCGGTTCCATCGTCATATAGGAAACTAAATAGGGATCTACAGATCTGCTGATCCAACAGCAACACGAGGAAGAAAGAATGACGGGAGGAAAAGGAGCCTGTCTCATTGTCAATAGGAAGTGAGAGAAGTGTGAATAAAGCCGGTTTGGTCTGGCAAAGGATGAATGGAATCACTGTTGTTACCGGAAGTGCTTCAGGAATAGAAAGTGTACGAAAACGTCAGTGTTTTGGGATTAAAACAGAGCAGAATAAAGTTTTCTGGGTCTCGTTTGTCCTGCTGTCATGAAACTGTAGAGAACAGACTCAAAGCTTTTCACTGTCATTGGAACAGCATGAAAACCGGAACAGAGAGACCACATTGTGGGGGCATAATGTCACACATGAGGTTAGGTATTGATAATAACACTTATGCTTCTCATTTATAAAGTCATTTATTGTAGTTGGCACTTAAAATGTTGATGTGTCCATCAAGTTCAATGTATTCTGCTTTAAAAGGCAGTAGATATTTAGGTTCACATGAGACATTAACATTAACGTGGCTAATATGGATATTTTGCATATCAATATTATTTAAACATGTTACTTTTGTGCAGTTGAACCAAAGCTCCTCATATTTCCCATTAGAAGATGCTGCCTTGGACTAGGTTATGTTTTCCGGTGCAGTCGCCTTTGACGTTTCTAGCTCTGTCAGCCTTCTGACTGCGTGTGCATTAACTTTAAAATAAGAATTCCTTTTGTCTGGAGGGAAATTGGCGTCATGAAGCTAGACACTGTGGGCAGAATGGACGTCCGCAAAATAAAGTGAGGAGACGGCAATAAATCAGTTGGTTAACTTCATAAATCTCAAAGAATTAAGACCAAATGGGTTGAACGCAGTAACACTGTCGGTGGTAAATTGGTAGAAAGTTTCCATAGACTACAACATTAATAGGGTGCGTTTGATAAGTGATAAGTAGAATGCCAGATCACTGTTTTCCATTTCCATTCTATTTAGTTTGGACAGAGATGATGGTGGTGCTTACGCAAAAGACCAAGAAATAAATATGAACCTGTGTGACCACACATTCTGTTAGTTTTTTCTTGGGCTTGCACGTGGGGTACGTCTAACATATAACATTATATTCTTGAATATATTATATATAACACTAGTTATTCACCTCTGTGAACTTTTCGGGATCCAAACAGTAACGGGATGGATGTTAAAGCAGTGATGTGTGTTACATGATAATGATGTAATAATCACATGTAATTTTAATCAAACTTTTACAGGTTTAAATAAAGTTGTTTGTTGTTGTATTATTAATTAAAATAAATGTAATCAAGAAATTTAATTTAAATTGAGAAATACAGAAACAAATTACCAAATGTGAGGGGCTAATGGTTGAAATGAAATGGCCTCTCCTAGAGTAGAGGACAGCTGTGGGTTGGTTAAAGACACTGGGAGAGTGTGAAAAATGTAAATAAAACCGAATAAAATTATTTGCAAATATCGTCAACTCATATTTTAGTCACAGTATAACGTATCATATATACCCAACATATCAGATGATTAAAATGAGACATTGTACAATTTCATGGAAGTTATTATTATTAGCTTATTTTGAATTTGATGGCAGCAACACATCTCGAAAAAGTTGGGTGATTGTGTAGAATCTCCTCTCTTCTTTTAATAACGGTCTGTAAAAAAACTGCACAGCAAAACACCTGACATTTTATGCGAATATGGGGACAATAATGCAACCAATCGAAAAAAATTACACAGTGTTAATCGATGAACAGCCCTTTATGGTGAGTGTTTGGGTGGCAGAACACCAAGCAGTGGATGCTTTATTTTTCAAACCTTTATTTAACCATGTAAAAGAGCGGCTGAATATTAATCTCTTTCTGAATGATGACCTGGCCAAGAAAAAGACGGAAGATTAAAAATGACAGTCAAGTGACTAATAAACCAAAAATATAGGACAATACAGTAACACAGTTTCAGTTTTGGTCTGCAACTCGTTCCACGATAAAGGACCAAAGTAAGAAACTTTTCCTGGCCGCTTTAGTTCTCCTCAGTGCAGAACCAGGCCTGGTGGTGACAAGCTAGTGTCCAACCACTTCTACATCTTTTGTAGATTTTTCCACCTTTGAAAACCTTTCCAGCTTTGACTGCTGATAAAGGATTTCCATGTCTCATGTGGCCTCTATATTTTTAATCATTAACTTTTCCTCGATTTTTCCCATAGTTCTCGGGATGTTTCTGTCATCAGCTGCCGTTCACCTTAGATCACCTCTTTTTTGTATGTTGCTCAGTTCACCATTGGTGTCGAACTTTGAAGACATTGAAAGCTGGTTTATGGCTCAATTCTCAATGATAGTTTTGTCTGTACTTTCTCCTACAGGCAGCTCCCTAGTGTTCATGTGCTGTGTTCTGTTTTACCAACAAACGCAGATAACCCCAAGACTAAAACCAAGAGCAGTCATTAGAGCCATTTGTTACCGAACAACAAATCAATCTCACAGGACACCCTGGGCTAACAGGAAACACAGTCACACGTTACAGACCCTTATAATCCGTGTGACACAGATGAAGGATGAATATGCTGAAAATCTGACAAGCTTTTGCCTCATATCTATCTTTATCAAGCCGATAAAGCTGTACCGTTCCAATACTTTTAGTTGAGACTGAATTGGACATGGACTTTTAGTCCATAGCCTTAAATCAAGCCACCTGGTTCCCCCCAAATGTCTGATGATGTTTAAACATTTTTAAGCATGTTTTTTTCAAATGCTAGCCTGTCTTTACAGTAAACCAATGTTTCACTGACTGACAGCAGCTTCTGCTCATCACGATTCACCAACCGGCAGCAGCAGCAGCAGCACAAAACTCAAGCTGAGCGCTCCGCTTTGTAGACTCCGACAACAAAGGGGATGAGGAGCTCCCAGCATTGTTCCGCCTACAGAACATAGTCAGTGTGATCAGGCCCCAGCATATTGTTTGCTATAGGGAAACGTTCCCCTCCCATCTCATCGCTGTCTCCATCTCCGTCTGCCTCACCATTTTTCGTCTGTCTTCCATCCGGTCTCTTCTGAGGAGCCGTTCAGCAGATGTTTGTTGACGGTGCAATACAAAGAATAGTTTTACTGTGTCACTATATCAGGGAATGTTGACAGTCACAATTACATGATCCCCAGAGTGTACCAGTAATGTCCCCGCCGCTGATGTGTGGTTCGATTGTCTCCTGCGCTGTTTTTTCTTTGAGCTAATTTCTAAAGCCACATGCATGATGAAACTTTATTTACGTTGGCAGCAGCCTCGTAATCACACTGCTTAGAAAACTAGTCAGCAAATGGATTAGTCTCCACACACAATCAGGACTGTTTCCCACCGTACACTTAACATTCCAAATGAATTCGTCCAATGATTTTCATTCCTCTCAGTATTTTCTCATCTGGTGTTATTCCACTTCTGTGACCAGCACTGTTGAACCTCTTTTCGATATTACCATATTTACTCTATTAACTTTATTTGTTTTCAGCTGTCTCAGCGCACATTTCAAGAGCTCACTTACTTCAGAATGTACGTCAGCATGCAAAATCAGGTTAAGACATTAAATTTTTTACAGCTACTAAATCTGATTTATTTTATTGCGGGAAAAGAGGCACAGTTTTTAAATTCTTATCAAGTCGTTTTTACATCATCAATCACTCCTGTGTGAGATTACCACACACTGCACAATGTCCCCATCATGACAATATAGCAGAACATTGTAAACCAAATTTAAGTTTTGCAATGATTCCTAGGAACGTCCCTTTAGGGGTCAATATATGGCATAATAAGCTTTTCTAGACGGTACCTTGAGGAGCAGTGTGTGACAACGAGAATGTCCAAATCAGTTGGAATGGATAACAAATGGATGTCACCTTGCCAGCTCCTTACAGTAAAATGCCCGTGTGACTTATTGATTGAATAAGCATGGCGATGATTATCTAGTGTGAAACCAGATGAATACAAAAGATTTACAGAAAGGCGTCAACAAAAATGTCTAACTGGACAGACGAGGCACATCTGTTGCTGTCTGTAATGACAGGTTTTGAAATGGTCAGACAAGATCAAGGAACAGTAAGAGACAGCTTTATCCTCCAGGTTCCACCCTTTGTCTGAAACCCCTTATCTTGTTTGGGGTCGCAGGGGGGCCCAGCTATCACTGGGTGAGGGGCGAGGTCCACCGTCGACAGGTTGCCAGTTTGTCTCAAGGTCAACTCAGAGAGACATACAAAGACAACCATTAACACACAATCACACCTACAGGAAATTCAGAGTCACCAATTACCTTAACATTCACGTTGGGTTAATAGGGATGTGGGGGGAAGGTGAGCGCCTGACGAAAACCACACAAGCACTGGGAGAACATGCAAGAGTCTTCCACAAACTGGTGAAGTACCTGAGACACAGTATGGACAATCTCAAATCTTAGCCAAGGACGCTTGTGACTTGACTTCTGCTTTTCAGTAACGATTTAACAGAGTTGCTTGGAGCTCTTTAAGAAAGATAAATTAGAAACATAAATTTTGTGTCCTACATATGAAAATATAAACACTACTTTTGTACAATAGAGTTTAAATAAGCATTTGTTGTTTAATCCTTTCTATGGTCTCACCATAGAAAGTTAAAATACATCACAATCCCAGAATAATCAACTAGCCTGAATTCTCTTGTCAAGTCTGCTGTTGTGAACCTTGAAACACAGATCAGCAGACCACTACAGTTCCCGGCAGCTCAGTGCTCAAGCTTTAATGAAACTAAGTTATTCTGATTTTATGATGAAACACTGTGAAGATTCTCTACTGAAACTTTGATTGGAGTGTCATCATGCGTATGGGAGTTCAGCAGGAAAATACAAACCCTTTAATGGAATAATAATCAGAGACTCAAACATGACGTGGCTCCTTACAAATCAGTGCCTTACAAAATAGTTTTGGCAGACTTGAATGCTGCCTCTATGTCTGCAGGTCAGAGTTATTGATTTCTTTCTCCCTCTAGTTTTTAATGTCTAGCAAGCGCTTAAAGAAAAGTAGCAAGTACTCAATGTTTCCTGGTGTCTTTAACCCCAAACCTCAGTCTAATGATGTTTCTGCACACTTCTGCAGTGCCATAGCAATTTTCTTCCTGCCTAACAGATAAAACACAGATTGCTTCATTCAATCCCTTCATCTCTGTACCCCCTGTTTGGATGTGTGGGTGTAGGGAGGAGGGCAGCATTGCATCACCCCCTCTGTCAAAGGGTCTAATGTTACCAGTAGGTGGTGCCAGATTTGGAAGTAATTGCAGGCAGGAAAATCATAAAACAAAACATTTCAAAACACACATTTTAAGGAAAAACAACAATTTCCAGAAAACAAAACAATTCAGAAGAAAACAGCATTTTAGGAAACACACAAACCTTTTGTAAAACATATTTTGAAACATGACATTTTGGAAAAACATATCAATAAATCTTAACAGACAACATATTTTTGTCCCTCCAAAACATCCGGCCCGTAAAAGTCTTTGTTTTGTGGCATAATATGCGATCCTGCATACAGCATTATTAAAGCATTTAATAACTGGAGCAGAAGCTGGTGAGGGTCAGAGGAAGGATTATCAGTCATTTTACATAAAACATATTTTATCACAATCTTTCTCTAATCCTAACAACAGTTATCTTCTTGCTTGAACATAACCAGACACTGGACTCAGGAACCAAATTTGGGTCTTATGCTCAGCAGTCATTTGCATCGTGCACCTTCACTGATATCTAAGACTGCACCTTTTGGCCCTATTTTGTTTAGTATATTTACATAAATGCCATTAAATTTTCCTTTGACTTCCTTATATTGAAATAGGCCCCCCCAGATGACATCATCTAAACTCCAAATGATGAAAAGCTCGTGCAGGTGATGATATCTGGAGGAGTTTTGACAGCCGGAGGCAGAGAAATATTTTAATATGTGGCTGTTTGAAAGTACAAATGTACATTTAAACCCTTATCAGTAGCCAATAATAGTAAAAAAAAATTAAGTCATGGGTTTAAAGTTTTGTTATGTTCCTTTTCGTTGTTTGTTTTTGATCCTTAGATCATTAAACTCTTTGTAACACCAGGAATTCATCCATTTACCACAACAGACAATCTAAGACTAAGAAGGTGAAAATAAAAACAAAACAAAACCACTTTTGGAAATGTCGAGTTTGCCTAAATGTCATGTTTTTATTAAAACTGTGTTGTTGGGTTTTCTCTGCACCGTTCCTATGGGAGCCATGTTGGATCCATGTTGGATCCCTACTTGTGACAGTGACGCACCCTCATCTCATCCTCCCAGGTGTTGATTTCATCCAATCGCAACAGAAGAAAGGATATCCCCCATGAATATGGCGTGGGCACAGAGACACGCATGGGCTCTGCTGTTGCCATGACACGCCTAATAAAATGCAATGCTTCCACAGTCACCATGGTTACCCAAGTTAGAAAGCCACAAGGTTAAAAGTAGAACATCCTTTTGGGAACGTACTTGGAGCATGGTGTCTTCGGCAGTTGTGATAGCTGCTGTTCTTTTTTGTTTCGTCGCTGTGTTAATTCACGGTGCATAGTTAGCTGTACACACAATCACAGCGTGAATAATATTCCCAGAGAAAGAGAGAGAGCGAGTGTTTTTCTGAGCCTTGGATTTCAAGTAATACTACATTTCTCATCGGCGTCCCCAGCTGACAGATTTCAACAAAACCTCCTTTGATGTTTGTGCTTCAGTAACTCTTACCTCCAACTCTTCATGTCATATTACTGCAGCTGCTGCCAGAAAAGGCCTTTTCACCTCTCAGACTTGTAGCACTGACTTGGCAATGAAAAGATGGCTGTGAAGCCCATAAGCCCGGCCTCTCACACATTTAAGCTACCAGTCCACTGCTCACATCCACTACAGAGCAATTGTGCCTAGACAATTTCCACTGAAAGCTACAGATCAGGACCCGTATTTTCTTCTCAGTGAAAGCACGGGGAAGAATCCCACGCCTGTTTTCACGTGGGCTCAGATAGTTTTGTGAAGTGAACACAGCTCGTCTTCTAGCTGGGCGCCTGCAGCTTAAGCCACATTGCGACTCTTGTTTTACTGCGACCGTGGTGCCGAGCTCATTGGTGTGAGAGCAGATTGGAGTTTGAGTCGTGCAAACATTTCTCAGAGGCAAACTTATTCTGCGGCACAAAGATGCCAGAAAGAGAGACAGCTGATGTTACACAGCATGAAAACCTGATTAAAACTGCCTCTTTATTTTACTTTATTTAACCAGACGTGTTCATTTAAGACAACTGTGTGTTTAAAGCTGTTACTTTGGACTCATTTGCCTTAGCTGTTCATTAGTGAGTGGTTGAACTTTTCTAAGTGTTGTTTTCAGTCCCCTGGGATCTGCCCTAGCAGTTGGTAAGAGCAATTAAATACATTTTTGTTCAATTATTTTCAAGACAATAAAGTATGATACATTTTATTTTAATGAATCGATGTACAACAATCTGTGACAAACTGATCAACGTTGTCGGGGTGATGCTCTTTGTCATGAGTTTGTTTCCCGTTTAAAAAAACCCACAAACATACAGGAGTTCGGTTTTGCTTACTTTTCTGCCTAAACCAAAGATTGCAGGGGAGAACGTGAGCACAGCGGGTGGCATAATGCACATCCAGGCCTAAACTAGATCCAAATCACACCCTGAAATCCAGCATGTGATTGCACACACATCCATTTCAACTCTTAAGAAAATAGATCGAGAATCATTCAAAGCTGCATTGCAATGGACTTGTTTATAAATCTGCAGCGGTGACGTGAGTATGTGATATGGACATGCAACGTAGACTCACACCTTCAGGTATCCCCAGGACAGACAGAGGAAAGACAAAACATTCATTTCACTGGGTACTGATGTACCCATGTAGACCACAAAACATATGAATGATGAAAACGAACAAGACGAGATTTCGAGTCGACTATTACTGAAACGGCATGCTAATTTCAACATTGAAAACTATGAGCTCGATACTTACCAGGACACATAATGAGTTGTACAGAGAATACTCTAGAAATCACATCATGTGAAAGTTATGAAACCTCCAAAGTAACTACCAGCAAGGACGTGCAAGTCACTTCGAACCCACAACTGCAGGTAATGAAGGGACAAAAATGAAACACCAGGAGCTACACATGACGACTAACGTGAAGTTACACAACACAATGCAAAAAGCAAAAGGCACAGAATTTGAATTGAAAGGGAATCTCCTTGAAGAAACCACGCCAAGGGAAAACAGAGAAGAACATATGGCACAGAGTCTTAAGAGTGATTAACTCAAAACAGGTGTGATAATCAGAGACACAGTGAGAATGAGAACAAAGACGCAGGAGTGAGGAAGTTGAAACTTGGGACTGTGCACGTGTCATTCAGTGTAACAGGTAGGAAGCACCTGTTACCCCCCAGCTCAGTGCTGTCCAGGTTTTGGAGGTTAGGTAACGCAGGGAATCCCAAACAAAAGCCAAGTGTGAATGCAGTTAATGAGACCTTTGCTAAGCCGGTGTTCTCCAAAGACCGCCTTTTCTCTAACAGGCTGTTAAATGAGAAGGCGTGTTTGTGTGTGGTCACTGTCTTGAGGGCATGTGGATTCCAGGCAGTCTGCAACAGTGAACAACAGAGATTAACTGGGAGTTTTTTGAGCAGGAACAGTGACTGATTGTGTAAAGATAGCACACGAGTTCTTCCACAGGCAGTGTGCACTGCAGGAGAATTTCCATGCAGCTATTTTTATTCCAAGCCAAGGAATAACAATCCGTCTCTGGTTTGCATAAGTACATGGGCTTTTGGGTTTTGAATTTGCAAGTGAGCACTTGGTGCAGCCAGGCAGTAATGCATTGTACTTGTCACTGCTAGAGTAAACATCGGTTTTCAGTCTCATCACAGCTTATTTTGTACGAATACATTTACTGGGAAATTATACAGTCTAGCTGTAAGTGGAGAGGAACCACATGTAGTTATGAGCTAAAGGGATGCGGGCTACAGTAGGATGTGCATATTAGTCCTTTTGAACATTTAAATGGCAGCATCTGAATAATTTACCAGCCTCCAGGTACAAGCTCTTGTGCTCCATGACTGCTAGACTTTTTGTAGGTGTATTCTGGTCCATAAGTGCACTTGCAAAACATATATAGGTGTTTGGTCCTAGATGTAAAGCAGGACTAAGCTGTCAACATAAGACAGTTAAACAACAAATCCATCCATTATCTGTAAAATCATCGTGAGTGGACACGTCTCCAGTCTATCTCAGGGCCAACAGAGAGAGACATACACAGACAGACTTAGAGTCTGCAGTTAACTTAGCATGCACGTCTTTGGGAGGAAGCCGGAGTACCCAGAAGAAAACCACGCAAGCACGGAGAGAACATCCAAACTCCACACAGAAAGGTCACAGTAGAAAAATCGCGACCTTCTGGCTGTGAGACGTTAACCACTCCACCTGATGAAGAAGATGCACAAAATAATACAAAACCGACACGGAGTTAAAACACCATCAAAGAGATGCAAATGATTCACAGGAATTCAAAGTTACCAAGAAGAGACACAAAAGAAATAATACATTACCACAAAGTAACACATTATGAACAATCCTGTATTTTACACTATACAGTACACGGTATATTATATGCAATATTGGAAAAGAACAAAATATTAATGCAGAATGTAAGTTATAGTTTAAAGAAAGTCACATTTTAAGATTTCTCTAATAAAGTTGCTGTTATTTCTAGACTGTCAAAATGTGGCTGATGACGTGTCAATCACACACTCACACACAGCGTTTTTGTTCATTAATACATTGCAAAGATAAAACCATAGTAGCTTATGACGCACTCCAGAAACATCTTATATTGTATTAACAATCACACTGGAAAGGTTTTACTCTCTGCTTTTAAAGTCACTTATCGTTGTTCTATATGGGATCTGCATCACATGTCACAGTGCTTTTTTTGGTATTATTATACAAATCACTCGTATAATTTGTAACTGCCATCTGAAATGTCTCTCGTATAAATGTATCTGATGTATGGTATTTTGGGAGACATGCATAGACTTCTCTACAGTCTGTGGTCATGTATGTGCTTTGGCTCCTCTAGGAGGCAGTGCAACCTACAGTTACTCATACTGCCGGGTCTGACATGTTTTGGAGAAGGTGGAATGTACAGTGCTAGTAGCCAGACAGAATTCAAGCCTGAGATTAATTATATAAAAATTGCATGTGTGTTCATACTACAGCTTTTTATTCTCCCCCCTCATTCGACCATCTGCTAACACCCAAATTATACTAAATATATCCAACACCTCAACATGTATATTGTGTCCATGAATCCTAATGCTGCTACAACCGTCTATTGTCTGCACTCATGACTTTGTTCACAAAGACACAGTGAACCTGACATATCCTCCAAATATCGAACACGCCTGCTCGCTCCATGTTTTCACACCAGCACATACTCCCGACCACTTGAAGGACTGTACGACAAACACAAACTTTGAAAATGAAAAGAGAGATTTGTTATTAAAAAATGATGCTAAACAGCAACAGCACGAACCAGAGAACATAGAGAAGCAGCGTGAGGCTGAGAACAGGAGGCCTCACAGCATCGCCGCACAAAACGTCTTGCAAACATACTCACTGATAAAGATTCTGACAAATAAGACAGATTACTTTAACTGTAGAAACCAATTTATCACCATGACACACACACACACACACACACACACAGACATTACACATGAAGCAGTGTGGAAAGATCAGTTATAAAACTCAGAGGAAGGAGGATGCAGGCAGCAGAATATGTCTGTCCAGCCAGTATGAATGAGACTGGAATGAACTGCACTGAATTGAACATTTTAGACGATAAAAAGGCTGCATGTGAGAACGTCCTGTAAAGGTGACACATACATTGTATGTTCAAGCAGCTTATAACAATGTTTAGTAAAAGCTCTCGAAGCTGAATGACGCGAGCAAATCCAATTTAAGTGAAAAGCAAATACACCCACAATGTGGAAAGGTCGAAATAATGAGACAAAAAACAACCAAAAGAGTCACATTTTCTTCAATTTTTACAATTAGAGAACGTCTACTATGGTGACTGTGATACTAGATACTGTGTCTAAGTGGTCTGATAAAGAGAAGGTGAAGGTGGAACAATTTTTCGTACCTACCATTGAGGAGCTGATGTACGCTGGGTTCCGTTAAGAATTCATTGGTTTAAAGCCAACGATGACTAAACTTCAGCGATGTGTCTGTGCCAAAACATCCTTAGGTGCAGATACACATTTGCAATCTACAGATTTTGACTGTGTAGAATGAATTCACCCTGTTTTCCATCCTCAGTCTCCATAAAGCCCTTTCATACGGACTCAAGCAACGTTACCATGACATAGTTACACAGGGAGGCAGAAGTCTGTTGAAACTGCACCTCTCAGGCTTCAGGCATCAAAATGGTGGATATTGTTGCTAACGATAAAGCCACAATCGCAGCCAGTGTGAAATTTAAACTGAACAAACAGGACTAGGCACAAACCAAAATAGTGACACGCTGTGATTGGTTGCAATAACATTGACCATTGTTTCACACTGAACTTCCTCTTCCACAGAAACCTTAGAGGGTCTAAATACCATATAAACATTCTTAAGTTCACCAAAGCCAGTAGAGGTCATCAAACAGTCCTGGGTTCTCAGGATAGGTCACCGGAGGACAGTCTCAATATTACAGTGATGTCAGCTGCTTTTCTTTTTCAAGATCCCTAATTTCCGGTACTATTATGCATTTCTTCATAATTTTTAGGCTTTGACATGACACTTATGCCATGTGTAGTGTGGGAAGAGTAACAGCAGGGGCCTCAGTGCTGCATGTCAGTGTCTAGATCAGAGTCTTGGTCACTTGGACGCGATACACTGTCGATATAATTAAATGCTTCAGTGCAAGAAAGTAGCCTTGAAGCATTAAAAATACATGAGTGACACACTGACTGGGTATATTTATATAGGCACACATCTGTTGCGTGAGACGTGAATTAAATAAATGGAAAACGTGGCGTAAAGGTCGTCTGTTCCGACACAACATAACACTGATGACGGTTTGGGATAGTGGACTAAAATAACCAGTTTGAACATGGCAGAAACCACTAGAAAAAAGCCCAATAATGAAATAGTTTTTTAAAGTTTGCTGCTGGAACAACTTAAATGTTTCTCATAAAACCCTGACCTCAGCCTCTTCTAAATTCTTGCTATTTCTTTTTAATGATTGTCTTCAGGGATGCTACACATATTACTTTAATCAGGTGTCCACATAACTCTACACCGTCAATAATAGGTTGTATCACAGTCTATTTTTTAACAAAGAGTCTGAAAAATGTGAATATGCACCAGCAATAGCCCTGAAAATCTCTCTGAAATTGACATCAAAATACCTGACTTTCTTTGCACACAAATAACTTAATGTTACATCTTTAAAATATTTCCAGAATGAAGATATTATAAAAAAATGTAGGTCACCCTGCTGGTCACACTCTTTTATAACACTTGCTGGATGCAAGTATGAAGCAGTATGTGCTGAAGCAACCAGCACAGCCTGGCAGCTCAGGAGACTCTGCGCAGAACTGCTGGTTTTCAGGCAAGGATACGGTTTGCCTCAGGACTTTAAGTCAAGGTTCCTCTCTTCAGAATGCATTCATACTCCCAGCTGGAGCCTGTAGCAAGACAGCCCAAAGATGTCAACACGTTTAATGGATTTTATTAATATTTTCACTGTTGTGCTTTGCTGAAATTAGTCTCAAAAATGCTCAAGGGGAAAGCTAGGAACGCACGCCTGGCCACTGCTGATCTTTGTCATTGCCCCGCTGAGTGTTTCTTTTTTTTAATCTACAATTATGCTTGCTCAAAGATGTTTGTCATAATTTGGAAAAGTATTAAAGCAGACACATGCTCGTCCTCTCTAACCCGCTATAATGTGACTGAGGGGGTATCATGTCCTTGTTACATGGAGGCATTCACGAGTCCTAACATGTCACCCGTGGGTGCAGAATTTCACTCCTCATAATTGTCTTACTTTATGGAAACCTTTCATGGGATAATTTAGTTTCAAAACAACCAGATATAGTAATTGACATCACTTTTGGTCAAACATGGACAAGAAATTTTCTAAATGTGACATTTTTCAATTCTGCATTTCCCAATAAGTTAACACAGTAGTGAAATCATTTTCATAGTAGCACTCAAAAATCTAAGGGGTTGTGACATGTGATAATTCATGTATTTGAAAGGTAACATGAATTGAAGATGTTTCAGCAGCGTTGCTGCAGCTGGATGACTTGCTAGATGTCCAGTAATTGATACAGTCTTTCCTGTCACTCTCCTCTGTAATTTAATAGGCTCATGCAAAGAAAAACGAAAAAACAAATAGACTCTATAATGAAAAAAAGGAATTAGTGTGAGGGTAGAGTGTTGATCATTTGCATATGAATAATGGTCCATGTGTATATGCAGGGGAAAAAAGGCTCTCCTTCTTCTGCAACACCAAAGCAAGCACTTTAATCTGATGTTTTTGGGTTAATGCAAATTTCTGCCAGTTTCTGCCGTGAGCAATTACCTGTTACTGCACTTGAACTGCCAATAGATGGTGCTATTCTTTGGGCAGGTTCTATTGATTTGAGAGGAAATGCACTAATCCCTGTCTCATTGTTGTTTGCATTCCTTTGCAGAAGAAGCTGAAAAGAAAGCTCAATTAAGCTAATTGAATTCAGATTGCTATTGAGGATCCTTGTGCATTTCATTAAACCGGCACTAATTGATTTTGTTTTGGCTCAACAAGCTGTAAACACATTTACAGGTTATCACCCCGTAAGGTTGGTCTGGTCAACTAACAGCCCCTGCAAACACAGAGCTAGATTAGCGTTCATTTACTTTAATTTCTCTCCTGATGAATTTAAGTCCAATATTTACTTTTCCCTTTTAACCCTGTTTTTCTACCAATTCCTGAGGGAAATATGTGGTGCTTTAGCTCCTAGGTTCTCCACTATCTTCACCAGCCACTGTCTAACTTTATCTGTTTGCTGCTGAGAATGTATAGAGTGTTTTTTGAGCTTTCAGTGTGGATTAAAACAATGAAACAAAACAAATCCGAGCTAAGCTGAAAGAAGCTAAAACAGTTTGCAGAGTTTTGTTTGTTATTTCTATTTCACTAAGCCTCTTTGAGTGGTGGTTCAGAGCCGCTGCCCCTGAGCAGTGTGTCTTGTTTTGACAGTCAAAGAACCGACTCTCAGCCAGTGAAACTGGCTTTAAAACGACACTAAATCTTTGCTGGTGTTAAACCAATATCTACTAACGTCAGGTGTTTGGACTGGGATTATCAATTTCCAACTAAGACACGATGGCAGCCCTAGTAAAATATAAACCACTAAGGCACTGACCCTCGTGCAGTAGCATATACAGTGTATTAGCATCATTTATGTGCAGCCGTCCAAAAACACTTTCCCTGTAGGGATCAATTATTATTATTATTTGTTCTGTCCTCTCCTTCCATATGTCAATATGCAGCAGCATCTTTCTCCCTTCCCTTTTATCTTTCATTTCCCCCTCAATTTATTTTACACTTTGTTGAATCATCAATTGTACGTATGTGCCTGGTTTTCACTTCAGTTCACACTGGCCCAATACAGATAGTCCCGATGGTAATACCAGTACCGTGTCTCGGGTCTGATACTGCCCCTGGGTACTTTACTCACTCATAAAACTTGTTGACATCAATATCTGTGGTTTGGATGTTCTTTTGGGATAACAGATGATGGCAAAGGTAAAGCTGAATGCAAAGTCTTAAGATACAGTCAGTAACATTTATTGTTATGGTTGTTAAAGTTATTTTAAACAATTGAGACTGACATTGATGACAACTGGGGTAGATCTACAGTATCTACAGAAATATTCCTGTGTAAACTGTAAAGTTGGTGTTGTCTGTGACTCATTACATAGGATCTTACCTGGATCTTTGAGTTAAACTAAAATAAAGTGAATGCGACTTACAAAAGGTGCATATGGACCAAAATAATATGGGATTGTTTTGAAAGAAAAACCAAAAGTTAATTTTCACATTTGTCTAAACTTTTAAAGGGTTGTAAGAGTTTCAACTGCAGCAGGATCTGTTGGTGGGGAAACAGTTGTAGGATCTGTGGAAGAACGCCTATCACTGCCCTGCTACTTCCTGAGGGTTCTGATCACTGAGAGGCAATAGAGCAAAATACAACACTGATGGACACCAGCATTTTAATACCCTTAACTGCTCAGTCCAGCTCAAATGCGCCATGCACGAAAGGTGCATATTTGTTTGATTTGAGAAGTTAGTTTAGTATCTTGGTTGACTTGTAGCCTATTCATTCATGCGCACTGATTTATTCCTAAAAGAGACTTGCTCTTTCCCAGTTAAGATGTAGTTCATGTGGGGGGTGGTTAAAGTTTTTCTTTCATCCATACATCATCTCTATTACTTAACCTGTAAAGGAGAACTGGTTGGGCTGATCCATGCTTTGACTGAGCAAGAGTTGTAAATAGCCTGAATTTATATGGCACTTTTCTACCTATTGGTACCCAGAGGACTTTACACTGCTTCTCATTCACCTATTCACACACACACACTGATGGGGGGAGCTGCTAGCCTACTCTGACAAGGAGCTACTAATTTTGGGGTCAGTGACTTGTGACCTCGACATGCGATCAAACCAACAACCCCTGGGGTTGGAGGATGACTGCTCTACCTCCAGCGCCACAGTTGCCCTAATGTATGTTCAACTTACATTGCGACCTCCGCTTGTCTCAGTAGGATAGTTGTGGGCAACCTATTGCTAAGTACCTGGATCAGGTGCCTGGATCACGTTTGGGAGAAACATAACTTGGGTGAATAAGAATCATCACAAATGTAGGCAGTGAATATAAACACGTCTCTTCCAGTTTGCCAGAATCCTACTTTACACCACAGAATAACCAGTATCAGCATTTTTTTGGCACTTGTTTCTGGTTTTCCCCCAATTGGTCAAAAATCCTGCTATTCCTTGATAGAACTGAACTTATGTAAAGTGTCCGCTGTACATTTTATCACATCGTTGAGGAAATTAGTCTTATATGGTTGATGGGACTTTTTTCTGAAGGGTTTGCCTTGAATTTAGATTTGTTGTATGATGTAATTTAAGAATATTAATTTCCATAAAAGGAAACAGAACTCTACAGTAGCAGTGTCCCAATAGCAATTGCTCTCAATCCAAGTACCTACGTTTGAGTACCTGCAGATACTGAGTGCTAAACTGACGTGCTTATCGAATAACTCAGTGGATACTACAAACCTCATCAGTTCTCTGTAGAGTTAAGTTGATGAGAGACATTGTGCAGACATTAATGATCCAAATATCCGTGGTGAAGCTGAAAGCTGGGGACACACCGGAAACTAGCTAAGACCTTCAAAGTCTGGACAGTTCACACTTTCACCATCTGTCACAGTTTTCTGCCTTTGACAGTAGAGAAGCACACACCCAATGACTCAGTGGATTGTGAGCAACAGAAAGAAACAGGAAGTTCTGTAGGAAATAAATCTTTAAATATTACAAGAAATTTTTTTTGCATATTCTTGTGCCAAAAAACACCCTGTGAGAAATGCAGGTATAAGTATTTCGTAAAATGAAGCGGTAGATGTCCCTCAGTTGTCACTGATGTCAGCCATGAATATGAAACACGTTTAAAATAAAACAATTATTATGAAAACAACTAGCAGAGACTGAATCTTAGGAGTTTGCACTTTTGTCATCATCACATATTTTAAAATACTTCCAAACTTCATTTTTCTGCCTACCCGCTCAACTAACGTGAGGTGAACGCATAGCGGGACTGGGGGTGGGATCTGTTTTTCTCTGTGAGAGAATTACACCCAGTGTCTGAAAGTGGTTTTAACTTTAATATCCAGTCAGTCAGACAGGAAGTCTAACAGGCCCCCGAAACACTGCAGACGAGGACCCACTTCATGTTTTATGGAGCTTGATTTAACGACTTTATATCTTTAGAAAAATAATTAAATTCAGACCAAATGTGTCTTCTATGGGATAGAATTGTTTAGTATCTGCACGTGTTATTGTCACATTAAACAAAAAACTCTTAATACTGCAATGTTTGTGTGCTAGAAACAAACACTGCCGAAACATCTAACAGAATTAATATATAAAAAAAACGTGTAAAATGCATTTGAGGACACTCATCCTTGCATCTCGACAGGCAGTTTGCCTCTGTCAAACACGTATGGCATGACCTGGAGGGCATTCACACTGATTGTTACCTTGATGATAATGTTCCTATGGAAACAAGTTACTGCTCTTCTTTTTCTCAGACTGGAATCTGTGGAGTGCATTTATGAGTAAAGTAAAAGTATATTCTGCTCATCAGCCACTTCACATACAGGATACGGATGGAAAATGACCCTGAAACAGGACACTGATTGCTTGTAGTTCATTAAGGGTAATTAATTAAAATAAATATATGCTTTGCAAGTATTTTCTGTCTTCTCCATCGGCATCAATAAAGTATGTTTGTTAAAATACAGTGTTTATTTTACCATTTATTTGACCATTTTACCATATTATTACATATTATCATACCATATATACTAGTAAGAGTGGTAAGATGGTCTTTAAAGGTGGTAACAGTGTGATGTGATGACAATCGAAGCCAAACGAGAACTGGCACCATGATTGAGGGGCGCCAGAACTGCCAAACCAGCAAACTGTGACGGGGAGAACGGGTTTAATCAAACGGGAAAACAGGTGAAACCAGAAAGGCCAAAACGAGGAAAGTAAAGCAATATTACAAAGTAAAACACAGGAAACTGACAGATTAAAGTCAGATTTATGAATCAAAAGAATGAATTAAGAATGAAAAGAATGAATTATTTTACTAAAAAGAAAAACAGGAATTGTTACCGGAATCGAACAAACTTTAAAGATGGACAATCTGAGTGAACTGGAAGATTTAACCAATGCAGTAAAGTGCAATAACACACTTTAGGCCATTTGATAATCAGGAATAAAGTTCAAATTAATAAGGATTTAAATTTGATCCTGACAGAAATTTTTTGAAAACTGTAAATTGGATTTGTGAATATTAATCTAAAGATTATTTCAAAGACAACATAAATATGGAAGGAGTTTTATCTGTCATCCATTTTAATAGTAGAAGCCTGATTATTAATTTCACACATTATTTAAAGCAGTTTAAATAACATTTTAGTGTGATAACATGTTTCAATGACCAAACAATATTTACCAAAAGCATTTTCAAATACAAGGGCATTTTTTTGTGACCCCCAGAACAATTTAGCCAACTGTCACAGCATTTAGATGTGTAGATGTATTTTTAGTTGCTCCCGGAGACAGAGTCCTGGCTGTTGCCTCAGTGTGACTGCTGTGTCTTTTGCAGTGCTTTTCTTAATACTGTGCCTGTGTTTTTGTCTGTCTGCAGTGCTGTGAGCTGTCAGGGCCGCCGAAAAAATGCTCCTACATTTTATCATTTAAAATGGTGATAACAACTGTGAAGGCTCCATAACAGACTAAACAGAAGTTAATATCTTAGTTATAACTTTACAACCTGGAAAACAATGACTTTGCCCCATCCCACATCCGACAGTAAAAAAAAAAGTCAGGTTACACGCAGTGAAAGCAAAAAGGAAATGTGGATCACGGCCTCAAGAGTGCAATATCTGGGAACGAGAAATCAGGGAAATGGCACAGGAAGCTACTGAAGTGTCACTAATTGCCCACGTTTTCTCAACGAGCACCGTCACATGATACCTATGACACACACACACACAATCATGCACCTACACAAATTCACTGACCACACACACCAACGGTGACATAATGTGACAGATGCATGTAGGCACACACGGACAAGCAGAAAAACACTCGTTTGCACACTGGCCGTGACATATACTTTCACCCTGTTTCACACACAAACACTCCCACACGTACCTGCCAGCACTGCCAGGAAGCACAGTCACCGACACACACTCGCACATTCCTGCCGTTTGCTCGTAAGAACCCTCATCCCTGAGACATGTCACTCTCCAACAGGCTGCATGAGATTTATATAATGCCCCGTTAGTATTCACATTATACTACACACAGCCCTGTGTGACTCTGATTTGGGGAGTGGAATTCTGGATATGTCTGACATTTGCTAGGAAAACAGCCAGTGTTATTCTTCTGCGCACAGGAGATGGGAATCCTGATGTGTCTGACATTTGTTTTCATCGCAGAGGAAACCGATGGAGAGCTTGTTTTTTTTAAAGCTGAGTTTGAACTGAATTCAATGTGAGTTAGTGCAGGAGAAAAAGTAGCTTCCATATAAATATTGAATCACCTAGTCAGTGAGTCATGCAGCCAGCTGGTGAGTATGTTCTTACATCGGATTTGGACAGTGACACTTTATTTATTATTATTATTGATTTGCAACATTCAAAGTTTTTTTTTCAATTATTATTAGAAATCACATGATTCCAAACGTAAAAGAAGTGGCACAGAAAAACAGAGATTTTGTGTGGTCTGGCATATATGAATACATTAATTCAATAAATACATTTTTGGGTAGCAGTGTTTCCTGACAAGAGACAAATACGAAAAGCTGCAACATAATTGAAAAGTATAAGCAGTAATTTCAGGTAACTGTGATCACTCCAAGTGTGTGTACATAAAAGCTTACACACAGAACTACAGCTCCCAAAATGCACTTTGCCAAGATACAGCTGAAATTTTTACTAATTCATAGAGTAAATAAAATCATTTCCATGTTGCGGTTTAACTTTGTATGGATAAAGCCTTAAGGACAATGAATCATAACTCTCTTCCTCTCTGTAGCAACAGATACTAATAATAATGGGTTTGCATTTTCCATGAAAAATTTAAATGATTATCCAGTATTGACATAATTGAAACGTCATAATTTTAAGCTATAAAACTGCTGAATGACTTCAAGATGCCTGCGATGTTAGAGCACAGTAGCGTAATCATTGCAACAAAAACTGTGTTTAGTAATCGTAGGCTTGTATGTATTAATGCACAACTCAAAGCATCACAAAATTCTGCAGTGCACATACACATGCAGCCAACAGATGAGAAATAATTATACCATCTTTCCCTCTTGTTGAATTTCCTCCTTGTGTCTGAAGTTGGAGCCAATTAAGACCAACACCTTCAGTGACCGCAGAGTCATTAACAGATGTTTTGTTGTAACATTATCAATCTAATTATAACAGTAAAGTAATTATCAACAGAGTTTAAACACTATATATTGTTTAATTGAAACAAATTTAGAAGTAGTCTGTGTTCAAGTTAAATTTATTATTCATTCAAATTCACTCAGCCTAACCTATTTCCATTAGTTCCCTGCTGGTATGAAAATGACACGCTGATTGACGAGATCTCATAAACAGTAAACAAAGCCAACAGTCCACTAATCAGCAAATTATCCTTCGCCAGATTCAAATCATTCGTGTTAGAAACACTTCCTGGCACCAGGAGTGAGGCAGTAAAGGAAAAGCCAGCGACTTTGTGTGTTTCTCGCACAATATCCAACATATTATTCAAAATGCTCCAGCTGTTTCAAACAGGGAATCTGCCACATGCCTGTGGAAAAAATGATTTACAGTATGTGATGAACAGAACTCAATTTCCGCCTCTTTTTCTGGTCCACATCTGCTCCACCTGTTGTTAAGGTCACACAATCCAATTCATTGTTTGCAGTTTATTATGTGTGTGTGTGTGTGTGTGTGTGTGTGTGTGTGTGTGTGTGTGTGTGTGTGTGTGTGTGTGCTAATAGTGAACTGATAAACTGACATTAATGGTAGCAAAACCTTTGCAAGTTTATAAAATCACCTAAATCCCTCATATGTGAAGGTGTTGAAACCCTTTGACACTGCAGTCATCATTGTGATCAGATGCATTGAATTTTCTTTGCGAAGTGTCTAGAACTTTACTGGAGTTCAACAGTGGCAAAATGAACTGGCAGGTTTCATAGTTCGCTTCGCTCGTCAGGACAGAAACCAAACTAAGAAGCTCAAGGTGTTCTGCAAAACACCTGTGCTGAGGCATAAAGCGCTGAGTGTTTCCAGAAGCACGGTGACCTCAATATTGGTTAAATGCTCTTCCACACACACAAAAGATTTCTGAAGCACAAAACTACTTGTGGGTAGTTTCAGAAGTGGAATATTTTGTATCAGACATTTTGAGTAATAGCTGTAAGAATGAAAGATGATGAAATTTAATCAAAACAAACGTTTACCCGAACAGAACGAACAAGGACGAGTGTTTTTTATCTTTACTGTAGTAATTCATGACAACTCATTGGAAAGCTTTAAATATCATTTCCTGACAAATTGGAAATACCTGGATTTTGAACAGACTAATGGAAACAGCCTCATGATCAGCAGCCGAGTCAGCAACTGAGGCTCCAAGTGCTGCGGGTCAAGTGGGTTCAGCACATTGTTCTCGCACAATCCTTTGGACAGAACCGGCCTGGGAGCCGCCTTTTCATGTGTGGTGCTCCGAGTTCTGCTCTGCCGTCTTTCTCTAAGTGTTACATTATGTGATGACAGTAGCACAAAGCAGCTGTTCTGTTCAGACACACACTAGTAAGATAGTATCTTACATGTATAATTCAGGGGGAGCACGGTTGTTAGCTTCCTTGTGAAAATGGCGAAAGTTGATGAGATAGGCGGCTTTTTTTAGTTTTTTTTGTTTTGCAAAAAAGTTGCCAATAAAGTCTTGTCTAAACCATCTAAACCATCAGCACCGGATTCCAGCTGCATGTTTCCCCTCTGTTATCTCTGTTATCATCAGTTTTATCATGTCTAGAGTCTGTCTTTATTATTTACCATTAGAAATAATCCAGCTGATTTGCTGTTAAAAGGTAAATTGCGTAACCAACGCCAGTAGTTCACCTCTCAGCCTTTATCTCACGTTCTTTCGCGCTTCAACTTAGAAGAGAGCTTTTGCAGAACTCATATTTCACATGTGGGCTTCAGTTCAAGTATCTCAGATGAGACACTGAAACAAAACTGCTCCATTTTGTCCCAGTACAAAATTATCATTTTGGTCATGGGGGATAAACACCGAGGGAACAATAAGGAATCAGTTCTGGTGTGTGGTGCATGACATTATTGTAAAGTGTTGTTCGAGTTCCATGGAGAGTGTGTTTACCTCTTATCGGGCCTTGTTCTAATAGAGAGAGCGCTGACACAGAGAAGGAGAAGGAGTGAAAGATGTGATGTGCACAAATGAGTGGAGAGAGAGTGGAAAAGAGGAATCGGAGGCAAGAAAGACACAGAGAGGCAGAAAACGGCGCAGGATCGTTTTTATTATTGGTGTCACTACAGTCGGATTCACTTTGTTATCTGTTATTATCTTGTCCCATTAAGAATTCTAACTCATTTGGAGTGTCTGCCGGCTGATTAGAAACACTGTGCACACACACTGCATACTGATCAACTGCTAATTTTACTTTACACAATGCTAATTGTTTTTTTTTTCAAATTTGAAAATATGCCAGTGATAATAGCTGCATTTTTATTATGCAGATCACAGGTTTTTTTCTCTCTCATCATAGGAGTCAAAACATTTGACAGCTGCTGTGCATTCCTGTCTCAATTTGAGCATAAACACAAGACGCCACGAGCACCTGAAAAACACTCAAGTATTGTTTTAATTCCCAAGATGATGAACGTTATATTGTTTCTGAGCCGCATGTCACAAAACTCCACAATAATGGAGATTTTTTTTTTCTGTTTCATTGTTATTATAATTTTGTGCCATGATTTGTAAGAATGGGATTCTCAAGTCTGAATCTGTTTGATTCATTTGATCTGATAAGAGAATAATAATAAAAAAATTAATTCTGTTCCAAATTCTATTAAATTTGTTAGATTTTTACACTGTCAATCAAATGTGTGCCAGTCTAATACAAAGCATTAGCATTAGTGTCTAATGGGACATATTTCAAAGGATTGAAATCAGTCAACAATAACAAAAAACTAAATCTAATTTAAAATCTTTATCTAGTTTTCCTGTCTTATATGAGTGGATTATGTCTCTGAGCATTTCCAAAGCATGACTGCTGCTCTGTATGATCCCTGTGCACCTCCCACACACACCGACACCCTGATCACACCACTTTATAACGAAAAATCCACACACAAAGGCAACAGAGCGGTCCACTTCAGAAAGAAGACTGAAGAAGAAGAAACTCAAACTCAGAAAAAAAAACTAATCACATTTTTTCTACTTAATTAAATTTTAATTTACCTGGACACTGGATTGAATCACTAACGAGTTACGCAAAGATCACCATAACCTCTGAGCATTAGAGAGTTTTAGGGTAAAAGAAAATCTTGACATCACGTATCGATTAAATCAAATAACTGTCAAAGAAACGGCGTCATACATAATTTGTAAGCATAACTTTTTATCTAATTTACAAAGCCTGTTGTATTATGCATGATTATAATGACTTGAGTCATTTGCCATGTGTATTAAGAACATTATGATACATGCAAATGAAAGACAATCTGTTCTTCAATATTGTAAGTCATCCTTTTAGGCCAGGGGTTTCTGCTGTGCACCTGCTTGTCGTCACATGAATGCTAGATACATATTTACGTGCAGACTTACGTCACACATTATTTTCTCCATCACAACTGAAGAATGACTTTTCTAACTGGAAGGAGAAAATGACTCCACATCTGACATGATGTGAGGAGTCATGCAGACAGGAGCTGCACCTCCCCAGAGATGACGCTGCCATGTTGGCTTGTGGCTCCTAATATAGAAAGTCTTCTTCCAGGTTAAATGTATTCTGCTGCTCATAAGCATTGTGGTGCCTGCAAGAGGATGAGACTTCCTGTTTAAAAATAGATTCCCTGGGGAAGTCAGTGCCAGTGACTGCACGCACATGCCGTTGCGTGAACCACAAAGGACGTCTGCTCCATTAGCTTTCAGGTAGTATGTGACACAAACTGGTGACACTTGTATGTCGGCTGTCCTGCTTCGGAACATGATTCATTTATTTTGGCCTAGTCAGTCTTCCAAGAGGATGCATCTTGGATGAGGGGTTTCTAGGTGACAATGGTTATCCATTAAAGCCATGTAATATTTCATGCAAGCGAAAGTCAGTGAGGTGAAAATGCACCGGGAGAAACAAACGACGGCAGCAGAACTAAAAAACAAGCAAAGCACATCACGCTTTTGTTAAAATTAAATACATGTAATTACCCTGTGCTCTAAAAAGATTCCCACTGGGGGGGTGGAGGCACGTGATGCAGAAGTGGTAATGTAGGGTGAAGGAGTGAAGTGGTCGCCAGAGTTCGCCAGCCTGTGCAGGAGTTAATTCTACCGGGACTCGTGTTCACCTGAATCCTGACTGTGTATCGTGTCTCAAGCTCCCTGTGGAGTTATAAATGTAAAATAGATATAAAATTATTATTAGTGATATATAACCAAAGACAGTAAACATCAGCAAGTACCGTGTCCTCCATGTATGGGTTTACAAGTTCAGTACCAAGGTGCTCAGTCATCAGGAAACGTCCCTTTTCTTTCACTGCCCTGTAGATTAACCTAACTTCAATCATTACTCTGGGATGCATCTTTATGATATTTTGTGTCATAGGCTAGCTGTCCTCAAACATCATGTGGAATGCCACCAAGGACATCAATCATTAATGCTAGTTGCAACATGCAGAGCAGGGTAAGTAACTGACGTCCCCCTGTCTTGTGTGTAACCATCAACCATGATTTTGGTTATTGTTTTTACGGTTTGTGCGACAATATTGCTGAAATTTTGTGTGCAGTTTTCCCCTGCCTGACACATGAACAACTTTTATAGATTTTCTAAATTTTATTGATTTGAAAGAGCTTGAGAGTTTGTGATGGTGCTTATGTTGGCCTCCATCTATAGCTTGCAACACATAATGTCACATTTACAGAAGCTTTTAGTCAAAGCAACTTACAAAAGCCAAAGTCAAACAGGAGAAAGTCAGACACTGGAAGCAAAATGGCATGACAGTAATCTATAGTCTGTTGCCTTATATGTTATGTATAAATGTTCTTTTTGAGAGTAAAGACTGAACTGATTCCCTCAGCTTCCAGATATGAAGTGAATTGAAGTAAAGTAGTAAAACTAAAACTGTCAGTGACATGGCTGTCACTGACAGTCAGTGCACACATGTGTGTTCTAATATCAGGCACAGATTTAACGTGTCTGTACACAAGCATAAAAGGAAGTTGCAGAAAAAAAAAAAAGAAAACCAATGGACACAAACTGCCACGTGTCATGTGACAACCTTGTAATCATGAACGCAGGCGGGAAATCTGGCCGTTATACTCAGTGACTCATGCAGGTAAAACCTCTTCAATCCATGTTGTGAGTGACGGTGACATGCCGTCCCATTTATACGGGCCTATTTAGACACAATGAATGAATTTAAGGAGGACGTTGGACTTAAGAGGAGTTGCCACCAACTGGTGCTTCTGCTTTTGTGTGCTGGCAGTTAGCAGGTGAGCTACTGGACTATAAATATGATTGCGACAATGACCTTACATTTTAAACTAATGTTCTTTTAAACATTCCCTTCATTCAGCAACATACCTCATGTCTGTCTTTCTGTGCCTCCTATGTAACTCACCTCCTCCTTAAATACTGACAGACATACCCAGAATAGTCCCGGGAGGCTTCCCCAACATAAACCCAAACCACTTCTGCTGGCTCCGTTCATTACAAAAGAACAGAGTGAGCAGCACAGAGGCACTATGGTATTTTCCTGTCAGCCCAACAATGTGTTTTGTGCTGTCCGATGCCAATCCTCAAAGCACGAACTGTTCAGTACACTTTTATTACACTGTACTTTGGCTGTACTCTGTACTTAGCAGATCCTCAACACGCCCGGATGCGAATTTAAAAGTGAACTCAACAGAAAAGAGACATAATTTGCTCCTGGCAGAGTATGTGAGCTGTTGTGTTCAAAGTTGAAAACTCTATACATCCCACACAGCAGCGGGTTCCCGATGAGGGAAAACTCCCAACAGGATCCGTCAGTGCAACAAGACGGAACAGTCGTGTGTGAAGATGAAAGTAGTGAACGTGATTGGTCACGACTGTCTCAACCCCATATTCTCAAATCTGCATGTGTCACTTGTCGTTAATCCGCTGAACCTGTGTAGTTAATTTCCATTGTGCACTGGATCGGTGGCACTATCCCTGAAAATGACTATAATTCAAGAATGTAAATGAAATATCTGTGTAATGTGTTTGCAAAATACAAATCAATAGATTAGATTAGATATTAGAGCGCTGACCCAGAAACAGAAAAAAAATGTGACTTCTTTTTTTTTTATTTTGGAGAACCATATGGGAAGAGCACACAGTGGGCTCACATCTCAATTTTAATTATCATATGGAGTGTTTTTACTTCCCACTTATTTCATGACACATTTTTGAAGAGCAATACTCCAAAGCACCCCGCTCGATTTAACTGCAAACGCTATTACTTTCAAAAGTCGTTTGGAAAGCACTCACATTCACTCTACAATTTCCTATTTTATTTCATTGACCTTCCTCTTCATTCTGCTGTAATGAAGCACCTCATTTGGTTTCAGTGACCAACTGTGGACCAAGCAGCCGCTGCATTTCAGGAAAGCTGTAGGTGTGTGTGTGTGTGTGTGAGTGTGTGTGTGTGTGTGTGTGTGTGTGTGTGTGTGCAAGCTGGTATACAGCAGTAAGTTTTGGATATAAAGTTAACGGTGTACGCGGTAAAGGAAACATTTGTCCTACGAAAATCCCAAGCTAGACACCACACACACACACACACACACACACACAAATGCAAACAATTAACTTTCCCCCCAAAATGAGTTAACTAATTAACCAATTGGAAACTAACTTAAAAAATGAGAGAAAACTTTTATTTCTGATTGCTCCCTTCAATTATTGTGCTGCAACTACACGGAATTTAAGAAGTTTGTGAACTTCCCCATGGAGATGGCCTCTTCTGATTCAGAGGGGCAAAAGTTTCAAGTCTTGTATGAACTGAGGCTGTAGAAATATTAAGAAGATAATCAGCTTGTTCAGGAGTAAAGTTAGGGTGGTTACAATTAATTCCCCTGATAACAATTGCTAGTTTTAAAGAATCACAAACTCGGTGTGGTGATTCATCTCAGGTTTATTCACGCCACAGTGTTCTGTATTTCCACTTGCCACGATCTTACACTTTCACAACAGAAGAAACCACTTTCACAATAAAATATGCAATCAGGTGTTAGCCGCTGACTTCCTCTATGAATGTTATTTCTGAATCACCTTTGTATGTTTTGTTTGTTTTAACTCATGAGTATAAATCTTATATTAAATACCTAATAATTTCACCACAATCTGCAGTATGTCTGTTTGCCTGGTTATAGAATCCACTTCTTGAAACATCAGTAGGTTTAATACAAGACAAACAAAAGACAGATTAGACAGATTACCTTCTCGGTCTGCCTTTCTCGTCGTCGACAAAAGGCATATGAATTCCAAACACCCTAATGAGACAGAAGAAATGCTGTGATGAAAGGATTGCCAAATCAAAGGGAAAGTCTGAGGAAGAAAGTGAGACCCATTGTCTGACTGTTCTAACTGACAATGGGCTTTAATACAGACATGTGAACGAGGGCAGAGAAGACGAGCGACGAACTGGCAGATGAAAAATGATTACATGCAGCAAGGAGAAAAAAGACGCTCTGCAGAAAAGGTTTGCATCTCCTCTATCAGAGATTGTTAGTTTCGAAACTGGAAAATTAGACAGAAATAGGTGGCTCAGTGAAGTTTCTACCCTGAGACTCTCAGTGATGTGGTTGTGTTGTCATTGACATGAGTTAGGAGGAGCTCTCACCTCAGACCGATTCAATGATCCTCTGTGTTAAATTCCTTATTTTTTATGATGAGTATCGCCAACACCAGTGGTTCTCCATAGAACGTCATTCTGTCGGGTCTTAATAATTTGGCTTAACATGGTTTATATGTGGCCAATTATACACAGGATTATAGAATGCCTATCTAAACTTCACAGTCCAATCCAAAACTAGTTGGTAAGTTCATCTCTACTTGGTTCACGCTGAAGACACTTTCAGCTTTTATTTGATGCTATTTACACACACGTAGATACTTGAAAAACATAGAACACATCACCTGTTGTATCACATCCCCCAAGGTGTACCGGGGTAAAAGGACTGGAACGGACCTCTCTGATGAAGTCCTTTGGTTGGTTGGCAGGCCGTGATAAAGCTCCAACTAAAAGGTTTTGATACATTCCTCTGTAGACAAGATGTTTGTGAATTCCTTCTGATGCCATCGTGATTCATATCCATAAACAGACCAGTGACTCTGATCCAAAAGCAACCCTGTAGTAAAACCATGACACTACCTTCACAGATGAACTCCAATGGTTTGCAGTTACCATTTCCTGTGAAACGACAACCGCACTCAACCGGGAACTCCATTCACACAGACTCTACCACACTTGGAAAAACTTTGATTTAACCCAATGAAAACATTACAAAGACATTCCCCACACTCTTACACCTTTTAACACTACAACAATTTTTATGTTGGCAAACAAACATAAATTGTTTCCAGTAAAGGTAAATCTTTTAAACATGTTAAGATAATAGACAGATGGATGCTTCGTAGAGAGTGAAGATCTCTGACAACAACTAAGCCTCAGCTCTGCAGTCAGTCATAAAATAAACCTGAAAATCAATAATTCCAGCCCAAACAAAGCTGCACGTAGCAGTATATTTTTTAAAAGTAAAGCAATAGGAGTAAGAGAGCACGGCTCTCTAACGAGCATTATCAAATCTCAGTGGCACACTTTTGAAAAGCGTGTGCAATAGAACCACAATATACAGATCCTTTTTACTGCCAGCTGCCTATTTGGATTAAAGCAGCACAATTGTTGCAAGACAGGTGTCAGGCCACACCCCCAAGTACAGGTAAATTGGCACTAGAACAGTTTTTAAATAGGGATGTTAAAGAAGCAGATCAGCAGGCCGGAGTATGGGCAAAAAAAGTGTTATGTATTACAAAAAAACTAAACAGAAAAAATACAAAATCCCAGGAAATTAATCTAAATTAAATGGACAAAATGGAAAATTCTAAAAAAATCAAGCTCAATATGAAAACTACATGAACCACTATTGACTGACAATGGTTATTTCTAAATCTCTATTCAGCAGAGTATGTTTGATCCTCAGAAACATCATACCAACCATCTCCCCCTGCTGAGAAGCCCCGATGATGCAAACCTGCTTCTAGTTTCCTTAATTACCCTGCTGATCTACTCCGCCCCCCTCCCACCAGACACTGGGCCAAGACAGTGTGACTGAACACGGGGTCTAGTGAAAAGGGAAGAGGGTGACCTTTCCACAACAGGCAAGACTTTAAAATCCCCTAGAAGATGCTAAGGTGTGGGTGGAGACCGTGAATATCCTGTCACCCTCCAAATCATACTGGTTTGTGTTACACTTTTAGAACTTTTAGATCCGTTTTGTTCAACGTGTGGCCCTCTGGACTTTAGTGGAATGAATCAGTGATTCCAATAATCTGAGTAACTGAATGTTATAGTTGCTAAAATTTTAATCTTTAACCAAGGATCCTCACATAAACTATATACACATGGGTCATATGACTTCATATTGTTTTAGAATTAGTAGCAATAGACAATTATTATATTAATCAATTAATTAAACAGGATATCGAATAATTTTGTTATACCACCAAGGCGGTTTGGCCTGTAGCTTTCATCAGGGCCGTCAAAGAACAAACACAAATGGTACCATGTTAGCTTAGCTGGTAAAAGAAATGATTGTGAGAGGGGGGTCACAGCCATGAAAAATATGTTCCCGTATAATAAACACCATCAAGCACTCTTGGCAAGTAAGATTCAATAAAGACAATAAAGAAAACAATGTGCCGCACAGATACACGCAGCCACAGGCACTGACAGCACCTCCTCACAACAGACACATTTTTGAGCATGTTTCTGCTTATGCTACTTCCAATAAACTTGTATACTGTAGCTTTACTACGTTCTGTGAGGTGCCGTGATTGCAGTTGCATTTTGGTTGCCTAGAAACCTATAATTAGTATTTAGAACTCTTGGCTCATTTTAAAAACTATTTTATAGTATAATAATAAGAACACACATGCACAGAGAAAAATTCTGTCAAAAACATACACAAAATTCATTTATAATTCTTTCAGTGTGGTGATTCTAGGGAACTGGGATCGTACAGAAACTTGCCCGATCAAACGTGACTTCAGAGCCAAACAAACATGGAGTCGACCTGTGGTGATCAAATAGGATCTCAGCTAGAAGCACCTGTATGTGCTGCTGCTTTGTACTGAGAAACAAAACCCGAGGTAAAAAAAATAAAAGAGAGTGGATGAAGTCATGGCTGAGAAAACAGAATCAGCATGGCGTGTATGTTTTGCAGTGAGAGCTGGAGATGAGTTGGAAATAAAACGTTTATTCCAAATCTCCCATGAGACGGGTGGAAGCTACGACGAGTAAACAACATCTGTGGGTGACGCTTTCCTGGTCAGCTCGCTCTCATTGGCTGTTGCTGGTTTCGGCTCATTGTTCCATCACTGTTCCTTTCACACTACAGGAGTTTGAGATTCGCCATCAGGAAGACTGAGCTTCGGTAATATGCAAACAAATGGAACAGCTGACCAGCAAAAGCAGTGAAGAAGAAAGCTGCTGTCGACAGACATGAAAACATGTACAAAGCAGCTTCATTTATGGGGAAAGCAACACATTCAACACGTTTGTTAGACCTTTGTTGGCTTTGCACATACAGGGGTTTGACGTTGGTCCGTTAATAAAATTTGTTGTCCTTCTGCCGGCACGTTTAATTAAATTAATGTTCCGTTGTCATGTAGCTTTTGTGAATATCCATATATATTATAAAGAGAGAAACCGTTGTCAGTAATGTCTGCTGATGGCAAACATGCTTTCTTACTTTTTGGGGATAAAACCTTTTCTTTAGATTTGGGCTTGTCCCCAAACCCGGTCTCTTCACAGTTCTAGATGAGGCGAGGCATGACTGGGAGACTGTCAGTGTCAACCAGGTTTTCACTAAGCCTGAAAAACGATTAGGGTTTAGAGATTCTCCCCCAACACATGAAAACATGTTCCCTGCATATTACAATGGACACTAGACAAGACCCCGGGCAGGGAGACAGCTGCTGAATCCTAACACCTAAGTCGACTCGGGAGGAGCGTTTTAAGTGGCAGCTCCTAATGTTAAATTAACGTTACCTAAATCAACTTAATGTTAAAATAATGTCTGATAAAAACTGCAAGTCTTTGGTTGTAGGTTAACATTTTGAATGAGATAATTTTTTGTTATATTAAAGCCAATTTGAGTCCTCAAGCGGAAATTCAACAGTTGAGTAATTGTGAAATTTAATATTTATTCAAATTCACTATCAAAAAATGATAAAAAATAAACTCTAACGTCAGTGGTTTGCAAAGATTTCCCATTCATCATGTTGACGATTTGAAAACAAAGTGTCCTGTCACAGAATCTTCCTCACCCAGTGTTCGTGTTGCTGGCATTGGAAACTCACTCAGATTTAACTCAAATGACTCAGTAATGATAACAAAAAACAAACAACGATGATACACACATCCATTGGATTCATTACCTGGAAGTATGTATTTTGAGAAAATCAGATTTTGGATGCCGTCAAGTGTTACTTGCTCCTTTCTAATAAATAAAAATGGTAAATGCTCCTCGTTCACCCATTCACTCACAGATGGCTGCTCACCACATTGTGAATTGTGTGTGAAATAAGAGTGTGTCGCTGTTTATCAGAATTATATTTCTACTGTCCAGGTACTGTAACTCCGTACCTCACTCCTCAGGGTCACTGCGTACTGACGTTTCTAAAGCCTGGTGAGCGCCGCCATGGCAACAGCTTCAGTCGACAGGCACCTGTGACAATAATGATAGCTCGCATTTTGATATTTATTCCGTCTGTGTATTTCTTTTTTTCTTTTGGGTTTAAAATCAAGTAGTAATCAATCTGAAGACAAGCCCAGGACAAATCAGGACAGGCAACTGTAAATACAGGCCTTTCATAACTCAGCTCCTTGTTGACAGTGACCTCCAGTCGGTGAGAAATCATTTGCCTTCGTATGCAGGGAATCGTTTACACGTGTAAAATCCAAATTCAGTGGTTCAGTAGAGCCCATATGGACAACGTTTTCTAATAATAATCTGTCCATAAATTC
The DNA here is from genome assembly GCA_033026295.1 of Channa striata. Lineage (NCBI taxonomy): Eukaryota > Metazoa > Chordata > Actinopteri > Anabantiformes > Channidae > Channa > Channa striata. Next base: position 25,738,248 of record CM065173.1, on the reverse strand, counting down.
TGATAAACATGTAATTACATGACTCATGTAATTATGGTCTCATCTTCAGTATTTTGATTTTAATATTGAATGCTGTTTGACAAAACTACGAGAGCTGAGAGAAGCTGCAGCAGGGAGGTCTGGGTGTAAATGTAAATCTGTCTTTAAGCCGTTGAATCCAAAATGGCACATGGTTTGTTTGCTGTGTGGTTCTGTAGTGTAGAGAACACGACGTTAACACCGTTTCAACAACTGAATTCTGAGTAATGGATGTCGTCTATTCGCTCAATGTTGTGAGAACACAGAACTTTACTCAAGTAAGGCATCACATTTTATACAATAAGGTGCTGTCAAGTTCATATACTGCTGTTGTTTAAGGTAATTCATGTTTTATGGACAAATTGAATCTCCTCAACAATGTTACATTCACCAAGACTCTGTACCAGACTTTAAAAGTGCAAAGCGGTAAAAGTTGGCCGGACTGTGTAGAACCCCTTTAAACTATTGAATATTGATAGAAATGATGACGTCTCATTCCATCCATTCCTCCTTTGAAATTAATCTGAAATGAAAGTCGATATACTGCGGAGCCCTGTAAAGGTCGTCTCCTTGGGCAATAGGTTGCTCCACCGATGTAAACAGGTAGTAATTTAACATGACGTTAGCCTGTTCCTAATATACTGTTCATTGTGTCTGTGAATTCTCTCTCTGCGCTATGACCTGCAGCTCTTGGCCTTATTATTGCAGAAATCGACTTAATGCACCGAAGATATGAAACATTTTTTATGTCATGTCCTACAGTTAGTTGCACGACTCACTATTAAAACCAGACGGCTCAAACAGCATCGGTAGGAGACTGCATAAATTACGAAAACGGAAATGCTTTAGCTTTAATGGGATGAGCTGCTTATCTTGTACAAGAATACTCTGTCCACTGTGAATAAAGCCGATTGCTCTTGCCTGATTAATTAAAGGCAGTCCTAGGATTCTCTCTGACGCCAAACTTAATGAACGAGAGCCTTCATTAGCTCCTCCATCATTGCAGCTTATGATTTACTTACCTCTGTAACAACATGAAGGACCTGGATTTTGTTGGGGTTGTTTTTGTTTTTACCCCTTCTATTACTCAGTCCACCAATAACTTTTTGGAGTAATTCCTCCATTGATGCTGTAGACTTCCTGTTGTCTCAAAACTATTAAAATCACATAAGCCACGAACTACAGAGACTCTGAAGAGTGTGGACAATAGCTACGAGGGTTTTGGTTTAAACGTTTGCTAAATGATTTGTTGCGTGATTTAGATTCCATGGCCTTAGTTATCAAGATTAGATACATCGTCTGTTAACATTCATATCACTGACTGATCCAGACAGATTCATCCAGCCTCTACGGCCTCTGCACTTTACATTGCACACAGTGTAGGAACACAGGCCCAGAGTCAGGCACTGACACAAAAACACACACCACATGACAGTTATTTAACCTTAGTGCACATATGGCTTATGCAAGAACAGTAACTGTGACATGATGCGGGTGTTTTTGCAGAAGTACAGTAACAGCCACATATCGTGTGTGTGTGTCTTAAAATGAATAAGAATATAGACGAAGAAAGAATGAAATGCAGTAACTGTGACATGTTTTGTTGTCTGAAATTCATAGATATAAATACAAACATGTATATATATGTATATTTGGCGATGCCATTGGGAAATTTTGTGTGTGCGTACACTTTGGGTATGGATTCCACAGATGGTTTCATAAATAAGCTTCTTCGCAATTCCTGGACATCAGTTGAGAAACCCAGTTTGGATCTAACATGATCATTGATCAGAGAAAGTTGAGAATAATGTGTTTGAGATTTAGTTTGAAGCACGGATATATAACAAAGAGTTCAATAAGAAAACAATGAGCAGACCACAAAAAGTCTAAATGATTTCAAAAATGATTAACGACGACCTGAAACCATCCAAAGAAGGGCAAAATAGCCAAAATCAGACACCGAATGAGTCAAAAATACACACAGCTGTTGGTAAAAAGCTTGCGGTGCAGTCGAGCAGCTTCACAAGCAGAACCGGCGCCCGAGCTTCCCCCACCTTTGCGTTCCACCTCTGGTTATTAATGAACACGCGACTCGCCCTATTTATTCTTAATGTGTTTTCACAAGGGAATCGAAGAAGCTGTTTGTATGATGTGCACCGTGTCTGGCTCATTGTAAGAAAGAAATTACATCATCCCCCGATACAGCCAGTGTGGGCTTCTCCTATCGTGCTTCACTGAGGCTCTGCTCAAGGCCCGAGAATAATACTAACACTGAATTTCCATTCATTTTATCTACACACACAGAGACACTCTCTCTCTCCCATTCATATACTGAAGCCATCTCCCTATTTTGTCTCACAAACACAGCGATGCTACTGGCTGACTCACACACACACACACACACACACACACACACACACACACACACACACACACACACACACACACACACACACACACACACACACACACACACACACACACAGACAGACACACACACAGACACACACACAGGGGTTAGCCATACATCAGTGACTGAGGTTTAGAGGACGTGTCACCGTGTCTGAGTCAGTGAAAAACTCATCGGTCTCTCAGTCACTCCTGGTCACCATGGAAGATACTCTTATATCCGTCTACCTGGATATGTTTACCTCAATGTGTGTATTCATGTTCAGCAGCCAATGTGTGAGTACGTTTGTGTGTCTCATCACCTGCTTTCCCTCAGTGAAACTCATTTCCCAGATTGTCAAAACGTTAATAAATCATTTAGCCACACACACACTTACCTTTTCACTCTTGAACTCATCTAAGTGGTGTTTGCTTGCTCCCTTGGAATAACCTTGTATTTACCAAAAGATGTCATTTAATGCCACAGTATACGTTCATCCAACTAAAAATGTCGACAACCCCTTCTCAGTTCAGAAGATTTCAGGGAGGTTTTTCACATGTCGTAATCAGGTCACATAACAGCCCAACATCGTTAATATTGGACATGTTTCCATTCTGCAGTGATGTGCGTATGTTGTGTTGTTTGTCCTTGTTAGCGCTCAATTGCCTGACACCTTTCACCCACCCTGCTTTGTAATACTTGTGGTCACCCGGCTCCTGTTGGCTTTTAATTCATGGTCTGTTTATAGGATTGGACTAAACCTTAGGACGGTCAAAATCCAGAAAATGTGTCAGATAACAGTTTAAAAAACGTGATGAGGAATAAGAAACAGTTCAGCTCCACTTAACTGTGTGACTTTGTTCATATATCTCTGCCTGCATTTACCAATTAGCTAAGCGACAGCTGAAGACAAGGTATAATCTAGTTCATATTATCTGAGGATGTTAGGCATGTATGAGTGGAACATAAAATGTGCGCTCTGACCTTCAAATTCATTTGAATATTATTTACAGTATACAGCGCCAAATGACAACAAAGTCATCTCAATGCACTTTACAGTGTAAGGTTATGAAACCCAACAAATCTCCCTTGAACAAGCAATAGGCAGCAGTGGAGAGGAAACGCTGCCATTAATAGAAGAAATCTCTAACAGCATGAGGCTCAGGACCGGTGGCCGTCTGACTCGATCAGGCTGGAGCGAATGGAGATTGGAGAGAAAAAAGAAAAGAAGAGCAGCAAGAAGCAACAAGCAAAATATAATCAGGGAGGTGATGAGCAACTTCCAGGTGCTACCACCAGATATTGCCAGGGACACACAGCTCCTCTCCATCATACCTGGGAAAAGGACAGAGAGCGATAGGAGAAGCACACAGCCTGGATACTCATGTGCTTGGAAGCAAAAAAAAAAAAAAGATGATTAGAAGATAGTGATTTCTCAGTAACATGCAGTACTTTACAGAACTTTTCCCGTTGGCCAGACTACATGGACTATACTGTACATACTGGGCTGACTAATTTACGTAGTTATTCACGTTAATTACGTGACTATTTACTGAAACCAATGCACTAGCCAGGAATTGGTAGCAAAGTCCAAAACCTCTATGTAAGGAGCCTATTAAAGATTAGGGTAGATAAATTCGTTTTTAAATTTGGATTTAAAAACCCTCTAGTAAACCAGACAGTCTAAGGAAAGGGGCATGATAGGAAAAGGCCATGTGGCTGACATCTATTTAAATCCTAGGACAGACAGGAGCCCTGCACTCTGTAGTATGTATATTTAATAGCAGTTTTTTCACAGCAAACAAAGCAGGACTCCAATTTAGTAATTAGAGAAGGATCAGTTGTCTTTGTTAAGGTTGTCTTTATGTCAAGGACATAAAGCTGAGTATCATCTTCGTAACAATGAAAATTCATTCAGTGACTAAGATTCGAGTGAAAAGTGAAATATAAAGAGACAAGAGTAGAGGACCTGAACTGAGCCCTGAGGCACTCCATATTTCAGATTTAGGCCGGCAAGGGACTGTCCAGAGACACCAAAGTTTTTCTTGAGCTTGTCTAGGAGTAAAGATCCATAAGGGAAGCACAGAGGTGGAATCTGAACCCATATTAAGCCAAAGTTCACTTTGGTGAATGGAATTTCAGTGGAAAGCAGACATTAGCTGGTGTTAACAGGAGCTTGTTAATAACCTGCTAACAGGCATCAGAACTGGCTGACAGGACGGCTAATTATAATTAATTACATAAAAGATGTCATAGTACAGCATGTACATACAGAGATGAAAGGGATAAAATAATAGACTATTTATTGGAGTCTCTTTTCCTACATGACATAGACATATTAATCTAATATTCATCAATCCTGCCTGACATTTCAGACTCTTCTGTTTTTCATTTATCTTTAATGGAGTATGTAAATGCTTTGTATCTGCATATAAGAGCTAAAAGCAACATTTGTGGTCACTCATGACTCATAAGTGGTGGATAAATACAGGTTACCAAAGAAAGCAGGAATAGATGTTGGTAGATGTTGGTAATTGTGGAAATCCATCGATTACTTGTTGAGATATTTCAGCTTGCACCACAGCTTGGACCAGTGAACCAATGTCTTTGTGGACGGACGGAGTAAAATTGTCAGGATCACTGGCTTTTTCTTTGTGCAGATAAAAGAGATGAGGAGATCAGCCATGGCAGAAAATACATAACTGTGAAATGCTACGCACAAGAAATTCCTCTCCTAGTTCTGTCTCACCACCCGGGTGCTGAATACACAACGAATATATTCAAATTAATGTTTGAAGATTACTGTCCATGGAGTTGTACCGAAACAAAAGTTTGAAAAGATTAGAAATATTATCAAAGTGAATTGGGCCTGAAATTGCCCCTTGGTAAATAATTGTTTGAACACTGATTTTCAAGCCAAGGCTTCTTTGAAACCGATGTACTTTCTATTAAACTGAGCGTGTGCTTGTCTGTAAAACTGAGCGTGTGCATCACTGCAGGCCTGTCTGTGTGAAGGTGTTGCATTCTCTTATGTTGTCTCTTTACCAGCCATTTGCCACCTGGGACACACAGGTGATAATGGATGTTTTGTGTCCTGGGAAAAGGTTCTGTCCAAGAAGAGAATGACCTGCCATCATCATTCTGACTCTTCCTAACATCCACTCGTTCTGTGTGAGTGTGTGTGTGTGTGTGTGTGTGTGTGTGTGTGTGTGTGCTGTACTTGCCCTATTTGCTCAAACTCTATTCTGCTGTTGGGTGTGGTCACTGGGGGGAAATTGTGTCCGGGCAGAGAGACACGGCTGTCAGTTTGGTTCCTTTGTTGCTAAACTTAGGGACTTTTAAATTCCCTTGATGACGTCATTTCTCAAAAATAAGTTGTTAGTTTTTGTTCTTTTGACTCTCAAAGTATTTGGTGAAAAAACGCAACAGTTAATCGATAATCACTGTTGCTATTTGTTCATTTAAATGATGAAGATCACAGCATGGTGTGACCTGTCTGTCAGCTAATGTAAAAATGGGAACTTTCATGAAATGTCTATACGTAATACATATACGACTTGTAAACATGAATTGAAGTTTTCATTTGTGTTTCAATTAATGTTTCATGAGCAATTGAAATAGAAACATCAATACATGTTTACAAGTCTTGCGTATATAATGATCAATATTTGGATGAACTCATCCTTAATGCGACTGCTTATATAGTGCTTTTATTCATTTCCATTTGACAAATTTTGCTTCTCATTCATCCATTCATGCACACACCTAAACAACGATGGCAGGCGCTTCCATGCAAGCTGCTCACCTGACCCACCGAGAGCAACTCAGTATTCACTGCCATGAACAAGGACACTTTGACCTGTTGGAGGGACAAGGAGACGAACCTCTGACGCTCTGGCTCATGTACTTCCCCACTGAACTGCAGTGACATCTTTGAAGGGATGTCCACCATAAAGTCCAGCCTGTCAGGATCCTCCTGGTCTACGGTCTGCACTTATAGACGGCACTTTTTACCTTATCAGAGCATAAAGCACTTTACACTGCTTCTAATTCACCAATATGCAAGTACATGCAAAGACGGAAGAGCTGCTTTGATATGTACCTGCTCTAACACCTCACCTACAGTCTTTGTTTTAGAGGGAGGTTTTTACACGTTGCACAAAAACAACAATGTGGTTCCCTTGGATAGATCCCATCTATCAAGCAGTGCTGTCCACCCCAACAAAGCACAGATTGGTCCAATACTTTGCTTACTGTTTTAAGTATTTTACTCTTCGATTCACTTTGTAGGCTACATTTTTTACAATGAGACAATGTCAGGATAACTTAGGCAACAATTATAGCAAATTGTAAAAACAAAATAGCTATATCATATACAACCATAACTGTAACTATAGTATATAGATATATAGATGAGCACCCTGCATGGCAGCCATCGCCATCATGTATCATGTGCACCAAATTACTCTGTAAGTCGCTTTGGATAAAAGCATCTGTCAAAGATCTAAATGTAAATATATAATCCTATTAATTTCTTTTTAAACAAAGTGAGGGGACTACAAGAGAGGGGCCAAGTGGGTTGCCACCAGGTAGGGCACGTTTGAGGGGTTAGGGAAGGCCTTTGTTAAAGGTAATAAGCCCCAGAAATGTTCCACTTCTTACATTCTGCCATATTACCAGCAGTCAGTTATTTTTGTCTTTTTCACAAACGCTGCGGTGTGCATCCGTCAGTGACATCAGCAGTGCACGCTGTCGCTTTTGTTGCTGTGCAGAACAAACACACAGCAATGGAAAAAGAGCTGAACTATGACATAATGACATCTTTGGCTTTGTACATTGTCTTATTAGTCTGTCACTGTCTTCAAGTCTCGATTGTTAATCGGGTCTTTTTAATGTTGGTTTATGGCGCTAATAGTGGTCAAAAACTCAAAAATGCTTTCAACAAAGTAAGATGCTTGTCAACTTGTCAGGTGAGCAGACATAGTTCGTTGTATGTAGAGTTTTGTACTGCAGCACACGCACATAAGAGAAGATTTATGTACAAGAAAACTGATTTAACACAGCGTCCACTGTGACAAAATGAAGACAGTGTATCTAACCCCACAGCCATAAAAGGGTTAAGCCCAGAAGGGTGTAACAGGTCATGGACTGGGGTTTGTCTCAGCAATGTCTCACAAGGGACGGTCCTCTCTTGGGTTTTGAGTATAAATAGAATTGCTTTTCAAAACTTGTCAGGAAGACATTGACATACTGTGGTGTTTTTCTCCATGCTGGCGTGTAATAAATTGAGATGGTTCATCACGCTGAGTCCTTTCTTCAATCCTTCAAAGATCTAATAACACTCAGACAGGAAGAGGGTAAATTTCTACATCACCAGGCAGACATCGGAGTGTGGTCAGAATGTTAGCAGAGCAACAGCAGCAGCTCCTGTGACTTCACAGGTGGCGATGATGTGCAGCATGAAATGTAGGTCCCCCACATGTTAAGGGCTGAAAGCCCAACATACCATCGCCGTGGTCACGTGTGCGAATGCAGAAAACTGCAAAAAATGCTTTGAGTAGCAGATTTGCACGAACATTCGGGCTGACACACACGCTGTTTAGGCAGCTGGATTTATTAATACTAGAGCATGTCACCACTGCACATGACTTGCACGACTGCAGCATGTTAATCCAAATTAACAAATCAGGCAGAGATAACAGGTGGCAAAAGTGAGAAGACAGACCAAGATCGAGAACACGCTGACAGGCAACTCCATGCGAGCAAAAAGCATTTAGTTTCAGGCAGATTGATGCTTTTAATCAGAATTTACAACATTAAGTAGAGTGTCCAAAAAGTTGCCCTTACGTCCACCCTCACCCACCTGCCATTTAAAGGTAAAATTCCACTGCTCTGATTTAATGATTCCTACATAATGCAAGTACGACTTTTAAACCTTTCTGAAATGTAAGTTATCTCCCACATTCATTTAAAGTGCAGCTTGAAGCCATCGCTGACCCGGTCCAGAACTTTTCAATTCTAACATAACACATTCTGACTAAAAGCTGTGTATGACTTTGTTTACCAGGGTGGGTGGCTCATCACTGTACTCCTACAGGCACAAACAACCTCAAAAGCATCCCGAGCTTTTTTTCTTTCCTTTGAGAGCTTTTGTGTTTTCTTTTCACAAACAATGAGCAAAAGGTTCTAAGTCATTGAGTTCTCGCACAGATTTAGTTCTTAACAGGTCACAGCTTGAACCCGTTTTTTTTCTTACATATGACTGTGACATAATGGATGAAAGACCCTTCTTACAGTACACCAGGTAATAACATGCATCTGGATACAATATCTGAATAATGACATATGATTTATTTTACGCTGGGCTTGGATAGAAGCGGGAGAAGGACAAAGATGAGCTTTAAATTGATCCTTCTCCTCTCTCTACAGATGTTTTATGAACAGGAAACTGCCTTCACTGGAAAGACTAGGGAGGTGGATCATCTTGGACATATAGAGTTTTTTTTTAAATTAAAAATCAAAGTTGTCAGGGGTTTCTACAGTGTCCCAAAAAAAGTTTTGGTACATTCACACATCATGGTTCACTGTTATGGTAATTTAAGACATTGCATATCTTTTCACTGCTATGCTGATGACTGTCACATATATGTTCCACATAATACGAAGGATGTTTTTGATTTTATTAGTGGAATGTGGCTCTTCACTTTTTACATTTTAAAGGTTCAGACTAAGTGTTAGGAAGTGTTGGTGGGTTTCCCGAAAAGATTAACATTGGGCTTAAAATGGATGCTGATGTTCTTAAGTTTGAAAGCCGTCTGTTTTTAAGTCTAGTTTTTTCTACCTAAGGCAGGTGCCCAAAGTCAAGCTCATTCTAACAAAGCAGCACTTGGAGTAATCCACGCCTTTGTCACCACCCGGCTGGACTGTTGCTGTGCAATTTATCATGGTGTCAGTCAGTTGTCTCAGTCTCTCAACTGCAGCTCGACCAAAATGTTGCTGCACATCTAAGCTATTGGTCACTTAGATATGTTTTATTGGATTTATTGTATATGATTTGTTATGTTCAGCTGTTGACTTACATTTGGGGTTCTCGGATATCAAAATCTATATCTATATATATCTATATATCTATGTATATATTTAGGAGAATAGCTCCAGAAGAATCCAGGAACAACATCTAAGATCTCTGTCCAAAAGAGTGCAGTGCTAGGAACAGCTAAGATACTGTGCAGGACCCTCAAGCTCCCAGGCCCAAGCTAGAAGGAAGGAACAAGACCGCCCCCCCAAAGAAGGGGGTGAGTGGGGAATGTTTTTATATACACATACACACAAGTCCAGTACTGATTTTTAATTCCAGTCCAGCCAAATCTTAATAAAAGACTGCTCCTCAGAAACAGAATCATACTTTACAAATGTGAATTTCCTGACATTAGCGCCATTATTTGTTCACTTCCTGTAAGAAATGTGACGGTGAATCGGGGCAGCACATTAAAAGCCTCACATGAAGTTCCTGTTATCCAAAACAGAATCATTTCATGTTCACATTGGCTTGAGTAAGGAGAGGAAGAAAGCAAAAAATGTTGAAGCTGTGTTGGAGTGAGAGAGGAAGAGAGCGAGCGCAATATCGACAGAGCTGTGAGCAGAATGGGCTGAGAAATCGCCAGCAGCGATATCGACAAACCATTGAGAGATTAGAATTTAGAACAGCCCCTTCCCTGTGCTGGGCCTTTCTGTCACGGATGATAACATCCCTGCAATCCGTGGGGTGTGTGTGTGTGTGTGTGTGCCTACCAAACAGCTGCTCACACACACATGTGTGTGTGTACTGTCATTGTCATATACACCGTACGAGCTTTTCAAAAACACCCTTGAAGTCAGTGTCACAAATCTAAACCGCTGAAGAGTTTGGCTCAGATATAGATCACATACGAGGCTCTTTGTCGGCTCTGAAAGGAACAACTCACTGATATTGAGTTCATTTATTCTTTTGTAACACAACTGCAAATGAGAAGATTTTCTCTAATCGTAGAGCTTCAGCTCATTCGGTGTATAGTTCAGTATTCTTACATGGTGACCAAGTGTCTGGAAGAATGGAGGGAATGCCACCTACATCACAAGACTCCATAAGCAGCTGCATGGAAAAGTTGAGACTGGCTCTCCTCTGACCAGTTTAACGGAGGAGAGTGAGAGTCGGAGAGAGCACAGTCCCCGATCTGTTAAAAAAGGGGCTATGTTCCGTTTTATTTCATGTGTTTGAATGTAAATAATAGAAAATGAATGCTGAATTCTGAACTTTCTTGTCACATTGATCCATTCATCATTGTCCTTAGAGTCAATGTCCCAGTGTAAAGCAAATGCCTCACTGAGCCAATAATTTAGAAGGAACTACATTCACCTAATTTAGTGCCTCAGGTTAAAACAACTTTACATTTACATTTAGTCATTTGCTTTCATCCAAAGTGACCTACAGGTTTGGAAAAATGTCAGTCACGGAGGAAAGATTAAAGCACAGTGCTCTGAGAAGAAACATTTCTGTTTCATGAAATACAAGTGCAAGATAGGACAAGATTTCTTTTTCAGATCATCTTGTTAGCAATCATAGAATCATTACGGTGGCTTGAAGCTGGGGTTGCTCTGACTCATGTTCAGATTTATCATCTCTAAAATCGTTCTCATACCAGACACAACATAATTAACAAAATATATGAAGCACTTTACAGACTTCAGTAATTGCCTTTAACAGTTACATTTATGTGGCTTCAGCTGACAGGGGAATTCAAGGAAACAAAATGACTGATTCTCTGGCAAAAGAAGGAGTCTTAGAAGATTCCTTCAGCAAAGCAGATAATAATAAGAAACAAGATTATAAGCAGGTGACGGCTTCACTGGGATAATGCAGAAACAGGCTGTGATCTCTATGCATTTCTGAAGGAAGTGGGAAATACAAGGATCATGGGATTAAACAACAGGGATGAAAATATAATATTGAGACCGAGATTAGGTCACACACGACTAAATTACAGTATACATTACATATGATGGATAAGCCCCCGTCTGGTCAGTGTCCGAAATACTCACTGGAGAGACAGAGACATCAAAGGTAGATTCGACTAAGAAAAAGAAGAATTTTATTTTAAGCTTATACCTGATCAGGAAATTATTAGTGGAGTCTTGAGCAGAAACAGCTTTATTATTATGATGATGATTATTATTATTATTGAGCTACTCTTGTCCACACACTGCTACATAGGTGGCAGTAATACACCTTTGTGTTGGATGCCACCTACCATCCAATAAGAAGAAGCAATAAATATGTCTGACAGTGCAGCTGTTTCCAGTAGTGACGGCGAGACGAAGAGCAGCATAGCAGCTTCCCCGTGGTGGAAAAGTTTGGTGCCTGACGCAGAATGATGGCTTGTGTGTCGTGGTGCTACAGAAACATGTCGTTGGGCCTGGTTCCTGACACCCAAGTAGCAAACCCTCAGTCCAGATCTGCACATCTGTAAGCACATTCCTACGTCTTTTATTCAAAGCTCTTTACAATTTCTTTCTCAATCACCCATTCAATTACTTCCAATTGTTATTCACATTCCTCATGAATTACACATAAAAATAAAAGCAAGTTCTGTACTTTTTATCAACTGACTGCAGGACTGTTTTTTTTTTTTTTACCACGTCCTTATCTTTAGTGCTCCACAGCTACCTACAGGGTCTGAATTCTAAGAGTCAGACCTTAAAGTTCCATAGTCTGTTCATACAGGAGAAATTGTCTCTACGAGCAAAACATGAATTATCTCCTGGGCACAACAAGGCTGATCTTATCATCTTTATTTCACAATTTGCTTGTGAAGTTATATCTCCCAAACAAGCCGAGAACCTCTGTCCAAAAGGTCCAGCTTAAAGGTCAAGGGCTGTTAGCTTAAAGGTTATAAGTGAAAGATTCACAGGTTGCGTGGCTAGTTCACATAAATAAAATTGAAAGCTACAATATGCCTGAGGATGTCTAGCTCTTCAATGCCAAGGACATCCAAAATAGAGCACGTCCCTGCCAGAACCCCCACCAGTCAAACATAAGCTACCGTCCACCCACATGCTGTGCAAGACTTGGCACCATCTCATTTGGTGTTACTGGTGTGGAAAAACTGGTTCTAAGATTTACCTGTATTACCTTTTATTGGTTTGTTGTACTTTATTTCTCTTTTATTTCAAACTCTCTTTCTTTGTTTCGTGTCCTCAGCACAGATTTCACCATAATGAAAGTCTGTGCATGTTTTTATCTTTATTTCAACTCAGTCATTAGGATTCACTTTGCCTGATTAATTTTAAGATGTGTTAAACATACATTTTAATAATTCACATTTTGTTAGAGTATTACTTCGCTTCAGTGAATTGAGTGATTCACTTTGCCGTGACACTGAGGCCATCTCTTTTATGCACCATACTACTGTGTCAATGAAGAGTCCTACTTTATCACCTGTCCCAGCAGCCTCATCAACCTCCCAGACACTGTCTGCGGCAGCAGGCAGAATTAGATTTTCATTAGCTGTGAGTGATTTCTTTACGTGGACAGTGTGATACGACGCTGTAAGGGATCCTTCAGGGCCCAATGAGGAATGTTCAGAGGGATCGTTGTGTGTAAAGCTCATCAGTTTTGATTCACCGTGCATCTTCTGTAATCCTATATGACCAATTCACTTTGCTCTTTTGCTCGGCATCCCTGTAGCCCTGGCCTAACATGAAAAACTGTATTTCTACTTGGTTTTTGTGAGCTTAATACATTTACACCAGTACAAACTGCTGAATGCCCCACACCTACTTGGCTTTTAAATGTTAATTTAACTGGAAATTTCCAGGTAATTGCAAATTAAATTATTACAACCTCGAGTTATAAACTCTTTCTGACAAAGTCTAGATCGCTTTAGGCAACAGAGGAATTATCTTTTATACTGTTTAATTTTGTAAATTGAAGCATCTGATTTTTTCAACTTATAACAGTCAGCAGCAGGAGCCGCTGAGGCTTTGACACAGCTGGTTGAAGCTGTTAAGGAACTGCTGTCCATTGAATATAAACACTCGCCTGTGAATTCTACCTGTCTGACTGTGCTTCATTGTGTCAGGTCGGAGTAATGAGTAAATATGCACAACACGATGAACAACACGAGTGCAAACATTATAATTTGTTTGTAGACCTTTTTTAATTTTACTTACCACTTTGGAATGGAAACAAGGAGTTGCCAAAACTAGAATTAATGAGGAGAATTGAAATCAATATTGGTCAAATGATGAAAAAATTAAGAAACATAAACTGGAAAGAATTTGTGCATTGTAATCTATATATTTTGTTCTTTGGCATCTCATGCTGTAGTTTCATTGGCATGATTAATATTGCCACAAACCCCAAAAATCAATGTGCCACTACAAAACAGACTTACTGTGAAGTGTTTTCATTAGCCTTTCTGAGGGTAGTGGTGTCTGCCCAGCTGCCAAATTAGTGTAATATAGATATTAGACTATATAATATTAGAATATTTTGGCACAAGTGAATACACAAACTGACAGAATAGGCAGGGAACAGAAAAACCAGTTAAGTAAACACAAAAGTGAATCGTCTGCAAAATCTTAGTACTCGGTGTTTAGTCCCTAAAATATATTATTTTATAAATTACGAGGTTTATCGTACATACATTTATAGAGTAGGGCAGTTGTATTGATCTGTCCACTGTAAAGCCTCTAATAAAAGCTATTTAATTGTAAGTTATAAATCAATCACACAAAGTCAGACCAGAAACACAAAATCTATACTGTGTCTAGCAAACCTAAACTTCAATAAACGGGATATCAAAGCAGCTGCAGAAAACCTAGATGCAAAAACAGTGAAGTCATGAATGAGAACTGCAAGGATAGAAAAATTGAGCTACATTTTTCTTACACAAGAAAAGTATGTCATGATTCTGTCCCAGCACTTTAGCTTCTTCCTGTCTTCCCAGCCTCACTTTCTTTTTCCAGCCTTTATTTTAAAACAACTCTGATACAGTAACTGGTAAAAATGAACGAGTCCATTATCAGACACATCAGCTACTGTAAGTCCAGAGTTTTATTGTCACATCAGCTGAGAGAGGGATGTCGACACGCAGCTCTTCCTGTCTTCTCTGCCCGATGACTCTACTGTTCCTGTCTCTCTGACATCTCTGCTTGGATGTGAGAAAGACACTGGCCTTGTCTGTCCAAATCCTCAATTCTCTGAACTTTGGTGACTGATTTTGTACCACTGGAGTCTAAGCAGGAAACAAGTGAACAAGATTAGCCTGGCTTCGGTCTTACTTGTCTGGACGAACCTCTGCCTGTCTCTCTGGAAAGACACTGGCCTTGTCTGTCCAAATCCTCACTTCTCTGAACTTTGGTGACTGATTTTGCACCACTAAGCAGGAAGCAACTGAACAAGCTTGTGATCAATGGCTAGACTCGCTAAATCACCAAACAGACAACACTGTGCATGAGTTTTTGGGTGTCTGCAATCCAGAACAGAGTGAAGCATCATCAATGCAGAAGATTAGCCCTTGTTTATTCCCACAGTGGGGAAATTAGAGTCTTACGAAGACAAGCACCAGATATTGAACCACATAGTAAATCCTCACCTGAAACTAATATTACTCAAGAAGTTACGTCACAGACACAAAAGACTTCTCTCATAGGAGCCATACACACAAAAAATATCTCCTTCATACAATGGGGGTGTAACAGTCTTGTGCTGAAGAGGCTGCTCAGAACCTCTACAGTGTGATGCAGGCGATGGGGGGGGTTATCCACAATGGATGTGATTTTGGCTGACATCTTACTCCGCAATGGAGTCGGGCAGAGAGCCCAGCATCCCGCTGCACTACGCTCAGCCCCACCCTGTCCCCCCACAAAAAAGGCCCTCTGGGGGTGCACTTTCCCACCTCGTTTGAGTAGGTCCAGATTACTCCACTGTTGAAGGAGCTTTCGCTTGATGTGTGAAGAACTACTGACCAGTCTTTTGGCAGAGGTAGTGTGGCCGAGTGGTCCAAGGCGCTGGATTAAGGCTCCAGTCTCTAAGGAGGCGTGGGTTCGAATCCCACCACTGCCACTTGACATTATGAGGGCATAGTTTGTTTTTTCTGAAATGAGTAGCAGAGTTTATCAGGCAGCAAGGCGACCTCATCAACTCCTACAGTCCGACAACTGCAAGGAGGAGAACCTGCCATAGCGCTTCCTCATACACTGGTTGTGCTTGTGCTGAAGAAGCTGCTCAGAACCTCCACAGTGTGGTGCAGGGGGTCCACAATGGATGTGATTTTGGCCAACATCCTTTTGTCCGCCACCTCCTCGATGGAGACTTGCGGACAGCTCTCTGCAGAGCCAGCTCTCCTCAGATCCTGCTGCACACTGCTCAGTTCCGCCCTATCCCCCGCAAAGAAATGCCTATTTTTCTTGTACACCGTGAAGAAGTAGCTGGAAAAGTTACGTAACTGCCAACTGCACTAACTACGTAAGCTTTTAGCTGTCACTTTTTGTCATGCCACTCAATCAGTGTGATTTTTAATATGCTAGGAAAGGAAAAGTACTGCTACTTTGGACATTATTTGTTCCATTCTTGCAGGATGTCAATGCATACTCCTTGTACAATTCTGCACACGTGATAAGTAGTTTGTCTTGTTGGAAAAGTGCAGAAAACAGGCAGTCAGAGGTAGTGTGGCCGAGTGGTCCAAGGTGCTGGGTTTAGGTCCCAGTCTCTCAGGAGGCGTGGGTTCAAATCCTGCTACTTGACAATATGTTTCCCCAGTTGTCTCTTTAGTACAGGAATGTAAGTAAATACCAACTGTATTTTCAGAGAACTTGCGACGTGGTTTAAAATGTGGAATGACTTTACAATTATGTAACAGTTGTTTCAAACATTTCCAACAACTGTCAGTTTAAACCTATTTGCAAAACACAGAATTGTCACTATAGTTAATAAAGTTTTACTTTATTAGGTACACATGCAACTGTTAACACAAATACTGTGAAAAACTAATCAGCAACTCACATGGCCTCACTTAATGCACTTAGGCCTCAAGGAGAAGAAAGTGATTTAGATCACTTTAAACATGGCATGGTTTTTCGTGCCTGATCTGCTGGGATTGTCGGGTACGACCATCTCTAGACTGGTAAGCTAATGAGAGAATTCATTTAAAAATAAAATATATTTTTTAATTTTTGCATTCACACTTATTGGGTAAATCCAAAACTCCAAACAGGTTTTGAAATACATCCACATTGGTGGGCTATCATGCTGGCAATTTAAAACTGGAAGACAAAGGATAAACTGCCAAATCGGGCTTTCTCATTAGGAGTGCAGATTTGACGTTGACAGCATTCTGACTTAAAAACACTGGACAGCACTGGATCAATGGAAGATGACACAAAGATGGTGGAGGAATGGGCGGAGTAAGGACAGAATAGGCAAGATCTCTGACCAACTAACTGAAGGACTGGGTAGGACGTAGCAGAGTGTAGCAGAGCAGGGAGGGAGGGAAGCCTGGTCAGGCAGTTATGACATTCTCCTGGTATTTGGCCTAGAAGGCTTGATTTATTGATGACTGTTTGCGCTTTACCCCACAACTGTGAACAGTGCAAAACAGTTTGTGCGATGAATTTCAGTTATTTTTGAAAAGCTCCAAAAACACCAGTTGAACTGATGATGAGTCCACTCTGTTTCTGTTGATCGACTAAAGCTGTGCCCCTTGTGGCGTGTAACAGCCATCTCCGGATCTTCAGCACTTCCCAACATTTTGTGGCTATAGAATTTATTAATAGGAAAACTGATAAATTGTTCTTACTTCTAATGTAGTGTTTGTTCATTAAGTTATTTCAGTGACCATTGTGGGTTTTTCTTTCTTCAATGCAATGGTATCAACATTTTTTTCCATGTCTGTAAGTCGTTTACGTGTCTGGTTGAGGGTGCACTGTGTATATAGGGCTCTGTACATGTGTGGTGATGAAAATGAATTCAGCCAGATTTTGTATCATGTCCAGTGAGATAGAAATAGAATATTAATTAAATTTACCATTTGGAATGAAACTGTTCAGAGAGATCATATAAGTTCTGGATGATTTCAGAACTTAAATGCCTAACAAAGGAATATTGGACCTTATGACCTTCATTTGGACAGAGTTACCGTAGTGAAAGTGTGGTTCCTTACATATCACACACTGTATTATTTTACAGTGTCTTTAGCTGCGGCCTATCAAGACTCAGCAAAAGCCACCAAGATGAAACGAAGCCTGTGAACCACCAAGAAAGTCATTTATCACAATGATCAATCATAACCTTCCCTGAAAGGTAGAGTTTCAAGCAATCACAATCAAACATTAAATATGAACTCACATGTCAGCAAAAAGTCTCTGTGCCCCATGCATTGCATATTCATTTCTCTTGACATTTTCAGACATTTTCTTTCCTTCAACATAATTTGAGAAAGTCATTCAAAATAGAAAGAAATAAAAAAAAAATCAAATTGCGAGGAAAAGACACATTTGATTAATCATCTAGCCTTTGTGTGTCTTTAGTGGCTTGATAATTTGACGCACTCTGACCTGTTTTGATTTGAACCATTATAATAATAGATGTATGGCTAAGAAAATTTATTCAGCTGCACAATAAACACACAATCACACAAAACCTGTCAGAAGTGCTTTTGCTTCTCTTGGTTAAACGCTGCTACAACCACATTGCTTCCAATTAAATATTTTAAAGTCAGCAGTTGCTCGTGACCCCTTGACACTGAATTTAAATAATAATACAAAGCAAATACTACCACTCGTGGCCAGAGGAGGATGTTAAAAGTATTTTTCTTGTTAGTGCTAATAGTGTGTTCATAAAATGGTTCTGTCCGTTTGCTATTGTGCGTCTCGGGACCATTTAACAAAGTCACATTAATTCATGACCCATCGTGTCCACTATTGTAAAGGGGCATGAACTGTTTTCTTTAGCTGCAGCTTCCTCTTTCTGACAAGAGACTTTATTTTTCTTACATTTTTACAAACTTTATTCCAGTTGTGCTTTTTTTTCTGGTTGGCAAATATCAGTAGTACGTTGGCATAGCAAATGCTCCTTTGAAGACAGGCATGTTAGGTCGACTCGTTCTCCAGAAATGAGTAAGTCATTTTATTTCACCATTTGAATTACTACTTAATTACAGAATTACAAAAGAAAACAATTACAGAAAACAGTGTGTAACATGCAATGAATTTTTAATAAGTCATTGCGTTACAACCAAAGATTGATTATGTCTTTGGTTGTAATTAAGACATTACTGAAAAAAATGTATTGCATTGAATTTTTTCAAATTCATTCATCAACATATCATTAAAACGTGAATCAAACAGATCTGATTCTTTAGTAAAAATCACGTCAATGCGGGATAAATAAAAGGTGAGAACTTTCGTTTCTGTTCTCACTGTTTAAACACGATCCTGAAACGCTGCCACTTCCTCTGAGCCTGAGCCCTGTGCATCCTGCAGAATGAGGTGAAGTGCTAAACTATCCCGTGGTCTCACATAAAAATCAATATTCAGCGGCTTATTTTAGCGAATGTTTAGCAGATTTTCAGTTCTGCATCCCTTATATTTAGAGTCGCATTTGCCACAACACATGCCCTGGACTTTCTGTTTTGCTCCTGTTCCCCTCGATCTGCTTTACGCACTAACACAGTCGTCAGTCTGCAGACTCAGCGTTCTCCCACGCCCACTCTCTCCCAGTTCTTCGTCTGCTTACTTTCTTATTACCTGCTGGTTAGTGAACATTCAGCTGCTCACACTCATCTAATTAGGATCTGCCTCTCTCGCACACACACACACACACACACACACACACACACACACTCATGTCCTGGCTGTGGTTCCTGTTCCCACACGGAGGTCATTTCATTCATCGGCTCTTTCACTGTTGTTGCATCCTCCCCCTTCACCCCAGCTTCTTTCTTCAAGGTGAAGCCTTTTTTTGCTCTTCTCATACAGTATTTCCTGTGACCCTCGCTGCTTGTGGTTTAAGATTTTCTCGTTGTCGTCACATCACTCTTACCACTGTGTTTGCTGAGTGAGGTCGTTCCTGATCTCCGTGTTCCTCTGCCTTTTCCTGTTAAATTTTTAAAGATCAGTGTATCCTGTAAAAACAGTTTCAGGAGTTAATTTGCAAATTAACAATCCAGATTTTGCTCTTTGTCTGACTCTTGAATCTGTATAAAATATCTGAACACGGTTACAGTAACACATTCTACACTGTGTATATACAGCTTTCCTAGCACAGCTTCATCCGAGTAAAAGTGTTTAGGAATTATGTCAACAGTTCGTACAAAGGGACGTTTGGGCTGAAGCACTGTGAATTTGTGCCTTGATTAGTGTTTCAGCGCATCAACTTAGCAGGTTGGGATCCAACCTGAATCTGATAACCCTAAAGGAACCAGAGGTGGAGAAATTAGTGTTGACCTTTCTTTTTTTACAAACGTCGCGCTTATTACAAACGCTGTGTGTGACAGCAGTGCAGCGCGGCAGCAGAGCAGTGTTTTGTGGGACTGGCCACCATCTCTCACATTTAGCCCACAGGGATCAATTAGCTCCTATCTTATCTTGGACAGACCCACAGCACGAGGGAGGACAGTTGGGAGCAGCCCCTGGTGTTGCCGGTGGGGTCGTGAGTGAATTTCCCCACACAGAAACAAACGTGTGAGCTCGTGAGAATGTGTGTTTCTGCTGTGCTCTCATCCATCACTGTGTTCCACTGCATTGCTCCCTGCTTATTCTATGCAAATATTACTGTTGTTTGCACTTTTATTTCCATGCTAACTGCATTCCACTGGCAGAAAAGACTATTCTCATGTGACTCGTCATGATGCAACTTGACTTCTTTGATTTTTGTTTGATTCAATAGAAATAGGACCAACGTCACAAGCTGGTCCATTGATTTAGACCTAAATCTGTGAAATGAGCTATAGGTTAGAAACACTGAAAGCTTGCAGATTTATTGAGATCTCCTTTTGCTGATCGAACCTGACAACTTGAAGGAAGGACTTCCAACATTGTGCTTAAATGCATCCGAACGGGAGAAACAATATTTGAGATATTTCACTGCTGCAGAAATGAGCAGATATAGAAGGACGTCAGTGTCTTGTGCTGGGCACTGAACTCCTTCCGTTTCTGCGTATTTTTGTTGCCTGAAAATAAGGTAATGTGCCAAAAAAATAGGGATTACTGTCATCTTCAGTGACTTGAAAGCACCGTTTCATGTGTTGCTCCTTCCCTTGTTTATCTGTATTTGATAGAAATCTGCTGGTTAATGGAGATACTGCTCTTGGATGTAATGATTTTATGTCAGTGGTGATACAGACGTGTAGCATCAGTAGGTCTGTTTTCCCATTTCACCATCAGGACTTTGGCGTAGACGTAAGTTAGCCGGTTATTGTGTGTGACTGTCAGAGCACATGCAGCGGGAAGTCGAACTTGATCATCAATCTTTGCAAACTACTTGTCAAACATTTGGTTCAGTTCAAATTTCATCTTTCTCTACCAGAAGGTTTTTATTCACCGTCTTTTTGTCATGATCGGTCAGCTGGTTCTGTTCTTTATACCATAATATTTAGTTAATGTTGATAAAGAAAATCTATCTCTCCTTATAAAAACTTCTTGTGTGCACGTCAAAATCAGAATTAATTCTCTAGCAAATGCGGCTCACACTTTCTGCTTGTGCATCCTGCAGATTGGGCTTGACGCAAAAATGGTTAAGTTGCACTTTTGCTGACTTTGAAATGCGCTGCATCTGTGTTTCACTTGCGCTTTATTAATGAAATATCAACTTTTTTGCTGCATGTTACTGCATATAAACAAGATTCAGCAAAGCCAAATTTTACTATGATTATTTTGGGGTCGGCTTTGCCTCTTAACAGTGCCACCTTTGGCCCAGACTGTTTTTAAAACCTTAGTCATTTTACAGCAAACTCTGAAGGTGTTTCACGAGTCCCAGTAGTGACTAATAAATAAATACACTTTTTTATTCACCACAAAAAACATATTACCGGTATTAATTTTGTTATCCATGCAGCTATACGATGCAGAGGATTTGGGAAACTTCGGAATGTATTGTGAAATTACTCATTCACATTTGGAATCGGTCAACATGCAGTTTCCAGAGAGCGAGGACTGTGACTAACGGCACCTGTGATGGGAAAGTAACAAAGTGGTTTGAAGGAAAAAAGATTTCTAAAGTGATGCCACGTACATGTGTTTAAAATAACTCAAATCAAAGCATAACTGACACTTTCGATGTTCTTTTGCGAGTATTATTCTCTGACTATGAGGTAGTTACTGACTTTCCTTTCCACGTCAGGCATTTTCTTAGAAAATTAAACTTAAAAGACACATAATAAATTAATGTCAACCTTGAAAATAGCTGTAACAAGTTGAAGACTCGTCCATAGTTTTTAAGTAAAATGCATATCTTAGCTCTAGACGTAACCCTTTATTCCATAACTCTAAACTGTTTTTTAATCAGTCTGTCTGGATGATGTAATTGGCACTGAACACAGGCAGGGTCAGTGACAAATTTAACATCCCTTTGGAAAACTACTTTAGACTAGAATTTGATAATTGTGCGAGTCTGTTCAGCCTGGGAAGTTCTTGAAGTTCCAAAATTCCAGGGACCCTGGAGGATTCCTCCTTACATTGTGCTGATCCACTGCTGCTCCTCTCAGGCCGCAGCAGAAACAAAGACCATGAGAGAAATTACACCCCCCCGATGCGACATGACATTGCTGTGAAACTACATTTGACAACCTCACCTCAGCACCGTCAGCAGCTGGAGTCTAAGCTACAAAAATGCTGTCGGGGGAAATCCTCTTATTTGGGCCGCGCTGAGGCCAGAATCAAGGCAGGGGCTTGGATTTGAACCAGGACTGCAGCCAGAAGAGGAGCTGGCTTCTCACGTTGGATTGGGTTTACTGTTAGCAGACAAAGGATGGGAGAGGATACACCCGGCAGCCCAGAAGATTTAAAGACAGGAAGGTGGATGGGCTCCAAATTGATGGCCTCCTCCAGCAGCTCTTGATTCGCTGGGCCCTCTTCCACGGCTGACACTTGATCAATGTGTCTCCCTGTGTGAAGGTGCAGCGGTGGGAGCTGGAGGCTGCGGAGGTGTTCTGCTGATGGCACAGGCAGAGGATGTCCTCACGGAAGGTGGAAATACATTTCCTCTCCTAACTGTAATGGGGCGCTGTTAGATGTCAGTAATTCAATTTTTACTTAGAGAAACATTAAGCAATATCCGACTTTAATCAACCTCTATCAGCCAGCAAACGAAGGCAGAGCCACTGACATGAACTTGGCACAGACATCGCTGCTCTGTAACTGACACAACTACTAATGTCATATTTCCACAATGGAGAGCAGGGGGCCAGATTATTAAACCAGAGGTATTAATGCAGGAGAACTGCTTTGTCATTCTTTTTTATTTGGCTTTTTGCCTGAAACAGTTAAAGTTAACACTCGTGGCACATGTTGTCTAACTCTGACACTGTCCAGCTGTGCTGTTCTCAGTGTCACAAATGCCAGGATTTGTCCCCCCGCCTGTGAAGAACACTGACTGTGCATGTGAGTCTAATATTGAACCTTCATATTAGTGAAGCAACTCTTTTTTACAGTAAATTTAAGCATGTGAACTGCAAAATTCAACATTGCCTTAGTTTTACTGATGGATGACAGTTCGCTTGCAGATTGAGATGCCGAACACATCATCAGCAACTGTAGCACTGAACACTTGCAAATTATGGCCGAATATATTTCAGAGACATTTGGAAATACGCCATTACCGCAGTCCATCCGTTCTTTGTCGTAACTACTTCTCCTGTTAAGGATTGCACTACGCCAGAACCAATCCCAGCATCCACTGGGCAAGCAGGTCACCCTGAACAGGTCACCACTTTATCTCAGGACTGACACAGAGACAGACAGCTACTGATACCGGCAGGCGATTTGGAGTCACTAATGAACCTAATTACATGTCAGTGGACTGTGGGGACGATAGTGCGCAAACTTTGCTACAGAAAAAGAGCCCAGCCATGATTCAGAGCAGCTTCGATCGAGCTGTGAAGGTGCCATGGACGTGAGCGTATTTTAATATAACGGTAAAAGCACAAATGCTCCAAAGTGTCGATTCTTATTCGTTAACGAAGGGCATTTTCTTGAGCAACTGCCAGTCCAACAAAACACCCTTGAACAAAGTACTTGATGTGTTTGTAGAATTCTGTTTAAGAAAAGAAAAGTCCAAGTTTTCTGTGTAAAATCACAGACATAATGGCACCGTGACCAACTCAGTGTTTAATAACTTAACATACATAAAATTGTGGTATTCTTGTATTGCATCCGGGATGGGTCAAGAAGCTGAGAGAGAGACCAGGGAAAAGCACAACCAAAAGTAAATATTGGAGTTTGTTGGAAGATAAAAGAATTTGACACGAAGCCTAAGGTGATTCCTGCTGTTGGACGTGTTTGTGGTCACAGTAGACGAACCCAGAAATTACATCATAGGATGCAAGATCGCCGATGTCAGTGTTGAGCTTTGATGCGACAATAAAACTACGCGGCCAAATCTGTATAAAATCCTGCAGCTGTATGTTTCTAACATGTTAAAGTCGTTCTTTGTCTTCTGATGCTGATGTTATCAGGCCATTAACGACCTCGGCTTGTAATCACGTCCACGTGCTAAACGGTATGTCACGCTCAGCAACAGTAGGTGGAAACACATGACAAAAGCACCAAATACAGATTTTTGCTTATGGAGTTTAGTTGCATAGAAACATCATTTTATGGGAACAGGGTTGGGGAAATTATAGCAGCATAGCATTTTTCATTTATCAACAGCTTAATCAATAATTGAAGACGGGGAAAAAAGGAATTGGGTGTGTGTAATATACTGTACAGAAACATGTGAGCACACGTGCATTCTCTCCCTCTCTCTCTCTTTGTGTGTGTGCATGTGATGTGTCAGCACTTGAAGAACAGGATTAGAAAACACTCACGGATGCAAAGTGCGAGTTTTTCTCCTGTATAGTCTAAAGCTTTTTAAGACTTGGCAATCAAGGCGGTGAGCGGTGCCTGTTTTCGAGTTTGCTGACTCTGTTCCTTCCCTTTTCCCAGCTCCTCCGTCTCCCCACATAACCCCTGACTCTGTCTCTTTTCCATCCCTCTCCATCTCATCACTGGTTTGGCTGGCGACAGCCCCTCTGTCTCTCTCTGTTTAGCACATCGGGCGCCTAAATCCCCGATGTTCGGACTGCATCTATAGGTATGTAACAGTTAAGTAAAGTAAGTCGAGCCGATTGTGCTTTGCTCTTGTCGCCCGCTATTCGCATTCAGAGAAAATAACCCGGACACCATCACACATACACTGATGTTTACGCAAAGATGGAGGACACTGCAGCAAACGAGCTCCGATTAATGAGACTTTTAAAGAAAGCGATGGTGAGAGCCAGTGAACCTCCGTGGGGGAGGAGGAAAAACAACACGCCATGACCTCGACTTGTCTTTAGCTTACAAGTCATTTCTATAAGACTTAAAGCAGAATCTGTCTGGCTGTAACCTTGGAAACTTTCCCGTTGACAGACAAGAGACAGAAAGCACTTGGAAGGCCTTATCTGCTCGAGACAAGACTAGACGAGTCGGCCGCAGCCCGTGTGACAGAATTATTACTGGGCCACTTGCTTCTTGTCTGTCAGTATTTTCCCTTCTTTTTTTTTTTTTTTGTCAGGGCACAGGGAGTAAAATATCCTCCAAAAATCCTTCATTTGCCATTAGAAGAATAAGTATAAGAAAAGAGCAGGATGGAGAAGGACCCGTGAAAGCGGCAAACACACCCTGAAAAAGTAGCTGTCCATCGCCTGTGCCTGTGATTTCCTTCATTAGATGAAAAAGGAAAACAATTCTAACTGAAATGAAAGAATCAGGCATGTGATTTTTAATAGAAGTTGAAATAAATATAGTATTTACAGAACTAAAAGGAGGAAGTGCTTTCTGATAGGAGAGGAAGTGTTTTTCTGTTTTGATGTGTGTGTGTGTGTGTGTGTGATATTCATATTGCCTGACAGCAGTCAGTGTCTGAATCTCACAGGAGCTGGAAACACGTCACTTACAAAAATGAATATGAACCATCAACATAAAATACTCAGATCAGGCAAAACATTCAGAAATGAGCATTACCATTTTTTATTATTCATTATTATATCTGTTTTAATGCAGCGCTGCCCGGGGGCCCTAAAATGACGACAGTTCAGTGTCTCCTCCTTTGCATACAGCGCTTTGCCTCAGAATGTTTTAATGACATTGTGAATTGCAGATGATAAAAATCTGAATTCTTTATTTTATGCTGAGAAACATTATGCTCAAGGTATTAAACATAGATTTGTTTTCACAGAATGATAAACGTTGGCCCATCCCGTAAAAAATCTACTTTTTTTTCAAGCTTTTGTCCAACTTTTCTGAAAGTAGGTTTTGTTCAAAGTTCAAAATACAACCTTGTCTTCTAAAAATTATGGTCTTATAAAACTAAACTGAGGAATGTAATTTGAACCACATAACTTTTATTGGAGCTTAAAGATAATATGCTGAACATATTGATCAAATGTTACCAGACAACGTTTTAACAATCTTCTGCCCTAATACATGAACCTGGTTTGTGTTACTACAGCGTTATTGAAGCATTTAATGATTGTGTTCAGTGCAGTAGCTGGTTAAATGTGACATTAATGCATTTTATCACTTTTAAACAAATCTCTAATATCGTCTTGTTTTTATTTTTGCCTGAACCCAACCAGACACACCCGGAATTGAGCTCAGGTCTTTGGCTTCACTGTCCTTACACACCCACCAACCTCCCCAACCACATCCTGGAAGCTCCTTTAAAAGTACAGTTTCATTCATAAATTTTTTTTTAAATTAAATTAAAAATGTCACATCAGAACAAAATGATAAAGTCACTACTTATTCGTGTTTTCTTTAGTTGGATAGGAATGTAATTTTTAGGGTACAGGGTTCCAAATAAAGTATTTAAAGTGTAATATCACTGTGACTCTCATGTCCAGAATGGAGTGTATTGAATCTTCTAACTGCAGCTAAAAAGCTGCATAGTGCAATACTGAACATTAAATATTGGCTCATGAGGAAAAAGAGAGCTCAACGGTGATGAGAATTAAGTGTAATGTCGATCCATCATTAAGATCTTAAGCTTCACAGTGAGCCTAAGCTGACAGTAATGTAGGAATAGGAAGTGATAGTAATCGGAGTTATCGTTATGGCTCAATTTAAAATCATTCCAGTGATTAAGATTTTATAGAAACATTCATTTCATGCAATCAAAAGATGTTTTGTACTTAAACATGGATGTTGCGATTTCAGTGGCACTCTTACTCAGATGGAGAAGACACGGCTCGGTTTCTGCATGTGTGGGCTCCAGGCTGCTTAGTTTAACATGGCTACTGTAGGAAACTGGAAACGTACTACGACCACGGCAGGCGAAAATTGTGTATTTCTCTGCTTGTATTTGATTGACTTTGGCTGGATGACTCAATAGATGCTCATGTTTCTGCCTTCACATTCTAATGACTTGTTGCACATGTGGTGACAAGCGTATGTTAAGTTTGTGTCAGTTTTGTAGCTAAAAGGCCTGTTTCTGTGTGAGACAGAGAGACCTACTCAACTCCTTAACAGGAAATGGCAAAAAAGCATCATGGATCATTGTTTAATTAGAAAGAGTTGGTGAGATAAAATGTGCAAGATAACTTTGAAGTATCAACAATAAATAGGAAATCTGTTTTCTTAATTTCTTCTGTACCAATAGCAGCAGTGATAACAGCAAAGCTTTGTTCCTACAGTGGAGCCGAGCCCCGAAGCTCATTCAACACTGTTTCCTTTACCCATCCTCAGTTGTACCAGATCAGCAGGTACAAGCAACACAGAATGGAAAGTTATATCACAGCGAGTTAAGAAGAGACCGTCTGTGATCTATGAGGTCTGTTAACGAGTGTTGGTACAGTTGGTATAAGTGCAAATACTTTCAGTTTAATTACTGTGTAACCACAGATACGAAGAGGGTCAGAGGCAGAGACACTTTTTTAATTTTAGAAAAAAAGGCAGCAGGGCTTTATTGTATTTATTAAACTATATTCACTATCACTTTGTAAAATTGTGTTAATTAGTTAGTTAACACAATTTAATAAGAACAATAATAGTAAGATTAACAGTACATTTACATTTACATTTAGTCATTTGGCAGACGCTTTTATCGAAAGCGACTTACAGTAATTTTGATTCATACACAGTGGCGTGGCTGCCACGCAGGGTGCTCATCGGCCACTGGAGGCAACTAGGGGTTCAGTGTCTTGCCCAAGGACACTTTGACATGTAGCTAGGACTGGGGATCGAACCACAGTAATAATAATAAGAGCCACAGTATAGTTTCATTTATAGTTTATAGTTAAATTTAACACCGACATCTGTTGAAGTTTCATTTACAGTATTTTAGATCCTGCTTAGATTAGGTGAAAAGCAGCTGACATATACGGGCTTACGTGTTACTGAAGGAAGAGCTGGGAAAGTGAATGCTGGACGTACACTTGTCCCTCTACATACAATGTGGGCCCCATTTAAAAAAGAAAATGGAAAAAAAAGAATTCTAGATCCAACTGAGTCTGCTTCTTTCCAGCTTAGTCCTATAAAGATGAATTTCACCCTTTATTAAGGCAATAGTCCCTTGACTGATGAGACACAATGTCCATATTCCGGTGTCGTTATTGTTCTTGTTCACAGCAGAACTGTGGCAGCTGCTCGTGACACCAGCTCGGTCCGCATGCTGTGCCTCTACACCAACGTGAACGCTGCGCCAGGACTCGCAAGGACACCTGTCCTTCTCTATTGGCAACCACCTAAATAAATAACACTGCAACCTGCTGCAGCCACAGGTGTGTGGACTTAAAAATGCCTGATTCATCACTGAAGAGACAAAGATGCAAAGAAATAAAAAGCTTAAAGAGCCAGTTTTCCCATAGCAACAGCTGCCAGAAGAAGGTGAAGAAGTTACAATAGCATCTGTTTTTATTCTGTTATTTGTCTGCGACGACGGAAACACAAGACGTTTTCCTTGGAAGTAATTACTCGTCTTTAAACGGCAAATTCCCAGTTTCCTTCTGTTCGAGACTATTTTGTGTGTGTGCATCCTGCAGAAACTGTTGTGCAGCGCGTGACACCAGAGTCCATTGGAAGATTTCCTGCTGAGATTTAAATCAGCATCTATACACACACACACACACAGGATCCCACAGACCTTTAATTTGTATGTTTTACGTTTGTCTGGTAGTAAGTCTTGAGTGGAATATGAGCGTCGGCTGATAAACCCAAATAAGAGGCAACAAAAGCAAAGTCACGTTGATGCATTTGCTCTTTTCATGTTTCTATCACACGGTGGATTGGTGTTTGACATAAAGGCACATTCTGCTGGCTTGTTCTTTGGAATTGGATCCTTTTCTCCCATCAAAATCACCTAATGCTCCCAATCGGGCACCTCCTTGTATTTCGGTCAATGAACTGCGCATGGTTGACATTTAAGGTGGAATTGTGCAGACTGACGAGTGTAGACAAGGTTTACGAGGATCCTGGTGTTCGGATGGAACACACGTGTCAGCCAGTGAAGCCTGCGTGTCTGGTTAATGTGTTTAAATAGTTTCTGGACCACAACAGAGGTCCAACAAATGAGCCAGTGCGGGCTGACAAAGATGTTGGCTTAAGTATCGGTAAGGTGAAGGTGTGCACCAAAATAATCATTTTGTACCTCAGTACTGGTTTTACAGAAACCCCAAGTGACCCAGTTAATGTGGGATTGAGTTTGAATGTTTGCTTATCATTTTTATTAGTAGCAGAATTAGTTGTCCTATTATTAGTGACACTAATAATGTCTTAACTCCATTTTTTCCCATGAAGAGCTAAATACACCACGATGGTCTGTTGTATAATTGTTGTTCCGGTAGCCGTGACAGGGAAGAGAGATGCCGTGATCCAGATCTTTTCTTCCAGAGAATTGTCAAGCATCAATGCAGGGGACAGTGCAGTATCAAGATGCTGTCGGCATTTGGGCTTTTGAAGAAAACAAGGTGTGATGGTTTTGATGCATGTCTTATGGGCCTCTGTAGATCCATTTTCCCGGCTCCGTTCTCTGGCCTGATGCTCCAGTTGAGATATTGCGGTGACAAAGTGACAAGATACATTTATCCGCGTGGTGAACAATTTTTATCTCAAGAGTGTATCGACCAATTTCCTTTCATAAATGAACAACAGGCCCTGCATAGATCTCGTTCTGCATCCAGTCTAGGGCTGATGGTTTCAAAATAAAACACCTCGAGGTGCACAAGCAACATTCTGCTCTGCTGACCTTTAGGATTATTTAAACCACCGCTGGAAACAGACATTTAGCCATGTTATTATCATCATAATTATGATTATTGTGCTGTATGTGATTTTACTATAAGGCTCATTGGCAAATCCTGAACGCTTCCCATTATACAACGTTATTAGTGCAAATTAAAGTAAACTTTAATGTTTTTTTGCCCACTCTGTATAAATTTGCCTCCTGTCTCATTCCCAGATCTTCCTTTAGATACAGCGTTGTGTCTTTGAGGTGTCTGGCTGCATGTACAAAGAGCTGCTTTAACACGATTTCCTTTCCAGCACTAAACGACAGACTGACGAAGCAGCAGAAAAGCGCTGCAACTTCAGCAGCTAAGGATACAGTTTCCCCAGTCGTTGGTAGAATCTCACACCGAGCTTATCGGACTTTGGCAGCAAACCAGGTCCACACAAGTACAGCATTTCAACAGGCGGTTTGTGCTGCACACGGTCGATTTTTACACGCTGTGTTCTGGAGCGTCATCAGAACAATTCCAAACTGACGCACGTGTGAGCTGTGATCTGAGCATTGCTGCTGGGTGAGCTATTATATGGAAAAAGAACAGACAGCTTCCCCCCCATGGTTTTGTATTCACCACCAAGTTAAAGGCATTTCTGGTATGTTGGTGTACGTTCACCAAAGGATACTAGTAATTTCCCTTTTACTTTTTACCGACGCTCATCTTATTCTCACAGAAATACAACTAAGAACTTCCATTTGCTTTTGCCAGACATTCCCGCACCACACTTTCAAAAACCCAGTCTATGTATGGGTTGATAGGCGACTGTTTACCACTGCACACATGACGAAAGTCGACTGCTGTCGGGCTTGATGGCCGTGCTTTAGCGATCAATTTTTCTGACACTAGGCTCCATGTAAGTAGCCTTGAGTGCTTTGGGAAATGGATCACCACCAATTGTGCTGTCGTGTTGAATGATACACTGCAGGGAATAATCATTAGCAACACATGATATAACGGTAAAACATAATTATGTTTGTGCTGCAGAGGCCAACTGGATTACTGTAGAGAAACTGCTTTGCTTTGTGTTGGACTGTAATATCTGTTCCTCTTGTGCTTGTTCAGTGACCTTCTTCTCTCCGGCTTTCCCTTTATTCTGAAGAACTAGAGCATTTCTAATTGACGTACCATATGCACGCTCAACTCCATAACACCGGTCAAACACTTTCCTGTCATTTCCATCCAGGGAGGCCTTCGACTCAGGCAGCAGCTCAGATATTTACACGGGTCAGTGATGGAGAGCGAGGGCAACAGTTAAACCTCTGTCAAAGGAAGCTTTGATTGGAGAGGAAATAAGCAAGCGGGCAGGCAGGCATGAAACCACATATGCACACAAACAGACGTTCACTTAGTGATAAACAGATGGTTGTGACATTACACTGCTACAGGCGATGAGCAATTCTGAAGGGTTCAAGTTTACATTTCTTTAAAGCGGTTTGGGCCACGCTGACTGCCGATGCTCACACCCTCACAAGTCCCACTGGGTTTAAATGCCACGTCTAACTCCAGGGACGTACAGTATGGCTTAAGACGCATGAAAGGTCACTACATTCTGATACTAATTATGTTTAGAGTATTCAGTGCAATCCAGCAGAAATATGACAGTAAACAACACAGCATGGATAAGTGTTGGTTATAGATAGTGATGGCAATGCTTAATTTTTCTGTTAAAGCAGTTGATTTATGAACTTTTTCATTTGTTACTGTAACCAAGAATTCACACAAAAACTAAATATTACAATTCTGTATCCACTGTCCTAGCAGGACACTTTCTAAAACCATGCATGAACCTGGTGAATAAATCAGCTTATCCACAGCTGTCTTGTATGACCTAACATCTCCCCCCCTATTTGTCGGACCACAATTGACATGAGCTTTGAGCTTTCTCTGTTTTATGTATGTGTTTTTTTACCACTGACTATTAAAGTTGTGTGGCAGAACAGTAGTCTTGTAATAATTATCAATCATCCTGCGATATCCAGAAGGTTGTGAGGAAACATCTGTTGCTGTGATCATGTGAGCTGAAATTCTATTGAATTAGTCAAACATCCCACTGTCTCAATGAACCGAAGAGAAGGAAAAGCTGCTCCAGCAATGGCAACACACTCAGCCACCAACTAAACTGCTGAATAGCAGGTTAGTTTACCATGTTCTTGTCAATGTACTAATTAGTTCAGTCCCGTCAGTGAATAAAACACATTTAAATCTTCTAAGATTCTATCAAATCACAAACAAGATACAGACTGGCTGAGAAGAAAAGATCCATTATTGTGTGAAATGTAGCTTCCTGTATGACATTAGACTGAAGGTTAGTTCAGAGTGAATCGAATCCAGGTGAGGTGGAAATGTGGTTCAGAGCTGACATCAGAAATAGGTGTGCTCCAATCACACAGTGTGAGTCGCACAGACTTTTTTCTTCCCTCCTGGGTCCCTCCCTGAATCAGTCTGTGCACATCTGTACATTAACGTGTGTGTGGTTGGGATTTTGATGAAAAAGAGCAGCGTGCACTGCTGCCCTCACCAGCTCTGTGATCACAAAAATGTGCAAGAATTCGAGAACAAAATGCAGAGAAAAATGGTGTGTGTGTGTGTGTGTGTGTGTGTGTGTGTGTGTGTGTGTGTGTGTGTGTGTGTGTGAAATCAGTTGTAACATACAGTGCTGCCCAAGTCAGCGCCGTTGGGGCCCCTTTGACAAGCTCACACTACAGCAGCAGTGAGGGCCAAAGCAGCACCCTCCACACTCCGTGGTGTAAAATCTACAAAGTGTTGTGCTGCTGGCTTGTTCCCCGGGTGCTTGTTCCCTGCGGTGGTATCACTTCCACAGGGACAATCGGAAAACTAAAGTTGGTCTAAGAAACACAAAGTGAAACTTGAGAAACCAAACACAGTATTGTTGCATCCAAGTTGCACCAGACATGTACCTGTATTTTTGGACCTAAATGATAACGTGGAGCTGCACTCTGCGCTCTTTGGTGGGTTTAACGGCAGAGTACGCTCGCCCTTTTAAACCCTTTTGGTTTTTCCTCAGTGGAAGCAAATCACTTCAGTGTCCTTAGAAATCATCTCTGAACCTCTGACTCATCTCCACGCACAAAACTAGATGAAATTTAGTTTGATGTCGTCCATAGTATTTTTATAATGAAGTTCAACAACTCGTCCTCTCTGTCGTCTAGGTGAAAAGTGATGTGACTGGAGAGTGAACCATGGCTCTGGTTTGAGTTTGGATGGAAACAGGATGTAAGTTTGAAATCCTGTTCTATTCTGTTGAACCTTTAAGGATCTGTCTTTCTGTTTTGGCTCCTTGTGCGTTTTCCTTCCCACGGATTAAACCCAGATTGAAACTCTTGCTATTTTGAGCGTAAAGTGAGTTGTAGTTTATAGCAGTTAGATATTATCTGCTGACCTGCCCTGATGGTTTAGTTTTACAATCTGTAATTCCGTTGGTTTTATTCGTATAAGTCCTTGAATTCATTCTGATTTGGTTTTGTTTGGGCGGTTTTGGGATTAACCAACAGGGGAAAAATAATCAAAAAAGTCTTTGTACAATCTTCACTAAAGGACACTCTTGGTGTTAATAATACATACTGTGGTCCCCACAGGCCACCTAATTATTACCTGCATTAATCAAATGCACCTTGATGATTATGGGATTGAGGCCCAACCCAAACTGCTCCTCAGAAGAGACACTGAACCTCCAAAAAAATATTAAAAGGATCTAACCAGGCAAATGCCTGCAAACTACTGCACACTGAAGGGGACAATGCTGCTGTGCAGATACAGTGTGTGTTGAAAATATAATTTTTTTATTGGCCATTGTTCCTGTGTCCATGGATCTTTACAACTAGGTGTTATACTTAGCATTTAAAGCCTAGGCTAACAAACTCGACGTTCCCTCCTACGTGAACTTTGTTGGTCTTTATACAACATCAGGATAACCCGAAACGTTAACCCTCTCTGACATTTCTCTAACCTTTTCCAATCTTCTTTGTTCCCTATCACTAGAAATCCTTGCACTCATACACATACGTTATTACGTCCGTCCATACATTTTCCCCCATGATGCATTTTGCTGGAGAATGACAACAGTGTAAAACACGACACAACACATTTCTTGAGGTCTAAATTAGCCTTTGAACCTTTTGCAGATGATGGAGGATCCTCGACGGTGCCTGTGTCTAGACTTGAGGCTGAATGAGATAGAAGAGTGATCCCTTTGTCTTGTCCCTCAGTCTAGATTCCAGACTAAAGATGATTAAGCATGCTTCAGACTGTCACTCTTAACATTAAGGATGATTAAAGGTCCTTCTGGCTGTCACTGTGCAATAAAGGTGATTGAATGTCCGTGATTGTTTCTGTGCCTACACTCAAAGGTCTTGGTAAACTAAAAATGTGTAATTTCTGTACTGATGAGCAAATTTCAGTATACAGAGCAGGAAAAACGTGGCTTTCATTACTTAAAGAGATGCTGGTTACAAGTGCAATAATCATTTTTGCTGGAGTGAACAGTTCTTAATAACAGCCTGATCTTTCTTGCTAAGGTTTTACGGTGCCAGCATTTCATATTGTCTCCCAAAACGATTGTAAATGCACATAATATTTTAACAACCATAAATGCCTATAAATTAGTAATAAGGGATCCGTAGGAGGTAGAAACATTCAGATCCTTAATCTAGTGTTGCTTTTCTCAGTGATTTTCTTTTCTGTAGAAACTATATGTTCACACCTGGAACCTTATTTTCAGGATGCTATCCAAAAGGAATGGCAAACGTGTTTCATGTCATCTGATCAGTGTTCATGGTATCTTCACTGGGTCTAAATCAGCAGCCATCAAAGCAACAGCAGATATTCTGAGTGGGTATTTAACTGTCTTGCTTAGACCAGAATCATATATACACTCAAATAGCAGAGGAAAAAGAATGCATTAAGATACTTTCCTTTTCCCTTTTTAAAAACTGTCTTTAAGAGCCATTAATTCTGTCCTAATTAAATCAAAACTGCCCAGTAGATGCTTATCCAATCTTCTAAAAGCTTCATCAATAAACGCATTTGACTACTGACATTTTATTGTATTGCAGTTGTTCTCAAGTCTAATGAGGAAGGAGTTTTACTGTTAGAGGCAACAACTTAATAAGATCAAGGTCAAGTAAATAACTTTAGCAGCTTGCAGCAAACACATAGACTCATATTCAAACGGCTGGGGTTGATATGTATACAAAGTATAAAACAGTAACGTCCTGCCATTTTGTATCGAGTTATCTTTATGATACAGGTCATTAAGAAGAACAACTTTTTATCCGTCACATATACATTTGCACATACATGTTACAGTGACATTTTGACCTCTGCATTTGAACTATCCCTCCGGGGGAGCGGTGGGTGTCAGGGACACACCTGGTGGGTAGGCTGGGGATTACAGGTTGGCTGGCATTTTCCACACTGGGATTTAATCCATCATCATCCATTTTACCATGCAGCTGCTTTACCCATTGAGCTACCAGGCCACCATTGTGTCCTATTGTTATGTTATAAATGCTGAAACCTAACTTCGTAAAGAAGGAACCTGGAAAGTCACCTGGCTGTCTTTGAAGGATCCGTAGCTTCTGGAACCAAACTCCTAGAGAGGGGTTGGAGTCTGACGTTGTCTAGAGTGGGAGGTGTAGACTGGGTGTGTGGATACTCACAGGTGTGGATGAAATTTGCCTTAAAGGCTCTGTTGGGCTGTCTTGGTTCGCACACACCTGTTCAGTGTTGTATGGAGGATGGGTACAGTGCCTGTGGACTGGCAAACTGAGACCTGAGGGTGTGCTACAATTGGCATATGACCCTCCTCAGTCTCCCTGGAAAAAAACAGGTACCTGGAAAGGAGGCTTTGATTCATTGCCAAACCTCAGATCCACAGCAGCAATGCAGATTCTGTCCTGGCTGTGGACTCTTTACCCTCTGGAAGACTGGAGGGTTCATGGGGTATGCCTATCCAGCCTTCAAATGTGTTGTGGATTTTTGACCACGTTCCTTTGGTTGTTTGGTTGGGGGTATTGTGGGAGTGTGGGGTGTCGGGGCCATTGTTTCGAGCCATCCGGTCCGTGTGTGACTGGAGTGATACTTGTCTCAATTCTTGGTTTGTCACCAGTCCTGTTAATTGTTTGGTAGGCACAGCCGGGGGTCCCACCACTTTTGCAGACCTGCTACAATTTTATAATTACTGACGTTTACAAGCACATACAAGACTCTGTGCAGGATCCTGCAAAAACATGCAACTAGCCCAAGTTGACTTTGTTGGTGCTTGCTCAATAATATGCTTTAGCTACTGTTTACTAAAATGTATAGCTTGATAAATATCAAATATATCTGTTTTCAATTGAAACATTAACATGTATGAAGTAAATAAATGCAGTTCTTTGGCATGTCTAAAGTATTTCTTTAATCTATACTGGTTAATGCACATGTATATCACATCTCTACATCATGGAGTGAAATCCATCAAGTGTTAAAACTACTACAACAGCTAGTGGCAACTTTGCTTTGTTAATGATTCCATAATTGTCATTTCTAGAAAGAACAGCAAGAAATAGGTGTTGCTGTCTTCCATCTATGTTGTGCCAGGAAACGATTAGGTGTAATAAGATGTTGAGAAATTCCTAAACTTTGCCAAGAGAGCATTGGGCATGTCGTTAGCGATGACAGGTGCTTTCATAAAGTAGCATATTGGATTTTTCTGAGTGTTATGTTTGGACTTCTTCAACAATGTGCTCAGACAGTATTGTCCTTTTATTTAGAAATGCCAGTGCAACAAACTGTGTGTGATATGTGTTTTCTCACTTTTAAAATGTAAAGCTGGAGAGAGTTAAATATAAATAAAATGATATAACACCAAAGAAAGGCAGCTCACTTTAAATAAAATCTTCATTTCTTAAGTTTAATCTCTCAAACTTGCTAAATTGTCTGGGCATTAGTTAACCACAAAGACTCTCTACTCTGAATTGTCTGCAAAAACATTCATTTAACATTCTGAAAAGGACAAAAACAATAATTCAGATTTTCCAACTAAGCAGTTGTGTTGATTGCTGTGTTTTTGTTTCTCCCTGTGCATAACGTCATTGCCATTATCACAACAGTAATATCTCTAAATTGAATAGCAACATTTACATTTGTTTCTATAGAAGAATGGGGAGAGTGTCAGGTAAATTGTTATATTTGCCATCATTCATTAGTCTGAAGGAACGTTTGAGAATTTAATGTTAAATCTCAATAATGTAGACCAAAAGCACATAAAGTATCAACGCCAACTTGGTGACGTTTTATTTTCTCTGTATGTTTGGAGAAACACAAGTACAAACACCAATCGTCTTTCAGCATTGTGTATACATAGCGGTTTGAGCTAAATGCTAATTTTAACATGATAACATAACCACATTTACTAAAGGCCTTGAAAGAACTTTTCCTGAAGAACAGGAACCTTTTAAGTAACTTTGTTTGCTGAAGCTGTCAAGGTTTAAATTTACTTGCATGGTCGTAGTTCTACCCTGGTCAGTGGACTAGTTTGTGTTGGTCATTTCTAAAAGTTCAGAAACTTTCTGGTTTGGTTGAAGTGCTTTTTAAGATGCTGCACATGTGCGATGCTTTAGTTTTCTACAAACTCAGAGTGGAGTGGCTCAGGAGCACTGACTGAAATTTCACAAAACATTAAATCATGAGTAAAAGCAAAGACAACTCAACACTGTGGCACAGAAAACCTGGTGCAAAGGATCGATTTGGCACTGAAGTATAAACGCATGGTGTAGCCTCTGCAAGAATTTAAAACAAAGAATCGTGACTAAGAAGAGACTGGCTCTGTGCTCAGAGGTCCTGACTGGAACTAGCTGTGGGTGGGTGTGGTTGAATGGAGGTAAGGTAGACAAAGAGAAGAGTGACTCCGAACGGTCAGGGACAGGAAACAGATGGGTTAATATGGAATGATGCTCGTTCTAGGTCCTTGCTAATTACCTGGATCAGATGTATTTGGTCAATCAGCAGAGGGAAGTGTAGGGATAGCTGGAAAACACCTCAGACTGGGGCCCTGGTAACGGGTGCGAATTCAAATCGGTCCTCTGGATCATACTTGAAAATCACCTGTTTAACAGTAAAACGTCGTCTCTCTTCACCACAGACGCTATTTCTTGTCTTGTTAATTAGCTGCTTTGACAGAGATGGTGGGAAGCTTTTAGAGGCACAGTTAGTTGCTCCAGTGCGCCCCAACTCTGAGGAGCAATCTGTTCCCATCCACAGAGGAACATGCTGTGATCCCAGCTGAATTTCTCAGGCTACTAATACCGTGTATAATAAGTGAAAGAATGTTTCAAATCACTTCTTTTCAAAGGCCGATGTCGGTTATTGTTATAATCAGGCGCCACAGTGCGATCGGTACACAAGTCGGATGGCCTTAGATGAATTGTGGAATCCGTGTGCTGTAACAAGCCAGAACGGAGTATGGATGACGTTTGTTTGTAGGGGAGCAGAAAAAGCTAATTATCCCCAGAAGTGCAATGAGTCTCATTCAACGTTGCTTGTACGATGGACTGAGACCTACTTGATTTGATCCACGGATCCACCCGCACAGAACATTATACTATTAGATTGGAAAACATTCCAAAGAAACCACTTCTGATCCTTCGAACTAAATCATGGCGTGTGCATGTAATGTAATACTTAACAGTTAACATCGGCCTTACACATTTACTAATTATTTATTATGTAAATAAAAGCTGTGAAGTAAGTGACAGAAATAAGTCTGCAAGCACAGTTAATTAGTTTACACACGGTTATCATTCCGAGGGTCACTGACGACAAGTATGTGTCTCCTCATGAAGTATTGTATATATTGCAGAAGCAAGCGGAATCTGAGCTACACCATGTCTTACTGCAGCACATTTTTCAAAATTTTGTTTTGAGGGCTTCTATTTTTTTTTCCCTTCATTTATTGTGTAGACCTTCTTCTGCAAATGTGCAAGACCCATTTAATACACTTGGTGGCACCTATCAAGCATTACAGGCTGGCAGTTAAAATAAACACATCTGATTTCATATGAAGGAGAGTTCAAGCGTTTACACTGATAAAATGTTCAGTATTTTGCTTTAACTTTCTTTTAATACACTCCTTGACCATATTTGTTACTTGCCTATTTTATTTTAACTTTGACAGAAATTGACAAACTTGTTGCTCACGAGAAATCAATAAATGAGGTTGAAACTGTGCATTTTAGCACAATAAAAGTCATACTGCCAGTTTTAACACGTTAAAGCCTTTATTTTACTGGCAACATTTGAAGTGTGTGATAACTGTCCAATTAACCCCAAAAAATAATTACATAGTGACCACATATACATTTTTACACTGACCCAGATTCTGAATATATTTCCCAAATTCTCAAACAAAAAAAAAATGTTGTTTTAACTTTATTAAAAGTATTAAAATTTCTCATGTGAAATAAGTATAAAGACAAATAGAAAACATCTTTTTCTCTGTGTGAGGACATTTCATGTTGCCGTCTTTGATTATGCGGACAACAAACTCTCATACCAAAGAAACAGACTCTTTACAGTGTTTAATTCAATATAGTTTTGTGTTGTATAATGTACTAGGTTTTTCAATATTGAGATAATCCTTGACTCAGATTTTTTTTTATGATTTTCACAAAGCCCGTGTCCTCCTCAGTACTACGTGAATAGATGAAAACTGCAGAGATGTTACATTTCACTGTTGATCTGCAACAATGTGAGGCTGATGACTTCTGACACCACAGCTTAAGTCTTCATCATTATCACTCTAATGAAGCTGTTCGTTCAACATAAGGCGCTATCAGCTTCATAGATGCATGTTAAATACTGAGAGCTCAGGCTCAAGAGGGAAAGTCTAGCAGGGCTTTGTTAAGATTATTCCATACAGCGTTGTACTGTCCTATGAAACTGTTGTGTCCGTAGGTTTGGTCAAACTGAAATTGAAACTTCAGCAATGTGACTTTGTTCCATATTGGGCAGTTTTGGTTGGACTAGAAACGTGAATGACTTTTTACGTGGTCTACAGTCACGCCAGCAGCTACGTGAGGCTGAGGATGGTCAGTCGAAATTATGGCAAAACTAAACGGTAAAAATTGAAACTGGGACTGATCGTAGCACGTAAAAATTCATGGCAGTGCTTTTCAACGTTGTTGCGTGCAAACTCTCAAAACGCTTATTCACATCTAAATATGTGTCCTAATAAGTTATTTTTGAAATAATAAAACGTATTCCATAAATACGCTGGGATTTGCCTTCACTTCCTTGGTAAATGACTTGTTAGCTTCCTGAATCCCATTATCTTCAGGTGAGGGTACGAGAGGAGGCGACAGCTCAACACAGCAATTCATGCTCTTGTTCTGAACAATTTACGTTTCCAGTGGAAACGCTGAAACTGGCACATCACACTATTCCAGTGGCAAGAGCGATACGTTGAATTAGAGGCTAATTAATACGCAATGAAACACTGAGCAGTACGAAATTGACAGTGTTTACTTGTATAAGGCACAAAGGGAGGCGGAAGACAGGAAACAATGAAGGATCGCAGCAGCATAATGTCTCATCCTACCTGCAGCTGTTTTAACTGGAACAGACTAGAGAGACAGGAGGTTATATCAGAGATAAACAACACTTTACGCCCACACACTCGCTTAAAGGTACAGACAATGTTGACTTGGAAACACACACCTCCACAAAAAAACGCACTCTGTGCACACGCACACATGCAGAGATGCAGGGATGAACGTACAAACATATGCATAACCGTAACTTTTTGTCAACACACTGCGTTTTTGTGTGTCTGTGCGTGCGTTTACACTATCTGCTCGCAGATATAATATCTGCACACGGCGCTTCACACCTTTTGTCTCTCTTACACGCCGGTTGTTCTCCTGATTGTAGTTATAGTTTTCTTTTTTGTATTTTTAGAGTAGTTTAAAGTTGCAACATAAAACGTGGGCTTAGTTAAATGTGATCAGCCTCCATCAGTGAAATAGTTTTTTCCCCCTGTTCATTATTAAAACATTTTCTTCTTTATACAACCAAACCGAATGTTGGGATAAAGCCATTAGAATAAGTGCCAAGAGAATGATTCCTGATGAGACAGTTACCGCAGCGATCGAGCATATTGCAAGTTAGAGGATTTTGTTTTTATTACCTCTTTAACTCAAATTATTATTTAGTAGTATTATTGGATTGTTGTCTGGCGATTGGGTTTGTAAGTTCGTTTTTTTTCTTTATCTCTTTTGATTTATTTTTGTCCATAAAAAACTGTTTTATATTGTTCCTGATTGAAATTTTTATTGGTGTGTATTAATTCGAATAATGCTTGCTGAGTAGGGACACCCACCAACTGAACTTTTAGTTAGTTTTAAAACATGTTGAAGATGCATTTGTATAATCTTTCCTTTGATTTTAGCTTGGAGTAACTGTGTAAAAAAAGAAATGCATATTGTCAGGAAAATACCAAAAAAATAAAAATAAACACAAGAAGGTTACATTTTGATTGAGAACTGATTCAAGTTGTTAATAATTTCTACCCTATTCAATTTCAAGTTGTTTCTTACTGTCACTTATAGCTTGCTTGCAATGAATAATACTTTTAGAGAACTTTTTTCCAGCAAGATTAATCTAAAAATGACAAATTATTCCTTTTTTCATATTATTCATATTGATCATTCAGCACTGCACTCTGCTTTTGGTGAGTAAGTAATTAAGTTTCACTCATAAAGCTCTAATTAAGCTGTGGCTTGGTGTGCAAGACTTGGCTAACGGTCTTCACAGCATAGCATCAATGGTGCCAAATGACAGAGGGGGGATTTGAACTCAGCCCCCCTGGGATTTAGAAGCCTTAAATTGGTGCTTTGAAAGACTTGGCTAAGCTGTTTGTTGGTTACTTATTCCCACGGCTCCTCTGGAAACCTAGTTTGATGCTTTTGTTGCATGTAAACACTCATCATGAAGCACTATTATGACGGTGGTGCTGCTTGATCCCACTGCTCCTACAAAGGCTAATGTTTTAACCCAGCGCCTTCCACAGCTGTTTCTTCTTGATGCATCTGATTTTCACACCAGGACGCTGTGCTTTCATTTAGATTTTCTTAGCCCAATTTGGGGAATGGTGTCTAGAATTTGTGGTAGATTTGGACTGAGACTTTTGACTTATAATGTGGAGCCTTTTAACCTTTAAACTTCCCAACCTTTAAACAAATTACGAGGATGGAAGGCTGTGATTACACATAGGACCATCTGCTTCCATTTTTAAAAGGTCAGGTAATGATGTTGCTTTTCAAGAAGCTTGTACAACAAGAAGAAATAGCTTTGCTGAAGATGTGAACCAGTGCTTTGTCTAGGTCTGTGAAACGCTGCTCGATTCAATTTATCTGTAGTTTAAAAAAATAAGGAATAAATGACAGTCCTTTCAGTGAGAGAGACCACTCTGATCGTCTGTTCAGCTTAGTGAATCGGTGCATGACAACTTACCAACTACTGGTAAAGCCTGTAGTGCATTTATCTCCCACAGGTGCAGATGGTTTGTGCCAGGCAGCGGTTGGCTGTTGTCTCTGTGCCGTGTTTAAGTGCTATTTTTGGCCCAGTCAAAGGTGACGTCAGGCGACGCTGCAACATCTTTGATGGACCATTGTTTCTCATTGGAGCATTGTGAGCATGGATGTATGTTGCATTGAGCCATGGAATGCTTTAAGCATACTTTCTGCTTTAATGTTTAAAATAAATTTATTCCTGAAGTTGATTTTTGCCCAATCGGGGGCGGCACTGTGTTCACCAACTAATTTCCAGCTGTAGCTCTGTTTTGTGGTATGAGCAGGTAGCGTAACGAGAGGTTTGCTGCTGGAAATCGGGCTGTAAAGCGTGAACCACAAGAGGAAGGTGTAAGAACTGTAATAACCTGCTGAAAGATGTCAAAACATTTACTGAGGAATGTGTTTGGTGAGATTGGTGTTTGTCTTCTGTTCTTTTTTGCACCACTATTGATTCCTTTGCTATTACATGTGGTGATTTATTTGTAATGTAAAAAAACACAGGAATATTAATCAGTGCAGCATTTAAATCTGAAAATGTCAACCTCTCTTCACCCCCCCCCCAAAACGCCATGCCCTATTTAATGAATGGACTAAACCCAGCCCATAGACAGTGCCAATTATGAGAGTGTGCAATTACGCTGCCAGTGTAAATCCAGGCCTCTCGAACAACTGACACCTATTACATGAAATAAATGAAAACTATTCTACTAATCAGTACGCCTGATAATGCGTGTCCCAATAATGGATTTAATTCATGAGCTACACTGAGGAAGATTACATTGTGGTTTTAGTGTTGCTGCTGTTTCTGAGCCATAAGTAATATGGATATTTCTATACCCACTGTGTACTGCAAATGTGCATATTTTGCTTTATGCAGGTATTAAAATAAAACGTATGCAGCCACGCACCCTACTGGATGTGAAAGTCTCTTCCCATTAATCAGTTGAGCCTGTATTCAGTAAGATAATGACACAAACCGTAACGCACTTATTTCATCGATATTGACTACAGTGAC
Source organism: Channa striata (assembly GCA_033026295.1). Classification (NCBI taxonomy): domain Eukaryota; kingdom Metazoa; phylum Chordata; class Actinopteri; order Anabantiformes; family Channidae; genus Channa; species Channa striata. The sequence goes on along the minus strand of CM065173.1, from coordinate 25,694,760 downwards.
AAATCATATTTAGTGCTGTTGAGACGCTGAAAATGGTGGATGCAAAGTCACCGCTAAGGTGACACGCATCCTGGCAGTTGACAGGACGCCGCACGAGCAGAAATAGGCCACGCTGCACTGCCTGTCCTGGCAGCTGTAAGACAATGATAAATAAATCAGGATTGAGATCCGGCACTCTGCACTTGGCTATATAGTCTGCCATGGTAGCCGATTTACAGAGCCCAGGATGCTAAATCCAACCTGACAAGAGCCACATCAAACTTTTACAGCCTTGTAAGCGATCCGCTGCTGCACTGGGGGGCTGTTTTATTGGACCGATTAAAATTGCATGGTTCGTAGTGAAATACACACACACACACACATTTCCCAATATTTCAGTGTAGAAATCATGGTGACAAAAAGCTTCTTCTTCCTGTCATACACCTCTTATGGCTTCCCACCTCCCACTTCTCCACTCTGCTGCTCTCAATTCTTCTTGTTTTCTTTCCATCTCTACTTCACTTACACATCATTCACCTTAATTACTGCATTTTCTAACTAGACAATTCTTTGTGAATTTTCCAAATGATTCCTCTTGGGAGGGAGCAACAGCGCAGCCATAATTAACCAGCATTAGTGCAGCAGCGTGCAGGCAAAAAGTGGGACATCTACTATGGCTGCATCTGGAGAAGGCTCTCTGGTTAATTATGCGGCAAAATCATTCTCTCCCAAGAGGAATCATTCATAAAATTACACTTTCTATTTCTGCTTTTTTGCTTTATGTTTTTCAATTACCCCTAAAAGGCAAACTATTGTACTTTTGTACAATGTGTACTTTATTTAAAACCATTGTTAATAAAAAAAATGTGAAATACAACTTGAAAATTTGATTTCTAACCAGATTGTTTCTTTTTTAAAAAACAAACAAAAAAACCACTGCTTATGCATTGAAACCAAATCTTTCCTGAATCTTCTTCTCCTTTTATACCTGAAGCCCCTCCTACAAAGACAAAACACTACTGATTACCACAATCAATTTAAAATAATCTATTATCTTCTAAAGAAACAATATAAATGTCCTAAATATTTTATTCTAGTTTATCCCACCTAGGAAAGTAAACATTAAATGTTTTTAAGGACACTTTTAAGACAGTTTCCCCACAAAACCACAGAACTCCCCTCTGCTTCCTACCAGGATGGTACAGCCCAATTCTCCCATGCTATAAAGACCTTTCAGACTTCCTGTTTCCTGTTTGATAGTGTGAGCCTGAGGCCTACTGGTGGATGGAGTGGAGCACACACAAACGTTGTGAGGGTGAGTATCACAGTGACTTTGGGTTTTCAAGCATGTAATAAAAGTTGCATTGTCTGCACAACTAAACCAACAGCTCTATTCTGCCGGCTAGATGGTAAAATAAAAAGAATCAGAGATATTAGTGTGACAAGGCGTCTGCACCTACTCTGTACAAGGCCTGGCCACATTACCGTCACCAGCCGTGTTCACCACTACACTAGCAATAATCTGGTTCTTGGCTCACCCCCCGATTGTTTTGAAAGCAGCTCTGTTTTGCTTCATATTGCTTTTGTGCGTATGCTACATCAAATTGGACACCACCCGAAACGTCAAGACTCTGCCAGCTTCTGTCCAAAGTTACGTGGCTTATGGTTGGTTCAGTCAGTTTGGGTACTGGCAATATCCTAATGTGTGGAGAGCCATTTTGGAGCCAGGTTAGAGGAGTTCAGATTGAACCAGCAACTGTAGGATTGATAGACGACCGGCCTACAACAATAATAGCAAAATGTTTTTCTATATTTTAATGAATGTAAAAAACACATTCAGCTCTAAAGTCACAAGTTGCTAAACTCTGGCTATTAACAATGAAAAAAAAAAAATGTCACATGAAACTTTCAACCAATTTTCAAGTTGCTTCTTCTAGTTCTAGTTTTGCAGAGCACATGCATTTAAATGGAGGAGCAGGTGAACTAAAGTATAACCTGTGTAGTATAAATATAAATCAGAACTTCAGAAAGTGATTTTATAATTTTGATGGTTTTAAATGAGTTTTAGTTTCAGGTACAAAGAAGGAACTCAAATTACCCTAATAATCAGAACACAGGTAAAAATAGAACAACCAAGAACTATTTGAGTGTTTAAAATTGTTGTTTGCTGCAGGTTGCGTTATAGACAGCTGTCATCTCACAGTTTGCACATTACAGTATATGGGCACTGACTGACCGCTGTGCAGGGCCTACGGCAGCGTCGCTGATGTGTGGACTTAATAAGGATCAGCAGAACTTCTCATTTCTAATCACAGCTTGAGTTTGATTTACAAGTGTCTCCTTGAGGCAGCATCATGGTTGCTGGATAAATGCATGTTGAAGGTGGGACAGTGACAGAAACAATGTCATTTCTGTCCACTCAAACCCTGACTGACAAAATGTACGAGCTTTACTTACAAAATCAGATTTGGGGAATAAATCTAGATTTACAATGAATCTGCTGCTAATCTACGGGATATTTTTTTAAGAGCCAGCAAATCGTCATCTCCTCAACTCCCTTCTTCCCCTCTCTCCTTTGCTGGAGTAGTACAATGGCAAAGAACTGATTAAGTGGCGAGATTCTTTTCTTAATATCCATTCAAAGAAAAAAGAAAGTTTGAGGATAAAAAAAGCTGCAATTCTCAGCAGACTTTTACTAAAGGACCAATGTGGCTTCTGTTGTAAAGTCCAACACGTAATATCAAAAGCTTTAATAAAAGATGTGAGGCAGCTTAACAATTTTTCAAGCGTTCCAATTAAGGATTTGCTGAAATATATCATCATATAAGGAGATGGAGAGGAATCACTGCTTTTACACATTTAGTAGCATTGATGCCTCTGAATATGCAAATTTGAATTGTTGATGAAGGTTCATTCACGTCATTTTGCATGTTTGATAAAGAAAAAATATGTTGAGGAGAGAAAATAGAAATGAAACAAAAAGTAAAGACAACCTTTTAAACTTTTTGCCACATTAAGCAGCTCACCCCGGGGACGTCTGATGAAAGCATGTCACGTGCAGAAACAGGATGATGCTGATGAAACACTGAATGTTCTCATGAAATGCTCTTCAGGCTTGTGCTAGGTGTCACATTTTTACAATCCCAGCAAGTTTTGTCTTCGAGTTTTTATCTCTTGAAATGACACTTGGTACTGGAGCTACAGATCGCTTCAGAGCATTTTTTAAAGGGTTCACATACTTTTGGACGAGTCTAAGGTTACTTTCACAAATCCATCAATCACCAGAGTTTCTTGCTGCCTATAGTTGTTTTTGCTGTAGAATTAGATGGAAAGCAGGAAATGGCTCAGTAATAATTAGCGAATACTCAATCCGTGAACAGTTTATGTATGAGCGTAGCTTCCAATTGGATCACTGTGCCTGCTATTTAACGTACCGGATAACATTAGTGAGACAAGCTTAGTGGGGTTTATTCGACGATAACAATTTTAATAGTTAAGATGAGACCTGAGAGCTGCATGAATTGGTGTGTGTGTGGATGCACAAACCACACTGACACGCAAATGGCATTTCTACAAAAGTTGGGACGCTTTGTTAAATTTACTTTGAGGGGCATAAAAAAAGGGATAAATAGAAATTGTATTTTTTATTTTTATATTTGCTCATTTAGTTATTCTGTGGCTGTTCTATGTACAACACTGAATTCTGGTTTTGGTAAAGTTTTTCCATTTCACTGGATTCTTGTTTCAATTTTTTACCAATGACTTTTCAGAACCTTTGCATTGTTATTGGGCTGCGATAAACCGTGTGAGATGAATGTAAATGCCTGGATGCAGTGTGTGTGTGTGTGTGTGTGTGTGTGTGTGTGCGCACACACTCTCCCTCTGCTCAGATCAGATACGTTGGACAAAGGCAATCCATACATGCACTGATACAAAGTAGTTCACACGAAGGCACATGGCCCCTCTCAGTCTCACTACAGTACACACAAGATTAGTTGTTCCAATGGGAAGATGGATTGGATCAGAAGGAAAGAAAGCCGGCCGGGCCTGTCTGCGACTGGGGCATACTGTGGGCCTCTGCCCTATCTCTGTATATCTGATATACAGCAGTAAATCATGCAAAAACACACATTGCCAGATTGTAAGATGAAATAAAGTAACATTGTCATGATGCAACATGGATCCAGGGGGTGGTTGTCGTCGTCCGCCATTGTTTTGTCCAGCCAGGTTTCTCGGTGAACAGACGGGGCCCGGTTTCTTTACCTGGGCCTACCTGTCTGTCATCATTACAGTGTTTGTACAGGAGCAGATGAATTTGAGTGCTCTTTCTCTCTGGGTTCAGCTCCGGTGCTGTTCTGACAGAACAGGCTGCTCGCTGTGGGCTGTGCCTCTGCTGCTGCCCTCAGCAACGCTCCTGGCTCACCTTAGTGTTCTGCATTTGACATACAGTACAGCTGTAATAGCTGATGGATTGTGTTGTCCACAATCACCGTAAAGGCACTAAAACTGGAACTGGAACTTTGCTCACGACTTATCGTCTGTGCCACAGAAACTAATAAAATCATATCAGATGGAAACACTTACCCATTGTGTTGCATGTTCCTCCGTTTACCAAACCCTGTATTTTTAACAGACGTTGCTCCACTAGTTACAAATCAGCGTTTCCATGCACTGCAAAAATGATTGAAATACTTAAAATTCAGCTCAGTTTAACCTGGTTTCCGAGAGCTACAGCCACTGAGCCAAACCAGACAGTCAATGTTGGTAACTAGAAAGTGAAAGCGTACTTCCACCTTGCTGTGTGTTAGTTTTGTGGTTCACTGTCTTTTATCACACATTCTGTATCTGTTGTCTGTTAGAAATGTAAGTGGGTAATTCCCACATTCACCGTATCATATTATTTCCAGAAGTGTTGCTTTACCGCGCGCTCACATATCGGCTACGATAGCTTTTTCTTTTACATGCTCATTCCCCTTACCCTCAGATAAAAGAACACAGGAGCTTTGAAACGCTCTGCTGAACCTGTTGGCTGCTTCTGCCTTGTCGTTGTCAGGCAGAGGAAAGACTCGGCAGGAGGGACGACAGACGCACAGAAATCCGATCGGACCTCGAGGCCCAGGTTGACTGTTAAGGACGCGGCAGTGGCGAGGCTGACATGCTTGTCAACGTGCTTCCTAAGCACCCACACGTCAGGTAAGCATTTCCTGCAGGTAGTAATGGGAGATGCATCCCACCAGCACCCGTCTTTGAGCCCTGCTTCCTCCTGCCTGTATTTACAGAGTTTCTGTTCAGGATTTGCCTTGTAACACGTCTTTTATGGTTTTTTGCTATATTGCGACTGTGTTCAGCACCACACATACTCGCAAAGACGCACAAAAAACATCCTCGTGGCCAATAGAAAACCTGATGAGCTGTAGAGGTCAGTTTCTAGCTTCACATCCACAAACACTCACATTCTCTACCTCGGAGGCGGAATTGGACTGACTATTCCCATCTTATGTGACCCCATCACTGTAGCTATCACCTACAAGGCAAACACAATAGACCACCATGACATTGACCATCCATTACAAGAACTCTGCTTTCCTATGGACGCACATTTAGGTCCCTTAAGGGGCGAATGCCTTGGTTCGCTAAGTGCTTCATACTCTGCCACACCGGACAAAAAACCCCTTAAGCTCTTCGGCATAAACACAGTGCTGTTAATATTTCTGATGCTGCTGCTTCAAGTGATGCTTTCCACTGTTTATTGCTGTGTGTTTATGTATGTATTCATATGCTGTCATTATCTTTCATCGTCTTCCATCTTCTCCTTGACACGTGAGCTCCCTGACACATGATGTAGGCCTGCTTAACAGTAAGGAGGAATGCTTGCCCCTCTGGCAAAGAGGCCGAGTTCAAACTAGCAAGACGGAACTTTCCTTGTCAAGTCCAGTCAAGTCACATTTATATTTAAAGTGCTTTTAACAAGTCAACTTCATCATGAAGCACAGCACAGACAAAAAGGATGCACAGGACAATAGTCTACTACTTCATACATCAGGTCACGATGTTAACTTTAAATTAGCCTAAATAAACACACGTCTCTAGTCCTCTATACCGTACGTAGTCCACCGCAGAATCAGTCTCTGTCCTTCGGACCCTGATTTATTCCTCCCAGAACTTTACTAGAAGAACAAACTGTACATCATTCACACATTTTACCTACAGGAATGACAGATAACAGCAACAACAAAAAATAAGGCGTCTACTTTGGACTCATGCTAATTTTATTTTTATTAGAACTACTAGAAAATGTTGCCAAATGACTTTTTGTTGGTTCAATCACACAAACCTTTTTGTTTTAGGTTTTGATGTAAAGATTTCTGTTATGCACTTATTACAGTAGGTCGACTGTGTTATTCTGTTATCTTTGAAGACTTGATCTACCAGAACTTGCATATAAGGCACAAAGGGTCAGCAGAGGGCTCGCACCGCTTCAACTTTTTCCTATGCAAATATACAGAACTGCTTGACATTCAAGTGGAAGTCTATGGGCCCAGGGGCGCTGGTCAAGGTCTTGGTTCAGAGATGGTTTCTGAATACCCCCCATTATCTCAAACTTAATTGCTTATCAAGCTAAAGAACATTAAATGCAAAAATCTCAAGATAGTAAGAGCGATTTTGATCACTTGGAGTGACTGACTAAAGGTAAATGATGAAAACGTGACTATAAAACAAAAACCAATACGACATAATCGAGCCAACAATACTAAAAGAATGTGTTGTTCTGTGCAGCCAATCGCGCCACCAAACACAAATACGCATTTTATCTGCCTCTGTCTAAATGTGTGAGCTCCTCCTTCCTGCGCGATTCTTTTAGAGTTCATTATTACTTTTTGATGTGACAGATGTTTAGATTTATTAATAGCAAAAGCAACATGTGATCCAACATGGAGTAACTGTCTCAAAGGCGTCTCATGCTGAACTCTCCCTGTCTAGCCTACAGGATACTGGAATTTAGGTGTAACACAGGTATCACCTGAAGTTCTGACAAATATTTTTAGAACGCGGCCTATCAATCATATCACTCTTCAAACCAAAGACCTGCTACTTTCTATAATAAGACAATGTAATTTCTATGATCAATCAGTTTTCTAATAGTGGGTGTCAGAAGTGGTTGACGTCTCCATTTACCATTAGAACTCCTCTCTGGGAATGTTTTCGTCCCTATAAATGAGTTTGGTGCTTAGTGGGACTTGGGCAAACCACAGTTTTATTATTTTGTCTTGATCCAATTTTCAGTCAAATGATCAGCGTCTCCCCTGGGCGAGTTTTCTCTCTCCGCCTGTCTGTTAAAATAGAGCATGTTTTCTCTGACCCTGACAGACCTGTAGCACTGCTCTGGAGATGGTGATGAAGCGAGGAAGTCTATTAACATCAAGGACAAAATAAAGAAAGTCTTTAAGGCCCAAAGTATGAAGTTGTGCACAGACACACACACCAGTATTACATGTACATGCGCTTCTTGCACAGCATTGACATTTTGTTGGGAACACGTCTACAATCTGAGATAGTCGTCAGCAGATAAAGGATAAAGCAAAAGTAAGAAGAAAAAGCAGATGGAGGTCAGTATGGTCAAAAGTTTTCAGTCACACTCGTCGTTACGGACTCTCTGATGACAGATACACTTTCTTCCTTTGCTTTCTCCTTGTCTCCATATTTTTCTTTCTCATTTCTTATAAGGTTCCTCTCAGTTCTGTCCTTTCTTGCATATGTCAACAGCTGTTGATTCCTGACATCTCCTTTTAAACACAACTTTCCCAGAAACATTCCAGAAACAGAAATATTTATTATGCTAAATATCAGGACCAGCACATTTACTTCTGCTCTGCTAGACCAAATAAAAACTATAATGCAACGTACCATATACCATCCAAGAAGCTAATGTGCTGCACACAAGTCTAATGGTAAGCTGGCAGCTCAAAGTATCACCAGTATTAAAGTGTCATTATACCAATAAACAGGTCTGCATAATAACTCCAATGAACTGGTTCTGCTGTCAGCAGCAGGAATGACAAGTTATTTTTCAAAAACATATTCATGTGAGGCTCTTTAGACCAATAAATTCCAATACAGCAACCAGTCATATGTGTAAAACAGTAAATATAATATAGTTTTTATTATAACCTATGTAGCTGGGAACTTTGTGTGAGGAAAGGATTCTGATACATACTAGAATCAAACACACACACAAGAAACATTCTTTGAACAACCTGGAATTCGCTAAAAAATGTTAAAACTGAGGTTATCTGTTTTTTCTTATAGTCATAAAAAAGTGTTTACCGAAAAACAAACTGTGTGAGCATCTTAAAAAGAGAGCGATGTGTCCGCAGATGGAGGCTCTATTGTTTGGTAAGAGTTACCTCCTGTGGAGACTGCTGTTTGGCTGGGGCTGATGGGACCAACCGCTGAGGTTTGCCCATAAACCAATGTGTCAACGCTGGCAAAAAGCCAAAGTAAAATAATTAGTCAGACCCCGAGTCTGTAAAAATCGCCAGTGACAACAAAAACATGCGTTACTGCAAATCATTATTAGAAAACGTCAGGGACAAGCCTGGTAGTTTGGGGTTTGTGTATTTGCTGGTGTTTTCCTTTCAGAAACTGAAATTTTATGTTAAAGTGTTTTATTAACATACACACACAAAGCATTGTCATTTTTTTCTTTTGTATTCGACATCACAGAAATGCAATGAAACAAGTCAAGTTGAAGTTTTTCAAGAATTTATCTTGTTTTCCCTCAGAAGGAAAAACTGAATTGACTAATAGTTTTTCAGGTGTGGATGGGACAGTCAAATCCCATTTCAAGGTGAGACTTTATTGACCTGAGGCCAGTAAGTAGAGGCCCATTTATAAGCTGCCAGTAGTTTCCAAGCTTGCTGAGAACATTAACATATTTTAAGTCAAGTTTGCCATTATAGCAAAATTGTTTTATCAAACAACAATGGCACGGCTAATTGAGTTAATGAATTGTGGTTGTTGTATTTATAGACTTACATAAAACATATGATATAGTAAATCATGCTGTTCTTACTTCTAAACTCTAAAATTATATTTTTCACTTGGTATGCTGGCATGGTTGTCTGCATATTACTGGACTGCACAAAAATTGTTTTACCGCACTACATCCATTGTGATAAATTTGAAGCATTTAATTGTAATGGGAGTTCCTTGACAGTCAGTATCACGCTCCCTAATGTTTAGTGTGGACATATCGATAATCTGTAGCAACCGTATTTGTGGTGGAGACTGTCACACGTATGTTAACGACACCTGTACAGAATATTCACATGGAAAAACACCAGGGCTGTCAGCTGAGGAAAGATCGTGAGGAGCGTGGGGCTCCTCAATAGGTGTGGAAAGAACGAAATAGTTACTGAATTCTTGGTATTTTATTAGATCCACATCTGAACTTTGGAAAATGTAACAAAAATGAAAAAAATACAATTTACAAATTTTCCATAAATTAGAAAATATCTGACTGAATCAGCTATGAACCTTTACATGTCGAATTGTTCTTAATGTTGGGGGCAAGCCAAAGAAACAGTAAAGCCTTTGTGAAAGCTCTGTTGTTGGATGGAAAATCTTGCCTACATATGGATAGAAAAGTCAGTGCATTATGTGTGTAAATATTACGGGAGAAACCACATCATCTCAGCTTTGAGAATTTTGCAATGTATTTAAAGTTTATCTTGTGTATAAATCTTCATCAAAATTTGGACCCAAGGCAAGAATTCAGGACAGGTGATGTAAGTAAAAGGCCGTAGCTTCCGTCTCACTTTACAGTGTGTTGTAACCTGAACTGACTGAATCAAGTTTTAAAAGGAGTGTTTGTGCTGTATTACTGGAACTGTAGTTTCATCTTGCACATTTGGAAAAATACACAAACTGCAGACTAAAGCAGACTGCTCGCTGTGTGAAGCAGCACAGTCCACGAGGTTAAAAAGTGCTTTTTAGTGATGTAATGGACTCTTGATTTCAAACACTCTACAAACATACAGATAATAACCTCATGGTGCTCTCTCAAATATATATACATATATTTTTGTCACTTTTAATTCATTTTCCTCTGCCTAATATTCAAAATGCCCTATAGCATTTTGTGTAACATTTGTGGAGAACGGTGCCAGTTTAGATGTATGTTGGCAGAAATCTTTGGACGTGATTCAGGCAGCTTGTCCTCCATGAAAAAATACCAAATCAAAATTCATATTTCTTAATTTAATCAGAGGAATTACTTGTATGTGTCCAGCCGTTACTTTGCCTTATGCGTCAACGAGCATTTGTGTCTATTCAAATGCAACTTGACGTTCACTCTTTAGATTTGGGTTAAGACGAGTGTGTTTGCTTGTATTTGCATTTATTTGACTAACAGATATAATGCAAATCTATGTTAATGTCTTTGACCGTTCCAATCAGCTTTTAAGGCCGCGGTCTAGTCCTATGGAGGTGGTTCTGTCACTGGCCTTTCGTTTATTTCCAACATGCTCTACCTTCGTCGTATCCAAAGTGTATGTGTACAGTCTTGGCGTTGCTTTACTGGAGCAAAGTGATGGATTGCAAACGCCTCCAGCTCCCATTGACTTTTTACTGCTGTACTTCACACTGTCGCACTCAGGCTTCACCGTGTGACACTGGAGCCCTTCATATTCACTCATGTCACACCCGTGTGTGTGTGTGTGTGATCTTTAATGTGAAACTGCTTTTCTTTCTCGCCTCCCACCTGCATCTGTGCGTGTGCATGTTTGTCCTCGACAACGCCGGACCCGGTCCCGCTTGTCGGCTCTTTAACCCCAGAGCAGACATGGAAGTTAAAGAGAGCCCTTCAGTGTATGACTGCTCGCTCCGACCGCTGGGCTCACAGCAGCCTCTCTGCTGCTGCACAGGCTTCAAATGTGACTGTGGGCCGTTTAGCACAGTCAAAGAGGGGAAATGACACCGCGGTGCAGTCGTGGAGGCTTAAGATGCTGCAGTTTAGCTGTGGATTTTACTGGTGGCCCTGCTGACATTCTGCTGTGATGTGTAACCCTGGAGCAGGTTTTAATGAACTGACGGAGAGAAGTTTTTGTTATGTAGGAAGGCACCTTTGAAAAATGGGGACGGCCCAGTAGCAGAAACACCTGTCAATCGGGTTGTTTCTGTCAGGTTTGATGCATGATAAAGAACTTCACTCGTGATACTTTTAATCAAAGTTAAAAGTTGCTTATTCTTATTTAGGTACGACAATGAACAAACTATTTTCACAGATTTTTTTTTTTTAGTTTTTCTTTCTGTGTAAATTACACTTCCCATACTAAAATCTCAATGTTTTTTTCATTCATTTTAATTTGCTAATTTAGCTTTTTAGAAAATCTACAACATCTTTGTCGTCTTAAATATGAAAAACAAATTACATCACAATACCACTGATGCATAAAGAATGTGACAACGCCTTATTAAAAGTGTGCACACACTTAACAACAACGACCGTTAATGAATGTGATTCATGGTCAGACCTAATTGGTCTTAGCTGGTGCCAACTTGGTTCCGTCAAAAGAATATATCAGTCAGTTTTTGCTTGGTAAAGATTTGAGACTTTAGTCTTTAGATCCAGTTGTTCTCTGAAAGATTTTTTTAAACATGTTTTATATTAAAATATTTATGTCTTGTATCTGCAACTGATAATTTTAAAACTGTAGATCTACAGTAAGTGCAGCTAAACGCATCATTGTTTAATAAAGTTATTTTACCTACATCGTCCTCTTTAGGCTCCATAGTCCAGGTTGTCCTTTGCCTTCGCAGTCATTTTTCTTTTGCTCTTTAACTCAAATTAAAAAGCCAGAGTTCCCAATGGCCACCATATTTGTTTTGGAATTGGATTAGAGGGTTTTCCCATCTCCAGAACATGCAGTTGTTCCCTAACAGTCAGGTGCGTGCTACTTCCAGACTGTCAGAAACTAGACAACTGTGATAGTTGGTGGAAAACGGTCCTTATGTGTGAACTTCCCCATCTTTGACAACTATGGTTAAGACTATTACCAAACTACAGTTAGACTTGTAGCCAAAAGGCAAACCATGTTTCAATGTTGTCATAGGAACTCGTTTGTATTTTTATCCTTAAGAAAAAAAATAAATATATATATATATTTTATTTTAGGAAAATCAATGTGTCGATATTTTCAGGCAGCAGTTTTGACCTTTGATTCGCACGCTGAGACCCTGCAAAGTCCTAATACATAATTCTGTCTGTTGACATTATTCTCTGCAGTCTATAATAATTGGATAAAACATGAAAAACTTTTAATCAAGAATACAGTAGTGTAATTTCTTTTATAGTGACAATGGCCCAAACGATTAGTAAGCCAACCATTTCAACCAAAACGTGTCACAACTGTGAGAAAATGTTCCTGATCTGGAGTAAACGACGTGTCCCCACACAGTCAGTCAAACTGTTTAACAAGCACCTTCCCCTATAACATGATGACAGAACAGCCCAGCGGATTAAACTAAAGGACCAAAGTGGATGAAGGACAAAGTGCCTCAACGCTGCATCAGGTTCCATGGGACCTACTGTCCTGCACTCTTTGTATTTGTCTTTTCTCCTGCTCCCCTCCATGATTGCCCTCATCCTCCCCTTCCCCTGGCTACTGAACAGCAATGCAACACATTAAATTGACTCGAGTGGGAAACCGCTAACGAGACTCAGCAGTCATTGGCTGCCCACCAATAGAAGCTTACGTATAGCATAGGACTGGCTACAAGGAGAGGGAGAGAGATTACAGTGATATTCATAAATCCCTCTGTGGCCCTCTGTTGATTTTAATGGAGGGAGAAAGAGTTAACTGCAGACAGAAGGAGATGGAACACGAACGGATAATCAGGTGGAGAAAGGAAGTGCAGGGGTGCACGACTGCAGAGGTCCAATATTTTATCATGTGGTTGCCTATTTACTGGGCTGTTCTTTTTCTTTCCCCCCTTTCAAGCTTCAGTTCAAAGCTACGTGAGTGATTTGAGCGATGCCGTAACTCTTTTCACGTTCTAAAATTTTTGTTGTAGTTTTTAAAAATTTTTGCTGAAAAATCCTGTGTTGGGGAATAAACATATGTTGTAGACTGTACAGCTTTTAATCTGTACCTTCAGACAGAGCTGCGTGAATTGACACTGCGTAAAAATACAGCTTCAAAGCAGTGGTTGGAAAGATGTTTCGATAATTTACTTAAAACTATCATTATTACCGAAGAAATGTACTTATGTCTTTACATGTAAAGATCATTCAAAACGTTACTTAAATAAAAAATGCAGGTAATGATGGATGTCACAACCTTAAATAGCCATATGTTTCTAATCTAATAATTATGTTTTGAATTTTTCAAGTATTGCATAAAAACTAGTACATTTTACAACAGGGGTCACGCACTCTCATGATACTGTATTTTTAAGCAGCTGAGTAAAATCATATTTGCCTCTGACATGTAGTGGTAAAAATGGTAGTAAGGTCAAATAAAACCTCTGAATTATTCTTTAGTTGAGTGCCAAAGTTCATCTTGGTTACTATCCACCACTGTCCGCTGAGTGTAATCCCTTACAACATGATTTTTACAACGTGGTGTCAAATTCACTGCTGTGCATCTTTCCCAGTCGTACATACTCCCCCCCCAAAAAAAAATTCAATTCTTCTGAATTCCAAGTAAAAATTATCCAATTTTTCTACATTTTAGCATTTAATAACCTGCTTCTCCACAAGAGCCTTCCTGCCCTTCCACTGCACATGGCTGGAGTTCTCTGATTGTACTTTATCTCTGGTTCCTACCAACATCATCCATCATGGCAGTACTTGATTTCTCCTCCTGCTGGTTCACCTCTGCAATCAACCATATGCCTTTTGGCCAACTGTTTATTTAATCATATGTACAAATGTCTGTTTATGGGAAGGGAGTAAATATATAGAGACACAAGGCTTTAAAAAGGAAAGTCCTGCAGTAAAAAACATAAACTACAACAAAATAGCAAAAATCTAAAAACACTAAATGTCACACATGTGACATATTCATCACGTAGCCATTGTTATATTAATGATTCTCAAAGGGAAAAAATACTTTTTTAGTGGGTGGACACGGCCGCCTTTGGAGAATGGACAAGCCGAAAGCCACAGAATCTTGTAAATTGTCCCATTTCTGATTCCGATTCTTCTGTGATATTGTGAGCAGTCACTTCAGCCTCATTTCTTCTAAAATTTCCCATTTCTCCTGAAATGATGGATTGGATTTCAGATTTACACTAATTTAATGTGGAAGACAAACGTGAAACGGCGTGAACTTGATGCAGCGTCTCTCATTTAAAAAATGTAAACCTTTACGAACACTAACATTCAGACCAGGCAGAATAGACAGGTCGGTTTCCTGAGCAGCAGCCTACTGATGAGGGCAACAGACTTTCACCAATAAAAGAAAAAAAGATTCTCATATTATGTTAAAGAGTGAAAAGGATGAGGGATAAAATCCGATCAATAAAGGTTTTGACTTTTCGATTCCGACTTTTTTTTGTACTGTGCTTTTCGTGGCTTGTTCCACCCTATAAAAATCTCCCTATTTTGCATCTTCTGCAGATGCAGCAGTGAACGAAAACATGTCAGTCACATTATGCACAGAAAACGGCCACCCAGAGGTCAACGTTTGAGCCCCCAGTAGTCCAAATTTCAGTTTGACAATCAAAAGGGATTCAGAAAGCCCCCGTCCCTGCAGACCTCGGTCACTTCAGTAAGTCTTTTATTGCTTATTTTATTGGATATTTACTGGATTGAGACAGGATGACAAGGTACTTTATGACTGAGAGCACAATTAATAATTTTCTGAATATTAACAATTTGGATTTGGAAAACATTGTGAATCGTATTTTTACAGAAACCCAAACAGAATGATGTAGACGGCCTAAGAAAAAAATGCTGTGGATGCTCATCATATTCAACCCAGTATTTGCACTTCCTCACATGCACTGCCCAGATACACGCTTGGGCAACCTAAAGATTTTTGATTAATTGGGAGTCTGCTGGGTCAGTTTTTCTTACAGTTGGCAGCATCTGCTTCAATTTAAATCCATCCCTGCCAGCCCAGACTCTATAAACAGAATCACAGAAAGCATTCTGAAGAGTAAAGGCACGACTGCTGAGGATGTTTCCAGTGGGACTGAAACGGGGGCAGCGGTAGCCTCGGGGTTATGGACCCAGGCTTGTGTCCAGAGCATCACTGGTTTAAATGCTTAAAACATGTGGAAGAAGCTGCTGTCCCTCCTTAAAACAACTATTATCAAATTGCCCTTGAGCAAAGCTTTGAACGCCAGCTCAGTGAATTAGAATTGAAATAAATCTTTGTGCTGAAAATCCACGAAGCAAACCTCACCAGAACCAGGCTGGTTAAAATATAATACAAATTAATGTAAACACATGAATACACACAAAACACAAGGCCGGACGCAGTATACAGTACATTACCATTAAAGGTTGACTCATAAATCAGTAGACAGAGCAACATCTAAAAAGTGAGGGTGAAACATAAGAGGATTTACAGTGTGGAAGAAAATTACTCCAACCCACAACATTTCGGGAAATAACATAAAACTCCAACATAGACATAGAGGTTTCACAGGATTGTCTCAGGCAGCTCTGCTGTTGCCATCCCTCGTGTATATGCCTGGAGGAATTTAATGCTTCACTTTTCACAAACAGTACATAAGACGCGGGGAAGAATATTACAGGTACATAAATAGTTCATGGCCGAGGTTTAAACTGTGCTTTAAGTACAAGTGGTGACATATTTTTCTAACCCTGCTGTAAATAAACGGGCTGTTTTAACTGTGAATAATTTCATTTAAGATCAGTTTTCCACAACAAGAACATTCCCAGCAACTAGACAGCAGGGCTGGAATTTAGTTCTGGAGCTGTAGTTGTACCTCCCAAAAAGTTCTTGATTGGGGGTAGTCCTGGAAATATGGGCTGCAGCACTAAAGATTGCAGACTGGTCAAATACCGAGCAGGAATTTACTTACCTACTTAAAAATGACCGAGCTTAAGGCTTTGACACATCGAGCTAGAGATTTGACCCTGTTGTGGAAATGCAAATCCTGATTGCTTTAAGAATTTTTACCCCCTGGGAGGTTCCTGCACTTGAGTTTCCAACAAAGAGAAGTTCTGGCATCTTTCTGGTGGAAATGGGCTTTTACACAATGTTACACATATTTTAGAAGACAACGCTTTGTTTTGAACCTCGTATTTTCTGGCATGCGTATCTCTGGGTAGAACCATATAGTCAGACGAACCAATTTTTCTGTTAAATACAGTTTCACATTTCTTGCCGAAAACCGAAATACTGTAGATGTGAGTCTTAATTGCTTTTCTTGTTGTGAGGTGAATGAAAGCATTCCACTCCCGTGTCTGTCCGGACACTATGCGCGGAACAAAGTTCACTCTAGGTGGCTTTTTCCTTGTTCATCAAGTTTGAGGATGCGTACGTTTTGAAAGTGACAAATAGAGAAAGACATAACTTTTAAAAACAGAACATTTCCACATGAATTTCTTTCGTAGATGAGGCAGTTCAAAACATACACTAGAAGCAGCTTTGGATACCAAACCTGAAGAGATGCTCTGAAAGCAAATGGGGATAATAAACCCCCTAAGTCAGATGCTGGAGTATTCAGACTTTGATAAAAAAAAAAAAAAAAAAACAGTTTTTTTTATTAGTTGGTGAAAACTGCATTTCTTAGGCATCAAGTCACTAACACTAAGCTGAAATATGGACAGAAAAATTCTCCTCTTCGCTTTGTTTCTCTTATGGACCAGAATAATATCTCACTTTCTAAATTCCAATTCTCTAAACTTAGAGCGATGCATTCTACAGAATTGCTAATGCCTTTAAAATGCACCACGACATTTCAAGTAGCCGTAGTAAGCAAAGGGAAACTGTATTGTCTAGCGTGACTGAATCTATTCTTAAATATATGATCAAGTCAAACTGTCAAAGTGTGTCGATTTCTACACAAATCTGACTGATGCAATACGTGTTTACTATTGCTCTTGCAGAAGTTTTTACCCTTGAACAAAGACACGCTACGGTTTGTGAAAATGTCATTAAAAATCCATCTTAGCTATGAAGTAAATCATGGGGATAAGACGGAGGCTATTAGAGGATGTTGAAAAAGTACTTTTGTTTGTGGGGGCGAGAATTGAAAAGAAACCTCCTGAAAGAGACATATGTCAAACAAATGTACTCTGTAATGTATTATGAATGATGCCTATGTTGGATTCCCAGTTGCTGTTACAATTTTAATGGTGGAAGTGTTCGGAAAGCATATTCTAGTGCTGCATAGTTTATGTACGTTCTCGTTCTGGCTTTTTACCTAAGCGCTGTGTAATTATTAAACTGTGAAATGCTGTATGTTCTCTTTTAAAAGCAAAATATTTTGCCTTCGATAAGTGAGTAAATTTTCATAATCTACGTGTTGATGTTGTTGTTGTTGTTGTGACCCTCAAAAAGTCAGATCCAGTTAGCAGCGCTTGGACAAATCTGACATTTTAAATCCAGAATTCATAAAAACACATCAAACCCCTTTTTGGCCCAAATCCTCTTTTGTATTCTGGGGTTTTGGTGATTAATAAGCCATAAACGCCTTAATTTGTTTCTCCAGTTCACAGTTCTCACAGTTCACAATCCCATGTGTTGTTTTAACACAGGGGCGTTGTCAGTGTGAATGATGATGATGTGTTAAGTTTAAAACTTTAATTTGCTATCATCATCGCCATATTTAAGCTGTACTTTATATTCTGCAGAAAAACCAATCACGAGAGTAAAAATGAAATCCCTCCTCGTGCTTCGTCCTTGCCTCTGGTGATATGCAAACTTGTTCAAACTACGCTATTTATTAATTTTGCTGTTCTTGTTGATCAAGGTCTTACTGCTGGGCCATATGTGATAACACAAAAACACGTCCAAAGTAAAAATCCAAACATGTTTATGCAAATTCAAAGTGAAAATATGTGTTGGACGAAATAGGACATTTTGAAATGTGGTCTTTGGAAAGAGAAGAGACTGAAACAGAATAAGGTAAGGTAAGGTATCTTTATTGATCCCACAACGGGAAAATTAAAATGTTACACAGCTCCCAGATGTACAAAGCAACAAGAAAGTGCAAGTAATGTGCAAAAGATTAGATCAAAGTCAATTTACAAATGTACAATATCTAAGCACTACAGAATATGTACAATATTAGTACAATATGTACAATATAATAGTAGGTCAGACTGTGGAGTTATAGAGTCTAACCGCGGTGGGAATGAAGGACCTGCGGTAGCGCTCTGTCCTACACTGAGGGTGGATCAGTCGGCCACTGAAGGAGCTGCACAGAGCCTCCACTGTCTCATGCAGCGGGTGACAGGTGTTGTCCATGATGGATGTCAGCTTGGCCAACATCCTCCTCTCACCCACCTCCTCCACAGAGTCCAGTGGGCAGCCCAGGACAGAGCTGGCTCTCCTGACCAGCTTGTTTAGTCTCTTCCTGTCCTGGTCAGTGCTGCCTGAACCCCAACAGGCCACAGCGTAGTGCAGAGCTGAGGCCACCACAGAGTCATAAAATGTCCTTAACATGGGCCCGCACACGTCTTACATAAAAGTCTTACATAGCAAAGAGGTTCATAATTTTTTTTTTTCAGTATTGCATTTCTGCTTTATACTGTTTTATATTTGTTTTGAGCACATCAGTGAGATAGTTGCTGAAAACAGTATTTAATTGCATGTGTCATTACAATGGGAGCGAGGGGAAACGTTTGCTGTAGAAAGTCTAGAGAGATTGTGTCCACGTACAGTTTCAGTGTTAGGAAAACCGGTGTGATATACGTCAGCTCATGTTGTGTCTTTGAATCTTTACTCCAAACCTTCTGGCTGTCCCACAAAAAGTAATTGAGATAATTTCTCCTAACCCTAACATAAGAACGCACACTCATCGTTAATAGTAACAAGAATATGCAGTTTGTATAAGGCAAGGCCCGGTTTAACCTGACACTTCCACACCTTTGGACCTGTGCACCATGCTCGTTCCAGACCGCCAGACCATGCTCATGTCAGCTGATAATATAAGATGTTCCGATTGCTTCTTTGCAAACAATAAAGTTTTATTCACAAATTATTGGAATTTGGATAAAAACAGTTGTAGGGTTTATGACAATAATTATACAACGATAGGGTTCTAAAATAATTCTCTAGGGGAAAAAATAAATAAATTTGGGGCAGTTTTTCACATGATCAATGCTGAAGTCCATCCTTGGCCACTGAGCTGATCATATAGACTACAGTAAATATGATCATCATATCAATCGATATAGGCTTTAGAAGTGACAAACTGCGCAGTGGGATGTTCATTTTTAATATTCAAGTAAACATTAAGCGTCATCCAAAAGTAGAACAATGTGTCATTAAAACTAACTTGTGGCTAAACATTACAGGACTCTAACAGAACAGTGTTTAACTCGTGGCACTGAAGAACTACCTAATGGTAAGTGCATTTTTAAAAATTCAAATACCGTTCATTGTGTCATAAAAACTTAATTAACTTCAAGTACAAATTCAGTCATTAAATGGCTTAAGCTTTGTTGAGCAACAACAATAATTTATGTGCATTTTAAAAGTGTGTCATTAAAACTGAAGTAAAACATTCAGCGTGTCATTAAAATTCAGGTTCCACATTTAGTGGGCAATTAAAAATAAAGTTGTGGCAAGAGATGAAGACAAAAGCTACGTTAGACGTGACGTATGTGAATGGCTCCCCTTCAGGGCACATCCTGTCTGCCCCTCGCTCACACACTGTGTCTGCCTCCGAACGATGCATTTACTGCCCTCAACTACTGGACTGCAACGACATGCTGGTGCATTTAACTCCTGCCATATTTGTAGTGCGCCTGTACTGTAACGACACAGTTTCATTTACACTCCAGATGTCCAGCAGAAGCATATTCTCCTTACTGTACATATAATAATTAATTTGTGGATGTATGTCTAGATGATTGGGCTTCCTTATAACCGTGATGAGAGATGGCCCTGAAATGTGTCTGTATTTCTGCAAAAGATGCATTTTATATTTCCATAACAACAGGATTGGTTTGGGACGCAGAAGGTCACAGGTTTGAATCCCACCCCACTAGGTGCGGATCCACCCAGCCACCAATGGCCGGGTGGATTGTAGCAGGAAGAGCATCTGTTCAAATCAACATATGGAAAATGTTCCACTGTGGCGACGTCTGAAGGAGGTTTTGGAACCACAATGAGGTGCCAGTGCAGCAACGAACAAAACAATGCTAATTCTTTAGGCTTACGTTAATTGTGTGAGGACACACTGATTAGCAATATTACTGCCAAGAAGGCGATGTAGTAAACGATAATTGGATAATTATTTTGATTGCATTGTGTCTTACTGTGTTTGAATCACATTTGGCAAACACCAGCACAAACAAGCTAGTCCAGGTTTCAGACTGATGTAGAGGATGGAACGCTTCAAGCTTTTTCATGAAGAACAGTACTGATGTGGACTGGTGGTGAGTATTTCAGAGGGCTTGCAAACCCGTGTGGTCTATGTTTGGCGCCCTAGGATCGTGACGCACCAAGCCACGCCGCACAAGAAGGGAAGGTGGTGACAAAATCAGGCAACCAAGCAAGTCAAGAAGATGCACATGAAAGGCTGTTTTTCAACTTCACCTCATCTCGACATTCAGATTCAAGAATATTCTTACACTGACGTGGCGTAATTCACACGAGCTCTGTATGGAATTACCTTGTTAAAGGTTTTTCTATGAGCATTACTTTCCCCTGCTTCTCATTTTTGGACGACAACTGCAGACGATTGCCACCTGCTGCGACAGAATCATTCTCTCTCATGTAGGTGCAGAATGAAGATGCTAGTTGTGCTGTGTTTCAGTGTAAAGCAACAGCCGGGGTTTGTGCGGCCCGTGGTCTCTGTTCATGGCTGCTGTTGTGTGTGTGTGTGTGGTTGTGTGTGGTTCTATGGCATGTAGGTATTATACTATTTAAATTGCTAACAAATGTGGGTGTATAGGTTTTCTGCTGGATGTGCAAACCTGTGAGTACGTGCAGAACATCAGTTTACGGCAGGATTGCAGATGTTGTGGCTGGGAACACGATAAGACAGAGAAATAAGACGAGTAAATCTAAAATGAGAGACCGAGGAGCTAGACAGCAGGAGAATCTATCAAGTGGATATATTTGTGTCCTCCAGCCAAATCGATGACTGCGCAGTTGCGTTGAGCCTCTGTAGTCTCAGTTGAGCTGCTGAGTTGGACACTGTTCATGGATTTGGGCCATAGTTTTGCTTCTGATGGCAGGCACACGGGGCTTTAATTTGATCTTTCTTGGTTGAGTGGAGTTTTCGGAGTTTCAGAAGTTACAGCGTTGGTCAGATTTACACTTCTTTTCTCGCAGCGGTATCTCATGAATAGAATTGATCAGGGGCTGACTGTGTTAAATACAAACAATATGGTGACAATGAGGAAGAAGAAATGAAGATGGAGCAGGGAGACTGGGACAGATTTATGGAAACACATACACCATGCAATCACAGTACCACACCCAGAGGCCGTGTCCTAGCTCACACTGTTGTGTTGCCCTTTTGAGAATTAATACCTACACAATAAAAAAAAAAGAGCTAATCATCAAATAAAATAACAGAGCAACACTTGATTAATTCCTTTAATAAAAACATCAAATTTAAACACAATTAGTTTCAGAGTAGTTGTCATGCTGGCGATAGACGGTTTCCCTGGGCAGAATGAGTAAGAGTCTGCTATAAAGTGATCATAGAAAAATACGTTAAAACAAAACCAGCTTCTGCTTCTATTTTATTCTGAGGTTGTGCGTAATCTTTTTTAATATCCTTGTAAAATAAAGCTCATATCCTTAGACAATAACAGGTCAGTGATGACTTATCTCTTCACAAAGAAAATGAACCTGTTAAAATGACTCAATTAATTTAAGATAGATGATTCATAATGTGTCTTCATAACCTCCTCGGCTAAAGTCTTTCTGTTTGTTACGGCTGTTTGCAGATGCAGGTTGTGAATTGACGCAGATGCAAATTTAATGTGTTTTAATGAGCTGGAGTTTGCAGTTGACAGAGTCCATCTTTTACTCAGATGCTGGGCTTGTTTCACTAAAGCTGGGCTGAGATCAGACGAAGGCTCAACAAAGACTAAATTATCCTGGCAGGACCAGTTTCCAGCCCTAATGGATGTGTGATGCTGCCAAAGTCTCCTTGAGCTCTGTGATCAATGGAAATTTTAAACATTGCTGACTTTTGGTCTATTTTTTTTCTTTCTTTTTGCAATTTCTTTATACAAAGCAAACACAAGGTGATGCTAGTTGTGGCTTTTCGAGCTGACAAGACGTCAACACTTACATGGTATAAAATGTACTAGTGTGAAAAAATGATAATTTATGCATAGATATAAATATTGATAAAGATGTAGATGCATAGAGGTTAACCACATTAGACTGATGAAATGTTTAAACCCATTTCGAAACATCTATTGGAGAACGTTTGATTAAATTGTTTTTTTGAATGTTGAACATAATTCCCTTGCTGCCATATGGTATCAAATTGTATCGTAGTATCTTTTGTAGTAATTCTTACATTTACTTCCACTCAGCTCAGATAACACAAACGCCAAAGAAACTTTTATTAATCTAAACTATTGAGGTAACCTCATATAATCTGATGAAGCCTCAGACTAATGTAGTTGAACCTTAGAAAGGTGTCAGAGCATGTCAGCTGTAGATGACGCTTCTTACTCTGGAGAGGGCCAGGACGAGATCTCTCTTGACCTACTGCAAAGAGAAGGAAATGGTTTGTCCAGAAACTCTCCGTGAACATTCGGCAATGAGTGTCACAGCACACCATGGCTTTCACAGATTGCACCAACATGTGTTGCTCACATCCACACGCCACTTAAAATGAATTCTGGCATTTTTCACGATCCTGAACATGTCATGGCAGCAAAGCCTGTAGATAATAAAAGAGTGAACCTCAATCTGCCTCTGCCATAGCAAAATGGTGCCTCAGGTTTGTATATATCTCTCAGTGTAGACATGCCAAGGCTCAAAAGAGGCAAAGGAATATACAGATCCAAAAATACGAGCATGACAGTGATGCAGATTAAGTTGTTTACTCAACTTTAAAGCCATTTAAGGGGAAATTAACTTCATCCAAGGTTGAAACAGTTCCAGTGAAGACATGGTACGTCTCTCTGCATCTCAGACAGCAACATGCTGATTGGTGATGCATGTTGGTTTGACACCTCAAGATACTGTGTAGTGTGCGTGTGAACCGTGTGAAACATGAAGCCGGTAGTGAACAGCTCGGAAGTTTCCATTGGTTCTGCAGAGCTTTTTTTTTTTCAAGTCTCATTCTCATCAACTTTCCACATAGAGAAGTGGCTGTTTCCACTGAGATTCTGCCCGTCACTAATTTAGAGATGTTTCAGAGAGTTTTAAAAATCAGTAGTCACGAGTCAGATAGATTTCTAACTACTCACTGCTGATTACACGGATAAGGTATGTTTCTCTTCCCCGACTCCACCTTCATCTGAGATGGTGTCTTCCAGCTTCTTATTGACTGGAAACACCTGATGCAGGTACACAGCCGTGGGTAGTTGGAAAACAAGCAGGTAGTCTTTGAGGACCAGGATTGAGAACCACTTGTCTAAATGAACATCTACCATTGCAGGTCCGAAGACATCCATGTTGGGTAGATGTGAATGTTGTCTGTGTATGTTTCTAATTGTTGGTCCTAGGATGGACTGGAGACTTGTCCATGGTTGTCCAGCTCCCCTGAACTGGATAATTGGTTACAGAAAATGGATGGATGGGGTAAATAATCAAGCAGCAGAAAAAAGGGAACTATTGTCTGATGGCCACATGAAGCAAAGATTTCCATTCTTTAGTGCCTACTTTATAGTGTAAGTCTTTGGTATAAGCTGCTCCTGTGGCTGATCAGGAAGGCATGGAGGGTTTAAATATCAGAATATCATTGACCATGTTGCTCGGGAGTTTGAGCAATGTTTGTAAAAAGCTACTGGCAGCCCTAAAATGATTGGAAATCTGCAACATAAAAGTGCAGATGTTGACTGTAGACTCTTCAGTAAGTACAGTCAGCTCAGGGCTTCTTGTACAGTGTTTCAATCCCTGATGGACTCCTTTACTCTAAGTTCTCCACCACCTCAACATCTGTTCCCCTGATATCACGTGGGGATGGGGATCACCAGACAACTTCTGCAGATGGCAGGATCGTACAGTAGATTCCAAGTATAGTGGGTGAACAAAGGGAACAGGACTTTCATGAGGTTCCCGTTGTCGGTCAAATACAGTATGTAGGTAAAACGATCAAATCCAAAACACACAGAGATATGTTCCAGGCATCTGATCAGAATTAGCAGTAAGAAATGCAACGATGGATATATAGATGCATTAGGAGATGCCACGAGCTTTGTCACGGTACAGTAACTTTCTAATTTAAGTATGCAGCAAGATTTGCATCTCAGATTCACGTCTTCCTCCTCGTACCTTACCTTGACCTAAATCAATTATTAATGTCACTGTAGCAGTTGAAGAGTTCTAGTTGTTTGTGGGACTTATTAAATATGAATCCTTTCCATCTCCACGACTTTATATAAACGAAAAAGGCTAAATCTAAATGTTAAATCCAACTTCAGAGCGTTTCTTTTTTCATTATTACTACAGTTCAGATTTCGTTCAAACAGGCAGGTGTGTTTTATATATGTAGCAGTCACGCCTGGTGAGGCTTTTGACTTTTGGATTATTTTTTGTGGATTATTTGGTTGATGTCTGCTTTAAATAGGGTGGAGGACTCACCACCATGGCACAAAGAATATCCCCAGCTACACAGATCCACAGCTGGTGGCTCTTTGCTCGTGTGCACACATATTTTCTACATAAAACAGATGGTTTAGAAGCCTGAGAGTGTTTCTTTCTGTTCTATATAGCTGTTTTTTTTCTACCATTCTCCCTTACTTTCTCAAACAATTCCATTCTTTCATCTTTCCATCATTGCAAACCGTTAGTTCCTCTTATTCCCCAAACAGTTGATGATCTGACATTGTTACTGAAGATTTTTTTTTACTACCTTTAAGGAGGGAACTAAGTGGAGCCCTGGGATATTTGTTTTCAAAGGCATCACTTCCACTTCCACAGGGAGGAAGGATGAAGGGAAAGAATGAGGGAGAATGTTGGATATAGACCTAAACAGATGATAGGGAACGAAAGGAGGGAAAAGAAAGAAAAAAGCAAAAAAAGAAAAACATGATAATGATGATGATGAACTAAAAGCTCTCTCTTTAGAGAAACACGGGCATGTCTCCGAGATATTTGCTTTCCAAAGAGTACCTCTGAGCTTAAGGGTAGTTCAGCCGATATAAGAAGCGGGGGGAATAACGGTAGTAGGAAAGATGAAGGATTTGCTTGGTTCTTGCTTCAAAGTGATTCCAGAATATTTAAAAGCCTGTATTTATCAAAATCCTTCTTAGGAATCACAATTAAAGCTGAAGTATGAATGAAAACACAGAGTAGGACTAGAAAGTTGCTGATGAATTTGAAAGAACTGGGAGAAAACCTGAGCTACATACTGGGGGCGTAAAGTTTGAAGAGGTATAGAGGATAATTGCGAAGGTTTCTGAGTTCCATCATTAAAATTGCAGAATACTGTAAATTAAAGGGCAATTAAAGTTTAATGGCATTTATTTACATGTATCATTGAAACTTGGCCCAAAAGAAGCAGGTTCAGTATTCATGAATGCTTCCTGTAAGGCATCGAAGTAGTGACTTAAAGAACAAGTTCACGGTTTTTCAAGTAGTTTAAAAAGTCCGGGGTCAGGGGTTTTTAACAGTGGCGGGTTTCACCTGCTGAATTCCTGTTAATAAAGGCCTTCAAGAGATCTATCCAAATGATTTGATTAACTCAAGCACGTGCTGTGTTGCTGCTGACCTCCTGGTTTTGGTATTTGAACCGTAGTGCAAAGATGTGCAGATGGATGTTCGGAAACTGACTGTGCTCCTAAAGCATACCTTCAGTAATTAGCTTAGCTTCAGGAATTTCTAATATCCAAAATTGGGGGGACAAAAAAAAATGTCAGGTGCCATAATCTCAAAATTCATGGGAGATCAGGAGCAAAGTTGACTAGTTTACTTCAGTGTGACTGCACAAATTAAGAGCAGGTGATGCAGCAACACCAGTATCATTCCCAAAGAGTTACGTTTGTTTTTTTTCTTCTGTATACACACAAAGTATAGATACACACATTTTATCTATTTTTATTTTTTTTATTTTTTTTTCAAACCAGTGATATGAGTCAATATAAAACTGTACTTACTTCAGATTGAAGAAGCTAATTGGATTAGTCCAGTTGCCATGACTGAACTTCCAGGACCTTGTGAAAATGTTCGCACAGTTAGGGTGATCTCCTTTCAAACATACCAGGTTGAAAAAGTCTCTGAAGCTCATGCTAAGCTGCCAATAAGGCCAGAAAAACAGCTGTTGTAATTTGAGTGAATTTCTATTTGGTTCTATTTGGAATTTTTGCTTCATTTCTAAAAACAAACACTTGCACACAAACCTACAGCAGAGGAAAAGTCAGGCTGGTTTGAGGATGAAAACTGAAATCGATACACGCACAGGTGCGTTGCCCTGCTGTTACATGCCCATGTTGCCTAAAATGAGGATTCATAAAAGGGCAATATCCTCATCCTTGCCCTGCCTTGTATTTCATCTCACTTCACCAAGCTGAATTTATAACTCCAGTACAAACCTGTGATAAAATAAATATTACTCTCTGTCTAACGAATGGGGAGACAGAGTTGTAGCCTGTTTCTATCAGCTTCACTGAGGCTGATTTACAGCCTTAATAAAGCTCTGATGCAGTAAAGTCTAGCGTCTGTCTGTGGAAGGTGTCTCTTTGATAGTATAACTGATGCCATTGCAGACTTCATCCCTGGAGAGAGATGCAGAGATAAAACTTCCAAAAGAGCCCAGAGCTTTTCAGGTGATGCTATGGGACTTTGGGGGGTCTTTGAGTGTCTTATCTGTACCCTGTCCTTTCACTGTTGCTCTATTCACTTGAACTGAGGTCAGCTCATAGTGACGAGGGGTTCAGTTTTGGTATGCAAATGTCTTTTAGTCATTCATAGTTTTATGTGAAAGGGCAGCACGGGTCTCACAGCTACAAGGTTCCATGTTTGAATCCCGGCCGGCTGCTGCCTTTCTGTGTGGAGTTTTCCATGTTCCCCCCATGTTTACGTGAGTTTCCTGTGATGACTCTGGTTTTCTTTCCATAGTCTAAAGACATGAATGTTACTGACGCCTAATTCCCCATAAATGCGAATGGTTGTTTTCTTGTGTTGACCTTTAAACAGACTTGTGACCTGTCCAGGGTTGTACCCTGCCTGTTGCCCAGTGACAGCTGGGATAGACTCTAGACCGCCCAGGACCCTAAACAGGATCAGCGGTTACAAATAATAGATTAAATTTTTTCATGTTAATTTTGGTCTGTATAAATATGTTGGTTATCTTGAAAGCTTTGTAGAAGGAAGCAGCAAAGGAAGTGGTTAAGTTGCAGGAGGAACACAGGGGATTACAAATTTCAAAAAGTGAGAGACACAAAGAGCTCATGCTGACTATGGTAATACAGTCGTGATGCACACAGGGTTTTGTGTCTCTTTCAAGAGGAAACATAAATTGGGCTTAATGCAACTGTTCTCATGATGCATTCTGAGCTCCGTCACAGCTTTAAGAAGTTTACTTTTCCTCTTTTTAAGCGCTACATCATAGGGACAGCAAGAAATAAAGGAATTAAAAACATGCCAGAGAACTGGAAAGCCAACACAGCAGATCTCCGAAGTGAATTGTAGTTACCGGTTTTATTTGGAAAAAGCTGCGACAGTCCTGCCCTGTGGAGATGATATCCGTGCTGGTAGCAGGAGGGTGATGGAGTTACCTTGTAAAACTTTTCTTCTGAGAAACTATAACACTGTTTGTGAATTAGCTACAACTTAGAATGAAAGTAAGAAGGGAAGTGGCGTTCCAATAATTTTGAAGAACTCCTCTGTAACGCTAGCACAACATAGTTTTCATCACTAATACGAAGAAGAACCCCCTGTTTCTTTTCAGCACTTTAGCCGGGCTGACTGGCTGAGCCATAGTTCTGTTGAGGCTAGTATTCCATTAACGGTGAGTGGCAATGACTTCATGACTTTCTATAAGAATAAAATTGGGATTCATGATTTCATCATAGCACAGAAACTGCACTGATTAAACGATCTTCTCTTGGCTTTAGATAATGGACTCTTCTCGTAAATCTTATTAGGTAGATTACAATGTGTTCATGTTAACGATGAATCAAAAAAGTTAGTTATGGAGTTCCACAAGGCGTTGTGTTAGGTCCAATACTTTTTACTCTATGTATGTCTCCTCTAGGATACGTTATAAGAAAACATTCCATAGCTACGCTGATGACACGCAGTTTAATCTGGTTTCATAGATGTAACAAATCAATTAATCAAACTACAAGCATGTTTAAAAGACACAAAGGACTGGATGACGTATAATTTCCTTCTTTTAAACTCAGATAAAACTGAAGTTATTGTATTTGGGCCTAAAAGTCTGAGAAACATCTTTTCTAACCATATCACTACTTTAGATGACATGACTCTGGCCCCCAGTAGTACTGCAAGGAATCTCTGAGTTATTTTTGACCAGGATTTGTCATTTACCTCACACATAAAACAAATCTCTATAACAGCCTTCTTCCACCTAAGGAACACTGCCAAAATCACAAGCGTCTGTTTCAAAGTGATGCTGAAAAACTGGTTCATGCATTCGTTACTTCTAGATTGGACTACTGTAATTCTCTACTTTCAGGCTGCCCCCCCAGTAACTCTCTAAAAAGCTTCAATTATTAATAAAAAAAAGATTTAAGTAATAAATCAAGCTCCTTTCCTGTGGAACCAGCTCCCAGTCCAGATTTGGGACGCAGAAACCCTGTCTACTTTTAAGACTGGGCTCAAATCCATCCTCATTGATGGAGCTTATAGTTAGTTCTAGTCATACTGCTATAGGCTTGGACTGATGCACTGGAGTCCTTCCCCCACATTTATTTGTCTCATTGTATGACATTGTCTTTGTCCCTCGACCTGCTGCTGCTGCTACTACGCCAAAACCTCCAGACTCTTACTTTTCAAAGACCGTTGCTTGGCAATGGGACTGGCTGGAGGAAGATGCAGGCAGAGTCAAAAAAAGGGACAGGCTGAAAATGAAGCCCTGTCCATCAAATGCTGCAGTCAGAGTTGTATGAGGAAGATAAAGGTCTCAGACAGCAGAGGACGATAAGTGGAGAAGATGAAGGTTAACTAGGGTCCTGTGGGAGCTGAGAGTGGGAGCAGTGGGTGTGTTTTCTGAATTTAATGTCCAAACCATTTGGACTTCTGTTCTTAGCAAAGTGTTGGTGTCCTTTTTTTCACCTACAACACATTCACACACTCACTAAAACAAAAATGCAATTGATCACTTATTGTGCGTTGCATTTGATATTGTGCAAAAAGTCAAAACAATTGGAAGCAGAATAAAAAAGGAGTGATTTTAGTACATACGTGAGTTGCCGCCTGTGCCAGCCTGGCACATTTTGGGCCTCATCTGTGCCATCTGAATTTTTTCATGAACAAAACTTAATGTTTGGCATTTTTGTCACCAATAGTGTTAAATATGTCCAAATACGATTCATTTTTGAAAATATGGTAGAAAGTTTTCCAGGAGTGGGAAACAAGCGGGGATTACCACAGATAGGATGCAGCCGTGTTTTTAGAACTGCAGTCATAAACTGCTCTTTGAGTTTATATAAATATAAATTGCACACAAACATATTGAGGATGCACTTAAAACATTGAGTTTCTTATTTTAAATAATCTCACACTTTGGCTTGAAGGACAGCTGAGTCCGAGCACATTTTATACCGAGTCTCTCTGTTTCAATGGGCATTTTTCACACATTTTCGCGGCATTCTTTTTGCACTATGTACTTTAATAAAAGTCATAGCACACCATTGCTGTCTGAGCCAGTTGATGTATAATTCATAAATTAACCCAACAACCTCTAACTTTAATGACAAGCCAGCGCCTGGCAAATACAGGTCAAATCTGCAGACACAACCAAAAGAGCTGATACCTAATATTTTTCCATATGCCCTGTGCTATTCTGAAACCCATTCATATTCTGTCATAGCACAAATATGACATTTGACTCATTAACATGCAGAACAAGTCTTTCTTTACCTCCCTGCTACCTTCGACCCATATCGACTTTTTAATTCACTTTCAGAGTTCATTTGACCCCCGTCAATCTACGTATTTAGTCACACTTTGTGCTCACTCCCTCTCTGCATCTTGTTTTTTTTCTTTACATTCATTCTCATTCATCGCAGCTTATTACTTATCTCTATTTGAGGTGACAGAAGTCCATCCACCCCAAATGCAATCTGTCCTCTGTTCATTCTTCTATCTGCATTCTCTCTTAGTCAGTCTTACAACATTTTTCACCAGCGTTTTTTTTCCCCATTTATTCTTCTTCGTCTTTCCCAGAAAATCTCATTACGTCTGTCCGACTGTAGTTTAAGCTCACATGAACAATTCCCTCCCTAATGACTTCTAGCAAAGTTGATCCTGGATCACTTGCAGTGTCCACTTGCTGTTGTTTCTTTTCTTTTGGAATACCAGACACACCCCTTTCAGCAACATAATGTGTTACAGCAAAAAACTCTATGCAGCATAATTACTTTGAAGAAAAAATGACACAGACTTTAAAAGAATTGCCTGTGCCGGTGCAGTGTGTACGATTGAGTGGCATCTTGCAGTGAGGTTGCAACATGCTGCAGTGTCCATATTTGTTCAAGGCGACTGTCCGAAATGGATGTTTATTGAACAGGAGCATTTACAATCAAACCAACTCAAACATTCGAATAAAAACTTTGAGCTCAAACTACAGTAGCACAAAGACATTTTAAAGATCGAGTGTCTGTGCAGAAGATGGAACACTGATGTGTGTGGACAAGAGAAAGAGAGAAAGCGAGTGAGCCTGACATGTCTGTTGGGTGTGAGCATCCAGGCAGGATATTGGATATGATGATGGAATATTGCTTCCTAATCCTCGGGGGAATTTAATGCATTTGCTGGCAAGTTTACATGCTTCCCATCCACATCCACTTCGCAGTCTCATCTTAACTCGTTCCGGGATTGAATTAAGTTTCATGTAGAATATAGTGCAATGAAAAAATAACATGCAAAGGTTTTGAACAAACAAGAACAAAATATGTCCTTGAAACAGTTGTGTAGTGGTATAATTCAGACAAGCCTGATTGTCCTGTTGAGTCAGTAGTGGCTGTCACCTCATCACTCTCCTTAGATCTTGTTTCAACCCTGTGTTGGAGCTATTAAAAATGACTCTTGTTCATGCCACAGATGCTGCACTTGCTTGGGTGTTTTCATTGAATTTTTTTGTAAATTTTTTGGATAAGTCACTGCTGAGCTCTTGGACTAGTTCTGGCAACGTCTGGGTTAGTTCATGATCAATCCAAATATTCTCAATTCGAAGTTAGTCTTACTGTGCATTCTCAGAAACAGCTTTGTAACACTTCTACACTGCAGAATTTCAGGTTGTTAGTTTTATGTTGTAACTAAGAGGGGGAAGATTTTTTTCACACCGTTAGTGTAGCTGATATTACATCACCTTCTTTAATCAGCAAACTCCATTTAAACATTGTAGCTTTATGTAATATATTTAAAACTTGACTCAGCTGATAGTGGCACCAGCACGTGTACAGAGCTGCTCTCAAAAGCCAAACACAGTGTTGAGGAGCTTCAGCTGATGACAGAGTCCCAGTAGAAACAAATTGCAGGTGTATTTTGGAGGTCGTCTCCACTGAATCTTGATCTTCCACCATTCCATTTCAGGTTTTGTAATTTATTTTTCGAGCTTGGATTTTGCTTTGGGACACGAGCCTACATCCAAAACACGGTATGCAAAAACCATTATCCAGAATATTGCCCATCTTTTCTTTAATTGCATGCGTATTATGTGAGTGTTTGCACTTTTGTCGAAGCATAACATCAGTAAATCACGACTGCAGACTTGAGAACATCACATGGTGTTTACATTATCATCCCATAAGATCCTTCCATTACATATCATTGCATGAAATAACCTGCCAGGGACAAGAGCCAGATTAGGCAGCAGGGTTGTGTGTTAAATTAAAACTGTAAATAAATGTAATATTTTTCAAAGAAAATGGTCCTTCGAAGTAAAGGACACTTGGTAGAAGCTGGAAAAAACCTGAACACGAAAGTAAAACATGACGTGAAACAACAGACTGTCAGCTTTTCTGTGGAGGTTTTTAGTAGCCTTCATAATACATATAAATAACCAATTTTGGACACGTTGCCCACTCTTATTTTATATTTTGATTGATTGTCACTTCTTTTGACGGAGGACTATTAGTTTTCACTGTACGTCAAACTGATTGACAAAGCTTTTCAGAGAAGGACTGACGATGTGTGACAGTTAAACAGTTGCGTGTGCAATTAGAACCTATTAAGATGTACTCCTGTCCAGCGTTAAGAGTGGTCCATCAGTAACGGTGACATGTGTTTCAAGCCGCATGAGATCTAACTCATTAAGGCTCAAAGTGTCAACTGTGAGTTTTGGTTTTTGACAGTGTTGCACTTTCCGTTATAAGGTCAGTGTTTCAGTGAAGGCCGAGGAGTGGAACACACAGCTGTTCATGTTAAATATTTTCATGTTAACGCCAAGTCAACTTTAGGCTGTAAAGCCAAGGAGGCAGTGTTCAATTCACTTGCCTCTCCCACTTATAAAATGCTTTTCACAATTTTTGAAACAATACGGGTCTAAAATTAATATAATGGACACAAATATAGCCCTGGATGTGTCTTTCAATTCATCATAAATCACTTTTCAGCTCTGCGCTGTTCAGACACGGTCAGAGCAAACGAAGGAAACGAGCGGCAACTAAAGGTCTTTGATTGATCTTTCACTGCTTCCACACTTTTGTGGACTTGATGGAGCCAGTAGAATTTTTATTCACTATAGTATCAAAAGTACCTTCAAGTAAGTTCTCTACTTCATCATGATGTACAGTGTTGTCCTCTGTTTAGAGATATTCACAAACCAATTGTTAGCATTTCATTATGTATCGCATCTTGTGTACAGTATGTGTTACCTCAGTTCTACATTATTTTCGTCACTTATTCCAAATACTTAACGTCCTTGACCTATTAGTGATAACACAATTATGAGAATTATACAGTAGCTGTGACACCAGCACAACAGATGTTAAAAATGTTTGAGTCAATCAAACGTATCACTGTCAGTTGTAAGAGATACGAGGTGCAGTTAAGCCAAGTGAGCCAATTTATGGATCACACACCAGCCGTCCTCGAAGCATGTAAATAAATCTATACAAGGAAAACCGAACCTATTATGTTACGTCCTGTTAAGCAGCTCATAAACTACCACCGTGAAAGACGAAAAGGCCCAGCACATGGTTAATGAATTGAGTTACAGACGAGATTAACCCTGTTGACATCCTATAGCTCTTTAACACATGTTCTCTGGTCTATCTATACCCTCAGGCTCAAGTGCAACGCAAACTGACACTGCTCACATGGTCTCTCTTCCCTCGGTGACCTCCTTTTGTGTGTGTGTGTCGCTCTGCCTCTATTATCTTTGCAGCATGTCTATTGATGCCACCGATCCCTTCCTAGCAACACGACACACATGACAACGACGCAGACACACCGCCACGCACACGCACCTTCATGCACAGTGGTTTCTAACCAGAGCTCTGTCACCTTTGCTTCACAGCAGGAATTGCATAAAGCTGCTGTGCAGTGTAGGACTGTACAGTTGTCATGTTTGAGTTGGGACAATGACAGTCTGGGTAATTGCCTTGGATCCTGTTTTGACTGTTGTGGCACAGACCTCACTGAAGTTATTATCTGCGCCGCACTCGGCACGTTAAAAAAAGAAAGGCTTGACTGATGTGGAATTTACAAAGAACGGTCGTGTAGTGGGTGGCATCTTTTTGATGAAGCTGTCTTTAGTGCTTTAAATTCTCCCAAACAGCTTTTAGGCCACAACGACAGTAAAGATCCAAATAGACCCGTGGATTCTAAAGGGTCCAGCACTTCAACAGCTGAAACAGTCGACTCTAAAGTCAGTTATTGGTTGAAATTTCAATACAAAAAGTAGGTGTAATACATTTTAGAATAAACTCAAACTGTAAAACTCTCACTCTGAGTCTTGACTAGGTCACCCAAAACCACATTTCGTCATCATTTGTTGACGGAATGATTGAAGTTGAGCTGCTCTTGCATTTCGTATCATGTTTTACGGCAAAACCCATGTGTGCTTGAGCTTCAAATTACATTGTTCAATCAGAATGTTCTGGACCTGCAGAACTCATACTCACCCTAAAGGATAACTACAGTCATTTTTAAAATATTAACCATGTCTTTAACAATCCCCATACAGGCCAGAGAACCAACAGTTGTTTGCCAGTGACAAATTCAAAACCAACGTAGAGATTTTTACGTTTGCCTTCCAACGTATGAGGTACATAAATGTAATCGGTGTCGTTCATAAACAGTGACCATATTACTATTTTCTGGCTTGTGAATCAGAAGCAGGTGTTAAGCTTTCTAGTTCAGCTTGATGAGGTCTTCCTGAATTCCTCCATTCATCCATCTTTGTATTTTGGCAGTATCTTCTATTTGCAAAAAAAAAGCATTGCTCTTTCATAGATCATACACCACATTATGTTATGATGGCTCTTTGGATCCCTGTCGTACACGTGCTTGCTTGGCAGTGGGTGTGCATGTTTTTATCTGTGTGGCTTCTTTTTAAATGACAAAAGGTCAATACAGCCAGCGAACCTAATTTTCGGATTATTAATTTATGCAAATAAGTCAACAACCAAACTGACACGGTAATTTGAAGCAAAAACTTCTGAATTAATACAATTTAAACGGAGGTGTGGATGTTTAAAATGCATAAGAATTAACAGTGTGACACACTAATATCTAGAGACGGTGAATGAGATTGTTTGAAGCAACACAGACCAGGATAATTAGGAAGTGGATCATAATTTACTCAGTCCAGAGACCCGAGAAATTTTGATGTAATTTTATCAGACTTGACACTTTATACATGGAATAACTTAACATATGGTTACATAAAAATGCCAACAGACCTTTTCACAGCAATAACATTGACATAGTTTAACAAGAAAAACCTGTTTATAAGAACGATGTTCCAGAAGCTAAATGAAATTTGATTGTTAAATAATGTCTTGGTGCTTTTGCTGATTGCATGTTAAAATATATTTTCAAAATTGTATATAAATTAATTACACAGAAAATACACAGCAACACGTATTATTTGTGTTTTGTTAAACTTAAAATCGAGTTTATTTGCTGTCTCAAAGGTTCCACTAGTGTCAAAAGGATGAAATGACGTTAAAAGTACAGCATCAGTGTAAAAATGTAAAAAAACTACCAGTTTAAATCAAGTCAGAATCTTTTTAAATAAACGCATAACATTAAGTCAGATCTATAGTTTATTCATATACAGTCATTTCTTTGTCATAGATTTCTATTAACATTCCTTATTTGGTGACTGTAGCTGTTTGTACCATGGTCAGTAGAAAAAACATGACAGGACATTTTGCTTCCTTAAATAAAATATATATATATTTACATAACCATTTTTTTTGCCAGTGTGAAAATTATGTGGAATCACTTTTCATATTTACATAGATAGTAAATATGTAGATACAGTATGTAGATAATATTTATTCACTTTGACACATTCAGTAGAATAGTGATTGATCCAGTAGGTGCAGGTACATTAGAGATTGATATTATATTATTATGAAATATTTAGGAAAGCACTGTTTCCGTACGACAGTGTTAGTTAGTTCTGCAGGAGACTGAATTTGTACAGAATGTCTGTGTGAAGTATCTCAAAGTAATATTACCAAAAACGTACTGTAACTAATAAAGTTACATGGGTAATATTTCCACTTTTACTCAGCAGCAGAGTGTAACTAAATACAATGAAACCAGCACAGTGCTGATCTGAATATTCCCTTTTTTTGTTTAATGACATTTATGCAATATATATCAAAGAAATATGTGCCTTGGTATGAACGACATTCGTTTGAAAGCTGTAGTTTCTGGTTCTTCTTATAAGGACACATTGACCCTCTGATGTGTCGATACCTGCTCTAACTGCTTCTAGTGGCTCACAGGCATAAAATGACACTGTAGGTGGTGCTAGAATCAAGGGACAAACTTATATTTTAATCGTCCTACAGGCATCTGTACATTATCTGAATGCGCACACACACACACACACACACACAGACTAATCAGTAATCCCCTCCTCTCTCAGCGCGGTCACTCTCCGTGCTGCTGTCTATCTCCTGAACACACAGATTACAGCAGGTCCAATTGTCCTCTCTGCTTAATGTCCTTGCACTTGGCTACTTACTGGTTGTACCTTTCATGAACCTGATGTACAGACTAAATGCTATTTAAAGAGCTCCAGCTCTCATTGTCCTGACTACAGTCTCTTCCTAAAAAGCCAGTTTGGTATAGAAATAATAAACACAATGTGAGTTTTATGGCGACAGTGTTTGAATGTCGGTCTGTGGTTACATGGTCTGATAATAAAATGGTAACAATACAACCTCTCATTTCAAGAGCCCGAAAGTTGTGGGTTAACCAAGCACTCAGAATTTTGTGAAAACGTTGTGTGAATGTTACTATGATACCAAAGGATCTGTGAAAGAATGCAAGAAGCATAAAAGCATAATGAGGTGCTTTCAAAGGTTTAGAGCTAATGGTTTCTGAGGTAGAAATAGAAGTCAAATGTTAAATCCAACAGGAGAATTCATTAAAATTCCTCATTCTTATAACAAGGTCGTTGCTATTGGCTGAAGTTATATTTTTATCTATTTGTCTGTACATCTGCAGCGTCTCTCCATCCATCCGTTGCTTTACTGTAGCCATGTGGACAAACTGCACAGGGATTTTTATCAGGGCCAACTTGCAGGTTTTTCTCTTTGCTAACATTTAAATGTGAGATCATTGTGGGTGCAAAAAAAAATTAAAAATGTGTGATGCACTGACATCATCGACTTTACAGGTGGAACAATCATTGTCTAAGACTCTGTCACTGAAGCCCTTCCATACTTGGGCACCTGTGACCTCCAGACTTACCGAAAACTTGAACCAATATTGACTTTGCATTCGTCATGTGCCGCCTCCTGATTCTAAATCCTTTTCATTGCAGGTGACAGAATCTTTTTGTCTAAGTGAACCAGAGGGCAGACATTTTAGGGCATCATCTGCATAACTGCTGGCAAGACTTTCACTGGGCAGATGAGCAGCTATAAGAAAATTGTAGCTCATGGCTATGAGTTTGCTTTTCAGCATCCAAATGGAGCCGTATAAGCGGAGTTTAAAATGACGTTGGAGCTTTTTTGGATCCAGTTTCTTCTGGATTACTTCTGGATTGCATCATGCAGATCTTTAGCAATGTGAAAAACCCTCTGGGAACTTTTGAGACTGACGCTAGTTTGTCTCCATGTATTCTACTGACATGCTATACCTCGACCATGGATTGATGGAGCCCTGCTTTGTGATGTAATATTTCCAGCACTTATCGTCTCGAAGTACTAGAGTAGTCTTTAGGTGAGAGTTTCCAAAGAACAAGAACGCTGTGACATTTCTTGGACCTCAATGGCCTTAGATATGAGAAGGCTTAGCATCAACT
Organism: Channa striata; assembly: GCA_033026295.1. Classification (NCBI taxonomy): domain Eukaryota; kingdom Metazoa; phylum Chordata; class Actinopteri; order Anabantiformes; family Channidae; genus Channa; species Channa striata. Next base: position 25,656,807 of record CM065173.1, on the reverse strand, counting down.
CCAGATTTGCAAAACTGCATGTTCACAGATGGGCCAGAACATGCTGTATGAAGCAGGCTAATATCTTCAGGGTTTCAGATGTCAGGCTGGTTTGTGTTGCGGCGAAATTTGTCATTTTCCATTAAGAAAAGAAAAAAAGCCTCACCAATCATTACCACGTCGCAGCCAGGACAACTTTCCACTCAGGCCTCCCACTACTCTATGAATGGTGGAATCAGTTTTCTTTTTGTAAATCTTCACGTAACATGTATCCATGTAGCTTAAATTATCTCATGATGACATCACCTGGATGAACCTTCAGTTCAGATTATGTCATCTTGTTACTCACACTATGAGAAACTCCTCCGGGTGATGTCATTTGGTTTTCTGGCTAGAAGCAGAGAAATATTTTAATAGAGGGAAGTCAAAGGGAAGTTTAAAACCATTATTGTACCTTTTTACACCATAAACTGAATCCATAGAAAGTTGTTGTAAATATTGTAAATATTAAAAATCAAAAAAACAAATCATTGTGAGAATGTCTGGCAGCGACTGAATCTTATGACTAACGACTAGAATAACAAACTGACTTTGTAATGGTTGAAATTCCTGTCATGGGTAAGAAGTTCATCGGTCAGAGTTTGCACACAACGCCAACACCAATTAATGTTTTACTGACAGCCAATGCATAGACAGGAGTCTATTGGAAATATTTAATACATGAAGATCCCTAACACTTATATAACTTGGATATATAATTTAGCTATTTAGAAACTGTTTGTTTATTATAACCCGGTCAAATGTGAGGAGGTCCTGCAGGATGAAGCATTTATTGGCATACAGTGCATGAACACACTTGAAATGCAGGAAACACATGCAAACCTGCAGCATGTTGGATAAACTACTGGAAAATGACATTCAGCTTGATTCATTTGACAAATTGCTAGTTTCAGGCTCTGTACCGAGATCAACATGCTCACATGCTGTAGAACAGCTGGTTCTAGAGGTGCTGTCACAGTAAATGCAGTGGATTGACAGTGGGGAGACAAACGAGCTGCGGGTCGCTTAACATTTATCAGGCTTTTGTATCGACTGACAGCTGGAATATGTGCAGACGAACAGAGAAGTGCAACAGTATGTTTTTAAAAAAGATTTATTGGCACTTTGTCCAATCCGTCTGACGACAGCATGGGTCTGCTGTAGTCAGAGCTGCTCCATGCCAGCAAGGCAGACAAGTGCTTGGGGTCCCAGGCCAGTAAGGGGGGCCCCTGAGGGCTGAAGCTAAACTGCAGACAGCACTGGCTGTGTGGACAGTTTCCAATCGAAGTCACAGGCCTCGCTGAGAGGACCCCGACCTGTGTCCACGCCTCAAAGAAGCACAACGTTCGGACTAGTTGCTGTGTTTGCAGTCTGTGTTCCAGGTTCAAGACCCACAGAATGTCTCCTCACACTTGCCTGTAGGTGCAACTAAACTGCAAACGCAAATATATTTTTATAGGGAACAGAGCTGCAACCAGAATATGTGGAGTTCTCTGTTAAAGCTACAACACAATTTTTGGAATAATCTAAATTAATCTTAAACTACTTCAGGTGAACCCAGGAATAAAACTGCAGACCTGAAATGAATAATATGACGACCTCAAGATATTGTTACATTTAGCTATATCTATCAATTAACATCTGAACTTCATTAAATACGCTGCTCAGGAACATTAGTGTCAGGATTGAAAGCAAATTCACAGATACGATATTAAAACCAAATCTCCTCTTTGAATTTTTGGTAAAACGTTGTATTTACTTTGCCACAACTATTTATTTCAGAGTTTTGAGTGTCTGGGACTGTCGACTCTCTGGCGAAGTTAACCAACAGATGGAGCGCAGCTCTGTGGCGCATGAATGTGATACAATTTGCACAGTTAAAATGTTCTTTTCAAAAGTCTCATCAGATTTTCAGCCTGCACATTAAGAATAGCAGAGACCATGACTCATTGAGGGATTTGTAAATTTAAAAGAAAAAAAGCAGGTTGCAGTATTTCTCTCCATCAGCCATCACAATGTTGATCTGCAGACAGAAATATTTTAGGATTGATTGGAACAATCAATTTCTCTTAACTAGTATAAAAAATAGATTTTCCCCAACCACATTTGGACAATATCGACAAACAATTCAAACCCATGACAAACCACACATTTTTTTTTTTTTCACAAAACGTGCCACTTTTCTTAGAAATGCCTTAACCAATAATCCACTGCTCTTTCGGCTTTTCCCATCAGGGGTCACCACAGCGAATCATCCGTTTCCACTTCACTCCCTTAACCAATCATGATACTTCCAAGCAATTAATAAAGTGAGTATTTAAAATTTGAATCCTTAAATTCAATTTGAAAAACTGTATCAAAAGAAAACAAGAAAAATTTAACTCTTGCCTGCAATTGTTAAGTTGAAATGGGAAACAGATGATACAGTGATGAAAATATTCAGTTCAATTCTACTTTGTTGTGAATTGGCGCTATATAAATAAAGTCATCTCTAGGCACTTTTCATAATAAAGTAAATATCGAGATGCATTGGAAACAATGTTTTATGTACTGATTACTGCTTCTTCCTACAAAAATAAAAGCTCTTTTTTTACTAGTGTTGGTCGTGTTAAACTGGTATAAGTTTGATATCGGTGGCGTTCCTGTTGGTACTGTACAGTACACACTCCGTCCTGGAAAGCGTGAAGCTGTGCTTCCAACTTCTCTGTTCTGTTCTGCTTTTGTATATATTTCCTGTTTGGATTAATTATTAATTAGAATTACATTGTAATGCATCGATTACACACGTAGCACGTTTGCATCAGTTATCAAGGACGTGCATACGTGGCCCTTCGGTCAGTGGGCAGCTACAATGTTTGTGCCCTTTTTCCCCCTTGGCCATATTTCGAAGTGTCCCTGGGCAATAAATCTGAGGCTCGTCTCGACCCCGGTGAACATGGGCAGGGTTCCGAAGGGCATCTGATGTAAAACAATGTGCAGATCAATGATCCACTCTGGGGAAAATACACATACGCAACACATGCACAAATTGAACATCAAACCACTGGTTTATTTATAGTAAGAACATATGTGTTATAAAAAATCAAATTAAATAATAAGAAAATGTATCTGCTCATCACTGTAAAAGACATAAATGACATGTTCCTTTATTAACATATACACATGCAGTTAATATTAGGACACCGCAGACAGTTTCCTGCTATTGTAAATACTTATGGGTTTCAGTATATTGTTGCTGAAAATGCTCCTTCACAAATTCTATTTATATATAGTTTTATGCTCCATAATATATATTTATATATGATATTCTGCTGACATTTCCTGAAATCTGCATTGCCCAGTTTTTGTGAAATAACGGAACCTTATTTAATATTAATCTATATGGTCATGACCCCTGTTTAAAAAGTTAGATTTTGGGGAATTGAGCGCGGCTAAAAATTAAGAATGTAGATCTAGAGAACAGTGTCTTTTTAAATTAATTAATTATACAATTTATTTAAAAATATCATTAATTAATCAATTTAGATTTTTCACATCTGCAAAATATATCTAATGCAAATATTTCTACAGGATTACACTCGTATATGGACTCCAGTTTCCTTTTTCCACCACCTGCAAAATCTCCCCATCAGCTTATTAATTCATACTGTACATGTGGAGCGTAATGTACCGCGTACTTGAGCAGGCTGGCCTCTTGAAATGATTCACGTTTCATTTCAAAGTGATTCATGTCTGCTGCCTCTCCCCTGTACATCCTTGGGGCTTTAATTGCGCTGCTTGTTGAATCTTTAGCACGCTGCTGTGATTCCTACATAGCATGCAGGATATCCTGTCCCCAACAACTGCGTAACTATTAGTCAAACCATTTGAAATTCATGACAAAAGAGTTCCTGGGATGCATTTTTTTCCCGCAGACCAGTGTTGTCGACTAGAAACTCATTTTCCCTGTAACTATACGGCCCGTGAGCTTAAGCTGTCCTTTGATGCTTTTCATCTTGTTTTCATGTGGTATGGCATGCACAGTAATAATAGAATCCCGCTGCACTCGAGAGGAAGAGAAAACAAAGAATTTTTCAACGTGCTTATGGCTTCTTATCAAACTTTCAGGAAGCCAGCAAGTAGCAATTAATATTCGCACAAGCCATGTAAGCACTTTTGTTGCATTCGAGGACGTCTGACCACTCACTGTTCCGCTGCTTAAATGCTTTTGACGACATGTTACGGGGGATTAAGATGCAAAGTGTCGCCTTAATCTGGGAGAGTAAAATAAGCTTGCTTGGTGTGGAGCTACAGTTTTCTGGTGAAGTAGGAGCAATGCAATCAGTATGCAAAGCTCAAAAGTGTAATGACATTTACATGCTAATGCATAAACTTTGAAAATGTGTGTTTTCCCGTTTCATATACAGTAGGTGATTATACTCATACACACAGTTGCCTCTAAAAGTCCTGTGACGCCACACGAGAGAGATTTCAATGTAAGATCAAAAGATGTATCAGTGCATGTTAGGATGCCATAAATAACTTAAATTTTATCTCTTGCAAAATCATTGAAACGCGGTGGCAGGGTCTTTTGCTACCCTGGCTTGTCCTGCGAGATTGATTTTGAAACAATGAAGGTGGAATGACCTCAAAAAGAAAAACTGCCGTTGTACTGAACGCAGAACAGGGTCAAGGGAGTAAAGCAAGAAAGCTGAAAGCTGCAAAGAAAAGGCCATAAACAGCAGTGAGTGACCCCCACAGAGCAGGGCTGAAGGTCTCACAGTCCACAATTTGAATGACGAAGAATGAAATGACCAACAATATCCTTTAATGATCTTTTTTTAAAATCATGTTGCACACCATCAACACTGAATCGCATCACTTTTGGTTGGTTGTCAGGCAGCAGCCTGGATTAGGTGAAAAATTTTACTTCTTTATCACTTAAAACATTTACTAAACTGATAATTCCACCTTAAATTGTATTTGTGCTTTCAACACATTCACAGCACCCAAGTGATCTCCATTAAAATAATAATTACTTTGGAAACCAGTCTGCGGCAGCAGTGATAATCGATGGGAGGTACATTAAAGGCGTTGGATCTTAATGAATTTACTTATTATGACTTTTATATTTTTGATAAGAAAGACTAGTTCATAGAGTTTTGTTTCCACTTTGAAATAAACAAATCATTTTGTGTAAATTATTATTCAAAAAGCGAAATACAATTCACAGTGATTCAATCCAGTGAAAAAATGAAAAGTGAACACTTCCACGGAGGCTGATTGGTTTCTCTACCCACCAAAACAAATGAGAAGTGTTATTAACTTCAAAACCATCTCCTCCAATACTTAACACAACATAACATAACACAAATGAAGAAGTCTTCCTGTTCCAGAACCTTTTGAGGAAACTGGTACAGTGTCACGTATTGCAGCTGCCTAATCTGCATGGACATAGCAAGTAATAAATGCTGGCTTCATTATTAAATAATTTCCACACACACAGATTCACACAGTCTGACTGAAAGCCACATAGCTGCTGACTTCATAAGTCCTGTTTTTGTGCCAAGTCAGCTCCACAGAAGAAGATGCAGATGAATGTAAATCCATGCCTATAGATTATCCATTTTCCTCTCACAAAAACTGCCTTCCACAATCCCCCATTCACCTCTTCATATCCCGTCCCCTCATATGGATTTCAGCAGTCAAACCGTATTCTATAGAGACGCCCTGGTGGCTTTCTTGGCTTGAATGTGTAGTGTAGTACTTGTTGTTTTGGGCAACGAAATCCAGTAAATCAGCCGAATATGAATCCTCTCCCAGTAAGTCTTTCCAGCACTGTGCTAACAAAAGCTAAAGTTGCTTGAAATGTCAGAATTATCATTTTAGTACATTTAAATCCAATCCTCTGCAATATTCATTATTTTCATCTGATCTTATTATGATGATAATGAGCAGGTTCAAATATAGGTTATGTCACACGATTCTACAGTATGTGCAAAAACTTTGATTTGTTGATTTTGATCGACATGGCACGATAGTTGCAGCGTAGCCTCGCTCCATAAATATCCACCGAGACAGTCATCACTGGAGCAAAAACTTAGACTGAGATGGATTAAATGAGCTGGATGGCAAACTCACACACGAGGCCCAGTGTCCCGACTGCAAGGCAAAAGCTTTGTAGGTTTTTGGTTTGTTTCCACATTGTGCGGGTCGCATGAAATGATCCCAAAACACAGCGACACACAATGAATCCAAAAAGATGAAAATGACAAAAGCCTCAGTTGCAGTTGCAGATTTTCCTATATTCTGTCCACGTCTGCATCGCTGGTGGACAGGAGGGGATGACAGGCTGAGGAGACATTAATATACAGCTGGATTGTTTAGGGCTAATAGGCAATATATCAGAAAATCACATCGACTGCTCCTGTAGATGACACTTCAGTTTGTTCCTCAGTCCCGATGAATATTAAAAAACCGGGCATAGGAAACAGTTAAAAAGTAACGCTCGACCGTGGTTTATCTCTGCAGTTAGTTTCCCATATTTCCAGGCTTCATCCTGTGCTGCTGACAGCAAACACAGCGAGCCGTACAATTATTATTGTATTATTTACTCATTTAAGAATTGTGGTGCATGCAAACACAAATAAAATCCAAAGGTTGCAGTCTCTTGAAGCTTGTTCTGATGAATTTGTGCTGCAGGACGGTGTGATGAAGAGAAGAAAGACTGTAAACGAGTTCAGTTAGTTATTATAATCAAGATGTCTTTGTTCTCCACAACAAAAGGAGGAAATAAATAACAACAAAAACAAACAAAAAAAACAGCATCAGCCAAATTATTATTTTAAACACAGTATCTGCCCAGAATTTCAATATCAGTGCATCTCTACTAACAATTCTCCAAAACCTCCTAATGAACACACAAGAAGAAATATGTACAAGAAATATGATATTTTATTTTGCCTTTGAGGCTCTAGAAAGTTTTTATTGTTCCTCTAACTTTCTATTTCAGGTCTGCATAAGTAAGAGAATCTTATGTGACATAAGGAGAGATCATGCATGAAGAGGAAGCTTCATGCAACCCTGCCCTTCAATAAATCCAGTTTCTATTTGATGACTTTTTAAAATATTATAGATAAAACATAAGGAGCCTAACAGCAGTAAAGGACAATACTTGACAAAAATGACAAAGCACGCATTTTCATTTCTATCACCAAGAACACTCCCGTCTCTTATTGTCACCATAATCTGCTGCTTCCTCTTTTCCAACAACTGCTTCACACAGAGCTTATGTTTTTTAAAAACGATCTTCTTGTTTTTGGCTTTGCAAAGCCGTGGACACGACTTCAGTCTGTCAGAGTGACTGGACATTTCTACATTTGCTCTCTGAATAAATAGTAGGAGGACATTTGCAATTTTTAAAATTTAATTATTGTGTCTTTATTTGGACCTTGTTCTTGCATGAGTGCATCTCAAGATCTTAGTACTGAACTATCCATCAAAGCCCACTTGCAAGAAGTCCCATATCAATATCATTTAGGATTGTTTATGTATTTATTTATTTTTAGAGATAGATGTACAGTTGAGTGTTGAGAACCGAGTGTTTTTTTTTTTTTTTTCACTGCATTTAGTTATGATCAGATCACATTTCATGACATGGTTTGGATTTTTCTCGTATGTTAATATGCACCAACCAGAACATTCTCGTCCCAACAGTATGAGAAACTGAGGCTTCCTAAGGCGTCAAATTGTGCCGCCTTGTCCTTTAGTTGATCATATTGATGCCGCAGGTTTTGGCGTTACCCCTGGAAGCTCTAGAGCACCACAATTTGATGCTATGGAAACTGGTGTCAGTATTAGACGCTTCGCCACCATTTAACGTCACGGTAACAGCATTATATACACACAAACTGCTTTAAAGTTTGGTTAGGGAAAACAAATTCATGCTAAGGTTACGTTACGACACAGCGTGGGTTACAGTCCTGTGTGGTGTTGGACCATGTACCACCCCATCCACCTCCCCCTTTTTCACCTTCTATACTCCATCATTGCTTTACTACTCAGTATTAAAATATCTGGGTTTCCATTGTACTACACTGACAGATCAGAGCATCAGGCATTGAGTCAAATGTTCCCCTAAGCGTTGACATGTAACCCAGAAGGGACTGAACAAAGCGACGCCTTTTTGACGCCCTGGGAATGAGAACATGCTGGTTTAACAGAGGAGGGCGGTCCACAGTGCCACGTATCACACGCTCATAGCGCTTGTCTATCACATGGTAGCAGCTCAACTTGACTGGTCAGTGAAGTTCTTCCACTATGTCGCCTTCAGTCATCAACAGACGTGTCCCAGCTCCAGTCGTTTGATGTCACATACTGTACCGAGAATCAATTGCAGCCTTCCTCCGATGTTTGTGCGTCGCGTTAAAGACGTCATCGCTGGAGTTTCAAGGACAACAATTAGCTCCACTTGCCACTGAGTTGAACCTTTGTAACAACCATGACATGGATGACTGAAGTCCCGAAGGCAATACTCGAGATGCTCTGGTTGTGTGAAAACGGAAAGAAGGAAAGGTCACTCAGTGTCGTAGTGTAGGAATTGACTTTGCTTGGCACTTGTAGACTTGTACCATGAAACCTGTATACGTCCGTGCTCGGTAATGACGACAGTCAAACATGACAGGACCTGCAGCAGCTGGTAATTAAGAGCGAGCGAGTGGCGCTACTGGAAAACAGTGTTGAGTTGAAGAATAATGATGCCACTGGAATGTCTGTTCTCGTGTTGGTCACACGCTGCTTCATTGACTAACGAAGATCATTGGAAAGTTATTTGCCGCTGTAGCTTAATTAATGTTCATCACAAGCAAAAGAGGTTCTCACACAGCTTTTCACTTTTCCAAATAACTTTTTAAATAAACTTGTGAATGTCTGTTGCTGATTATACAATGTCTGACTGTGCCTAGAATGAGGAAACAAAGCGTTGACATTTTTTCATGTCAGTCATCGTATTTTATTTTCTTGCCTGCAGAAAAAGAAAATGCTTAATCTGGATTCAGTTGATACTGTGTTTGCATTGACACAAGACTTGAGTTACGTTAGAGAAACAGTTCAGACCTTTGGAAGAGTCAAAATGTTTGTTACCTACGGCCACAAGAAAAACTAATGATGCTGTTGACTAGTGTAGCTGTATCTAGCTTAGACCTGCACATAACTTCATCAGCTCAGACGTATTCTAGAACCTGTGGTGGGAATCGCTCTACTGAGGTCATTCCACAAGTATCTAATGGGTTGCGGTCTGGACTCCAACTGGATTACTACAAATTATATTATGCTGCCTGTAGGATATACCCTGGAAATTAATTTTCCTCTTCATTCAATTCACTTTCCTAGCCCTGACCCTCCTGTTCAGTGTGACTAAAGAAACCTAATGAATCCTTCAAGTCTTTAGCTTTTCCTCTCGGGTTCTTTTTTTCTTACTCTGCTGAGGATTTTCTGTTGTACCTTTTGTAGTGATGGTGGCTTGGTGCCAGAGAGTAACCACAGTAAATCACTAGTGCAACAAAGTAAGTCAAGGTAACGCCCCGAACGTAATAAATAGTTCAGCTTTCAACAATAACTATGCCACTCTAAAAGATTGTTTTATTCCGTCATAGTTCCACAATATAGAGGTTCCATTCCTTCTGGTGTAAACCAAATCTAACTTTTAAATCATAAATCCATAGAATATTGTCCTGAAAGGTCGGACGCTCAGTCTTCATGTTCTTCTGGGTTAGCAGTAGCTTTCGCCTCACTCCACTTCTACGATGCCATATCTACCCTGTGTCTTTCAGATAGTAAAGTCATGGAAACTGAGAATTATTGAGTGTATGTTTGAATGTAGTAACTAAGAAAAAAATGCTGTTGTTCCAAACAGGCCAATTAATTGTGGAAGTACATTTCACATTTCAAACTTATACATTTGTTTGCTCAGATTTAATCTGTTTTATGTTGGGTTTGTTTTGAAGATCTTAAAAAGCTCAGTAGGAGATTCACATAAACCACAATTAACTACAGACTTTGATTTAGAACTCTTTGTGAATCACTCGTTGTTCTAAGGTGTCAAATGGAGTCACACAAATCTTTACATTTCCTTCCATCTTCCTTTCATTTCCTTTTCCTTTTCTTCCCACTTCGATTGTGCGCCGCATTCCAGTCGACACGTTGTTGAGTCCTGTAGAACTCTGCAACCAGTGGTTCCACATGACGTTCCACATGACGACCGCTGCACGGGGCTGTGAAGACACGAACCTTCGGAGCAGGATCGTTCCAACTGAAGTCTGCATCGCTGTAGCTCGGTCTTTGTATTGCCTTTGTGTGTGTGTGTACGTGCACTTTTCCATCTGCCTTTGTGTTTGCGCAAGTGTGTGATCCATGTTAGCTGTCTTCCCTGGCTATAATGAGCCAAGCTGGCAACCTGCTGGCAGCCTGACGTTTGACAGAAAAAAAATGCATATTCATTTCTGTCTCACGCACTCAAACGCACACGCACACGCACACGCACACACACACACACACACACACACATACACACATACACACACACACACACACACACACACCGTGACTCCCCGTGGTTCTACTGCCACTGAGCCCTATGGACAATTAGTCAAGGCCACAACATTCACCTTGAAAGTGTTCTTTTTTCCTTTGCCCTTATTTCAAAGTTTGTCTCTTTCTCTTTTTAATTCCCCTCGTTCCACGGTTTGTTTCATCCGTCTCCTCTGTCTTGCAGTAGAGCCCGTCTGTCCATTTTCTCCCCCTCATTCTCCATCTCTTTTAAGCGGCTCCATCACGTTTATATCTCCTCTGGACTCCTCTACACTGCCCTCAGGTCTTCGTTTAGTGTGATTATTCCACCGTCTTCTTTGTGCACTTTGATTTCGCCCCTCCCGTCTGCGTCCTTTTGTCTCCCGACAGCTTGCCGTCTTTTCTCGAGCCTCCATTTTTTATTTATTTTTTTGTTGTTTTCTTTGTGAAAATCGTTTCGAACAAGATTAGTTTTTCAGGACAATACGCAGAAAATAATTGCTTAAATGTGGAATGTCCTCAGTAACTATTTCTTTTATAGGAGATTAAAAAAAAATATTCCTAGTACAGAATCAAACAGAAAGTGATGGCAGATTTGGAAATTACAGACATGCTTCAGTAATAATTACTCTGGCTTCTCTCTGTAAAACTCATCTGAACTCGTGTTTGAACACATTTTCCTACTGTCGTCCGGATCTTGTTTGCGTTTACTGTATTTCATCCATCTTCCCAGCTTTGCCTGCCTTTGCATCATGCACCTTCACATTAAAATGATTTAACAACAGCTTTGCTAACTTCAAACTTCAAACTCGATACAACCAGGGGCTTTGAGAACAACCGGGCTTCCATCCAATCATTTTTATGCAAATGATGATGCATCACATTTTCATAAAGTTTCCTCAATTCTGCAAAGAGACGTTTGAGTAACTTGCTTGTCATGATCAGTTAGACAGATATTTTTATTTATATTGCACCTGAACTCGAGAGGGAGTTTGTGCGTCCTGGAACACAGCTGTAATTTACCTGCAACAGTGTCTTTGTTTTCTGTGAAAATCACTGGAAATTAAACCCAGAGCGATATTTGCTGCAGGGTTTCCTGTTCATCACAACTTGGACTGTGTGCTCCAGATTTTCGACCAGTGTTCCTACTGGTTTTAATATGTGCAGTACCTTGGAGGATTTTTCCCGCTTTTATTTCTTTTTGACCCAAAAAAAAGCAGTTGAAATGTAGATTTTTCTTGACAGACAAACTGATTTCCAGACTTCAACAAGATGCCCCTTGGCAGCAGTTACTCAGGTCCCAGCTTTCAACACCTGGATACCGCATGTTGTTCCCCATTCTGCTCAAGCTCTGTCAGGTTGCACGGGGATCATAAGTGAACAGCCACATATTCTCAGTGGATATCTGAGCAAGCCAAACGTTAAACTGTAAATAGTCTTTAAGGAAATCTGTGGAGCTTTGGCTCTGTGCTTGGAGTTCTCTTGAGGACTACATCTGGATTCCCCTACTTATTGTTCCATTCATTTTACCCTCGGGCTGCTTCAAGAAGCATCCCCACAGAATGCTCATGGCCTGTTTGTGAAGAAGGAAAGTGGTTTAGCCTTCCTCAGCATCTAGTCTGACCGACCTTTAGTTGCTGCTATATGCGAGAACAGAAGCCAGTGTTGCTTCTTATTAGTGGCTTCCTTTGACCGGTGAAGAACCTACAGTCTCTCCCAGCTTAGATCCGGAATCAAAGGAGGAACTGTATCATGTTGTCTGGTTTGAGTAACTTCCTTCTAACACATTTACTCGGTTTTGAGGTTGACCTGCTTTAGACACATTTGAATATGTTTCATACACACTGTATGTAGGTTAAAGTTTAATGAACATTGACAAATTATATAAAAGATAAGAGTCAGACCAGGACGTCAGTAGAACTCAGGAAACATCTACACATGAAAAAGTAGCTGCACTTAAAGCTCATACAAAATATGAGAAAGAAATAAAGGGAAATAGGAAAATGTCCTTGACAGAAACAATTGAACCTTTCAATACTGATTAATGAGTTATTGGAAATTGTCAGTGAAGTATATGTTGAGCTGCGTGTTTGTCTGTAGATACACACATTTTTCATTGTTGCATGTTCAGCTGTGCACTGAGGAAAAGGGCTTTCAAGGTTGGAACATTTAATTTCAATTGATTCACATTAAACAAATATTAATTGATGTTTCTACTAAGTTTCCTCTTTAATTAAGAACAAATTAAAACAGAGTCTTTTTCAGGAAAGGGAATTAGAAATATTGGAGAACTGTTGCAAAATAAAATTCCGCTAAAATAAAAGGTTAATGTGCTGCGACCTTTGCTGTCGTGTTTAGCTCCAACCTGAGGTGTAGGACTGACTTTCTGCTGCTCATGTTCCTACAGTCCAACACAGAAACAAGCCAATGCAGTTGATGACAGTTGATAGGAAAATAGCCAAATGTTTGAGCTTCATATCAAGGTTGCCATAAAAATATTGTCCCTTCAAATTGCCGTGTGAGTGTGAACGTGTCGTCTCTCTGTGTTGGACCGGAGATGGACTGGAGACCCGTCCAGGGTGTGGCCCACTTCTCTCCCAGTCACAGCTGGGATAGACTCCGGCATATTCGGTTACAGATGATGAATGAATTAAAGGTTGTAGACACGCAATTGGAGCGTAACTTTCTATGAGCCAAAACTGAATGAGTCATAAATATTTTTGGAGAGTCTTTAGGCAAATTCGTAACAAAGTTCAGGCCTTTGTTACCCGGCGGTACTTTAAAGCTCCTCAGGAAAAAAACAGCAGATTACCTCAGAACCGGCACCAAACAGGAAACGGACGAGCTGGTGACCGCAGTGTCCCATCGAAGTGCAGTTGGGGAGTTTAGTTGGAAGTAGAGCTAACTTGGTAACATGGCTAAATATATATTGACATGAGAGATTAGATGTTTGCTCCATTTATTACGCTTTTATAAAAATACTTATGCTTATCAGATTTAGTTAATGAGCTGTAATGCTGAACGTTGCTCTATTCACTGACACCAGATAATAGCTGATATCTACATCCACCCTGTTTCTCCTTCAACAGCTTAGTTTCACTTTCTTTGACAACTTAATTTTCTTGGATGATTTTATTTATTGTGAGTTTATCTATAGCTGACGCTTTGATGTCTTGCAATTTGTGATCTCGGTTCCCCGTAAGGGAAATATTAAGGTTTAATTTTCACGTTTTCTAATGTCACATCTCGCCTTGTGTTTTGAGACACGGTGACAGCTACACAAAGCAGACGTCTGCCTTTGGTGTGAAGTTGGTTCCTTGGCGTCGCTCGGCTGTAGCCTGGCTGACCCCGCATGAGGCAAATGGTGAATTTTCCACATTGGACAGTCACTTAAATATGTCACAACACTCTGTATTAGAAACGGACGTTTTCTTCCCTTTCTCATTAAAAAATCCAAAAAAAAAAAACAATTGGCAGTCTCTCCCCGTCTGGCCTTCACCGTCTTATCTCCCCAGTTTAATTTTCTCTCTGTCGTTTAGATTTTTATCCTCTCTTCCTCTAACTGGCCTTCCTTTTATTAGCCTCCTCCTTCACTCCCCTTTGTTCTCTTCCTGTCTCTTGTCAAAATTTCTTTTCTCTTTTCACTTGTGTCTGTACTTTTTCTCTCTCGCTGTGTCTCCTCTCCCCTGGCCCCATTCTAAAACTTTTATTTTTTATAGTTTGAACTTACTTCTCATCCCTCTCACTGGCTTCATTTCAGTTTTAACCAATAATAATGTCTTTTATATTCTTATATCTTATATCCTAATGGCAGAATATACACCAAGAATTATGGCAGTTATACCATTTACCATTACTTTTTCTCTGGGTTTCAAACCCAGAATAAAATGTATTAAATATCTTTCTACGCATTATCAGACTGGGCAGGAATTAATGTCCATCTGTAGTAACTTTCAGAGACCAGTTTTATAATCAGTCTACACACACACACACACAAACACACACTCACACACACACACAATAGGGTGAAGTCGTCAAAGTAGTTGAACTTCTTAAAACTTGCTCGTAAATAATCGTGGTTGTGCTGAACTGTGTTTACTTCTCTTTAGTGTCGCTTCATTGGCCTGAATGTCAGGATGTAAAAGGCGGCGACTGGAAGCTCGTTCAGCTGCTGTTCCACAGAGAACAACTACGTTCGGTTCAAAATGTCAAATGTGATCTGGGGCTCAAGCACCACACGCCCACCCACGGTGCTGCCTGTAAGTCTAGTTACAGACAGATTCCATCAGATCCTGATACCAAACCCGTTTTTTCTGTTTGTCTGGCTGCTAAGTTCACATCCAGTCGTTAATCAAACGATGAAAGAATTTAGAACTGATTGGTAAATAATTAGCCTCAGTGTTTCTGAAGGGACTGATTTTGTTCTAAGTTTATGTACTTTATCCCAGTACACGATGGAGGACACTGTTCAGTATATACTGGAGTTCTGCGCCTTGTTTTTGACCATTCTTGGCCATGTTTTGGGTCTTAATCCTGTTGGAGCACGTTACCTTACTTGCTTTTTGACATTGTGCAGTATGTTTTGCTTCTGAATTCCTTGAAAGTCTTCAGATTTGACTGTGTCCCGTCGGCTCCCAGGACCAGACAAAGCAAAACAGTTTCAAAACAAAACCTGTTTCACAGCAGGTACATTGTTCTTTTCTTTGAAAGCATCATTTTATTATTAGTTTTGGTGAAGAGCTAGTGCGGTTTGCCAAAAAACTCTGGTTTTGTCCAATCTGTCCCAAGGACATTTCTCAGAGGCATTATGTTTTGTCAGTATTTCAGTTTTTCCTTCCACTGTGAAGCGCGTCGTTGCCCAAAACAGGGACAGATATGCATTTACCTTGAACTCCGAGTTACTAAGTTTGCCTTGGCTCTTTGTCCACAGTTCGCACTATCGTCCTGTTCAATTTGCATCTTAGGCCCTCGTCGAGGGAGGATGCCTACAGTCCCATTGATATTTAACTTTGTATTTTTGTATTTAAGAATATATGGAAATCTTTCATCTCCCAGGTGTCAAGGTGGAGTGCCAGCAGCAGAGCTGGAATTCTGGCGATATTAGCAAACACATACGCACATTAATGGTTATACTAACTAGAAATGATTAAGTGACCTGTTAATGCACAATTCACCCAATTTAGTTCATCAGTGACGAGACTAAATGACACAGACTCTTGTCTTCACAGCAGTGATCAATTCGTTTTTAACTCAAAGCAGCTAATAAATTCACAACTAAAGGTTAAATTCATTGATTCAACAGCAAATTCACAACATCGACTCTGTAATTTTCATTGTAACTGTAAATCTGCAACATTACAACAAAGTCTGACATGGATGGATTCAGTCCCCGTCACTGATCCCCGTCTTCCTGTCTCTGCTCCCGATGGGGAATCTCAACTTACAGCTACAGGTGCTGCAGGGTCCTGCTTGTCTCGGAGTCCACCTGCACCTTCCTTACTTTTAAGATATGTCACACACTAGGTTGAATTGTTAGAGCTGTTGGTATCTCAAATTCAGCTTTAGCTCTTTCTGTGCTTGAGCTTTTGTTGCAATTAGTGATTAACTAATGGAATTAGTGGATAGAAAACCGGTCAGAGCGGAAACGATTGCACTTCTTTATGTTTATGATCATTTAATGCAAAGGTTGAAAAATTCAATTCTACATTTTTTTCCGCATGTATTTAGTCATTTCGTCGATTAAATCGTGTTATTATTTATTTGCTTTGCACGAGTGTTTAATACGCTCCTTTGCTCTGCGTCCATGTGTGGATCTAAATCCTCGTCTCCTTAAACTCGTGTGACTGTCTTTTCCACCGAAACGTGTCACATTGAAGCACAGCTTTATTTCTACAGTTGTGACAGTGAGTAGTCTGGAAGGTTTCACGGCCTCCAGCAGCTCGACTTTTACTTCCTGCAAATTCTGCTCCTGGGTGACATTATCCAAACGACTTGGAGTGTGTGTGTGTGTGTGTGTGTGTGTTCCTGTTCCCTGGAAACACTTGTTGTGTTTATATCCTGACTATATCCAGAAGTACAGACCATACTTACCAGAAATTCACTTTTTAACAATGTGTAAAAATGTTTTCTGACAAGAGAAATCTTGTAATCATGCAAATGACGACAAAGCTCAGGATGTTAACGAACCTCTAATGCTTAATTATACTTGTTAATGAAGTACAGTGCAGATACCAAAGGAAATTCCTCACTGCTTCATGTGGCAAAAACAAATGACTTAGCCTTGCTGTTCCACCACTTTTGAAGGAACTGTACTGTGGTTATCTATCTAATGTTCAAACCTCCTCAGCCGTCCGTCTTATTTTAATTAATGAATAAGCCGGTCAGTTCAAAGCTGTCAGAGTGTGTGTTTGCTCTCATCAAGTTTCCTTGCCTGCACTCCAGTTTCCATGCACAGTCTTACAGTGGGCACAACTAGCCCCCATCAATATTTAAAACGCATTCTAATTAAGCCCCGGCTGCACTCTGGGCGCCTGAGCCGAGCGCAGGGGTGAAATTAAAGGCAGAGCTCACCCTCCGCTGCCTCCACGTCCCCACGGACTTTTCATCAACCTGAAAACATCAACAGTGACAAATTGCTGCTTACTCACCACATCTGCTGACGGTGGGGGTGTGAGTGTGGGGGGGGGTGAAAGATGATAGAAGATAGATGAAAATATCATACGCGAAATTTCATAAAGGATGAAAAACGTTTGAAAAGGTTTTTATGCCGTGTTTCTCTGATCAGTGTCATTTTATCAGTTTGCTTGAATGGTGAACAGTGATGGATTTCTGCAGCAAAACAAAAAGCTGTCAACATGTCACGTAAGATGTTTTCTGATTTGAAGCATGTACAGCATGTCTGTGCCATACAGCTCCATTCTTCATTGTTTATAAAATATTAAAAACACATCAGCGTTGAGATGCTTCTTTCTTACTAAAAATGTGAAAATAGATTTATAAAAAGCTCCAAAGGCTGCGAACAATGATCAGCTTTTACAGTCTCTGTAATGGATTTTTGGCAAGAAAGAATCAAATAAAACTGATAGTTGTCAGCCACTTTTTTATTTTTCAAGAAAAAAAATCTACGGTGTGATTGTACTTTAGAAAATATGGAGGTTTTTGGCACATGCAAAAAATTCTTA
This sequence comes from Channa striata, assembly GCA_033026295.1. Classification (NCBI taxonomy): domain Eukaryota; kingdom Metazoa; phylum Chordata; class Actinopteri; order Anabantiformes; family Channidae; genus Channa; species Channa striata. Next base: position 25,639,063 of record CM065173.1, on the reverse strand, counting down.
TCTAATTGGAGATATTTTTTATGGGATTAGACGACGTTAACAAAAATTGAAAATCCCTCAGTATGACATGCAGGTTAGTTGTATAGAAACATTCAAATTTGAACACAGGGTCCACTCAGATTACCTACAATGTGAGTAAAATTAATCGTAATGACATTGATCTTTTTGTTGATCACTTTTGCAGTTTTATTGTTTCTAGTTGATTTTCTTAATACGGCTTCCCTGAAGAATAATTACCTACAGTCCAGTCCCCAAAATCCAAATGCACAGATGTCAGTTATTAAGTTGCACTCATAATACTATAATAAGCTTAAAAAGCAGCTTGTGTGCTTTGGAACCTTTTTTAGGGCTTACTGAATTTGATTTCAGAAATCAAATTTCAAATTTCAGACAAAAAGCAAATCTCCATCAGTTTTCTTACAGTCATTTGCACTAATCTGTTTTTCCTATAAATGCTGCCCTTACTGGTTTAGGTTGTTAGATGCCGGCTGGATGAAATGTCTGCAGACATAACTAAAATAAAAGTCCTGAAAGATATTGGGACTGAACAATAGTTGAAGAATTGGCATAAAAAAACATCTGGACAATTTGGATGTTTCCATTCTTACCAGTAACTAGTTTTACAAAGCACAGGTTTTCGTGGATTGGTTTGAATGGCATCACTCCCCCCGTCTTGGGGAAAGTTCCATTATGTCCTTCTGTTTGTCTAACTTTACCTTCATTTTGCACCTTCAAGTGTTTATTGCTTTCTGTGGCACAGCCCAAACATCCAGCGCTTGAAGAAATTAAAGTCAAATTTAGTTCACCTGCTTGTTGTTTTGATCTCCTGCACTGAAAAAAAGGTTTATGTACGTGTGTGTGTGATGATTGTGATTTTCACCTCACTATGTTAAAGTAAAAAAGCATCAAAGATTTCTCAGTTTTCCTAGTGGATGCTTATTTCCACCTCATTACACACATTTGGTCTAGATGTTCGCCTTACCTTTGCACATGTGCAGAGATCATGACAGACTCGATCTCCTCCCACACATCGACTGAGTGAAGTGCTGATACATTAGAGAAGGTGTGAGCCCATAAAAGACCCAAATCCAACACCAGTAAATCTGTGTAGAACTGCTGCCAGGTAATGGATTTGGATTGGATCATTATGCAATTCAAATAATTGGTATTATACGGTTATTAATTTTGTGAATTTATTAGGTCTACTTTTGGACTTGGGCACAGTTCAGGCCTAGTTTGCTTGCGAACCACCAAGCACAATACAATGCAACCATGTGCGAGTTTGAGTGAAGCGCTGATCTGAATCGTTAGTGTTTGCTCTGTTGCTTAGGAGCAGATCAGCTGATACCTGAAAGTGTTTTTACTCTGCAATCTACTCAACTCAAACTCGACTCAGTGTTATTCTACTAGTGGCACCACCTCAGTGTAGCTCTGTGTTTTGGCGATGAGTGCTGCATGACATGCTGAACATCACCTTCTGCTATCACATCATCTCCATTGGGACAAGATTTAGAGATACAGAAAGAAATTTTAAAAATAGCAGGTAATATGCACGACTTTCGACACCATTTTAAGAAATACTGAATTGATGAACCCGTTTTATTTGCCACCATGAAGCTTTGATTCAAAAGCTGAGCTCAGTGGCACTGGTACATCAATCGGTTACAAGTAATTTTTCTCAAATAAATGCTTTCGTTAAAAGACAAAGGCTTAAATCTAAGAAAACTTTTAGTCAATTTTCAGAGTTTTTGCGGAAAGTTATATTTGGACATTTTGTGATATCAGCTTTGTCCAGCAGGTTTCCAATGCGAACAGATCGTCATAACTGGCTTCTCATTTCGTAGTTCTGTGGCTTCTCACTTGGTATTTTTGTTGCTCAATCTGCTAATGCCTACATGCTGCTCTCAAGGCACCCCCAGTGACTGAAATTTGGCTGGAAACCTGCTGTTGCAGCTTTCTTTCCGCTCGTTTCCCTGTCTCTCCAGTCCAACTGTCATAATAAGTGACATAAAATCCACTTGAGTAGGTGGGATGGCACTTCTACTTAGAAGAAACAAAGCGTTGTGACAGATTTATGTTTTATGAGCTGGACTGAGAGATAATGGCACAGTTTGTACTAGCCCACATCATTAATACTCAATTATAGATTTTCGTGGAGTAGACTTTACCATTTTTATGCCAACAGACAAGTGATGCCAATAAGAAAAAGAGACTAAGGAACTGAAATCTTTGTAATGTATTGTTACTTATCTGTGAGTGAAGTAGCAACTTGCTGGATTCGCTTGAAGAAAAATGGTAAATGGTTGGCACTGATGTATATGATACACTTTTCTATGCTTTACGTTGCTTCTTATTCACCCATTCACACACATCCATACACTGATGCCCAACACTCACCTGGAGAAACTAAATGGATTTTCAGTGACTTGCTCAAGAAAACTTCGACATGTGACCCGAGGAGCCAGGGATCAAACCAAGAACCTTAGGATTGGCAGGGCAGTGGTAGATGCTGTGGAACAGTGTAAGACAAGCGCACTTTAAAAGAATAGAACACAGAACCAAATGTAATAGTTCTGCGTTAATGTTGCCACAGCTCACAGTGAGTTACAGGGTTCTTCACATCCTGGTCTTTATGCAAATACTAGTTACTGGTGCATCTTTCAGGAAGTGAGAAAGTGATGTCGCTGGTTTGGGTTGAGATTCCCACTGATTCATTATAAAGACGGAGCTGTGGAAAATGGCGCAGCATGAAAAAGTAATTTTTTTACCAATTGGAGAGACGATAAGAGTTTTGCCTGAATGCAAGTGTTGGTACAGAGCAAATCACAACTTTATCAAACAACTCAGCATTTACACCTGTGTCGACCCTTCATTGTTCAGACTCTTGAAACCAACTTTTAATTTTACCTTCATGTGTGATTGTTCGAAACCTCTAAAAAACCTCTGATTTCTAAGTTTGTCCGACAACACACTTTAAAAACTAGTTGTGAATGAGCAAAATAGGAACTTTAGTCTTGTTTTAAAGAACAAAGAACGTTTGAGCAATGTGATTCCCGTGTCCCTGGAGTTCTTACATCGAAGTACCAGCTCCTCTCTATTTTTAACCTCCTCACTGTTTGGCATCATTAACTTTATTGAAAAATTGGCCTGGAGATGACTTGGCAAACAAACAGATATATTGCACGTCAGAATAGACAAAAGCAAGAGCTCAGGCATTGCAGTTTTATCCCCTCCCATGATGCAATGGTTAAAGTCAAAACTTTTAATTTTACATTCCCTTTAGATACAGCTGTTTTCACAGCACCTCCCACTGAAACTTACTGGATTCTCCCTGCAGTGTCTATATTACTGGGTAATTGTCTAATTAACAGCCAACTAATGTCGTCTCCCATTTCCCCTGTCTGTCTTTCACCCACACACACATTATGCATTTATCCGAGGTAAAGACCACTCTCTGCCAAGCTAATTGAAACGTGTGGACTTGGGCTTAAAGGAGGAAAGCATTCAATAGTCTTAAAGCAAAAAATCAATTACTGTTCCCGCTGTGACAGACAGAAAGACGTACGGACAAAGACGGGCTCCATTAAAAATTCAGAGGTACGTGTGCACTTGGGTAATGACCGCAGACAGAGCGATGCAGCGACTTCCACTGCAGCCGTTGTTGAGCTGTCACAGCAAAGGAGTGTGGCGATAGAAAAAGACGAGGGAGCAGTTTAAGCGACGCACCGAGTGACGGCAGAGTGACAGCACAATAAGACACATGCAGGATCTATAGATCTATTTTGATTTCTTTTTGGCGTTGCCGATGAGGCCACACTGCTGACATTAACTTAACGACTCTGAGCAGTCGTTTAAGTCGTGTGAGACACAAAGACGACTGGTGAAAAACAGAACATTTTGCACTTTGTGCCTAATTTTTTGCTCCCAAATAAAGACACTTTTAGTATTATGTCTACATACAGTCGCAGTATTATGAATCAAAAATCAAACTAAGCCTGCATAGTGTTCATAACATAAAGCTCCTTTAGCAGATATCCGTTCACTGAGCTCATGCACCAGAGTTACTTGCAAAAAAAATGATAATGGCTGAATATCTATCAGTGGATATGGATGTGGTCCATTAAGATAAATACAGCTCTGAATTGAAAAAATAATCAATCCTCAGAGTTTGGGACGATGGTCAAAGAAGAAAGAAACAAGTGTTCTTCAAAGATGGCCTTCAGCGTTCGCATAGACCAGAACCCCGAGATCTTCAATGATCCTGTACTTAATTCACAGCTGTCATTTGATATATTTATACATTAATAATATATTTATATAATAATATTTGACTGTTTAAAATGGAAACAACCTTTCACTCACTTTATGTCTCTGTGAACCGGATTTAAACCTGATTTAAACCTGATTTAAATCTTTTTCTCCCTCAAAAAGTTTCTCATCAATTCTTTAAGCATGTTTTGATTCCAATTCATTTTGAAGTACAGATTTTATACTTTTTTCCTCGTTATGTAGCATGAGGTGTGCCTGAGTCTGATTTTTAACGTACACTCTCATTAAATGTCACCCAGAGCAAGATATACTTTTGCTTAATATGGAGTTCATGATGCAGTTGGGTCCAAAGGTTTCATCCTCTAGTTTGAAACGGCAAAAAGAGTAAAACACATTCAGCAAGTACAAAAGTTCCCTCACCAAAAATGCTTTAATTCGTTATTAATTTATCAAAACTTTACCAATTGGACCATAAATACAATGACCAGAGGTCATGTTAATTTTTTTAAATTAATGTTTCGTTACTCATCTTGTGTAACTAAGCTAGCACTAATGTGGACCTGCTCTGGCAGCGCTTTGCTTCAGTCTTCATCCTCCACCACGCTCTTCATGGCCTTTTAAGGTCAGTTATCAAATTACAATACACAATAATGCCAAATATAGATATATGTGTTAATCAAGAAGAAATCATTGCTCTTATTTGATTGGTCAGAAGCATGAGCCTCACTCAAAACCATTTAAAAAGTTAACAGATCTGCACTGCTGTCACTGCTGTTCAGTGAGTCCGTGTCACTGGAGGAAGGATAATTTAAAAATCTATTTTGGAAAACATATGTAAAACATGTTGCATACCGTGGCTTGGAACCAAGACGCGGACAGAACAACTGAACAGAGAGATTTATGCAGACACACTAATGAATTATGAGGAACAATGAAGATCATTATTCAGTGTATGAGCTGGTTCCCTTCAGCGCCATACGGATGACTGGAGGAATATTTCTAGTGGGAGTCAAAGTTTTTCTTCCTGCTGTTTCCACTCTGTCCCCACCTCCCAGTAGAAACAGACCCACACAATCATCCGAGCACAGTGTTGTTCACAGCCTGGGTGCCTCCCTGCTCGCTATTAGAGTGACACCGTGGTGCTGAGATAAGGGGGGAGCTTTGGGGGTTAGGGGAATACACGTGTGCACGTATGAATCAGCCGGCAGAGAAATCGGACGGATGTCAGCTCCCCTGGAAATTATAATGATGCATTGCACTGTTTCAAAAGTTAGAGCTGGTCGCTCTGAAATATCAAAAATTTATCATGACCTTGCAGAAGTGTGACTTGCTATGACTCTCAAACATACGAGATACACTATGGTTCCTATGACCAATAGTTGCCTCCTACAGCTGAGACCAGATGAGAAATTGGTTTTCCCTTTGTTTTATCTTAAGGAGTCAGAATTAAAGTTAACCATTAACAAACTGAGAACAGAGAAAAGAATCCTGTGACTTTCTAAGTACATCATTTTATCTGTAGCCAACCAGTTTCAAAGTTTTTAATTACTTTAAAGCCACAGCACCGACGCACTGTGAACGGCAGGCCGCATGTGAAGATGCTCTTTCACTCACGTTAGTGTTCGAGACGCCGCATTGATTTGGCCTGTCGTGAGGGAGAGCAGTTAACTTATCTGCTCCTGCTTTGATAAACTCTGGATGACCCTGGTCTGCCTCCGTGACGGGACAGATGCCTTATCTGTGCCGGAGCCGCAGATGGTGGGTTTGGAACACTGAAGATGATTAATGAAACCCGTCCTCTGCTACACACCAGGTCAGATCAGATCAGATCGTCAGAAGCCAATGAGTCTTGGTACGGAGTCGAATGTGCTGCCGCCATTTTAGAAAAGTCTGCCACAGAGCCAACGGCATGGAACACAGAACGGAGCAGAGCAATGTTCTGTGTTCAGTTAACAGGAAGTTATTGTTGCTAATTTAACATGGTGATTCGAGAAATAACTCACTGTTGCCATTTGAAAATTCCTTTCAATTCAATGTAACTTTGTTACAGTTGGAATGGCTGGAAGACTCGGCTTCACCAAACTTTTAAGTCCAAATGAAAATTTCACAAAAATTTACTGTTTCTGGACAAACACATGTTGTTGGAAAAAGCATCTGTGAGGACGTCAGTTTAATAAAGTTGTATGTTACCTATGTAATTATGCCCTCATCTTTTCTACAGGCATTCAGTTTTGTGTCCGTGTATCCCTGCCGGGTTTCCCCCTTCCTTACTGTAACGTCTAGTTACGGTAACGTTACACCATCATAATAAACACAATTTTGGTGTCTTCAGCAGTGTATATATAATCATATCAGTTTCTTTAAATTATCAGTCAAAGCTGCAATAGCTGATTTGTGGTCACACAGGGTTGCTGAAATTTGGAAATACATTTTACTAGCAGGTTGCATTTGCCTAAAACTACGAGCTCAACTATAACCTGTGGGTTTAAATAACTGCTACTAACTACTAAAGGTAATTTGTTTGTCGCAATTAATTTATGATGCCATAGCAACGTTCAGACGAATGTTTTTACATTTTCATAAATAATCTGAAGGCTGTCTGACTGTATTGTAGTGGGTTTCTCAGACGTTTTATCCCCAGAGACATTTATGGATTTCAGGTTGTTACATTACAATAACCGATAAAAAAAAAATCAGTTCATCAGCCACAGTTTCTGTATTTAATTGTGTCTTTTTAATCTCTTAGACTTTCCATTTCTCTGCATTTGAATGAGACCTCTATTGCACTCATCGTCTCAAGGCCACTCAAAATGTAATTTTCCTCAGAATATCTGTGACATGTCACAGCGGCTGAAAACAAGAACAACAAAGAATTCCATATTATTCATGTAAACAGCAGTAGGATGAGAAAATAGAAACCGAGACGTCTTTGCATTGGAGCAAAACTTGTAGCTACTGAAAACAGAAATTCATTCTCACGTCGCCATGGTTACTACAGCTGATTGGAATTGCAGGAAACCACACAGGCTGGGTAGTAAACTTCCCCCTAATGGCCCTGTTACTTTTCTTCCCTATTTCTGTTCCAGCTATTGCTTTTCAAGGATTTGCACTTATGCCAGCATTTTTCTCCTCTTTTGTCATTGAAAAAAGGTTTTTGAAAGCAATGAGTTTCGAATAATTGTTGAAGTTCCCCGCGTTGTGGTCGAGCACTAGCAACAAAGGCGAGAAAGTTTTCCAAATTCCCCTGAGAAAACCTATAGTCCAAACTCTGGTGCTGAGTGAGTGGACCTTTGTTCTTGGATTATTTAGTAAAAAGATTTATTTCAGAAAGTTAAGAATGAAACTCCAGAGTGAAATTCAAAAACTAACTGCTGACATTAAAGGCTTCACTTGTAAATGTTGATAGGACTTTGCTTAAGTATATTTAATATTTAAGATAAATAAAATATTAATATATTGTAACTGCGGTTGCAATGTAGTTTTTGAAAAGCAAAGAAGTTGAATACAAACACTGAACATCTCTGACTGAACAGTGTTAGATAATATTTGTCCACTTAATAAAAGGATTTATTCCTACAGCACCGTTTTAAATACAAGTATCTCACACAGCAACAATGTTGGTAACCAACAACAGTAAAACAAAAAACAAAAAATTCAAAAAGTACATAATAATCAAAGCAACCATATCAGAAATAATGAATGATAGACTAAAGGTGACAACCTGTCCATGGCTGTACTAAAAGTGGCAGAACATAAACAGGTTTTTGTCTAGACTCAAAGGTTTTTGAAGGTCTAATAGACAGAATAAGAGAATCATGTTATGAAAATGCTTTTCCACTTGCTGATTTGAGCTCTTCAGTCCTTATGACTGAGAGTGGACGAGTGTAGGTCCAACACGGTGATTCAACAGGTCTGACAGATATGCCGATGCCACGCCGTTTCATATCTTGTAAGTCAATAGAAGCACCTTAAAAGGTCAGATCTGACCTTTTAAGGTGCCGGTGGGGTGTAATATGATCATATGTCCTGGCTGCAGTGTTCAAGTAATGCACATTAGAAGCACAACACGTTACACCAGCATTTTACAACACACTGTGATCTGGTTTACTTCATTTCCAAGTATGATATGAGAGTCCAGGGTTTATGTAAAAGTATGGAGAGGTTGCCAGGAGGTGATTCAGTTAGCTTAGCATTAACTCAGGTAGCCACAATCACACAAGACTGATTTAAGCAATTTAAATAGCCAGAGAATTGGGATGTTTTAAACATTTAACAAAAATCCCCCCCAAAAATGTTTTGCCACATAATTTTCTGTATGATATGATTTATGATTTTTTTGTTGTTATTATGTTTAAAATGTTGGATGTTTGGGGGAATTTGGTGGTTGAAAATGTTTTAATTTTGTCAATTCATTTACTTACCAACTGAGCCCCACCCCCCCACACACAGATGGAGTCCACCTGAACCACTGGGCTGTGCCTGAGCATCAAACATGGTGTGGAACAGTATGGACTGTTTGCTCAGACCCAATAAGTCTAAACACACCAAACCATAAAACTACTACTTCTCTTTCGGCTTTACCCATCAGGGGTCGCCACAGCGAATCATCCTTTTCCACCTCACTCTATCCTGGGCATCTTCGTCTCTGACACCAGCTAACCTCATGTCCTCTGTTAGAACGTCCATATATCTCCTCCTTGGTCGTCCTCTCGCCCTCTTGCCTGGCAGCTCCATCTCCAACATCCTACTACCAATATATTCACTGTCCCTCCTCTGCACATGTCCAAACCATCTCAATCTGGCCTCTCTGACTTTGTTGCTAACACAGGCAACGTGCGCTGTCCCTCTGATGAACTCGTTCCTAATTCTGTCCAACCTTGTCACTCCTAAGGAGAACCTCAATATCTTCATCTCTGCTGCTTCCATCTCTGCCTCTTGTCTCTTTCTCACTGCTACTGTCTCTAAGCCATAGAGCAGAGCTGGTCTCACCACTGTCCTGTACACCTTTCCTTTGAGTCTTGCTGACACTCTTCTGTCACACAACACTCCTGACACTTTCCTCCACCCACTCCAACCCGCCTGCACTCGCCTCTTCACCTCTTTTCCACACTCCCCATCACACTGAACTGTTGACCCCAAGTACTTAAACTCCTGCACCTTCTTCACCTCAGCCCCCTGTAACCTCACGCTTCTACCTTGCTCCCTCTCGTTTACACACATGTTCTGTCTTGCTACGACTGACTGTCATGCCTCTTCTTTCCAGAACAAACCTCCACCTCTCCAGCTGTTGCTCCACCTGCTCTCTACTCTCACTGCAAATCACAATGTCATCTGCAAACATCATTGTCCAGGGAGATTTCTGTCTGACCTCATCTGTCAACCTGTCCATCAACATAGCAAACAAGAAGGGACTCAAAGCCGATCCTTGGTGTAGTCCCACCTCCACCTCGAACTCCTCTGTCTGACCTACGGCACATCTCACCACCGTCATGCTTCTCTCATACATGTCCTGAACTACTCTGACGTACTTCTCTGCCACTCCCGACATCCTCATACAGTACCACAGCTCCTCCCTCGGCACCCTGTCATACGCCTTCTCTAAATCCACAAAAACACAATGCAGCTCCTTCTGACCATCTCTGTACTTTTCCATCAACAACCTTAAAGCGAAAATGGCATCAGTGGTGCTCTTACGGGGCATGAAACCATACTGCTGCTCACAAATCTCCACCTCCTTCCTAAGCCTGGCTTCCACTACTCTTTCCCACAGCTTCATTGTGTGGCTCATCAGCTTTATCCCTCTATAGTTGCTGCAGTTCTGCGTGTCACCCTTGTTCTTAAAGATCGGCACCAGAACGCTTCTCCTCCATTCCTCAGGCATCTTCTCACTCTCTAAAATCCTGTTAAACAGACCTGTCAGAAACTTCACTGCTGTCTCTCCTAGACACTTCCACACCTCCATAGGTACGTCATCAGGACCAACAGCCTTTCCGCTCTTCATCCTTTTCAAAGCCTTCCTCACCTCCTCCTTTCTAATCTCTCCTATTTCCTGCTCCACAACATCCACATCTTCCTCCCTTCTTTCCCTGTCATTTTCCTCATTCATCAGTTCCTCAAAATACTCCTTCCATCTTCTCTGCACACTCTCCTGGCTTGTTAGCACCTTTCCATCTCTGTCTTTAATCACCCTTATCTGTTGCACATCTTTCCCATCTCTATCTCTCTGTCTGGCTATCCTGTACAAGTCCTTCTGTCCTTCCTTCGTGTCTAACCTGTCATACAGCTCATCGTAAGCTTTCTGTTTGGCCTTTGCCACCTCCCTCTTCACTCTGCGCTGCATTTCCTTGTACTCCTGTCTACTCTCCTCAGTCCTTTCTACATCCCACTTCCTTTTAGCCAACCTCTTCCTCTTGATGCAGTCCTGTACTTCCTCATTCCACCACCAAGTGTCTTTATCATCTTTCCTCTTTCCAGATGACACACCAAGCACCTTCCTACCTGTTTCCCTGATTACCTCTGCTGTAGGTTCCCAGTCATCTGGAAGCTCTTCCTGACCACCCAAAGCCTGTCTCAACTTCTGCCTGAATTCCTCACAAGTTTCTTCATTCTTTAGCTTCCACCACTTGGTCTTCTTTTCTGTCTTTCTTCTCTTCTTCTTCCTGACCACCAGAGTCATCTTACACACCACCATGCGGTGCTGTCTGGCTACACTCTCTCCTACCACCACTTTACAGTCACTAACCTCTCTCAAATGACCTCGTCTACATAGGATGTAGTCCACCTGTCTACTCCTACCTCCACTCTTGTATGTCACTCTGTGTTCCTCTCTCTTCTGGAAGTAAGTGTTAACTACAGCCATTTCCATCCTCTTACCAAGTCCACTATCCTTTCCTTAACACCAAGCCTGCCCATCACCTCCTCATCACCTCTTTTCCCCTCACCAACATGCCCATTGAAGTCTGCTCCAACAACTACTCTCTCTCCTCTGGGGATACTCTCTACAACCTCATCAACTCACTCCAGAATCTCTCCTTCTCTTCTAACTCACAGCCAACTTGTGGAGCATACCCACTGACTACGTTCACCATCACCCCTTCGATTTCTACCTTTAGGCTCATCACCCTGTCTGAGACTCTTTTCACCTCTAGAACATTGTTCACAAACTCCCTCTCCGTTTCTCTTCCTATCCACACCATGGTAGAACAGTTTGTATCCTCCTCCAATACTACGTGCTTTGCTGCCCTTCCACCTCGTCTCTTGCACACACAGTACATCTACCTTCCTTCTCTCATCATGTCTGCCAGCTCTCTACCTTTCCCTGTCATTGTTCCAATGTTAAGAGTCCCTACTCTCAAATCTAAGCTCCTGCCTTTCATCTTCTCTCTCTGACCACGAACCCTTCTGCCTCCTGTCCTTCTTCGACCAACAGTAGTCCAATTTCCACCGGTACCCTGTAGGTTAACAGCACCGGTGGCGGTCGTTGTTAACCCGGGCCTCGACCGATCCGGTATGAGAGTGGTATGGATGACTCGCATGGTTGTACTTGGCAAAATTTTACGACGGATGCCCTTCCTGACGCAACCCTCTCTATTTATCCGGGCTTGGGACCAGCACAGAAGTCACTGGCTTGCAACCCCTGTGGCTAGATTTCACCAAACCTAACCAAAACTATAAGAAAAAAAACGATATTGATATTTTAGAACAAGTGTTTGAATGAATAGTTCGGTTTACGTTGTGAAAAATACACTAGCAGATCTTAACTTTGCTTAAGCAAAAGTAGTTTTTTTTTTTTCATAAAAAGTTTTTGCAATCAATATCAGAAAAACTTTTTAAAACATAATTAAACGATGTTCACGCTTCTATACACTTTCTGATAAAACAAACTGTTGACAGTCAGGGTCAGCCACGTTAGGGTCAGTGTAGGGGGGGAACCAAAAAAATATATAAAAAATACAAGAGTTTGTGTTGCTCCCAGCCCCTTTATATCCAACTACTTTTAGTTTGAGATGTACTTTTAATGAATGAACGGCACATTTAATTATATTCATCCTTGTGCACTGGAGTGAGCAAATAATACAATTCATATGAATAAAGGGCAACGTTTGGGTGTTACAAGCCTCAGCAATCACCAATAAAGAGCCTCTGACTCACAATTGTTTGCTTATTATGAATCTAATAGATTGCACACACAGTTCAGAACTCGCTCGCTCATTTGAATGTCATTCTTGTTTATTTACCCATAAACCTCTTGGGCTGACATTCTCATTTCCACTCTCCTAACTGGTCCTAACAGTCTTAATGTAATAGACCACACTGACGTAACGCTCTTCGTCACAGTGTGAGTACATACTATCTAAAATCCCAGTCATGTGTGCTAATATTTAGCCCAATTTCCACTTGCGCACACACACACACACACACACACACACTTCCGTGCAGCGACACGCTCCAGGAACAATCTGCTCTAATGATTTCTGATGTGATTGGATTTCTCTTCATGGCCACTGGGCCGTGTGTCCAATTCTGTCTGCTGCTGATTTGCTTTTCAATGAAGAGCCAATAACGATGTAAAGGTTGAGAAACATCGTAGGTGCTAAACGCTCAGTGCTGACCCGCCGTATAGACAGATTATTTTTCTTGTCTTATTAATCTCTCCCTTTCTTTCACATCTCATCTTTCCTGTCATGTCTGTCTTTCACCCCCTTTCCAAAGTGTCCCTGTCTTACATTTCGTTCTGTAAAAATTTTGACAGCGCTGATTTGATTCTTATCTTCTCCCGTTTTTATTCTCTTACGGTTTGTCCGTGGACTTATTCTAAAAAAAAAAAAAGGGCTCCTGGGGACACATTGGCCTAAAGAAAACTGTTCCTAAACAGCATCTCCAAACTGAACAAAGGTACAATATGACTTGGCCGATGAGGCAGTCACGCTGCTTCTCATCTCAGTATTTTCTTTCATTTTTTTAACTTACAAACACACTTCGTACAGAGTCACTGGTCTCTGGCCTGTGGGTGATAGACCTGTTCAAATCCATTTTATCTAATAAATTGAACAGACTAATTTCTTTCTAATCCTTATGACTGTCACGCCACAGGCCTGGCTAAGGATTAAACATCGCAATCAATATCAACAGAGACGAGACTGATTGCAATGTTGTTGTAGAGATGCATAATTTTTCACACACATGGTTGAGCCTACAATGGAGAATATATTGTAAATCAGCTAATTTGAGGATTTTGAGTGGGAATGTGTGCGGTCAGATGTTAGTTTACATGGTACATTTAGTGACTGTATGAAAAAAAGGTTTTGTGCAGAACAAAACAAAAACATAAAATGCCAGAAAGCTTGTTCAGTATCCAACGCGACATGGCAATATCACCGCACGTTGATGCCAGCGCAAGTCATGGAGAGCAGCTATTCGGGGATATCGCCCTTCAGAGAGGAAAAACGTATTCAACAGTTTTTATTTGCCATTATATAACATAATTTTTGTTATTGTTGGGGTTGTGTTGTGTCATGACCCCAAGGCGTGTGTGGAAATGAAAGCCGCTCTATAAGCACCGAGACCAGGCTTCAGATAACCGAGGATAAATTGTTCAATAAGACCAATAGAAGCAGATCAACATTGTTCTTTCAAATATAGTTTTGGTAGAAAATTGTGTTTTGCTGCTTGGATACACATTGTACAGTTTATTAGATTTAATAAGGCCCAGTGATGCTGCTTTAGCCCTGCATTGATGCTGTTGATAACAACAAAGCTTTGGGCCATTTTCAAACTTTTACTAAATCTTTTACTCAGGTCTGAATCAATGAACCGGTTTGAGATCTTGGTCCGTTTACCCATTTCTTTTGTTTCCTTTCATACGTAGAATAATGGATGACTACAGGTCCTGTTTGCTAAATTGCTATGAAACACGAGCAAACGTGTACTTCCAGATGCTGAACTCACTTCAAAATCCACAAATACAGCATTATGTTTGATTGGATTAATCGCTGCATTTGACTGATGTGCCAATAAGCGCCAGGACTGATTCCCCGGTGAGTGTGCGCACATGTGTGGGTCAACCAGAAACAACGGAAGTTAAATGTCAGCGTGTTTCACATGGCTTACACCTGTGCCACCATGCTACACATTCAATTTTACGGTTGTTGACGGACGGGGATGTTTTGGTCTAAAATTGGACCGTGAATTACTGATGAGAGCCTGAATAAATAAAGCAGCAGTGAACATTTTTTGACACGTTCTGCTGTGTGTGTAACATTTTTTTATGTCTTTATCAAAATCAATCATCTGATGTCTTTCCTGTCAGTTTCCCTTCTCAAGAAAAAGCCCCAACGCTTAAAATGCTGCTTGTACAAGGATACGAGCACTGAAAGAGAGAAAATCATCTGCTGTAGACTCTGAGTATGAACCTTATTAGGTCCTTGCAGGCACTCTTAACATGTGCACACCCGAAAAGTTAAGCCCAAGAGTAATTCATCAGCAGCTCTGAAGTTTTCCAGTTGGATTTATGACTGTAAAAGCATCTCAGCCGCTGCAAATCTTGGAAATGCGGACTCAAATCATCTTGAAATATAGTCAGCCATATGCCATGTAGTGTCCCTGTCACAGTGAGGACTACTTAATAAATGCTGAGACACTGGAGGAGATGGAGGAAAGGAGGGGAAGGTAGAACGAGGCCGACTCGTAAAGAAAAAAAACAGTCATAAACACATCAGACGAGCCCAGACCATTTGATATCCAGCGTCACTTAGTGGGAGAAGGGGGTTGTGTGTTGGATGATGCTTTCTAAATGAATCCTAACAGCGTTTGGGAGACTCTGATGGTTGTGCACTAAATCGCCCCAAGTGCAGCAGACGTATTTCATGCCGTAGTGCGGAAAAACAAAACACTGAATCAGACAAAGTTCAGAAATAGCTTTTAGAAAAAAGTGGGTGCAGTAAGAGGAGACGAGTGGTGACGAGTTCCAGCGATGAAGGTGCACAACGCGCGTCAATCACTAATTATTTGCAGAAACATACATGCTATTAGGAGCTAAAGGAGAGTGAAACCATCTGCCATAGTTCTTCTCTTAAAAAGAAGGTTCCAATAGTTTTTTGTAAATAAAGAATTTACAATAATTTATTTAACTCCTGAAAACAAAATGTTAAACTTTAAAACCTAAACTAAAGCTTTGTCGAAAAACAGAACCTTTCTACGCTTAGTTTTAAAATGTGTCTGGATGGATTGGTAAAAAAAAAGGAAAATAAAAGGTTGCAGTAGCTAGTACATGTACACATTAAAATTAACGCAGCATAAAAGGTTTATTTATAGACATAACTGTAATGTGAAAGAATTTTTTATTACATCTTATCGAAATTTTAAAAAATGTAGCGACCATGAGTCAATTTTTAAGGAAATAAAAGGGTAAGAATTTAAAGGCGGCTACACTGATCAAAACATCTCGATGGTCGTCCTCAGTCGACCCTGCGCGTGGTTGTCGTTGTACCTACACTTTAGACCAATTATTCAATTAGTTCAGTTTTAGATTTTTCGCTGTTGGATTATTCAACAGTACGAGTTTCTACGGCATCTATGACTTTCATTGCTGCATCATGTCCTCACCCTACTTAGTTCAAAGCTTCGCAGATTCCATTGCTAATGGTTAAACGTCAGTGCGAAACATGTAATTACATTTTAAAGACTGCTCATTACCTAAGCCATCTCCTCTGCCATCACCGCCTTTTTCTTTCAGACCGTCCTCAGAGAGGTTCCATTCACCCACTGTCACTTCAGCTTCTAGACTTTCGGTCCGTTTTACCACCCTGTCAGGCCACAGTCCCTGAAGTCGCCATGTTTGAACAAAATATAATCTATTCTTTCTCTGTACCTCAGCTTCATATAGACGGAACTGAATATTTACAACCAAACAAATAATGAATATTACTAATAAGTAGCACAAGTGGGAGCCACACACCCTATCTGTCGAATCACTGGGCTGCTACTCTGCACTGAAAGTGGAAAGAATTGTAGATTTCTGGAGATACTGTGCAATTAAAAGTCATACTTACAGAGGAAACAAGACGCAGCTCATTCATTTGAAATGTATCATGTGGCTGATCCTCCACCGGAGGGGCCTTCCTGAACATTATGTCCTTTGCAGAGTTAACTTTTATATCATCAGTTCAGCATCAGAAATGCTTGCAAAGCGTTTTGCCGCTGCTGGCAGAATGAACTGATGCAGGTAAAGCATTTGTGAATGCATAAACAGGGAGAGGGCGCATCTATATATAAAAACAAACCAAGCATGTCTGAAAAAGTACAGTTTGGATTAGCTGACTCAAGAAATGGGTCCCCATTACAGTTTACTGTATGCATCGAACAACTGTGCCGTGTCTATTACTGAATATTAGTGAGAGCACCTCTGCACAGTCTGAGCTCCTTACGTTATGAATTAAAGAAAAGCCTCTGCAACAAAGGCCGGGTGAACGTCATGCACTGTACTGGGGTTGTTGTTTTGCTAATTAGCAATAGACACAAACTCCAATCAAGTCGTGGGTGTTTTTGATTTAACGGAGGCCGTCACTTATTTTCATGTCGCTTCTTTAGGCTCTAGTTTGTGTACATGTACATAAATGCTTCCAAGCTTTGACTTCCCCATGTTAAAATATCTCTTTACTTCTATCTGAAAAAAAGCCTCCAGATGACATCACTTGGAGGAACCCTCAGTTCTGATTATTCTCCAGATGACCTCATCTTAACTCCTATTGATAAAAAACACCTCAGAGTGATGTCATCTGGAGGAATTTTTAAGCTAGAAGCAAAGAAATATTTAAATACAGGGGTCAGGAGGGCATTTAAAAGCATTAATTTATATTTACACCCTAAACTAAAGCCACAGAAAGAAAGTTAAAAACCGGCGAAGCCCTTTAAGTGGTTATAAAACTGTAGCGACCCAGCTGGCTGAGCGGGCTAGGGGCCCGGGGCATTATGGGTACTGTAAATAGGTGTATGCTTAAGGTGTTGTGTGTGTTGGTCGGTCCATAAATAAAGTCGGCCATCTTTGTAGGGAGATGGCTGTTAAAAGGCGAAAGCTGTTGTGGTCTGGTTGCTCACCGCCAGCTTCAGGCACTCGGGGTCGTGCGGTGTGTGGGCCACAAGTCTTCTCACTTCCGCTTCGGCAGTTCCGCTTCTGGTTTGCTTGCTAGTGCCCAAGCTAGCCACTTTAGTTAGCTGCCAGACAAAGCTAGGTTAGCTTTAGCTTCGGCACCTCCTATTCTAGCTGCGCCCCAACAACAGCAGCGCCGCTTCAATACATTTATAATTTTGGCCTGATTATGGCCCTAAATAAGAAATTTGGATAATTACAGCCTATAAGGAGCATGAATGAGCGCACTTCATTCATTTTGTAGCATGTGGACAAAAACAGCCTCTTCTTGACAAAAGGTTAAGTTACTGTCTAAAAATAAATTTTAGAATAAAATGTTCAAGCAATAAAATCCAAATACAAGGTAGCTTTCTATTTCCACTTTTTACCTTCATACCCTCAGGCAAATATAACTTATTAATCACTCAATCCAGCACAAAGTCCCAGTTACTCCTGGAAAGTATAACTTGGCCTTTATACGTCATTACGTGCTTATCAAAAACAGCAGTGGTTTGTTTGCATCCCTATTAAATTGAAGTGAACCACAAATAAAAGGAAAACTGTCTCTCGTTTTGTTTTCATGTTCTAGCCGCAATGCAAAGTTTCGACTTTGCGCCTCCGTTTTCAATGGGATGGTCTGGAATCATTGACAGTCGGGCAGCTTGTAGTCACTGTTAAAATCCTGGAAAGTGGAAGGAAGTTAAAAATATATTAGACAGTAGAGTTTGGGGGAAAATATGAAGGCAAGAGATAGTTGTCACATGGGAGAAATAAGTGGCGTTCCAGCTAAGTGACAGGACGTGGAGCCACCCACTCAACGCTGGGACCTGTTGACAACACACTGGGGATCAAGGAAACGGGATGAGAGACAGTGTAAGGAATAGTTTGACAGGAGGGACTGAGAGGAGGATAGAAGTGACGGCACAGTTGTGAATCGTCCTCCTCGACAGTGGGACCCTGCGGAATACATCAAAGGGAACGGAGAAAGATTTGGGAGTAAGGAAACGGACTGACGTTTTGTTTTCCGTTGTAGTAATCACACGGACACACGCTCTCATCACTTCAAAGGTTGAACATTTTTTTATTAGCATATTGTTTCACATCCCAAGAAGATCAAGTCAGTTTGTACGATCTCACGGACTTAAAGGGAAACAGACAGACGTCAAGTAAAAATGTTGGATGGATGCAGCTGTCTAATGCTTAAAAATATCTTCAAATGCCAAATACTGATGTAATAAAGGTCCACTGCAGTGATCTAGGGGACTCACTGTGCAGCACATCTTATGATGGGCACTACGTCGACTTATTCCATCTAATGCCACACACCCTTTAATAATAATAATAATAAAATGCAGCATCAGTTCCAGCAGTTTTTTTTTATGCCCATCAAGGCATGCCACATGTCACAGTCAGACACTGATCTGCAAACGTGTACTGTAATTTTAATACTAGTTTGGTTATTTATTGACTTTTGCTTTTTACTTTTGCTTATTTTTGCTGGAAGTGCGCTAAGTGAAAACTGAGTTTGTTCAGAAACGCAAATACAAAGTCCAGACACTCACTTCTATCCTAGATGCATTTTCAACGAGACCATTAAACACACATTAGTGGGTCGGACTGATGTTACAGTCACGGCTCTCTATGTAAACCTGTGCTTTAAACAGACATGCACGTAACGGTTAACTACTATTCCAGGAATAGAAGCTACATTATCTATGTAATAACTTGCATCTGACAGAACTTATAAAGGAAATAAATTTCAACATATGTTCAACATACAGGAAACAGTTTAAAATATCACTATCATTTAATTTTTTTATATTTTCTATGGAATCTGGCTGGGCCATTTTCTTTTGTTGTACAGTCCCAAGTCATAAAAAAGTTGGGAGGATACTAAAAATAGAATGCAACGATTTGCAAATGTCATCAAGCCATATTTTATTTACAGTAGAACATAAAAACATATCAGGTGTTGAACCTGAGAAATTTTACCATTTTCATAGATGGTCCTTGGTTTCCAAAAACAATTTCAAACTTTGATTTATCTGACCACAGAACAGTTTTTCTTTTGACCTCAGACCTTTGAAATGAGAACACAGCCGAGTGTTTAGCTTTAACGCACATCTGTGGATTCATGGTGAATCGTGTTCACAGACAGTGAATCCTGCCTGTTTTTAATGCTCTGCTGCCTGAGGACCCGAAGATCACACACATCCTTCAGCCTTTTTGGAATTGGGGTTGTCTTATTTATAATATTCTGCTAAATAATAATTTAAAAGCACATTCTGATTTTTATTGCCGAATTTTTAAATATTCAGTCTTATTTAATAGTTTTATGAGAGTGAGGGAGACAGAGACACACAGACACATCCAGCTTTAAATACTACTTTTCTTTTCTTTACTTGGCCCTGTGGATTAACACATTAGCTATTCTGTGATACTGTAAACAATATGACGTGATCCCACATATCGGTTTGTTCTTCCACAATCACAGTGAGTTTTTTTCTACTGGGAACAGCAGCGTAACCTCAAACCTGCACTAAAAGACCTTCATTATCGAGTTCATTTACTCTAAACAGTATCAGCTCTCAGATTTTTATGATGTTCAACAAGATGTCAATGAAATTTGCTGTGCAAAATAAACACTGAAACTGTAATAATTCTTATTAAGAGAGAGATCAACTGT
This sequence comes from Channa striata, assembly GCA_033026295.1. Taxonomy (NCBI): domain Eukaryota; kingdom Metazoa; phylum Chordata; class Actinopteri; order Anabantiformes; family Channidae; genus Channa; species Channa striata. The sequence continues at coordinate 25,618,982 of CM065173.1, read as the reverse complement.
GGTCTGACGTTTATGGATTTCGAACCATTGATTATTGATACTAGAGGACTGAAAGAATGACTTGGTCGATGAAATTTTTGAAATTGCAGCGGCATTTTTACTCCTTGTTATTTTTTCACACTCGCAGCGACGATGTGTTGATACTAAATGGAATTTGTGCTTGAATGACAGAATATTTTTTAATACTCAGTGGTGTTGTCAGTACCTTGTCCAAGTGGAATTTTGCATTACCAAAACTCGTTGGTCTAAAACAACAAATTAAAGTAATGCAGCACAATTCATCATCGTCATTATTGCTCTGGTGACGTTTCCCAGGTGTGTTTCATCAGTGGCTAATGAGTCAAATCTGCCCCTCCATGTGCGATGTCTGCTCTCATCCTCCTGTCCCTACATAAACCCTCCCTCCCAGTAAGACTGATCATAGATCACACTCATCACAATCGTTCTGTCTAAAATATCAACTGTTCAAATTAAATATGAAAAGGTTATCCCCAGTGACATGGCCTTTTGCCTTATAGGAAACATACTGGATCTTAATATTTGCTCATCTGTGTACCACTTGTATTGGAAAAGGAATAAATGAATGAGAAAATGATTAGTATGATAAGCACTAGCCCTAATGATATGCTTCTTGCTCACATTTCTCATCATTTCCCACAAGTGTATGTGGCGCTCTCGAGATGTCTTCCTTTATGACAGCATGATAAGTCACACTTGAGAAGCAGGAGACGGCAGAGAGCAGCTCACAGGCACTTCAGTATTTAACGCCGATGCTTGATTTGACATTTCAGTTACTGTGATACATCGGAGGAGTGAGAGCGATGGGAGAGCGGGGGAAATCAGCTAGTTGCCTTTGTCTCTGCCTCTCCGTCATTGTCACTGGTTTTCTGAAGCATCATTTTTTAAATACGGCAAATAATTAAATTGTGAAACTCGTGAAACAGCCGCCACATTAGGAACAGTGTTTTTACAGGCTTGCTGCAGTGTCTCCATCCTCAAAAACACTGTGCCAGTGACTGAAATGACTCAACAAAGGTGCAGGCTAGTTGATGCACAGATCCGTTTCAGGCCTTTTATTCTCTCTTCTGTATTGAAATGTGTGTTTGCGTGTGCGTCCCAGCATGTGCACGATCACGGGAAATGCTTCTGTAAGTGTGCAAGCATTTATGAGCATGTGTAAGTTGATCCGGCGTGCGCTAACCCTTATATTTTCTCCAAGGCTGGACAGAAAATGTCAGCAAGTCAAAGCTATTAGAGAGCGGAGCCGACCTTTTATTCATCCAGCTTCACTGTGTGCGTGAATGTGTGATCTCCCACACTTACACAGACAGGAGGTAGATAGAAGCAATCAAAAAGCCAGTGTGAATGTAAAGATCAGGACAAAAACATTTCCCCCACTGCTGAGTTCTTCAACTTGTGTATATATCCCATAAACCCAAAATATGAATTTGAAAAGGATACATTTTTGTAATCAAAGAAGTTATTCAGCACCTGTATCATTCCTAATAAAAGGTAACTACGCCTCCAAACCTTTAGCAGCAACAACTGCAGCCAAACTTGGATGCGGCCTTTCATATCGGTGTGGTGGCATTTTGCAGTTTTTACCGTTTTAATTCGAGCACATTTGAGAGGTTGGGAGCATGAAGAACCTGTTTAAAACGTAGCAAACGTGGATGTTGCTATAATCTTTTGTTTCTTTCAAAAACCAGCAGGGATTGACTGACTCAGCTTTAAGCTTTGGATCATTGCTGCATAAATCAGATGTGCTTGAGCACATAACTGGACATTGTCCTTCAGAATTTCCCGGAAAATGGCGGCATTCACGTTTTGCCCAATTATGTCAAGTCAGCAGGGCTACGAGGCACTGAAGCAGTTTGAGATTAAGCTAATACATCAATAATAAATTCTCAAAAAATGTGTTTTTGGTGAATGTGTTCTTCTAGGATAGCAGATATTTCTGCCTCTCTCTCCCATCACCATCTTCTAATGGTCATAATCACTCACCCTGATGGAGATCGGCGGGTCCTGAGAGGGTTCCGTTGACTCTTGTGTGGCTTCCTGGATAAATTGTTTTTGTTCTCTTGGGGTAAGATTCATCAGCCCTGCTAAAATGTACTACAGTCCAAAGTTTTCTAATTTGGACATATTAGTCATCACTGAGATCATTTGGAATCTCAGAGGCTTAGAAATGTAACAATCTAGTTTGAAGAATTTGAATCCATCTTCTTCTTCACCTCTTCTGGAATTTCTTGTGCTTGTGCTATAGGTTCTGGCTTGTTGACACTGCTTAACTAACTTACTATTGGGAAAATGTCCTGTTAAGGTGCTGATTATTGGCAACTGGATTTGCTTGATTTTCTGAAGATGTTTTGACTCTATTCCAGATGGCTTCATCAGTTCTGACTATTTACGAGCACTGAAACACAGTGGAGTCATTACGTTGCAAACTCCTCAAGGCGACCCTGTCTCCCAAAAAATACCTTTGTGTACAAAACTGCAAACACGATTACAAATGTATTGGAACATTGAGGCCAGTTCCTTTGGGTTTGACATCAAAAGATGAATAGGAGATTTTTTAATATTTTTATTTACATTAGCAGGTACTTAACTCTGTAAAACACAGAGTTATTATGAACTGGGCTTGAACGGCTTCTTCTGGGACAAAAAAGATGCAACCAAAGGGATTAGGAGATCCTTCATCATGCAGCGAGACGGTGAAGGTTTTAGATCTGCCGAGTCGATCTCTTTACCCAGACTTTAGCCCTATAGAGCCTGCCTTTTAACTGATGAGTTACTAATAAATATTATGGCTTATTCACTTCAGATGTTAATATCACGTAACTGAAAGGCCTTAAACTTACATCCCAAATCGGCATCCAAGCCCGTTTTCCCCTAGTCATGACTCCTTCCAGATTGTCACAAACTTACTATTTGATTGTCCAAATAGATCTTTTTACCATATATTACAGGTTGAAATGTAAACACATGTAGAGTTAAAGTACAACTCGCAGTTCGCCTAGGAACCCCTTGTGTCATGCATTACTTACTTAGAATTTCCGACATGCGTCTACTAACGAAGCAACAGGAAGACCGCATGTAACGGCACGCTGATGATTTCATACTTTGGCAAGCGAAATTTGTATCCTGAATTGGCCTCTTTTCCCTAGCAGTGAGTTATATCTTTGCAAACCTCTTCTGATGTTTACCAGTTCCGACAAGTTTAGCCAAATATAGTTTATTTTTTTTATGCCTTATTTATTTAGAAAAGGAAGAAGAAAAATACAATAAAACGAGTGAGCAAAGATAAATGAGAAGCCTAAAAAAAACATAACACTCCAATAAACCAAAAAATGTTTCCAGGACTTTGTTGGATTCATTCCACCAAGAAATGTGACTTTCTCTGAGGTCGAGAATGAAGCCTTGATAATATAAAGCCTTGACTTACGGACTTCTGTTACTGCATCCTACTCAAACTCCTTTAGTCAAGTACGTCTGTGCTTTCCCAAAGCTGGAGACAGACATAAACCGAGTACAACATGCCAGCTCAACACCTGTAATCTACTCCTGAATGTGAAGTAAGCACACCCACCTCGCCTCACTGCTATCCCAAAGCCAAATTTAATCATCCGTGTGTGTGTGTGTGTGTGTGTGTGTGTGTGTTCACCATTTTCATCAGCTATTTTCATCATTCCTTTCTTAACACAATAAAATGGAAATGTAATCAAACTTGCGTTGCAGTGCGATTGAAATTCTTTGCAGAGCACACATTTCCATCCCTGTGTTCTGAGTGTACGCTCACGCTCACAGCACTTCTCGGGCCCTTCTCCTGCCATTACCTGATGAAGTAGCATCGCTGCAGTGTCATGGATGCCTCGTTTTATTTGAACTTGTCATCAGTTATGGAATCATAGCGCGGCACTGACGGCAACGTATTTTTCTTGTATCATTATTTTTATTATTCCACAGCATACTGCAATTTTATTACAGCGCTGAAGGTAAACAATGTCAACCCAAGTTTCTGAAGTGCAATCAGGCACAGGCGACCCAAATGACCCCGATTAAAAAAGAGACGTGGCCATCTGTTTATCGCTGTTTTTTGTTGTCGCATCCTCCTCAACCTTCCTCCTACCATTCATGCATTACATTCACTACTGACGTGTTGCCTGACTAACACGGCCCATCAGTTATGCTGAATTATTTTGGTTAGTTTGATTTAATAAACCAGTTTGCTAATCTAAACCTGTGTGTGGATTCCACACAGCCAGCAGGTAACGTGTGTGATAGCGGGTGTGTGGTGTGTGAACATGGACGACAAGTTTGAGTTATAGTTCTATGTAGCAACTTTGCCATTATTTAGAACATGTATTTAATGAGTTTTTTATGTACAACTTTTCATAGTTAAGTGCAAGTTGATTTGATACGTTTTATATCTATGAACTATACTGTAAAAGAGCCTTTTTAAAGATGTTTTTGATTTTTGAATGGATGTGAGAACAGTTATTGAATGTGATATGAAAAATTTCATCCAGACCTTCGGTCTCCACTGTGGTCTCACCCTTTTAATAGCTGTTCATAGCTCACTACATGTAGCGTTGTCCGTGGGTTTTCCTCGCACACTATTTTGGTGCTAATGAGGCTTCCTGTTTTGCGTTCACTTTGTGCTTCGATAGAGAATCACTACAGGTGAGGCAAAGGGTCCTCATAACAAAACCTTCAATGGCGTAAAAAAAGTGTTGCATTCAAAAGGCATTGGACAAAAACCTCCCATGTAACCTAAAACACTGAAGGAATCATTCAAATGTAACTAAAAGTCAGCAGGTTTGAAAACAAGTTTCTCTGAAAACCAACCTGAACTCTGGGGTTTTGACATTTAACACTGAATTTAGTTTGAGTATAAACCCACTAGACCTGGCTTACTCCTCTGCATTCTGTCCGGCCCGTCATTCTCCTTAAAGTCTCTCCTCTTGCTTCCTGCAGCTTAACTGTGGCCATATTTCAAGCCAAGCTTTTTGCCAGGCTTCTTCCAAATTAGTCACTGGTGTTAGTGCTTAGTGTGAATGGTATAATTATAATCGCAGTAAGTCTTGCAAGAAATTACAATAAAAGCAAAGGAAATACAGAAACTACTAAAAATATCTGATCCCGCATGTGCACATACGTCTAGTCGTGTCCACAGTCAAAGTTTTGCTAAGTCTGCCGCATCTGGCCCGTGTCCTTTAATAATCTGGTCTGTACATCATTCATCTTTTCTACTTGATGAATCAGAGAAGCCTTAGATGTTGGACTTGATGATGTAGCCAAAATGCTAAACCTCCCCACGCAACCCTGCACCTCTTTGTGATCGGTGATTCATCACCAGCTCAGCTCAACCCTAACGAACCCAGACGCTGATTACAAGCGCACCCCCTTCAAACGGAAATCGCCGGCCCTTCCAACTCTATTTCCTCACTCGCGTTGTCAAGTCGCAACTACAAAGGGGCTCGTGCTGCTCTCCAGCAGGGATGTTGTTAATGTTTGATGGGACGCGCCACTTCTTACTATTACGACTGATGCCGTCATTGTTTCTGCTGATGAAGGCTCTCCGCTGTTGTTTAAATTAGCAGAAGCGTAAAGGGCTGATTAAGGAGGTGACAGATGCAGTTAAGGAAGACATTACGGGGAGGATATTAATTTGACTGAGGAATAATATGAACAGCTAAAAGGAGAGGACAGAAGGAGCAGCAGAGCATGATATAGAATAGCGCTGGTGTGCTTTAAAAGACAGTTATAGCAGTGGGATTCTTGGCAATAAAGTAAATTAAATTTTAATACAACGGGCCTGGATGAGACTGACAGGAGGGAGAGAGAGAGAGAGACTGATAGGCTAATTAAGAATGTGACAGATTTACTTGACTCAGAAATATAGGTTATAAGCACTTCATTGAGGTATTCAGGACATTGTTGGACGGTGATGAGGGAGGCAGTGCCAGAGAGGTGAGGGAGTCCAATGTACTTAACCAAGACATTTAGGGTAATTTTCCTTTCCCTGGCATAATTAAACATATTTTATTCAAAATTCCTAGACAGACTGAGAGGCATGTAACAGCTTTCAAATTGAGCTGAGACTTCAAGTGTAGGACTGCTCCCTCCCGAGAGGGAAATTTACCGAGCAACAAACCAATCCTAAACCAAAGGAAAGACACGGGTGACATAAAGCAGCATTTACGGCAAATTAGATGCACTAATACACGGTTAGATGCAGTAAACTGCTAGTAACGGGAAGTGGGTGATGCATTCAGGTGTCACAAGGATGCACATTTGCAGCAGAAGGAATAAATGCTAACTTCAGCTTTTTTGATTAAGCTCTGAGTCTGTCAGCACCTAGAGGGAAAGCTCCAGAATTTTCCGTCTTATACAAGTGTAGCATGGAATATGAACTATAATGTTCACTGTTAGATTACGAATCCATTCTGTGCTTTTTGTTGATCTTCTTTTTCTGGAACTCTGCTGCTGTGTCAGTGGTAGAGCGTTGGGTTGGAATGCACAAGGCTACGGGTCCAAATGTGAAGTTCGAATTATTAACAAGGAAAATGTTTATATTTAGCACACACATATAACTGGGCTACCTTGTAAATTTACTTGGACAAAATAAAAAAATAAATACTCTACTACTCTTTCGGCTTTTCCCATCAGGGGTCGCCACAGCGAATCATTCTTTTCCACTTTACTCTATCCTGGGCATCTTCCAAAAATAAAAAAATAAATAAAAGTTCAGAAAAAGACAAATATACTTGAAGTACTTACGGCAATATGACTGGCTTGATTAAAAACAGAATTTAAACTTGATACACTCCTTCCCAGTAGTTAAGGTACAACAAAACTACAAAACAACCTTCCACAAATACATTCAAAACACACACACACATATACATATATATATATATATATATGAATTTGGACATTTCTCAAGGTGTGAAAAACCTTGAGAACAGTTATATTGGTAACCACAAATCGATGTGTTACACTATGTCTATACTGAAATAAAGCATGTGCAAAATGAGCTTCAGATCGACATAATTGCAGGGCTGTTGCAAAGGTTTTACAAAACAATATATGTATAGTTAGTTATAGTCGGTGCTGCTGCCTCGTAGCGAGGACGTTCCCCTTCAAAGCCGCCCAACGTCTGTGGCCTCTGTGAGGAGTTTGCATGTGCTTGTCTGGGTTTCCTCCCACAGTCCAAAACTGTAACTTTATAGCTTTATTATTGAGACCTGGTTTAAATCTTAGACACTCTCACTGCTCCATGGCAGACGTTTCAAATTTAGCATATCATTCAGCAGGTTCAACAACTGTTCACACATTGTTTCATGTCAATTTATTGTGAATGCATTACAGTACCAACACCGTGTTGGTCTACCAGTGTTCCAGTGTGGACCAGAACCAAACTAATATCAACCAGCATCATTTCTTTTTTTCAGCCTTTTTGGCAGAAACTGGGATAGAAAAATTGAAAGTTACTTTAAAAAGAAGCACATTATTCTCCGGCTGATGTCTTGGCCATCTGTTCTTAACACAAAAAAGAAGAAATAAGAATTTTGTCTTTAGTCTTGTAGCAATATACCTGAAATAGCAAACAGGGAAATGAACAAAAGGCTTTACTTACTGTCCACCGCCTCCAGCTAATGTTGGAAAACTCAGTTTGTCAGAACAGGAGATAGAGAAAGTTTTTTTTTTCTTCTGGTAAAAACCTTGTAACAAATCTTGTTGTGAGGATAAACATGACTCTTCTTTGTTTTCTTTCTTTAATTATATTGCCCCGATGATTGTTTGTAATATTTCATTGTAAAGTCATTTTCATTTCATTTTCTGGTCTAATTTCATTTTAATTTACATGGGGATATATCTATAAAGTCTACATATTAAATATCTTTGCACTTCATTTTACTGGCCCCACTGACACCAGTCAGAAAGTTTTAAATATATTGAAAACACTAACAGATTTTAATGAGAATTGTAAACAGATTCACCTCACCAAAGTGAACTCTGATTTGCTGTTGTTGCACTCGACTTGTTTGGGACTCCTGAGGCAGCTTTTTTATTATTTGTGCAACCCAGCTCAGTCTTTTCAGACAGAATCTGTAAGCCTGCTACACATTGGCACCAAATAAGCTTTTCAGAACATCGACCCCAGCCAAGCTTCAGATCAGCCTCCCCCTTCCAAATGTCAGGATATAAAATGGCCTGATAATCTTATAGTCTGCCCTGAGCCTGAGAAAAATAGATGAGATGGCTTGTGGGTCAGATAGATGATCCTGTTAGAGAAAAGCTTGGAACACTTCCAACTGTTTCAAGGATGCTGATGCTTATGCTGAAATATGTGCATTTATATAAGATGTAGTGGAAAATGAAAAGAGATGGTTTACTCGCATTAAAAAAATAAGCCTGAGGTAAACTGTGGTGACCCAAAGGTGCAAAAAATATTTTTTCACAGACCACAATAAGAGAAGAAAACATAAAATTTTAGAAAACGCAACAGAGAAACACATTTCACAAAGAACAGAAATCAAAATTAAAACTCAACAAAATACATTTCACAAAACAAAAGAGAACACGTTTTACCTAACAACAAAAGGACAGAATTTAATAACAAAGAAGAAAATGCAGTTACAAAAAAATTGTATTTCACAACACAAAATATCAAAATAAAAACATTTCACTAGACATATAAGGAATTTTGTTTTCTCAATGAGTGAAAACATTCCCCAAAATGCATTTCAGAAAACACAAGAAAAAAAAGAAATGCATCATTCCACAAAACAATGAGGAAAAACAAACACGTTTCAACCAAAGTTTCCACAATGAATGTTTTTAGAAAATGTAAACTTTTACAAAACAAAAGGAGAAAACGATGTTCCACAAAACAGTACAGGAGAAGCCAAATTTTACCAATTCAAAAAAATTGACAAAACACAAAAATTGACAAAATACATTTTACAGTTTCCTTCTGCAACAGTGATCAAGTAAGAACGCAACAATAGTTCATATAAGACAACAATAAGAATTTCTCACACAACACATCAGCATTTAAAAACATTGAAAATTATGAAAACAAAATTGACATTTCAGAAAACAGCAAATAGAAAAAACATTAAAATATTTCACAAAACAAAATAACACTAAAAACACATCATTTCATAATCATTTCTTGATGCTGATGGTCTTGGTCTTAGTTTACTTTGCTTCAAAAAAGCAATTAAATAATTAATAATAAAAATATTAAGGCCCAACACTGTTTCAGGTGACCTACCTTAAAGATGGTCTATGTTGCTTGCGTAAATATCAGGGTCATTGTAATTGCTAAAACATAATGTAAAAATAAAATCTGAAATACAAGTCAGGCCAACAAAGCAACATCTATATAAAATAACCTAATAGAGTTAAAATTCCATTGATGTATTACGTTCAGCAAATGTGAATTTGGCGTTTTGCAAAAGAACAAATTTTGTGTGTCACTTACAAATAAAATGTTGTTACGAGTGGGAAAAAACAACAATAATTGCAACTGAACACTGCTTTAGAAGATACTATACGCACGAAATAATGTGACTCTATGGAGGTCCCTGTTAAAAAAAAGAACAGCTTTTCAGGGTTTGTAACCATGGGAATATATCTGGAACGCAGCAATTGAAAGCAGTGCTTATCAGACACAAGCTGGGCTGGGACCCAACAAGTGGGATGTGGAAAGATTAAACTGAATCCCTAAATCATTTTGGAGAAACAGTTGATGGGTTTTAACTAGAAGAAGTCTAATTTAGTTTGAAGCCTACAGGCTTTGTGGCGCTGCCAAAGCATTTGACGTCGCTGCATGGGAAGATAAAGAGCAGCAAACGCCCTCGTCTAATAGGTTAGTAGCATCTTGAAAGGGGTCAGTCGAACAGCCTTGACATTAGGATTTTACTTTAACCGTGAATCTGAAGTTTGAAACAAATTATCTCGGTATTTCATTCAATAAATTTAAATTTGCACTTGCAACATTTATTGAAGATCTTTGACCTGTCAGAGTGTATTCACTCGAATTACTGCAGTCAAATACTGTACTTTGTATGTAGCAGATAATCTCAGTCTTTGGATTGAGTTACTTAGCAAAGAAACCTTTCGTCTATGATTAGTCAGTGTTTCTTTTTTCCACTATTGCTGTTATACATCATATTTTCTGTTTTTACTCAAGCAAGTAATGCTTGACTTGCGTTTGCTGCAGGTAATTTTACTTTTACCCTTGTATTTGCACTTACTGATGTTGCATGAAAAGCATACATTATGTATTTATACCCGGAGCCCTGCCTCTGATAAATAACAGGCTAATAAAAACAGGTGGTAAGATGGTGGATCACATACATCTGCAGTCAGAGCTCAAAGAGGCTTTATGCTTCCCCTTGTAATTAAGCAGACACACATTCTAAAGCGAAACATTGTCTCGGAAAACCAAGCAACACATTTTTCTTCCACGGTGTTTCTTCGTCTTTTAACGTTTGTTGGCAGTTTTTAGCAGCTTTTAGGCGCATTACCACCACCGTCTGGATATGAGTGTGATCCATTAGTTTTTCTTGCCCCTGTGGGTTTCGTACATGCCCACTCATGACGCAGTTACAGCCATCTGGCTCTCGCTTGAAAACCTAAATTATTGGTTCTGAACCAATACATAAAATGTCTAGAACTTGGTTTGTGAACGAGAACTAAACTCGTTATTGTCAAAAAGTTGTAAAAAGAACAAACCATTTACACTCACACCTACTAGAAACTCACAGTGATCAATTAACCATGAAAGGAAAGTGCGGCGCCCAGAGGAAGCGCTTGAAAACATGGAAAAACTGCTCCCCGTGTAACCGGCAGGTGGATTCAAACCAAACACAACCATGTCCATGGTTGAGCCCTAATATTCTAATAGTAAATCTCAAATTAGACAAAGTGAACTTTGAGAACTTGAGGCTTTACCTACTAATTACGAAGGTTTCGTGCAGCCAACGAGTGGCAGTTGTAGGAACTGCATCCTCAGTAAGCTGCAACATTCAACTCTTGTACCATGTGCAAAAGATCAAAAAAACAATAGGAGACATTTTATTTGCTTCGTGCAAGGGAACAGTGAAAAAGTTTCAAATGTTGCTGTAAATGAAGAAACTGAATAACGTTGTCAACATACGCTGCAGAACCAGTGAAGCAGCTCGCCGTGGGTGCGCTACAGAATCGCAGCGTTGGCTCGCGGCCTACAAACTGCACTTACTGGCTCACAGCTTCACTGCACAATGGCTCCTTTCTTTTCCCTTTCCCTGTCTTATATCATTATCTCCGTGTACTGGGGAAAGATAATGATATGTACAACTATTCAACCTGGGTGCCATGACTCGTAGGGAGCCACCGAGGAGACAATCTTCCCCTTTTCCTTGCTTCTTCCTTTTATCCCCCCTCCATCTCTTTCTCGCACTCCCTCTGTCTCAGCAGACGTGGGGCATTTGCAATTTGTCCCCTAACCTACCATGTTTTCTGTTGAAATGATTTATAAATAGGGTGCTGCTTAGCATATCAAAAGACACCGAGGCAAGGAGAGAGAAGCTGAAAGAGAGAGGTGGGACGAGACAAAAGATATTGGAAAGACAGAAGATGACGAGACAACCGCGAGAGTTTGTGAACTCACCTCAGGCGTCTTTGCCACCGTCACTCAAACTCTGTGTGTTGATATAATAGACAGTTGTAGTAACTGGCTGTATCTTCATTTCAATACTTGACATAGTATTCCAGCGAGCTGTACTCCTGAGAGCACTAATAACGTTTCACTGAAACATGAACATGCTTTTCTAACAGCTTTTCACCCAACAATCACAGGGTCAGTACATAAATAAGGTAAAATCTGTTTACCAACTGTGACATTTTTGTTCTACACAAACATGAACACATGAACATTGAAAATACGCAGTTTTCTTGCTGGAGTTCTTTTTAGTTTAGGTCAATGTCTGACTTCAACTTAAGTAAAGAATTTGACAATATACTTTTAAGGGTCTAGAAAAGAGGTAGGAATGTTACAATGTTGCAGGACGGAGTGTCTGATACTCAAACAATGGACGTCCCATTCTGTAGTGTCCTAGTTATGCTACGGGGGGAAGAAGCCTGAATGGTTTTCTGTGTGTCACCCCTCAGATGGACTGCTGACCTGTCCACATTGTATCCCGCTCACTCAATAAAAGCTGGGATAGCTTCCAGCACCCTCGTGACCCTTAACTGGATAAAGGGTTTAGGTAATGGATGGACGTTTTAATGGGGGAATTATGTCACACTGTGTGTGGAATATGTGCCTATTTTTGGCCTTGCTCTGTGGCTTCCAAGAGTCTGTCTGATGGTATCCCCCATGTCTGAAATCAGTGAGCTTTGGATGTGGTGGATTTTGTAACATCTGGACCAAACCTGGCTACCAGTTTCTACCTTTTTCCAGACTTTATGCTAAGCTAAGCTAACCAGCTGCTGGCCGTAACTTCTGATTTACCACACAGACATGAAAGTAGCTAATGCCAGTGTTTCTATGCAATTACGCAATTTAACATCAAATAGATTTTTTAGGGAAGATATGCCTGATTATGTTATTATGATTATTATTTACCTTTTAAATTAGTGAAATGCTATATCCGCTAATGGAAAATGAGTTACAAAGGCGTGGTGGCGAGTCGAATGTAACGCAGGACTTTCAAACGATGGACTTGTGTTGGACTACATAGTCCTGTGCCTGGTTTGGTTTAGGCAACAAAACACATTGGTTAAGGTTAAAGAAAGAACCAGATTTTGTTCTAAAGACAAAAGAAGTGCTTCTGCCAAGCCAGTGATGGGCACCTGTTAACAAATTATGTGTATAACCGCTAAGCATTGGCTTATTTGGATGTTTAGTTTCCAGTTTCATTCTAAAAAATCTCTTTTTCTTGTCACGTTAAGCCATGTGTTACAGTTGATATGCATTTATCTGTCTTAAAACAGGCCTCGTGTTTCCCACTGGACACAGATGATGAGCTCTGGACCTGAACCATGACAGACTCGGTGAGTGGACACGGTGAGTACAGTACCTCGGAACAGACAGCACAGACGGGAGGACACGTCGGTGAAAGGTGAGATTTGTCGGCGCTAGTTATGTGTAAGTTAAGCTTAGTCCAGTCCTCGCAGCTCATCTCCTGTCTCGCTCCATAGGACACTAAGCGGTGTATGTTTCCCGGTGACTCTTTATCTGCATCTTTCTCGTGCCCCGCATACCTCAGCTGATTGTAATAAATATCAGAGCACTGCTTGCTGCTCAATAAATAATGAGCGATCAAACACCGCAGATTTATGTAAAACTAGCTGGCACTGAAAGTATTTGTTTTCCTTTCATTGCTGGATGAGAGAGTAATGGGCTACATACTTGGCTTCGAGTGTGTCACCGCCAGGGTTGAAGCTGTCCTGCAGAGCTGATAGCGTGCAAGCCGTAAATCTGCCTGGACGTCTACACTCAAAAGAAGTGTTAGGCTTTATTTGGCTCACCCAGAACTGAGACTCCAAATTATTTTAGGCTGATTATAATGTGTCTAAATGGCACGAAAAAGAACTTTGCACATACAGAAAGATCCTCATAGGCTAACCTGACCCTACAGCCACAAATATTAATAAATGTTTAGTTTCAGAAAAGGAACAAAGAATAAATGGTACAAATACAGTTTTGCCGTAATCTCGTGAGTCTACGAAACACTTTCAGTCTCATTTTTAACGCTAATACTGATCCTACAGCGATGGTACGACAAAAGAATAAAGTGGCTTTTTTTTTTTTTTTTTGTGGATTTGTCATTTTTGACGCTGACCTGGTTTATTATGAGCACGAAAACATGAAGAAAATCTGTGATTACGTCATTGTTTCAGTGAGATCCATCACTGTTTAGAAGCAGCTGTGCTTTACTTTTTGACCGTTATTACATGCTGCACAAGCCTGTGAGTCATCAACTGTCAAACCAAAGAGATTTCACTTGGATTGTTTTGTTTTTTCTGAATAAATGTAAAGGCCTGAAGCTGTGATGAATGAAATAGTACAGTAAAAATAGTATTTGTCATTCTCTGTTTGGATTTATTTTATGGGTCCTATAATTTCCTAATAACTGCATTGGAAGGAAAATGTAATTTGATTTACATTTTAGGGAAAGTTCTGAGACACTAAGAAAATGTTGTTATATAATCTGTCATTTATTTTACTGAATTTTTGCTTTTTTTCTGTCAAACTTTAAGCCCCTAATGGTCCGTTTCTGGGCCACAAAAGCTGTTATGTTGCATCTCAGGTGTTTGTTCAAGGAAACTCTGTGTATTATTTTGTGGCTAAATTATGATCAGATAAACCTTTGTTCTTCGCACAGTGAGGAAATTTCCACGTTACAACAGCAAAATGTTCGTGCCAAAATTTGAATGCAGTATTCAATTCAGTTCAACTTTATTTAATATAGCCCCAATTCACAACAAAGTCATCTCAAGGCATTTTTAATTAAGAAAAGTCAAGTTTTGAGTGGAGAGGGTCGAGGTTTTGTGTTGCAGGACTAAACGACTTTTTGGCGTCGTGCGGGTTGTTTCACCATCACGTGTCGTGTCTGGTGTCTTCATGGCCACAGAACACGCTGAGCGACAGTCAGATGTGAGCACGAGCGGCAGAGGGAGTGCTGCCTGTGATTAGTGCTGACCCAGATAATGAACATGTTTAACGGAGCCCCTCCATCCTCATGACTCACAACACGCTGCTTGTCTCCACTTCCTGGGGCGTCTGCTGAATGACGATTGCTGGTTCGGGAGAAAACAAGCCGCACTAAGTAACAAAATGTAACTGTAACTTAACGTCTCTGTGAAGAGATGTGATATTTCTTATTGTCAACAAATGTCATTGTCATTCCTCTGCAAATTAGATTACTCTGGAAATTAGATTTTGTAGAGGTGTCTGTATTATTTATGTATTTATTATTAATATTATTTCAGCTGGTTGGGCAAATTTGTATTGATGCTACATTTTAAGATGCTTGTATTTTCAGTAATTTCTGCGTGTCTTGGAGTTTTCATTTGAACGCCCACTTGAACGCTGACTTGATTATTAGTTTTATTAGTTAGTTACCAATAATTATAGCCGCCATAACTGTGGTTCAGCACGACACCTAGTACCTACTAGTAGGCCAGCAGCTGCTGTAATTTATTGACATCCAGTGGCAACCTTTTTTGTCTGTTTCAGTCCAACAGCTAGTGTTGGGACTTCAGTCAATTTTAAACCAAACCACGATCTAACCCAACCCGATGTTTTTTCTTCGACTGTGCAGCTCCATGTTTAGAATTCATGATAACCACCTACTGTACGTACTGCCAGGCAGAGCACGGATCTACTAAGCATATGTGTGGGTTAGTAAAAGCAGATTACGTACTTTGAATTTCTTCATAACATTAAAATCAAGTGTGCAGTCCCTTTCCTCCAGATGCTGATGCTGCAGGTAGCCATTCGCGTCAGTGAATGACGCTCAGAGCTTTCTCACACCAGTGTGTGTTTCTCTTTCTCTTATCATTTTCTCATACATCTTTTAAGCTGTTTGAGGTAATTAAAATATTACAAAGCATTTAAGGTTTTGGATTATTTTCTGAAGAGTTGATACTTTAGATGGATTGAACGGCCTGAGGATAAGAACGTAAGACAGATGCCAGTTTTAGTTGGGTATTTTTTGTCTAGTAGTCTTGTCCAGGATTAGTTGAGTTTACTAGAAAATTGCCTGGAAACCCGTCGCCTGAAGTTTTTACACAGGGTGAAATTAAACCGTTACGCTACATTTAGCAGATGCCTTTATCCCAGCACCTTACGAGCAGCGTTCAGCGTCTCTCTTTCTTGACACTTTGACATGTGGCTAAGAGAGATTCTAGCAGGCTAGTTCTGTTTCTTCAAGAACTGAATGAGTCGAGTGAACCTGCGGAGATTCCGTCATTCAAGCGTCTGCCAAATGATTAAATGTAAATCTGTGATTGTAAGTGTGGAAAGATACAATCTAACCCTGCCACAAATGTTTAAGGTCGACCGTTTGGTTTTACAAAATGCATTTGAGTGTTTTTGAGTTAGAAGAGCACGTTCTACTTGTATATTACTGAAGTTCAGTTCTGAGGTACAAAATAATAAATATTGTCCTTTTTTTCACTCTTCCATATTAGTTATTTTACTAATCCAAGTATTGACATAATCTAATACAACCCATTAAATAAAACTTAGAGTTATTATAGATTAAGACAAAACAAGATGTTTGTTGATGACACACCAGTTGATCAATAGTTATAAACACACACTGAGCCATTTCACATTCTGAGTGTTTGTCTTTTTCATTCACTCGTTTTTTCACAGGGACAATGCATATTGATTAGATTTGTGAAAATGTGCCAGAGTTAGCCAAAAAAGCTCATTTTCAGCTCTAACACCTGAGTGTGGACGTATCTAAACTACAATGTTACAGATTAAAAAAAGAAAACCGTTTGATACAAATAAAGTTTTGGTAAGAATACTCAGTTCAACTAGAAAACGATCACCAGCATTAAACAATAGACAGATTTCAAATGAATTGCATTAATCATTGCTCACAATGAGACTGTCAAACAGGAACACTGACACAGCTTTGGTTCGTTCTGGGGCTTTAAACACTTGCACCACATCACTGACATCAGTGTTAAATTTACAGCTGCAAGCAGTAAAAAAAAAACCCTGCCCATCATAACAGTGCGTCACATTCAGCTCATTTTTACTGCTTACATTAGACCTTCATAAACTGTGGACCAGGCCTCAGAGTGACACAGTCCAGGCCTGTTTTTCACTGGGAGCTCGTGCGACGTGTCTCGTACTGAACCTAAATTCACGGCAGAATAATAGACTGTCGTGGATGCCTCAGTGGGTCGTGACTGTACAGGGTTCTACCTACCGTTGGAGTCAGAGACGTGCATGTTTAACGCACTGATCAAACTGTGCATTAGAATGACAACAAAGAAGAAACAAATTGCTCTCCTGTTTTTACGGAAACAAAGAAATGAAATGGCTCTTCTTGCTAAATCTGATTTGCATCGATATTAGTTTTGCATCATGGCTGCTGGCAAACAGCTGCAGCAGGACAACAGGTGTCGAACAGGCCAGTGTGTGTCACACACACACGACGAGCACAATGAGCAGGCCTCACCTGAGCACCTGCTTCAGGAACAGAGTGCAGTAACTTCTGTGTCCAGACGAGGGCAACACATCAAACACTGAACGCTCCGCACCGAAGCATCTCCCAGCATTCACAGAGGCTCCAAGGGACACAACAAGAGCAAACGAGAGGTGTGACACATGAATGCCTTTCAACACACATTAAAATGCTTTATTTTTATTCCAACAAACAGGATTAGAGCACATGAGATTCAAGGGTTTTCCAGTGTTTGGACACAGGAAGCAGTGTCTCAGCCACATGGCCAGACTACCAACGACAGCTGAGACGGAAGCAGAGGCTTTGCCAACTGTCTGGCTCATTCTCTAGTAGGCCTGCTTCCCTCAGGCCACTCACAGCCAGTGTAGGAACATGTCCAAGACTGTCAAATATCAGCACACTCACACACACACACACACACTGAGGAGACTCGAGGAGGAATGCTTGATTCGCTGTTTTCTTGCAGGTGTCTGCCGTCGGGGACGTGTGGACGCAGCCACACCCCAGTTTGCATATGTTACTGTACACGGATCAATGCAGCAAGTGGGCTTTTTTTTGGGGGGGGGGGTCTGATAAGGACTGCGGGATGAATTGCATTCAGAAGCTGCTGGATGTGTCTGAGTGAGATGTAATTTAGCTGCTCTATCACAACAAGAAAGGGTCATTAATTAGCAGCTGCTTTGTGGTGGGACGGGGATTGTATAAAAGGATGATAGGACTGTAAAAGCATCAAAACTGCATTTTCAGACATTCCACTTGCTGCAATATGCACATATGCACAATAGATTTTTATCTGTGATCATTTGTCTGTCATGTAATGAATACAATGATACATTAGAGCAATTAGATTACAGAATATAAATCCCACCTGTTAATCGAAAGGTCACAAGGAGAAATGAAACAAAGAGGTTTTGAAATTAAATAAAAGCAACATGCACTTCACATTTCCTGCCTGAAAAAAATGTTTATAGTTATGTCGTATTTTTCCTAGTCTCGGTGCCGCCTCCTTTCAAAGAAGAAGTAGTAACAGTCAAACAGACTTTGTACAAAGACCATAAAGTGACACTCACCACAGAGAGAAGAAAAATGACCAAAAAGTGTTAAAGAAATGACAGCACACTGTTGAAATGATGAGGAATAGCTAAATAATAGAAGCAAATATTTCTAATGAATGAAAATTAGACCTACTGCCACAATGGAAAGACAAAAAAATGCCAACAAACCCAGAGCAGGAACAAACAGATTCACAAAATGTCCTGCCGCGTGGACGGGCTGGGGGTCTGTGCACAGGAACCCTTCATCTCATAACCCCCAACAAACAGCCTCCGACTTTGACTTCCTGTGTGTAACAAACCACTTTAATGTTTTAACATCCTGTTAAACTTCTTAGAGCCGTTATTAGCCATTAACACCAACAGGTTTGGGGATGTCAATAACTTAGTGACACACGTTGGTGATGCATTGGTCAATTTATTCATTTTAGCAGGAGTAAAAAGGCGTCGCTGTTTTTCGCAACCTGGCAACCCGAGTAATAGTGTTTTTGAAGGCTTATAAAGATGCAAATGTACAAAACATTTTAGGTATTAAGTATTTATGAACAGTTACTGTTATTGGTTACAACGTATGACTGTATTAAAAGTGCTGCTGAGGAAATGTGCAGAAAACTGCTCTTTGTTACTGGCTGCGTGTGGAGCAGGTGCCGTGAAATCCGAACTTTGCCATCTTCTCTTTCCGCAGCCCGCTTTTGTCTGTGCGTCACTTGGCTCCGCCACCTGTTGCAAGAGGAAACCAGAGGTGAGGCTTCCGGTGAGGCCGAGCACTGTCAGGTTTCAGGTCCGACTCCTCCCCCTCCACCCCCCCCCCCTCTCTCTCTCTCTCTCTCTCGCTCGTGTGTGTCAGCTGGATGGAGAAGAGCGCGGCCACTGCGCCACGCGCTCGTCACACACAGATCGACGTTTCTCCGTTTACTGAACCTGGTAGAGACATCACCGTGGACCCGGACCGTGGACCCGGACCGTGGAGCGGACCTCGGCGTCCTCTGCTCCCTCCTGCACAAACACACAAAACACGAGGAAAATAGCGGCGCTCGGCTCTGATTGACTGATTCCCACATCCTCCCCCCACCCGCCACCCTCCTGACTGCAGCACTCCTGAATAATGTCCCCCTCTCCTCCTCCTCCTCCTCCTCCTCCTCCTCCTCTCTCTCTCTCTACTTAAAATGCCGCTCACACGCGCGCTCCCGTGCCCGGTTTTAAACACTCTCTCTCTCTCTCTCCCTTCCTCTCTCTCTCTCTCTCTCTCCCTCCCTCTCTCTCTCTCTCTCTCTCCCTTCCTCTCTCTCTCTCTCTCTCCCTCCCTCTCTCTCTCTCTCTCTCTCCCTCCCTCTCTCTCTCTCTCTCCCTCTCTCTCTCTCTCTCTCTCTCCTCTGTCTCTCTCTCTCTCCTCCTCTGTCTCTCTCTCTCTCTCTCTCTCCTCCCTCTCTCTCTCTCGCTCTCTCTCTCTCTCTCGCTCCCTCTCTCTCCCTCCCTCTCTCTCTCTCTCTCTCTCGATCCGTGTCCACTCCGTTGGACCGATGTGGCAGGTAACGCATTGAACGTGTCTCTTTATTTATTGTTGCTTCCGATCCTCCCCCCGAAACACACACACACACACAAACACACACACACACACTCCTCCCCGTCGAGGTTACACAGGTGAAGAAAATAGAACAGGTGAGAGCCCACTTGTGGTGATTAAAAATAGGATCAATACGGGATCATGATAAATATGAAAACATCGCCGGTACCGTGTGCGCCAGAAACAACAGTTTCAAGGTCTCGAGTTTTTATTTTTCCGTCTTTTCATTGCTGCTCTGTGTGAGAGCCCCCCCACCTTCCGTTGTCTCTCCCTCCCTCCCCCCTCCTCCCTCCCCGCTCCTGCCTCTCTCCATCTCTGCATTCTCCTCCTTTAGTCGTGTGGGAAGCTCCGTGAATGCGGCTGCAGAAGGAGCCGGCACTTATGCGCCTGACACGGATACGGTTCTGTCTTACAGCAGGAGGGGGGGAAGCACCCGCCCGCTTTCCTCTCCTTTAACTCCTCCACCACCCAAATTTCCTCCAACTGGATCTGTTTCCTTTTTTTTTTAATCTTAAAAGAATAAAACACCCTCCACATTTCCATCCAAGTGAATGTTGACTCCGTTTTCCGTGGAGCGATGGGAGCGACAGAGAGCGCGGAGTTTCCACGTCCTCGCTCGCGCCGCAGCGGACTGAAGGCTTCATAACTGCATTATTCATTTTTACGCACCGGTTTCCGTTGTCCGGACTTGTCTCTCTTGTTTCCCTCGGTGCTTTTCCGTTTTTTGTTCGTCCGACAGAGGAGCTTGGAGACCAGCGTAACCCCGTTTCTTCCTCTTTTTCACCTTTTAATTCCCTCCGATTGGATGAAGACTGAGCTCAGCAACGCTGCCGTTGCCCGCAAATTAACTGTTTTTTCACGGACTCTGAATCGAGGACTGGATTTACGAGGTTCCAATGGGAAACGGAATGAAGATGCACAGAACCTGATGGGAGCGTTTTTGGCTCGTTTTGCCCCCACAAGCCTTCTGCCCGTGCGCAACTTCGCTCGAAACAAACCAGCATTTATTCACTGGATCGTTGGGGGTTGCTGAGCCGAGCTCAGCTCAGACGCACACTGTGCCCCCCCACCCACCCACCCCCCCTCGTCCACTCATTTCTCTCCCTGTCCAATTTCTCCGAAAAATAAATAAGTAAGAATCAAACTCCGAGAATGACGGACTTATTTCACCGCGTCACCCGCCACCTTGCGCCTTTTTTCACGCCTTGGAGTCGCCGGACGCGCCGTCAAGATCTGTAAAAAAGCCGCCTGCCTCTCCCTCCCTCTCTCCCTCCTTCTCTGCTTCAGCACTCCCCCTCTCTCTCTCTTTTCTCCCCGTCTCTCTCTGTGTCTCCTGCCACCAAATGAATGCTCTCCCATGGAGGTAGGACAATCACCTTGGGGACCGAACGACCAGAGGGGTGATTTTTCCAAGCAAGAGGAGCCCGTCAGCAAGAGACGCATCGGGTGAGATCGGAGTCTCACCCCAGCGGTCCCGTGTGTTCCCCCCTCCGCCTCCAGCGTGCCTGGCTGGGCTTGGCACACAGTCGAGCCTACATGGGGAAATAGGGGCTTGTTGCGCCCCGTAACTGTCTGCGTTCTGCCTGAGCTGGGAGGACCGTTTGCGCACGTCTCCATCCATGTCTCCCCGATGCTGTCCCGTGTCTCCGGAGGGAGCCGCATTCATCGCCACCTCAGCCGTGGGTAAGTCCGCTTCGTTCAGGTTTCGCTCGTGTTCCTTTCAAAGGTTTAATTGTTAGATTCCAGGAGCATTTTGGTTTCCCCTCTTTTTGGTGACACGTGAGAAACATGGCTCCCTGCCGCTCAAACCCTCTCGGTATGTCACTAATGGCCACAGTCCCGGTTCTTCCTCTCCCTTTGCTCCCGCACTCGCTTCCCCTAATAACCTGGATGTGCTGCTTAGAGCCGCCGCCGGCTCCACATAAGACCCCATGAAAAACAGAACCGCAGCCCTTTGACTTTGATTATGTGACTGTGCCGAGAGCTGAGCTGCTGCCTCAGACATTTACAAGACTGTGGTTCGTGCTTCGGATGTAACAGGGAGACGCAGAGTTGTGCAGCAGTTCACAGATTGGAGTAATTTCTAGAGCATGTGGTGCTTTAGATGTAATCTGCATCAAACATTTCCTTGTCCATAAATTAGTGTAAATCACTGTGTGCACACACTCCGAAGACTCTGTTAAACCATTTGAAATGACCCTCATAACATTTTACAATTTACATATAGTTTTGTAGAGGTAAGCGTAATAGATCCCTAGAGCATTTTTGTAAAGTGTCAAAATAGATTGAAGATGAGAATTGCACTGTAATAAACATCAAATATGCATCTTGATGGTTTGCTTTCTGTGTGTGTGTATGTGTGTGTGAATGCTTGTGCATGCGCTCGTCTTTTCTTTTTTTTTTCTTCAAAGGTTTCTAAATGGTTTTCTGGGGGAGGATTTCTAACCGACGAGATGCTACTCGTACTCCTGCTGGCAGCCTTTTCTTCCTCCATCTCCAGCTCTCTCTCCTCCTCCCTCTCCTCCCCCTCCATGTCGGACGGACCCCCGATGGCAGACCCGTCCACCTCGGACTTGATGGCCGAGACCTGCAGCGCCTGCTCCTGCATGTCGGTGGAGATCGTACTGTACGTCAACTGCGAGAAGGTCACCGTCTACCGACCCACGCAGCTCATCCCGCCGGCCTCGTCTCTGTACCATCTGAACTTCCAGAACAACTTCTTAATCATACTCTACCCGAACTCGTTCCTCAATTTCACCCACGCTGTGTCACTTCAGCTGGGGAACAACAAATTGCAGAACATCGAAGGTGGAGCGTTTATGGGGATGAGCGCTTTGAAGCAGCTGCACCTGAACAATAACGAGTTAAAGGTGCTGCGAGCGGACACCTTCCTAGGCATAGAAAACTTGGAATACCTTCAGGCTGACTACAACTTGATAAAATACATTGAAAAGGGCGCTTTTAACAAACTGCACAAGTTGAAAGTGCTCATCCTGAATGACAATCTCATACAGGCACTTCCTGACAACATATTTCGCTTCGCCTCACTCACACACCTGGATATAAGGGGGAACAGGATCCAGAAGCTTCCTTACTTAGGGGTTCTGGAGCACATAGGGCGCATTGTAGAGCTGCAGCTGGACGACAACCCCTGGAATTGTACCTGTGATTTAGCACCCCTCAAGGCATGGCTTGAAAACATGCCCTATAATATTTTTATTGGCGAGGCCATTTGTGAAACACCGAGTGACTTGTACGGGAGGCTCCTGAAAGAGACCAACAGACAGGAGCTTTGTCCCATGGGAACAGGAAGTGACTTTATGCCACCCGCACTGCCCGATAATGGGCAGCTTCCCTCCAAAATGTCCCCAACCACTGTGGCTCCTGTAGCCACAAAAGCGCCAAAAACCACTGACTCATCGAAGATTTACGGTAATGGTATTGTGGCTGGTTTGCCCCCATTCGGAAGAAATAGCCAAATTGTTTCCTTTCAAACACGGACCCCTCCACTGCTGTGCCCACAGCCCTGCAGCTGCAAAGCCCATCCCTCTGACTTTGGCATTAGTGTCAGCTGTCAGGAGAGGAATATCAAAAATCTAGCCGATCTCATTCCCAAACCCCCAAATGCCAAGAAACTTCACCTGAGTGGGAATTACATCCGTGACATAAGCCCGACTGATTTCCAAGGGTTTGAGGGCTTAGATTTGCTACATCTTGGCAGCAATCAAATTGTCATAGTCCAGAAAGGCGTGTTTGCTAACCTCACTAACCTGAGGAGACTGTATCTAAATGGGAACCAGCTTGAACAGTTGCACCCTGAGATGTTTTTAGGCCTCACAAACCTACAGTACTTATATTTGGAATACAATGCCATAAAAGAAATATTAGCGGGCACGTTTGACTCGATGCCGAATCTGCAGCTTCTGTATCTCAACAATAATGTTTTGCGGAGTCTCCCCGCCTATGTGTTTGCGGGTGTCTCTTTAGCCAGACTGAATCTGAAAAACAACCACTTCATGACCCTGCCAGTGAGTGGTGTCTTGGACCAGCTGCGGTCATTGACCCAGATAGACCTGGAAGGGAACCCGTGGGAGTGTTCCTGCGATCTGGTCGCCCTCAAACTCTGGCTGGAGAAGCTAAGTGATGGAGTGGCTGCCAAAGAGGTGAAATGTGCCTCCCCTGTGCAGTTCGCCAACATTGAGCTGCGCCTCTTGAAAAATGAGATTCTTTGTCCTAAGCTTGTTGCAAGGCCTCCGTTTATTTTCACTAGCGCCACCCCTGTGTTGACCTCAGTGTCGCCTGCTGGAGTTGGCAAAGCCCCACCAGGAGGGCCTGTGCCTCTTTCAATTATGATCCTCAGCATTCTAGTAGTGCTTATCCTTACTGTGTTTGTGGCCTTCTGCCTTTTAGTCTTTGTCCTGAGGCGGAATAAAAAACCAGTGGGCAGACAGGAAGGTCTGGGCAATCAGGAGTGTGGCTCCATGTCACTGCAGCTCCGGCGACACAGCCACAAATCGGGCAAAAAAGGCTCCATCCCAGGAGACGACCTGGGAGGCGAGACGTTCATCCCCCAGACCATCGAGCACATTGGCAAGAGCCACACCTGTGGGATCGGACGTTCCTCCGACTTGGATGCTGGCTTTAAGTTTGCGGACTCCCAAAGGCAGAAAATCATCTTGCGGAATAGCGCTGACAAGGATAAAGACTCGCTTTCCACCCTGGAGCGCAACAAACGCCTCAGCACCATTGACGAACTCGAGGAGTTCCTTCCCAACCGAGAGCCCAGCATGTTCATCCAGAACTTCCTGGACAGCAAAAGAGATTTCAACAGTATAGGGATGGGCGGCTATGAAATACGCTACCCAGAGAAAACGCTGGATAAAAAGATGAAGAAGTCGCTGATAGGCGGGAACCACAGTAAGATCGTGGTGGAGCAGAGAAAAAGTGAGTATTATGAGCTAAAAGCCAAGCTCCAAGGAACGCCTGATTACCTGCAGGTGCTCGAGGAGCAGACTGCACTAAGTAAAATGTAGGGATTGTTGTGTTTGATTTAGCGCATTGATCACACACACAGTACATAGACGAGCAGGCAGACAGACAGGATCGCTGCTTCTTCCTTCCTCATCAGCCACACACAGTCAGACCCCCAAGATCTCTCGCTTTCTGTCCTCATCTCTCTCTCTCCTCTTCCTCTGCACACTTTTACACACTCCCACACACACACACACACACACACACACACACACACAGCAAAAAAGTGCCTTCTGGAAATCCTTAATGACCAATGCAGATGGACAAAATGGCTCCACACTACAAAGCTATTACTAGAATCAGCGTGGATGTATTTCACAGTAAAAGACCTTTTGGATTATCCATGCCACTAAATGTATGAATCCCACATAAATACCACAGGACACCCTAAAACACAACCAGACAGTCATACTATTTTTTTGCTGCTATTGAAATGGGTACTTATCTTCTTCTTTTTTGTTGTTCTTGTTCTTTGTTTTCCTCCCCCTTTTCCAACCAAATCAAAGGGTGGTGAAGACAGTGCTTGAGCATATGTACCTCGCCGTCTTCAGCCCTCATTTAAAAAAATGGGAAAAAAGGAAAAGGAGGGAGCGCTGGTTGTTGTTCTTTTGCTCTGGAAAGTATCCGAAATCACTACTCCTGGGATGAGAGTAAGAGAATCGGTGACTCCGTGGATGCTACTTTGCCTTTTGTTTTTTTTTTTTCAAATATTTTAATTTGCGGGGATATCTGTTTGATCTCGAGGGAAGCTCTCTGGAGTCGGCTGCAGACTCTCTGCCATCTTGTGCGGATTACACACCAGTAGCAGTACACCTGCTCCTCGCCTGGGAGGCTAAAAGGCTCCTGTTTTCCATTCGTGGGAATCGGAGTCACACCGAAACTCTTTTGGGGAAAGATTTTCTGACTTGTTTTCTTTGTGTAAAGAGCCATGTTAAATATAGTGTCTTCTGAATGGAGTTGTGTTTCTCTTCAAAATTGCTACTTACAGTAAACTGTATGTTTTGGGTGAAATCTAATGGCACATACACTGTCAGAGGACGTTCTTTCGGAAAAATGGAAAAAAAAAACAAGGATAAAAAAATTACAAAGCTGCTTGCCATGTAAGCGTAACCTGGAATTTATTTTGTAAGTCTTACATTATTTGTATCTGTGGGACTGGTTTGTAAATTACAAGGAACAACCAACATCCACACATGCGTGCGCACACACACACACACACACACACACACACACACACTGTATGACGGAGCATCATCATCAAGAGACTACAAGGCAGAATTGTCAAACAAACCGCTAATATTCAATCAGTGATCCACCTCCCCTTGTCAGCTCTTAATTCGTAGTAAAAAAAAAATTAACTACATAGTTAATTTATTTTTCTATGCAGGATTATTTAAAGAGTTATTGGTATTATTTAAAAAGAATAATACAGCGAGAGAGAGCAAAGGACTTGACGGAAGGGATAATTCAGGTCACCAAATGTGATTGGTGAGTCGATTTCAAGGGTTTTGGTTTCTCTCAGTTCACTGAAGAACTCGACCCTAGCTGGACGAGGGTTGTGAAATGTGATCTGTGCTGTTTCCTTTTTTTATCGTGTCGCACGGCAAGCTGAGGCCTGATGGAGTCTGTGCAGTTTTCAACAGTTTCCTTATTCTTATATCTCCCACAGTCTCTTGTAAAAGGTTTCTTATTAACATTATGCAACCAAAATAAATGTGCATTAAACTTGATATGGTTCTGGAATTGCTGCGATGGAAACGGAGACGTTGGCGCGGGAAGGACGGCTATGAATTAAGGCTCTAAATTGTCACATTTGGACAGAATCATATCAAAATAAAAACACCATGTGCAATATTAGCAAAGACAAATGCTCAGTCACAATGGCTTCAAATAATTTGTTTTTGAAAGTTTATTTAGTTTGAGGTTATCTTGTCAGGACAGGTTCTACTTCAAAATGATTTTACAACTCTATCCGGTCCTTATTTAAAAAGTATTGTTAAGTTAAAATTATGAGTGTTTATTGACATTACAAATGAGTAGAATGTATCTTGGAAAGTATAATAAATACAATTTTCTATCGGTCATAAATCTCCTGTATATTGGTTAATTTTTTCTTGTATAATCATGTTTAAATCAAGGTATTAAAATCAGCACCTATTTGCACTGTGTCCCCCCATTTTCTTTTTTCTGTTTTTCTTTTCAAGGCTTCTTTGAAAAGACGTTCACCGAAACCGCCGGCTCCTTTACACCCGCCTTTGAGTTCTTCACAGAACGAGTTGGATTGTCTGACAGCTCAGTGTCGGACAGACTACACTACAAGTGACAGCATGTTGTACCGGTTTTGTTCCTGTACAAACACTGCCTGCCCTACGAGCGTAATATAAATGTGCTTAGTCTGTTGGGTTTCGAGGAAAACTGGCTGTGGAAGCAAGAAACTATTTCTAGCTTCAGGCCGTAAAACTATTTAGACTTTTTTTCTGAACTGGTGGTGTTGGACACATCCACTGCTGGTTTTAAGTCCTTTTGAGTGTGAGCCTTACTTTACGGGGTCATTTATTACCACACAGATTTTTAAAAAGATGATTTACACGGGTCCTGTGCTGTTTTGCTGATCCTCTAAGAGCTGCAGTCCAAATCCCTGGACCAGTAAACCTGTTCTGTTTCTTCCTTGATTTGTTTCTTTTTTTGTTTTATTTCTTTAAATTGAAAAGTTCAAGGGAACCCAAATGAACTGGTCTTGTCTGGCTCATTGGCGCAGATTGTTTGCGCAGGTCTGGACCGAAACGCCTGCCTCGAGACCCTTCTCTGGATGTGGTCGTCGTCCGATCGAATGCTAATCGGCCCAAATCGCTAGTTTTGTTCTAAAAAAAAACCATCGCAGAACGGGACCTTGTAACTACATTTGCTTTTTGCTTTTCCCTAAACGTATTCGACCAATAAGTGGACAGGACTATTCTCTCAGGACTTTTTGGTTTGCTTGGATTTATCTGGGTGTGAAGGACAATTGAACCAACTTCACAAACAGATCTGCTGAATTGCACTAATGGAAACTAACGTATCAAGACCCACTGTTGCCACAAATAACCTCGTCTCATCCCATAGTCTTCTCTAGTTCTTCAGTGTCACTTCCCCTTCAAGTCATGTCCAGGCACACCCAATATTCATTTCTTTTCGTCTCTTTTGGCACTGACCTTCTTGTGTGGCAGGTATCATCACTCCTTCTGTTTTTAGCCACCTATCAAACATTTATGCCTTTTCCATTTTAGGGTTAAAAATTCAGATTGCCTGTTTCTGTATTAATCCAACCTATGGGGCTTTTGGGAACCCAAGTAGCAGAAAGTATGACTCATGCAGACGCCAGAGAATTGTCCTCATTAATTATTAATACCCTTGGCAGTTATGAACTAAAAAAAGGGATGTGGGGAGGTATGAATCTTGATATGTCCACCCCCTCCCAACTCTCCCTTTCTTTTCCTCGTCTTTTCTCTCTGCTCTGTCATATTTTCAGCCATGCCACCCTGTAATGCAGCGGAAATATCATTTGAATACTTTAAATTGGCTGCAAAAGTGTCTTTTTTATCCAACATTTCACTGCAGTGACTTGGCTTCTGTACAGGGTTCTGTTTTCTGGAAGCTTCGGGGGTCCTTCAGGGGCTGCCATTGCATCCTCGAAGAGAAAATCGGAGGGACAAAAAAAAGTTGGTTTTCACTGTTCTTCAACTCGCCAGACATCAGTACAATTAGAACAAAATGCACAAAGAGTGTGATGGTCTTTTCTCTTTCTCTCTGTCTGTCCTCGGTGTCGTTCTCATCCCACCTGCTGTAGAGACAGTTATGCAATTCTGTGCAGAATCCTAAGTGTAAAAACGGTCTCTGCTGGGCCTCAGTGTAGATTCTTATCAGATGGAGCTGCTTGCTGAAAATGCGTGTCTTATTTTATGGGGGTATGAGGATGGGGTGGTGCTGGTGGGGGGGCGTACTGGAAAGTCCTGCTGGAAAATGAAAAGCATGATTTAAGAATGGAATTGGCCACAAGGGGCACTATGAGCTAAGAACACAGCAGAGAGTGTGAAACGGTATGAGTGGGCCGGAGGCTTCTCTTGATCCAAGGCTTTCGGATAAGAAGGGAAAGGCAGTATAGTCCATTAAATGTGTTTATTGTATATTATAGGACATTACAACTGGGTTTTAATATTGATGATGATGATGATCAGTGAGTTTAAAGGGGCCCAGAGGGCATGTTTAAGGTTTGCTAGGAAACCAACAGAGATAAAAGAAAAACATGTATTCACAGTGATCCTCTATGTCTGCTAAAAATGGCAAAAATGATTTGTATGAAATGAAATGCCTTTTTTTAAACATAATAACGATACAGTGATCATTTTGGTAAACAGCAAGTCATAAATGTAAGACTGGGTTTGTCTAATTACAGCACTATCACACGGTTTTGTGGAGGCAACACTTGGTTAACCTTGGGGGAAGATTGTGGAGTGGTTTATTGCTGACATACTTAACAGTCTCCTCCCATAAAGTGTGTTTATTTACCAGCCAATTAAACCACGATATTTCTCTAACCCCAACCAAAGCACTTCTTTGCTAAACTTGCTAAAACACGCGGGACATCGGAGTCAGTCTCGGTTCTGAGGTTCGGTGCTTTGACTTTATAAGCTCAGCCTCCTTGTTCTTCAGCTTCCTACCGGCCCCTTTATTCTTTCAGAAAATATTGCCGTGGAACATTGTCTAACCAATGATTACCTTGCGATGTATTTTTTTATTGATGTCCTGTTAATCACTATATACCTTATATATACCTTATTATACTTTTATTCCAACTGGTCGAACCGTTTTAAACTTGTACACATTATTACCTACTAGCCCATATCTGTGTCCTGATAACTGAACACATTAGGCTCTTCGTGCTGGAAGGTCTGAAGTAGGCGCTTTAAAAAAATCCCATGTCTGATTAGGCCGTACGATGATGGTTTTTAGTTCTGAAAGTGTGAATCCAGGTCAGAAAGAATCATAATGATGTCGTGTGTGCAGCTGTTTTATGGAAACGCCTCCTTGTCTTTTGTGTTGTCTGTGAATGTCTCACATTTACCCCTTTGTCTACATCTCTTTCGATTTAGTTTTGCTGCATTTTTTTCCTTCTTTTTTCGTTGGGAGATTATTTCTCTTTTTTGTCTTGGGTATAATAATAACTTTCTTCTTCCCAATTCTGTGACTTCTCTCATTTTTGAATATGGAGTCAAAGTGATTAAACATCATAAAGAGAAGTACTTTCTACACAATGTTAAATGTTTGGATTCAAAACCAAATGTCTACTGTATCTTATTCATACCCAGATTTTTTTTTATGTTTCTTGTGGCAATTGAATTTGTTTCCACCGTGTAGCAGCATCACTAGATAATTTTATGAAATGTGTCATTTTAAGTGTTTTTACATTATTGTTTTTATTCATACTGTCATTTGAAAAATGCTACATCTTTAATTTAGCATCTGTTGATAAAACTGCCAGAAAGTCAGAAATTTCCATTTCTAAGCTATTGGGTTTATTTATTTCCAGTACAAACGTTTATTAGAAAACTTTTACTATTATAAACTTGATTGTGATGTGCAATTTATCAGTGAACATCAAAATTTGGAACTCGAGTCATTTAGGACAATACAAGTCAGCATTTTTTTCTGTAGCTTTTTAATTTTGATGATAGTAATATTACACTGGCATTTCAAAAGTCTGCACACACTAACATTTATGATATTTAAAACAAAATGAAGACTTGATATATACTGTGATTGATTGCACATCTCAAGCAAGCTCCAGCAGTTTGGGTTAGAAAATATTAAGTGGCACTTTAAATAAAACGCGTGTCGTGTCATGTGGAGTAAACGGGCTAAACCACCGATATGGTTTTTCAGAATAATCGTTTGTGTATTTGTACAACCTTTACTCCACTAAATGAACTTGTTATAATAGTCCCAGTGGTGGCTCCAGCAGGGACCAAAGTTACAAGGGAATTCTCCTCTTTCTAAACAAACGCATGTATTTATTTCTGGGTTATGTTTTATTCCTTGACAGCTTATTAAGCTGTGGGGGCACATTTGTAGCAGCAGTGGCCCATGTCTGTCATTTGCCAACAATGTGCTCAGGAATTCTACGGCAGATTTTTTGGCATCTGCTGTGGTCATGCGGCCATTTGAGGAGGGATGAAAGGGGATGGCATCTCCCCAGTAACCGCAAATTACTCAATGCATCCCCAAAGAGGGGAAACAATGCCTCGCCTCCCCACCAGCTGCCTCATTAAACACGAACAAATCCACCAGCGCTGTTCTGTTGTAGCCAGCGTTCACACCAAGTCAATGATGCTCATAACAGCAGATCACATGGAATCTACTGTCATTTTCACAAGACGGCAGCTAAGTGTGATGAGTCAAAAGGAAATCTTCCGTTTTCCCATTTGTCTGGCCTTAACCAGATCCTGTGACCTATTAAAAAAACACTTCTGTTGAAATTCAGAGCCCCTCTGAGCCCAATTTGACCTTCATGTCCACACCATTAAATTAATTTCATTTCTCACTCAATTTGTGCCCTTTGGATTTTCGCACCATTTTGGTCTAAAAGAGAATTGAGTTCCTGACCAAAATGAGATATCTACCTTTAAAATATGACACCTGCTCTCGCAGAATAACTGAGCGGATTAAAGTAAAACCCTCTATTCATTGATGAATGATTATGAGTCTCTGAGGCTAAAACGTTCAATTACGAGTTAGTCTCTTGCTGTGAGCTCTCAATAGAACTCTTATTTTGAAACTCTTACCTTCTGGTTTTGCATTATCAACACAGTGTTTTAGTTTGTGTGCGTATTATTCCCTTGAAAAACACAGAGTTGAATTGTTGTGGTGAAATAATGTGAATTGGCAAAAAGCTTTGTTTAACCCAGGGGTGTACCCGTACAGCCATCATGCTAAAGTATGAATCATACATGGATAATAACTGGGTATGTGTTGAACAAAGGTTGTGATCGAAAGTTATAAGTGATGTTGATTTTTTTTTTTTTTATGTTTGTGTTAATTTCGAGGTTACATGTGAGATTAAGCTGGATCCATACTTCCACTGCAGATTCACACACGCCTGTATTAATACTCCAACCGGGGACACAGATAGTCCATCTGTAGCAGCAAGAACTCCTTTGTTTGCTCTGTCTGACTGAACATCACAAGAAACTGAAAATTATTTTACAAGAAAAGTATAAAGGAAATTGTGTCACATACCTACAGTTCTCTGAAACCTAGTGACTAGTTTGATTTTCTTTCTTTCAGGACACACGTTTTAGGACTGAGATTTATAGAACCGTAGAGAATTTGTCTTAACTCTCATGGACTAAAGTGGTGACTAAAGTTAATGTCACAGAATCCAGAGGAAAGACGTTGGATGTGAAATATTGGTTTCATCACATTATATCCAGCTCCAGCTGACATCCACCGTACTGCAGGTCGAATCAGCTAGTTTTATCGTTTTGTTGTTGGGCCCTTAACACTAATGCTTCATTCATGGAACATTGTCAGCGTATAGAAATGGTAAAACCCCACTTGGTTTATTTTAATTGAGCTGATATTATTTCTTGAATGTGCTGCATTTAAACTCTGGCGTTGGATAGTTTATTAGTTTGTTTTACACTTACTGTGATTTCAACCTATTTTCACTTTTGTATTTTCATGACTAATTGTTGTTCACTAGCAAATGGAAGCAGTTGTTAGGAATATAAAGAAATTCCAAAAGCACCATGAATGAGCCTTTAGTTTCTGACAAAACAGATTTTTGATTTATCATTGGAGAAAAACTAATTTTGGCTGTTTTGAGTGTTCAACTACAGCTGTGTTTTTAGGTTCTGTTATGAGCCATGTTGGCATGTCATACTGCATGAGAGTGTTATGGGATTATTATATTAGTTTAGATGTTTGTTTTTTTTCATTAAGAGTGGGAATGACAATATAATAATGGTACTATGTTAATATTTATTCAGTCTCAGTGAAATCAGTGAGCAGTCTTCAGAGCCAGAATTACAATAAAAAGGCTGGGGATCATCAAATACACAAGACACCAATTAGGTTGTTAAAAAATTAAATATAGATGAAATGTTTCCTTCAAAACTATTTCTGTGGTTCACATTTTTTCTATCAGTGATTGGTTTAACACCGTGTCTCCTGGCAGAGACTTTTACCTTTAGCTGAACACATGAGATGAACAGGTTATGGTACATATGCAAA
Source organism: Channa striata (assembly GCA_033026295.1). Taxonomy (NCBI): domain Eukaryota; kingdom Metazoa; phylum Chordata; class Actinopteri; order Anabantiformes; family Channidae; genus Channa; species Channa striata. Next base: position 25,585,857 of record CM065173.1, on the reverse strand, counting down.
GACATCATCACAGTTACATTAATACTGGAATATTGATGATATGACAACATTTTTATGATGGAGAGACTTTATCACAAAGTATTGTCAATGATACGTGGATGGTTTTTACGCAGCACCTACGTTACGATAATACGAGCTGCCTCACGTAGATCAAGAGAGGAGTTTATTAAGAGACTAAAAGAGTCACTGCCAGCAGAAGCGAAGCGTTAGGAGGCGTAAACTAAGCAAATGTTTGCGGCCAACCCCCAGAAATGTGGAGAGACCCCTGATGGCCCCCGTCAAGAACTATAAACCCCCCACCCTCGAAGTTTGGCCCCTTTTAGCTCCTGAAGGTTCTTGACAGGCTCCTTTGCCTGGTCCCCCCCTCTAGTCTAGGATCACCACATCCCAGCAACAGCAAATTAATCCGTACATTTTAAAATGCTGAATCTATACTTGCATTGTATAATTTTCTACAATGTTAATCATGATGTCTGCATTTACTAATTTGCATTGCAACAAAAAGCCTTAATTTTTATTTTGCAAATGAATCTATTGTCTAACAAAGACATTTGCATTTTCTAGAATTCTTTTCTCCAATGCACTAACTGAAGTTTTGGTACATGTACAAAACACTAATTTTCTGTCATATTTAGGCAGAGGAAAACTGAAGAATGTTTATTAATTTTTGGGTTTTCTGTTTCAGAAGAGGCACAATGTTTAAAGTGTATTTCAGTGTTTGAGGTGGTCTAACACCATCCTGTATGTTCAAATCACATCCTTCTCTGTGGGACTATTCCACACCTGTGAAGTCATTTTGAATCATCACATTTAAGCATCCGAGAGCCTTGAAAGTCATTTAAACCCTTATAATTTGACAGACGAGCCTTAAAAAAAAAAATCAATATTAAATCAATCTGCGTTAGCTCAGCAGCAGCTGCACGTGTGTCTGAGCACAGGCTGTGATTAACGTGCTGCTCTGTCCTCTGGGTGCAAACCCACACCGGTTTCTATTTTATTGCACTGATCTATGACGGATCAATCAAAGACAATGGAACAGTTGCAGACACGGAGGAGAGACGTACTTACGCCTTTGGGAAATGCCTCTGGAGGTTGTGGGCTTTGGCGGTGTGTTTGGGTGAGCGTGTTTTCCTGTGCTGACGTCCCGTGGGGGGGACTCATCACAGGTTTGCCTTCTGCCCTTCCTCTCACTAATCAATACTTTAGATTCGGCTCTGAATGCTAAGTGCAGCTATGACGCGTCTCTTAAAAATAATGTATCACGACTTTATTTGCTCCCACCGTCTGGATGCCTCATGTGAAAGTGATCCCCATCATCTCTGAAAAGGAAAAGAAAATGTCGAGCACCGAGCACTTTCTTGGTGCACCACCTTAAACTGTCCACGTTTAGAGCCGCAGTCATCCTTCTTCCTTACTCCCTGCCTGCCAATTCATCTTGTTTGGCTTCCTTTCCCTCCATCCATCGTCTCATTTCCCTGTTTTTTTTTGGTCTCTTTGCTGTACCTGAGCTGAATTATGATCTGTAGTCATTCCATGATACATTGTGATTGATTGGGCTTTCCAACCAACTAATGAATTGGCCCCTCAAGGACATGCAGCAGGTCAGCGTTGGTAATAATGTGGACTCTGCTGAAGGCGGCTCGAAGACTCCTGACACCACAGATTTAGCACTTACAGTGTTTACTTGGATTTAGCTTTAGCAGGGGGAGGATGTTAGGGTTTAATTTTTAAATAGCTACCAATCACATTTCTAATAGATTGGTCCCATAATGAAACGCTGTGGGGGAATGGTGTGTGTTTCATTTATTTAATGATGATATTTAATTTATACTCATTTTTTGCACAGGTATTAAGCCAGCTCTGTCTCAGTTAGGCCTTACATGAAGCAGCCATGTACATTCTGGATATTCTCTCTTTAAATGGTTGTCGTGCGGAGTCAGTGTGTTACTTTAATCCGTATGACGTGCAAACAATGGATCAAACGACTGTATACAAAGTTAAAGGTGTCGCCCATAAAACCAGCCCTGCACATTCACTTAGCTCTGCAGAGATTTTAAATACGTTTGAGTTCAAAGTTCAGCTCACAACAAGCAAAATCTCCTTTAAAGCAACTATTTAAAAGGTGCTACGTATATAAAACATTGGATTGATTGACTGATTAAAACTACTATTAGCTTCCTCCTTAATAAAAAATTGTAGACAGGCAAATTATTTCTACTAGATGTTGAACATGGTTGGAGCATCTAGCTGCTATAGAGAAAAAGACAAAAATCTAACTAAAATTAAAGTTCCAGTTGTTCAGTAGGTTAAATATCATAAGTAAGTTTAACAGTGAGGTGACATTCAATATGACAGAACCTACTGAAGTAATTCTGGGGGATAAGCGCTGGTCATCGCTCATTTAATGGCGTGAAAACATCTCGAGCAGGTGATCAAAAAATAAACTACATACAATAATGATGATGAATGTATAACCATACATCCAGCAGTATATAGACTTACACGTTTACTGTTAGCTGTGTGTTTCCATGCCCTTTATGGGTCGCGTGCATCTTCCGTGGAAAATTAGCATGTGAAAAATTGCCAGGATCAGACTGTCGACAAACCACAAACTGACGGTGACCAGCCCCGTTTTGGGCAAAATCTGAAAATTCCTAATAATGACCTGCATAGAGTTTGCTCTTGATTGCTGTTTACATTTTGAATCTAATTTGCAGTTGGCAAAATATCCACGTTTGCTAATCACTCACTCGGTGATGAATGAACATTGTGTCAAAATATTTTTCTCTCCCTTTTATTAAGTAAGAAAGAAAAATCAGGTGGTAGATTTGGCCTTTGTTGACTGTTTTACCTTTATGAACTTTGTTTGTGTTTCCTGCTGTGATAAATCGTGTTATTTTATGTATTCATCATTCATATCTATGCATTTATCTCTGAATCAGCACCTGGGTGGGAGTAAAATGAGAACTAGATGCATTTTGATCATTTCAAATGGATTATTTAATGTGGTGATGGAAAAACGTCCTACAGTTAAACACAGTTGCTCTTATTTTGGTTGTTGGCCTTCTCAGGTTTCCTAAAACACAAAAGCTGCACAGATTCTACTGTTTAAAGTGCTGAAGTATTTAAATTGCCATCAACATTTTATGTCTGCGTTTTTATAGTGCTTTTAGAAACGACTGAAGCATTTCTCATGCCACAGGAAATGAGTCTGTGCTTTAGGACCAGGCAGATGGAGGCAAATCAAGATGATAATCTGTGTCAACATGCATCTTGTTTAAAGGCAGAGGTCAAGCAGTTAGTGTGTTCTGTAATTCCTGTGGTGACAGAGTGTGTGTGTGTGTTGGAGGGGGTCGTTACTTTTCGCTCTATTATTTCCCATATTGTTTGGCTTATGCGTTATGTGATGAAACCTTATTCAGGACTTGAATAACAGCACACACATAATTCTGCTCATCTGATTTGGCTGTTATCAAGCTATTCAAAAGCTCATTTTTTGTGTGACTTCCCTAATCCACCTGCCAGTACGTTCTGCTTCGTTGTCATTGTTGCAATACTAAATGCAGAGTCTTGGTTTTGTTACCTTAAGGCATAAAAATTACAAACTTCGGTTAAGTTTAGGTGCAAAATTCACCCTGTGATATTTAAGGAAAAGGTTGTGGCTTTTTGTTAAACTAAACCAACAACACTGACTCACAATTCTGCCCCTCGGTGGGAAACGGTTAATAAGCTGATGGCTCGTGTTCTGTCGCCCTCCCATCGACTGCAGCCTCATATCCACACACGCTTAAATTATGTCACTAAGCGCCAGTCTTGCTGCTGGAAATCACAGCGTTACCACGAGTATCAGTGATAGTAAACCTGCCGGCCGACATGAGGATACAAGACGTGTAATGCACATGTGTTGATAAGACTGAATGCAGACATTGGTTAATAAATTGATAATACACAGCATAAGACTTTCATTCAGCAGACCCATCCTCAACTCCAGGATCCCGGGTGTGGTCAGGTTCAGGCAAGAAAAGCAAGTTTTAGAAAAATGTTTGTGCTGTCAATGCATAAAAATAGTCATACTAGTCATACTTGATGTTGTACTGATGTTATCCCCACAAACCATTGGGATGTTTTTGTATTTTATCGATATTTAGGACAGGAACATATCTTTACAGAAAATGTAGTTCAGTTGCAGGTATGTTCACTGCAAAAATGTAATTTGCAAATGCAGTTTAGCTGGATATAAACGTGTCAAAATGTTTAGAGAAAATTAAATAAACGTGTGTCAGGTATGACTCCAGGATGTGAACTGGATGTCCTGTAAGTCAGCATTTATGCTTAAACACATAATGTGCATCACCTACACATTTGTTCGTCAGGAAATGTCAAATACCACCGGAACGCTCAGGTTTGCTCCAGCAGTGGAGTGTGTTTCTGAGGGACACGCCTCAGCAGGTCCGGGTCCGACTGCCGTGAAGTCGGCCGAACACTAATGCACCAGTGTTCAGAGTGAATAACGCATATGTTGGACGTGCACACGTACATTCTGCTTTTCAGTGTATTTTTATCCAGCGTTGCCTTTGCGTTTACTGTAGCTTCTGTAGCTCACAGCCATCAGTGGCTCTGCAACCAAACCCAGGGAAAAGAACATGAAATGCAACCAATGTGTGTGTGTGTGTGTGTTCCTGCAGTGTTCCCTTACCTGCAGTCCTCTCGTGCTCTCATATTACCAGTTCTCTATCTCTTATCTCCCCCCCACCATCTCTCCTCACCCCCTCCTCTCTCTCTCTCTCTCTCTCTCTCTCTCGCTCGCTTGCCAAGCCAGCCGGTGTTGACGATGCACTAGCTGTTGAAAGAGAACAAGTGTGTGTGTGTGTCTGTGTGTGTGTGTGTCTGTGCTGTTGACAGAGCTGAGAGATTTAATTGACACCCACAGAGAGAATTATACAAGCTTCCAAATGCTCTCTTTCTGTGTGTGAGAGTGTGTGTGTGTGTGTGTGTGTGTGAGTGTGTGTGTGTGTGTGTGAGTGTGTGTCTGTTTTGTGCATTTGTGCGCATGTCTTTATTGCCTTGTGTGGACAACTTTAGTTTCAATAGCATTGTTGTGAGGACATTTTGCTGTTGTGAGGACATTTCGGTTGGTCCACACAACTTGTGTGTGTGTGTGTGCGTGTGTGTGCGTGCGTGTGTGTGCGCGCTCATGGCCTCATATGAAAGCTGTGTGCATACAGTACACGGCGTGTGTTTGTCTCGGTGTTTGACAGACGCTGTTCACGCTGCTGTTTCCTGTCTTCGCTCTGGTCCTGCAGGGCTCCTTCCTAGTTGTCTTCTTTTTGTTCCTGGTTCCTTCCATCCTCCAGCCTCAATCGTTTCTCATTCTCTTTCTCTCAGTCCCATTTTAGTTGTAGGTCATCGTCTGGTGTCACCGTTAATCCGCTGTCATTTTACCGCATGCCTCACGCAATACGAACTCGGAGCTACAACATGTCCAGCGAGCTTTTATCCAATGTCAACCGCACGTAGCAGAGGGAAATCTATCTGCACTGAGACGGGTGCGTCGCTTGTGAGGATCCACGTCTGATGTTGTGTTTATTGTACGAGTTGCAGTTTTTTGGACACAGTGTTGGAGAATAATTATCTGCCTTCACAGTTCACCCGAAATCATGTTTCGTTATTTCATAAACATTAACCCTGAAGTCTTTGTGCCGAACTCAAACCAAACGATTATGGTTAACGTTTGACTGCTAGGACAAAAAATGGAGTTACATTATTTTGGTGCCATTGTAGGAATTTTACCTTGTGCATGCACTGCATGTTTCTTCAGCATAGACCCATGTGCTGCATGCACAGAAAAACACCCATAGAGCTGATTCCCCGGATCTCATGAATTTCTGCACATAAATCCATATATTCATACGCACACACATCATGCACAGACAGATCAAATGTTTAATCCCCTTACTTCAATCCCTCGCTGCTCTACGGCCTTTCACAACCCGGAAAGGACGTCCACATATGATGTACATCATGTGCATAAGTCTGTGTATGCGGGAACATATATGTTGGTGTTTTGATATTTTGCCTGCACTCCCTGTGTGTGTGTGTGTGTGTGTGTGTGTATTTGTTAAGTCCTTTCAGGAGAGCGGGGATGAATAAACATTTGTAGAATCATAACTCTGAGTCATCTGTGTAAGTCACAACTAATGTGTGTGAATGAAACGGCTACTATACCAGTGTGGAGTTAGACAAAATAACCAAACCCTGCCAACAAATGATGTCAATGACATAATTAATGTCTATAAAACAATAATTTCCCCAAACCAATCAGTTTTTATATATGCCGTGTGTGTGTGTGTGTGTGTGTGTGCACATGAGAGAGGAAAGATAAAAGAGCAAATATGGAGGCACTGGTTACAGCACTGATATACATCACCAAATAATCTTTAGCATTCAGGAGCACGATAGTGTATGGAGAGCAATCTAAATGACAAATTTCCATATAAATTAATGTTCCGCACTCAGCCTGAAAGTCATCCCACACCGATTCATCTGCTGCATGTTAGTCAGTATAAACATTAGCCGCTCTATGGAAATGACTAGAACCTCTGTCGGTGTTGGTATTTGTGGAGGCAGTGTGCCGTGACCTCAGCGTCCTGGACGTTTCAGGAATGAGCAGAGTTACCTGCCGAGTTTAACGAGAACAGGAGGCTTCCGGGTGTGTCACCAATCCGTGAAATGGCCTGAAAACATCAGATGCAACAAAATCTAAAGTCAAAGGCAAATAAATGCCCCCATGGATACGAGAAGGTCTTAGGGGAATTGGCTGTATTGATGGCGTGACCTTTGACCCAGCTGAGAAGTTGGCGCCGGCTTCAGTGGGTCATCAGTTCTTACCTGCCTGTCGTTATGCTTCAGTGGTTCACCCACTACGTTTCCAGTAGGTTCACTGGCTCGTTCTCATGTGCTGAGGTTCATCCAGCTGTTGAACTGTCGAACACAGTTTGGTCAGATTTAAAGTAACAACAGTCACATTGGGAGGATTTTTCCTTTAGTATCAACGTGACGTTGACTTTTTGAATTAAGGGGAAAATATCATTTGGTTCATATATTCAAGGTCCCCAGAGGATGATTCTAATGTCTTTGTGGACCATTTCTTTCTCTTTAGTGCTCTCAGCAGGCTCAGCAAAGTTCAATAAAGCTGCTTGATTGACTGGAAAAAAAACTTTGTTTGTTTCTCAGGGGATGGATTTTTTTTTTTTTTTGCTTATATGAAAATATTTCCATAACTGTTGGTTGCTTTACTGAAATCTGTGGCCGACATTCATGACCCACAAAGAATAAAGGGTGGCTCTTTGCATGTGCTGAAATCATATTCAGTTTGAAACTGTGCCTCCCAGTGCTGTATAGGACAAACACAAATGAAAAAATATTGTTCCGTGGCTGTTGCAAGTGATTGTGTTTATTATTTCTTGAATAGAATGACTTACTGCAAAACTTCTTTCCCTTATTTCTGGTCTTTACATACTATTATAATACTAATGGTGCAAACAATACCAAGTTTACCCATGTCTTTGTGCTTCGGGAGAGTAACCTTCACATCTGTTACATCCCCGCCACTGAATTGGAGTCACTGAAATTCACATGTCCAATATTTTCTTAGTTCCAGCTTCCAAAGCTACATACTGTAACTGTGGAGAGCAGGAGGCCGAATTTGCAAACGGCAGCTCTCAAGTGTGAATGTGCTTGATGGGAAGGATTTTTCAGTTCACAATAACAAATCCATAGCTGTTCCATGAATATTATTTCTTCCTAACGGAGAAATTGCCCACTTACAATCACAGTCAACAGCTGGGGGTCTGCATCACTGCAGTTAAAGGGTGTTACTGCCAATATCTGAAGAATAAAACAGCCATTTTTGCATAACTCAAAGAGAAAAATTAAAAGCTACAACCCAAACATCAACACACAATGACATCATGAGGTGACATTGTGTTGGATGTTGTCCATGCTGGTGGATTGATGACAGATTCAATCTGGCTCCTGGTGTGTTTGTCTAAGCGGCTCCAGCTGTGAACTACCAGATTTCTCCATGTGCCAGTAACATCGCGGTGGGTGCAGTCAGTGTTTCATTATTCACAGTTTGGGAAGAAGCTCCAGGATTTGTCTTTTTGACAGCACAGTCTTACTCTGCTAAAAAAAACTACAGTTCCCAAATTATAACTGAGCTAAAACCAGAGCATATGTAAATTTTGAGTCCGTGAATGCATTGCACGCAGACGCCCGCTCCACAACATTCCAACCACCAGCTCCACTTAATGTTGTGGCTGATGACGTAAAGGTATGTTACATGTTTGGTGTCTGACAGTGGATGATGCTATAACTGTTATAAAGTACCAGCCCAGATTCAACATATGATTTGATTTATTTACCTTAAGGACGTAAAGCAGAACCGTTGCTTAATTATATGTATGAGCAAACAAAACCCAGCTAACCAGTTTCATTACAAATCACATTTAGATGAATTGCGTATCCTGTTCCCATCTAATCTTTATTTTCTGCTTGGTGCAGCTCTTTCATCTGCCTCTCACTGGCACTTGAAGAGGCCTTTGGCTTTAGCACCACGCTGCAGTGCTGCATCTAAAATTATAACTCTTAAAGTGGGCCAAAGAGATTTAGATTTAACGGTAGTGATGTGTAGGTGCCCTGACGCTGAGTTACGCAGCTCCTCGTGCTTTATATGCTCAGAAGGTTATATTTGGATCTTTTGACATTTCTAATTCGACCAAAAAAAAAATTGCAATGCTTGACAGTTTCCTGTCTATTGCTGTTTTTTACCGTCCACGCTGTCCTCGATGAAAGTCAACGCATCATAGTCACAGTCAACTTTTTTAGTCTCGGCCGTGTGTTGTTGCAGTACGGCAGTGCTGCCTTCAGCTTTCTCTCTGCTTCCTGTCAGTTACCAGGCACCAAAAGGATAAAATGGAAGTCTGCTGTTGCCTTAGAAACTTGATTTTCTAAGCGACAGCTTGCTTCATGCTGGATTTGGCTGTGGCCTGCACAGCAACACATATGGTGGTGTTGTAAATTGACAGCATCGTTTCATGTAGCTCGATGAAGGCGAACTGCTATGAGCAATAATTGTTGTTTGCAAGTGAGCTCCTAGCAAAATGTTTAATAAGTATAATTATCGCAGTGGTGGGTTCAGGAAAAGCAATGGCCGCAAATGATCTCGTTCATCTCCTCCACCACATCCACACAGAATGATATTAAAGAGACACTCCAGAAATTTAGTACAGGAGGACAGAGGGGAGGCAGATTGTGAAAATAATTGTTAGAATAGGTGAAGCAGAAGCAGATATATCCTACTTCTTAGACACCACTGTAAACGACGGTGTCTTTGGGTGGACTGTGTCTGGTAACTGCTCAGGTCTGGTCTCACATCACCAGCCGTTCTTCAAAATGGAAGATTTTCCCATTTTGATCCATAAAATGATCTGTCCCACATTGGATCGATGTAATTTGTAACATAGATTTGTGCACAGTGTTAAATTTAATAATAAATACCTACAAAATAGTTTTGTCTGCTGATTTGTTCATTTTATGGACAATGCAGTTTGAACTATTCACACTGTGGGTCACCTAGCCTAGTAATTACAGAAATAGATGGATGTCTATGTGGCACAGGCCCAGGGTCCCAAAGTTCAAAGGTCACCCATTTCATGTTATTCAAGTTTATTAAAATTACTACAAAAAGCTAAACGAGAACAAATAGACATGAATTTGGGAAAAAGAGACAAACAACAAGTACGACAACAGAGAGAAACCAGGACGCCCCTTTCTTTTCCACACTGACGGCAGCAGCTATAGTCAGGACCAGAATACTAACTGAGTGGTCAGTGGGGTGAGCCGGGGCAGTCAGATCGGAGCTCCACTGGCTGGGGTCCAATGTCCGTCCGGTTCTTTAGCTCTGGTCCCTTTCAGCACAGTCCTACTGAGTCTGTCCTCAAACTATCAGCTCAGAAACAGTTTTACACCTTTGAGATTGTCACTGCTCCCAAAGGACAAACCTGGACATTTAGTTTGATTCCCAAAAGAAAATTAGTCAAACTTTTTTGTCTTCCATAATATTTGTGTTTTTGAATCTGAGAAGACATATTCTTTCAAAGTGTCAAGGACATTAGAGGACCTTTGTGGTTTTTTTTTCTTATTCATCATTCCTCTTTTTTTTATTAACTAATATATAGTAAATGAAAATCATATTTGTCATGTTCCCCTTCTAATTGCCTGCCAGTAATACCACGCTGTACCCCATGACTTCTGCTCCATCTCTGCCCTGTCATCTTCATAAATGATCATAAAAGGGTAAAATGCTTTTGAGCCACTGTGGCGTTTAGGTGACACTTCTCTACTGCACATTTCCTTACTTACTGTTCACTGAACACGTTTTTCCATTTTCTTTCGTGAACATCATCATTCAAAAGAAATAAAAAAGAAAAACACAGAAAGGGCGTTTGGCTAAATAAAAGACACTGTTTGGTCTCTGCCACCCTGCTGATTCCTGGGGATTGTTGGAGAAAGCAGTTCATTTTCCGAGTGCTCTGCCAAACGCAGACAAGATGAAAGAGGATATGCTTCTTAAAATGTTCAGTCATAATGTTTGCAAGACTAAAAACACTAATTATCATGTCTTGAAGCAGACTTGTCTTTTGCACTTCAATCCATTTCGGACGGAATCTGTTATGATAAATGTTAATATTCACAAACAAACAGTGCGTGACAATGTTGTTGAAGTTCCAGCACACGAGGGAAACAGATTTATATCACAGAAGCTGAACCCACAATTATAAATTATGGATGAGGATAAAACACCTTGAGGAACACATTCAGCTTTTCACTTTTTAGAACGTCTCATCACCTGGACCAGTGGCCTTCCCCAAACCCTGATGAACTGGCCACATTGTCTGAACCTTTATGTTGGGCAGAACTGAACCACTTCTGGCTGATCAACTACTTTATGCCAAAACCAGCCGTCCACCATTTTGGTCTGGAACTTGGTTTTTATACCCAACTACCCCTGCCCTGCCGAGTGGCGGAGTGAAGTCAACTGGTATCTTCCACCCTCTAACTGACTGATCCAGGTTGTCAATCTTGGAATTCACAAAGAGCCGACGTAAAAACCTCTGTGCTGCAAAAAAACACGTCAGCAAGTTGATTTGATGGCTTCAAAGATCATTTCACCATTTGACCAAAAAATACTTGTCAACGTCTAGTTTTCACGACGAAAAGTAAAACTGAATATGACTTTTTGACAAACTGACGTAAGAATTTGTTTAGATGTGTCCTTTGTCCATGATTACAAGTGGGTTTATTGTACAGTCAGATTCTGTTCACCGCTGACAGATGGTGTCCATTCTTAAGCAAAGCTTTGAATACACAGGTCAAACAAAACCTGGGCACATTGTGGAGCACAGATCAATAATGTGAATGATGTACATGCTTCAAAAACACATTTGATAATCACATGGTCAAGGCGGGTGCCAGATGACCACAGCACGCCAGGGGCCAACCTGGTTCGGAGCGTAGGATGTGTGTCATACCCCATTTCTCTGTCTCCTCCGTTTCCTGCCACCTTGAAATTTGCCTCTAATAAAGACACGCATTGACGAGCACGAACAGTAATTTCGGGTTTTATTCAATAACCTGCTGCATCTGTGAAATCACAAACTCTAGTTCCTGTTTTTCCCACACCTACAAAAAAGTGAATTTACCTGGATTACACTCGGTGACGTCTGTCGTCGGATGTCACAGCTTCACAGGAGAAATGAGTTTGTGAACTAAACTAGTCTAAAACATGAACGGCTGAGACGAACCACAAAACTGTTCCAGGAACGATCTAATGAGCTGTGGCTGTAATGTCAACATCCTGTTGCTGATATATTTTAAAATTACTATCAAAATAAAGAGTCCTTTCATAATTTATAAAGGTAATAATCAAGTGCTTTGAGTCACAGCCGTAAAGAGGCTCCACAGGTATAAAACATACCCAGTGGATTCTTGGCACCATAATGTATCACAGATTAGACTTTTTATTTCCTTACAGTAAAAGTCTGAGGACATTCTGGAAATGGGGCTTGTATTTGAAGTTGGTTTTGTTGAAATGGGGAATCAGTTCACGGTCATGATGGAGCACCGTGAAACTCTCCGAGCGGACAGACGAGCGATGGGAAAACGTCGTGCGAGCCGCAGAAAAACTAAATGCCAGTCAAGCTCCCTGACCCGCTCCACGGTCGAGAAATCAAATCGCCGTTGTTTCAGAGACATGACAGTGGCGCCGAAACACCTGAGCTCAGCAAATGGGTTCGCGACCGCTTCCTTGCCCTCGCGCGTCCTTCCTTCGCTCCTCCCGCTCATCGCTCCATCATCTCCCCTCTTGACCTGCACTCGCTGCAGCCTCCGCTTAACTGTCTGCCTCTTCTCCGCCTGCTGTCTTCCAACTATCCTCTTCGTTCTTTTTTATTCTCCTTGCTCTCATTTCTACGCTCTTCTCGCCTCCTCTTCCTCAGCCGCCCAACCTTTCCTTTCACAGATGCTTTCATTATTCTCCCACAGCCTGTCAGTTTTACCGCCCACACACACACACTCACACTGTCCTCTTACTTCCCGTCAGCCTGAGCCCTATTTGACCTTAGTAAATGCAGCCATAGAGCGCCTATTGATTTATGCATACAGATGTGGTGTGTGCGTTCCCTTGTTCACCCTTCTCAATGTCACACACTCGTTAGTTTCCCGAGTCTCTTTGAGAGCGTGTGTGACAGTGTGTATAAGTCACAAAAGGCGAGAGTCAGTGTTGTGTGCACGTGTGTGTGCGCGTTCACTTGGCAAGCCCGCAGTGATTGAGATGGAGAGGGTGTTGCACGGATGCTCGTCTGCATGCACAATCACTCGCACCCCATTCGAGTTTGACGGGCGGCTCGTCCAACCAACCAGGGCACAGAGATAAGGAGAGGCCAAAGCTTTGATTGGTAGATGAAAGGGATGGATTAACCCACGAGGCCCGCTGCTCGCTCTTGCACTTGCACGATGCGAATAATGTAGCTGTTTGTGTGATGAAGCACAAGTAAGACGAGGAGATTGGGCGAAAAACGGCGGACGAGATCGCGAAATGACAGGAAATCATAAGCGAAGAGAGGTGGATGGAGTGGGGGAGAATCCAGGAAGCAGAGAAGTGGGAAAGCGAAACAAAATGACAAGAGAGGAATATGCAACAGGACGAACTGAGAGCAAGAAGTGAATCACAAGGACAAGAGGAGCTAAAAAAAAAATCAATATGGGCCAGACGATGCAAAAAAGAGAAACCGCTGATGCAACGGCGAAAGGAACGCTGAGAAGAAAGGTTGAAAAGACAAAGAATTCTGTGACATTGTGGCAAAAACACACAGAGGTGTTGGAGAGGGAAGGAAAAGTGAGCAGGAATATCAATGAGCACAGGAGAGGGATCCCTGCTTTGCTGTGCTGTCACCTTTTCGTACGGCCGTGCACAACTTTTCCTGTTTCCTCCAAATCACTTTTGTGGTAAATCCCTAAACAGCATGTAGTAGAGGAACAATTACTGCAGCGTAAGTGGAAGGGAACATGCATATTAGCATTTCTAATCACTTCAATTGTTCATGTTTACATATATAAATATATATAAAAGCCACCCACATATCATCACAAAGCAGCACATGAGGCATATTATGAAGGTGTTTAGGCTCTGCGAGCACTGCAGACTCAAAGAGCAGCTACCACGGCCGTGAATCCTAATTAAAGGCAGAATGAGCTTTACGTTCACCGTTCTGCACAACACCTCCGAGTAAACGTGGCTTTAGTAATATCACAAATGTTAAAACTCTTTCGGCCGTCCCGAAGTGTTTACATGTAGCTCGTGTGTTTTGGCTTAACTTCTTAACAATATCTCACAGACAGATGGAAGCGCACATACATATTTCTACACAAATATTTATTCCTGGGTCGGATCAACCGTGTGCACATTCTGACACCTTCCTCTTGACGTTGATTGGCCCAAAGAGCTTGTTACCAATGCAGCTGCCATAAGGTGACGCCGTGATTGGCCGAGAGGTGTGATGGTGTTCGTCTATTTTCGTCCACGACAACAGAATGCTACTTTTCACCTTCTGTCAGTGTGTTGTGAAGCTCAGCTGGTCTCAGTGCTGCTTGTCACTCATCTTGATGAACTGTCCAAACTGAAACAGAGTGTGGCCCGAAGCTAAGCTAACCCCCATCTGGAAAGGCTCAGTGTGCTTTGAAGAAACAGACGGTCAGTCCGAAAATGACAACAATCAACACTGATGCGTGAAGGTTTTTTTTGGACTGGCTGTGTCTGCTGTGTCCACGCACGCTTTATTTTCCTCAATTCTTCCCGTATGAGACGGCTGAGGCTCAGCTGTCCACAAACCACAAGGTCAATGGTTGGACTCCTGACTCTGCTTTGACACGTGTTGAATCATCTCTGGGCGAGACGCTGAACCCTCAGTTGCTCTTGTTACGTCCTTCATACTTGTAAACCACTTTGGATAAAAACACCTCGCCCACATTTGCCAAAACCCAATAACGGCAACATGGCAAACGCAAATGGTTAATGCCCCGGAGCCACAAAGCTGATTTCCAGCAAATAATGTGAATTAAGGACAAACGCTGAGAGGCCCACACATTAAAACCCAAACTGTAATCTGCTCATTTAGTCGCCCGGCTGTGACAACATTGTACATCACACCTTTAATATTTAGCATCCAAAATGTGCGAATAACATGTTTGTTTCCACACCTGCCAAAGCCACTAGAACAATTGTTGAGGACTTTGGGCTTAAAATGTTCCCAGATTCCAAAATCCCAGATTCGTATGGGAATCTGTTAATAGCTTTAGCCAAATCTGGCTTTGTAGGAAATGTGCCTGGACCATCATCAGCTCAGGCGGATCGGGACAAACATTGGAGATAGCATCTGTAAACCAGCCAGGCCACAGTGAGGCCGGGCTAAATGGGTCACCGGCCGGGTGCTGGAGGATCCCCGTGAGGCCAGAACAGGAGAGTGTTTTGATGAGTCGAGCTCCTGTGGTGGGGCCGTCGGAATTTATTCAGAGTCACTGCAGGGGTGAAAATGCAGAGTGTGTGTGTGTGTGTAATCCCAAAGTGGGAAGGACAGTACAGTGCATGTGTTTAATGTCATATGCATAACTTGCTTATCAGCTGTTGATGGAGATGTTGACCATATTGGGGACTAGATGAGTTCCTTTCTGGTTCAGGGACACTCTCTGTAACCAATCTGCTTTTCTAAGCCGTAGTAAGCCGCGCTAAGCCAGTTTGAAAGTTGCTGCCGGTCTGCTGTATGCCTAGAGCCTCGGTTAGTGTGTGTGTGTGTGTGCGTGGATGTGTGTATGTGCCATAATGCCCAAAGGAGGTTGTTGGGCTGCAGATAGGCCACATACAATGCTCCCATTTGCGAAAGAGCGAGAGAGAGAGAGAGAGAGGCAGGGAGGGAGAGATGAAGGGAAGCAGACAGAAATGGAGAGAGGAAGTGAGTATTTTTGGGTCATGTGGGTTGCCCTATTTAGCAGTTTTTGCCAGCATCTCAAAGGCACACACACACACACACACACACACACACACACTCTTAGACAAATACATGTCATACACCAGCAGTTCATTTTGCTGAGTAACATCAGAAAGGTCTGTTTACTCGAGCAGATTTTCAATATCACTTGTAATCTATAAATCATGCGGTTTTGTTTTTGTCATTTCCTCGATAATGTCGCAGGAAGAGACAACACGGCAACATGTGTTGGAATGTCGATTCAGTTTTTAAACCCCCCAATCTCATCTACGGGTTCATTTATCAAATGTTCTGCTTCTTTAAAAAGATTTCACCCCGGTGATACCAGACGTAGGGATTGTGTGTGATTCCCCCCAATAATGTAAAGGGATCTGTCCGTCATGAGGAACATATGCTGAGAATTATTGATATCGCCCTGCTTCAAAGCTAAAAAATACTGTGTGTCAGCAGCAAAATGGTGAAAAAGTTGGAAAGAGGGACGAGGTTTTTGGGCCTGTATGAACACCACTTTTCAGGGATCTTCTAGCATTAAGTGTTCGGCTTCAGCCGCTAACTCTGAGTGCCGTCTGAATGTCAATACCGAAATTAGCATTTTCCAATTCTTTGCTTGTCTCCTTCCTTGTTCGTCAAACGCCGCCGCTGTGCCGCCACCTCAGTGACGGCAGCCAGCAATGTTGTTCGTGTAACTAGTTTGCAGAACTCTTCATTTATACAAATCTAACAAAATGTTATAATGCATTACATGTAGATATCACTCATGATAACTTGTGCATATGTTTAACACCAATACTACGTCAATCCTGTTTTTTAAAATCTATAAGAACTAATAGTTAATAAATAAACGTTGATGCTTTAGAGAGGAAATCCTTTTATAAAACAGTTTTCCGAAATTTCTCCAATCAAAAAAGCACCAGCTAGCATTTATATTCATAATCATATGATTATGATTTGAATGGAATATTAATTGGTTGCTTTTTACTATAGAATGTATTTCTCTCCACTTGTTTTAGCGTCAATACCTGTCGCAACGTGGACTAGAAAGGGAAACACCTCGACTTAATGGACACATTAAGCATAAGGTGAAAATCTTTGGAAACAAGACAGTAAGTTTAGAATGAGCACTGACCTTTTTTCTAAAGCCAAGATACATTTTTATCAGCTCAGAAAGGCTGAATAGTAAATCAGAGTGGTCTCTCTCACTGATTCAACATGTAGAATCGTCTATCAGGTGCTTACATATCATTGTGTTGGTATTCCACAGCCTGAAGAACAGGCCTGTAGGTATGAATCACAGGTCGCTTAGTTCAACCAGAACAGATGAGGGAGTTTCAGTGGATGGACGGAGAATTAAAGAAATGTGAAAGTTTCATGGACAGAGGAAAATCACAACAATTGCCAATGTTGCTGACGTTGGTTAATTTGGCCAATAAGCCATGTGTTAATGAATATCTCATGTAAACAAAATAGTAGATGAATCCAAAGTGAAGTATCTGAAAGCAGGTCTCCATCCTGTGAAATATGCCATGAAACTTGTAGTTACCGTTAGAAATCAGTCATTGGGCATGAAGGCCAAAGACTGTGCCGGGTCTAACCCGACTCCGTCGCTGTAGTTGCTCATTTATTGTTCATCTCCTCCGCTGTTGCTGTTGGGCAGTGGATCCAGCTGCTTGGCCGGAATGAAAACTAAGCCGACTCTCAGGACTCGGTGGGACGTGTTTGAAAAGCAGTAATCGGGACGCCGACATCAGGATGCTGAGACGCTTTTGAGTGAAACGAGAAGGAGCATGAGTTAGCGTGGAAGACAGCAACAGCGGAGTAATTGTATTTCAGTACCTTTGATGGTTCTGGCTAACACCGTCCCTGAAGAGCCTTGGAGAGCCGCAAATGAACGTTCACCATCTGTGTGAGTGTAGACATTCCTATCTGGTGGCATCCAGTCGCATCTCCTTCAGCGTCAATATCGATTTAATCTGAATATCTGGATTAGGATTGTGAGTTGAACGACTTTAACATTAACGTTTGGTGTTTTAAATGCAAAATCTACCGGCACTGACTGTGCAACGTTTGACCGCATGTGTTTTAAAGTGAAGCAGATTCCATCTCTCATAGTGATGCCACCTGTTGTAAATGTCACGCTCTTCTGCAGTGCACCCTAAGGGGGTCCCATCTGTCGCAGGGTCCCTCACAGGGGCAATCTATCTCCAACCTGCTCACACTCAACCAAATATTCAGGTGCCGCATTCATATTTTACAGCTCACTTTATGCTACCAATAATGGGCGTGGCCGTGTGCCCTAGTGTTAGACACTGGGTTTTCGAAAGGGTTTAGATCCCTGAAGTAAAAGCACCTTGTCACCCCGAGGTTTGGTTTATAGTCTCCCAGAACGCGAACGCTTTATTGTTTAAAAAGACATTCTTCAACAGCAGTTGAAGAATGTCTTCATAGTGCTGCACGTTGTTGTTCACATTAGCAGAGCCACAAATAGTTGTGCACTAAACCGAAAAAAAAAAAGAATCCGAGACAAAAGTACAATGCTTGGCTCGTCTCTCACAGTGTGAAGAGCCGTCCTGTACTTTGCTACTGAGCGATCCAACGAACCACTTCTGCCTGGTGGATTGCTCCAAGGATTGGAAGGCAACATGCAACTGAAAATGCACAATGATAAAGTGCAGGAAACTGCCCGGGCTGGGTTATCTGCACACATTCAGGATGCTGGCTGGAATCTTTAAATTATTCTCTGACAGTAAATATTATATTTGCTGCACGTTCAAGACATTGTCTCCATTTTCTATTTTTGCTTTAGAATGTATTTGTTTTCATACTGGCTGCAGCCAGATAATGTTAATATTAGAGTAGAAAACCCTATTGCCTAAAAAAATTGCCCATCACAACTACACCATCTGTCCAGGCAGCCACAACAAAACACACACACAATGACACATGCTGAGGACAAGCTCTGCACGTCCCCTGCTGCATGTTGTGCACAAACAAGTCATGTCAGTTTTCCGTCACAGGCTTTCTCCATTGCCAAACATTTGAATGGATGTTGATCCATAAATATTTAATTGGCCCCCCATCCCCCCCCCCGAGAGGAGACTCCAAACCCCTCAATAACTGACTAACAAGAACGAGGGAAGAGGAGGAGTAAACTGAGTATGGAAGAAGAGAAAGGAAAAAAAGAAACAGCAGGAATAAGCATATGATGTTTGTGTGCATGCGACGCCACTAAAAGTGGAGTGTGTTCTTCCGAATGAGTGGATTCATCACTGCACAGCGTGACAGTGATGTCCCATTGACGTTCGCTGCGGGAAGGGAGAAGGCATGGAAAGGGGGAATGATGGAGGAAGGGCTGAAGGAGGACAGGGGGCTGAGGAGCCGGAGGGGGAGATGGGAAGGAATGCCACAGAGTGACACGTGTAGGACAATATGACATCCAGCGTGAAAAGAGATGCAGGGAGCGGTGGAGGAACCGACGGCGAAGGTGATGGAGGCGCCGGGAGATAAGACAGGATGTCATGTGCTGCACAGGACACGTATTGTTTCTAAGACTCTTTGGATACGAGTGATTCACGATAATTACACAATGATGATATATGATGGCGATTTGTGATTCGACAGTGATTTATCTCTGACCTAATTAGCAGTGAAGCAGCCAGCTCAGCATGAGTCAACTTGACTTGTGACTGACTGATGTTCCCTGCTTCAGCTGTGGACCAGCCTGTCCAGAGGGCACTGACATTTCCCAATGAAATCATCATTCACAGTCCTATGAATTCAGCTGTAAAGACAGGAAGTCAGATGAAACCACATAGGCTGGTAAAAATAATAACTTCGCCGTCTCTGCGCCTGTTGGATCAGCCCGTTAGCACCTGATTGTAGACGCTCTGTGACGTGAAGCAACTTTCGTAGGAATAACTGAGGGTCTTGATCCAGCGTCTAGTTCTACTAATCCATCTGAGCTCCACCTCCCTCTGCCTCACGTTTTTTGTTCTTTTCTGTTTCTTTTGCATGTTGATCCAGCCTCCCCACTTCATGACAACTCATCAATTTACTCAATGTGCGGCTCTGCACAACACGCTGGTGAGATTTTAAAGGTGTCCATCACAGACGAGGTAATAACTAAACTAACGATGCCCATTTACTCAGGGAGAGTTACTGCAACATTTTCATTTTATGCTGCTTTTACTTTTTTGCACTATATTTCAAAGGAAATATATTTATTTGTTTTTTATTTGCAAAAGAAGATCCTAAATCTATAACATCTCATTGTCATTAGTTGATTATATTTTATGTTAACAACTTCAAAATGTAAAATGTTACATGACACCTTCGTAAGTTTCATCAGTTTGACTAAACTAACATTCATGTTATCATAAGCATCAAATTTATTAGCATTTAAAATGCACTTGCAGTTTTCACATGTACTTTGTGTATTGTTTGCGTTTGACTACCTGTGCTCCCGACTCCCCTGCGAGCTCGCAATGTCTCCACGCAGACATGTACGCGTTCCCCTAGAGATCCACAATTCTGCCGTCACTCTACTCGGTGTCAATATGTCCAGTACCCAGGAGGATTCGAAGGAACAAGAGCGTTTGTGGAATCTGTTTTGAGGTAAGAGAGAGTGAGAACTGTGAATTTGCTGACAACAGAACTGAAGCCCAACTCATTTACAGAGAACCAGAGGCTCTCAAGATTGATGCTATTAAATTATGGTATTTAATTTTTCCCCCCACCACAGATATTAAACACATTCTCTTGTGTCCACAGCATGTCTCAGATAGCTACATAGTGCCGAGTTTAAATATGAATGATGGTTTCGTATTCATTCTTTGCCTGAGGTCAGTGTTTAAAAAAAGTTCAAGGTACTTCATAAGTGTTACAACCCTGGTTCATAATTAAAGGTCAAACATAAAAATGGGAAACAAGATCCTGAAGGTTCGTTTTGAAGTTAAAGTGTACAACAAGTAGACTGCGATTAACAATGAGGAAGTAAGGAAGAGGAGGCTATTGAAAACAAAACCATTTTCTGTTTGAAAAAATTGACAGACTGAGGAATCCAAGTTAATAAGGGCAACGTGAAATAAAATCTGGTCTAACTAACCGACTCTAACTACCAAGACAAGTGCAACAAAGATAGTGATGTGTGCCACACAAAATACTTGACCTCAGTGTCAGCTGGGGACAGGAGTTGGAGTGATCGACTTTTTTTAAAATTGAAACTACCTTAAATTCAACTCATATAATGCAGCGAAACGCTCGGTTTTTAGAATCGACCTTTTGCAAAGTAGAACACGCTGCAAAGATGGCTGCGAATAGTGGAGGAAAACCACAGCATCACCTGTTGAATGCGAGCACATTTTAGGGTGAGTGTGATACAAACTCGTTAAACAAGGTGGAAAAGGGGCAAAATTATGTGACGCTGTGGGATGAGAACATGTTGCCCCACCCCAGCTGTCATTGGGCGAGAGGTGGGGAAACCAGAGCACCTGGAGGAAACCCATTCAAGCACGGAAAGAACATTCAAGCTGGACGCAGAAAGGCTGCAGCTAACAGGCAGCGATCACGACTGTGCTGCGGTGGAAATGATTCGAGTGTATTTGTTGGCAGCCCAGGTATCACAGCACCGGGTGCAGTTAAGAAAGGGTTGGAAACCAGCAGTGGTGTTTGCTTACAGTGTTGAACAAATGGACAAAGCTGTTGGCTGTACAGCAACAAGGTCATTTACAAAGACGGTGGGTGTTGGAAAAGAAAAAAACTAAAAAATGGAACGTGAAATGTAATGTCAAGTAGGGGAGTAGGTGAACTAGAATAAAAGATAAAAGGAGTAACACATACGGAACTAGGGAGAGCAAATAAAGACACGAGGAAGAGCACAGAGGAGAAAGGAGAATGTGAAGGAAACTGGTTGAGACAGAGATTAACTGTGTTCTGACCTCTAACAGCAGCATCAATGAGCTGCTGTCTGTCTGATTAGAGCTCCTGCAAACAGACGGTAGCAACGAGGACACTGGACAAGATTTAAAAGACTATTAATTAATATGCGACCTTTTTTGACCCCTATCGCGGAACCGTAGATATTGTGTTAACAGAAATATCTGTTCCAGCATTAAGTCCTGCACCAAATCAAGAAGAAGCTGGTGCACGTTTTGACACAGGAGGTGTGAACCAGTATGTTTCCGAACGGTTATTTCAGGGTTGGCCAGACTGGGTGATAGGTGGGGTCCTCTGGATGCAGGTCCTGGGGGCTGTGCAGTGAAGACTCCATTTGAAAGGACTCTTAACACTTTATGTTCAAACATTAATCAAACATACTTTAGAAAATAAGATGTGCATAAAAACTACATAGAGGCATAACGGTGACAAAGAGATGAAAAACAAGATGCAAAACGCCTCAAGAGAGACACAAAAAACACTCAACAGTCACAACATGAGATATAAAACAAGTCCAGAACAAGTTTAAAAGTTGCAAAACATCCCCAGAGGCAACAAAGAGGTGCACGACAAATAACACGGACACAAAACAGTGAGGAGGAGAAACATCACCCGAAATGAGTTGACGACAACTACAACTAGTTGCAAAACAACCCAGGATGTTAAAAAACGTGCAGAATGACGACAAAGAAACACTAAACAACTACAAAGACACAAAGGGATGGAAAGACAAAGAGATCCATTAAATTTCAGTGCCTGCAGTCTTGTTGCCCACAAACTATGTGTGATCTGTGTTTCTGTCTAAAGTGTTGACTGGGCAACAAGACTGTTGACTTCTATTGTTTCTGGGACAATATACCAACACACAGAACATTTCTTGACAACGTTTGTTTTTACTTTGAACCAGTAAAGATGTAATGATATTATTTTTTAATACATGTTTCATTTGTTTCTAATTTTGAAATAGTTCAATGGGTAAACAATAGGGCCTGTTAATAGCGTAAAGCCAATTGTTAGAACCAGGTCTTTAAATTGGAACTTGAGTTTGCTGGATTCTAGCGTGACATTATAAGAGGTCTGGTATGAAAAAGCAGCAGTGAAGCCAGTTTCACACTGCATGTTTTCACAATATCCAGATTAAATCTCTACCACACAGCAATTCCGATGATGTGCCTACATTTTTAAAAAGTGCTCGAAACAAAGTTATCCTCGTTGAAAGCTTTTCTTGGGTCATGATTTAAATGAATGCTGTCTCCACGGCGACTGGCTTTTTAGCTCGCCTCTGCTGTGAATTCATGGTGAGAGTTGAAATATGAAGTGCCAGAGGGGCAGAGAGAAGAAAACAATAAATAAGAGATATGTACCGACAGAAGGGACGGATGAAGGGAAGCGAGTCGAAGGCAGAGAATAAGGAAATTAGTCTGAAGTGTAAGTAAACAAGTGGTTTTGACAGATCATTGTGGTCTAAGCATCTTGAGTGAAGCGGCTCTTTCCTCCTCGCTTCATGTCAGCTTCTTTTTGTCACCTGCTCTTAATTTCTAGACAGACCAAACGACAGCCTCTTCCTCTCATATCCTATTGAATCAACATAGTTACTGTTTGTTTTTACTCTTTTTACACTGCAAGACAACCAAAAGCTTTGTGCTTTTGTAAAAGATTTTGCTACTTTCACTTCAACCATTTTTTGATCTTAAAGCTCAAATGTCTTCATTGTTCCATAAAAAGAGATGAATTAACGGTTTCTTTAACGGTTACTTAGGTACTAAATAATCATAGTTTGGCACTGTTAAAATGTGATTTTGCTTTAATTCACTGATTCATCGCGACATTTTTTTCATGACTCATGTCACCTGACAAGTTGCAACAAACAGTTGTTGCTTTGGGTAAATGTGTTACTGATAAATGTAAAAATTAAGAACATTTGACTTTGTCTTGTGCAAATCAAAGCAAAACTTGATTTGAAAAACAAAACGACATTAGCAACAAAAACTAGTGCCAAGCAAAGCAAAAAGTTGCATTATACATCTGTACAATCTAATAGAATTCATAAAGCAACCCGAACATGAATTCTACAATAACAAGATTATAATTTCTTATTTTTTTTACGTTGAAAATGTTATAAAGGTGATAATTCTACTGTTTTAATATTCAGGTCAAAGCTGGTGCTGGATTCATACTGTTGTGCATTATATTAAAACATGGTTTTCATGAGAAACCAAATAAAGGCTTTGGGACAAACTGATTACAAACCATGTGAAAAACGTTTTCTCCCTCCCTTTGCTACAGCCTCACTCAGTCATAAGATGTCCGGGTATGTCGTGGGAAAACCTTTGCTGAACTTTTCAGTGGTCTGACGTTACTCGAAGATTCAATACAAGATTCAATACTTTTAAAACGACCCCCTTGATGTCGGGGCAGCGTCACACGTGGAAACAGGTCCAGGTGTAACAGTTTTAATTTTACACTGGCTTATGTCTTCACCTACCAAGCGAACTGACTACTTCATCACCATTACCGTTTCAAGCATTTTCAAGCACTTTATTTACAATTCAAGCACATTTCCTGATTTTCAAGGTCAAAACCATGCACTTATAATGTCTCGGTAATCGGTATAATTTAATATAATGTATGTATTATAGTTGATATTAGATACAAAATGTTCTCATTCTAAGACAGACGTCAATATTTAAAACAGTTTTTAAAAACCTGCATGACATCAAACAAAGAACCAGACAAATATTTTATCGATATGACATACATAACCTGATGATCCTGATGTGAAAATGTGCGTGCTGACCAGTGCCACACGCAGAGCTGCGATGGCAGCAACCAGAAGGTCAGCCGCTCGTGGAAATATTCTTCTCACGAGTCGAGTTGCGAGACTGAGGACGGAGAAGCAGACTGGCTGTTGTCTCGCCTCTTAAGTAAGTGGTAGGCCACTAACAACACCTGCACTATCTTGTGTGATTAGCTGTCCAAACCCATATATTGTCACAAATGTGCTGGCAGGCAGTAATGGACCGAAGCGTTGTACCAAATACTAAGCAGGTGTGCAGCCGCCAGGTCGGGAAACATTTTGTTGCCCAAGAATTACAAAAATCCTGACATAAATTAAACACATTGCTGAAGCCCTTAAATAGTCAGTTTCCAGAACGTCGGAATTCGTATTTGCCATTTACGCTGCAAAACACTTAGTAGATGAAATGTTTTGGTAATTTGTGAGTGATTGAAGGAGCTACACTTGAAATCACAGCAGTGTGCACTGATGACTTTACCTCACGTAATTATCCCAAACGGAACACGATTGGCAATGGAACCAATGCTAAACATAACTACTATTTGGTACAGTCCCGTCAAAGGCACCAACGTTGTAGAAATGTTTGAATTTATTCTGTTTGGGGTTTGAGTCGGTTTGGAAATATTTTATTATGTACAGAACATTTTAGGTACCCAGGCAGAATCCGTGGGGTGGGCAAATGTGCTGATTTCCTTATGTAGAACCCGACATTATTTTATTGGCCTTTTAAAATTGTTTTTGATGCAGCAGAAGGGAGACGTTGCCAAATGAGGAAAAACTAGCTCCTCAGGAAAAAGCTAGACCAAATCTATGACCAGCTGTTGTGCTGTTGACAGAAGCTGAGGCACTCAACTGTTTTGTAGGACTCAGAGTATCTTAGGGGGACGCTGTAGAAATTACTTATGAAAAGACAAAGCTCAGTTATACAGAGCTGGCAGCAAAGGCAGAGGGCCACAGTTGGAAAGCCAGGGTCCACCCAGCGGGGGGTGGATATGGGGATTTTGTTGGCAATATGTGAAAAGAATGGCTAATGGAGAGTAGGAAGTCGCTATTTATTTTTCAGAAAACAACTGGACTAATCCCAGGGATATAATAGAAGTGAATAATATGGAAATTAAATCCAGTAGGAGGCAGTAATGAAACTTCAAGGATGCCAATTGACAACTTCAAAGAAGAAGAAAAACGGCTTTGTTTTAGAAGAAGGATTGGTGCAGAACGAGCCCAAACATTAGAATCACCTTAAAATGTAATGTCCTTCAGTGCAACTCAACCTCTATGACTTCAATAGTTATTACCTTTTTTTTAAATGTGAACTTGAAAAATGAAAATTATAATCTTGTAAAAGTAGATTTATATAAAATATAAATTTTATATATATATATATAAATTTATAGCAGAGCTGTCGCATTTGATTCCACATGTGAACCTAATGAAGGGGCCAGTCAGTCTGACACAGCCTTGGTTTTCTTGGCACTAAAAAGCTCAACAAACTAAAGTGATCAGAAGTGGCGGACGTGTTGGTTCAGACACACCAGTAAAGGACGGGATTAGACATCAATTTACCTGCAGCAGCTGAACGGAGTCAAAGATCCTGCAAATATTTGTGCAAGTTGAAAATGCTTCAGTTTGAGCTTAAATCTTGTACTATCCAGCTTTTATGAATCTACTGTGGGGGTCAAGGGTCAAAGAAAAGGACCGTGGCTGAAGGGAAAATGGAGCTCTTCAAAAATGTCTGATATCAAAAATTCCATTTACGATTTTCTACCCTATTGAAGCTGCACACGGCTGTTTGGGGTATGCTCAACACGAACGGTCTGCCGAGTTGTCCAATTAGGGATGAACTGCCACAGTGTGCAGTTCAACCATAGCTGACTTATTGTACAATACGTTGTATTAGTAGGGCTTTAAATATTTGTAGCTGACCTCAACTTTTTCTTAATGCATGTTTACGAACTTTTTAAAAAATGTTTTATTCTTTTGCACAATGCCAATGGGCTTTGTAGGTTGCTAATGTCGTACATCAAACCGCATGTTTGATAGGTGGGGGGGGCAGACTCTCTCCTCCGTTTCCTTACCCCTCACGGTGTCAATATTTCAGAGCCACAACATTACAGCAAATATACATAAACAATGTTAAAAAATGAGAACGAGTGTCTCAAAGTTCTGTATGTTTTTTCATCCTTCCCAGCCGCCTGCCTACGAAGACTCTAATCAGTAGAGTCAGTAGACTCGCACCAGTAGAGAAATATAACAAAATTTCTGTGGCGTGATAACACTTGATTTTGCTGCTTCGACCATATTAGTGGCAGCTGAGGCCTAAATAAATTGGGTTTGTTTGTTAAGGCTTTAACAAATGATCGATTATATTGTTTAGACATGAGGGAAATCTAAAGTTGCAACTGACTTTGTACAAGACCAAATTAGCTAAAAAACAGTTCCAAAAACTAGAAGTCCTTTTAAAGTTTTTTTGGGGGGGGCGATTTTGGACTTCAGCGCTGCCCGTCACTAGTGGGTGTAGAGACAGCAGCTTTCCGCATGACAATTTACTGTATTTTAATGTAATAAGTCCTGCGCTGCGCTGCGCTGTTTTGTTCTGTTGACAAGTCGGACTCAAGTGCCTCTTAAAGATTATTGCAAAGCCATGCTGTTTCAAATTGCATTGCCAAGTGCTCGGAGATTATTAACAAAGCTGTGCTGCGTTTTGCAGCTGAGTGAGGAGCGGCAGTAACAGTTGGCTCAGAGCCACAGTGTATGAATATATTAATAAGCATGGAACGCTCCGATTCTTTCCTCATTTTCTTACTCCAGTGGAAAGTTTAGGTAGTCGTCAACGTGCTGAGTAAGGCCTGTAATCCTCAGACTCATTGCAAACCCACTTAAAATTTTAAAGGGCAAAAGAGGTGAAAAAATCAATTGGCAAAACACAAGCTTAGTCCTCAGCTTGTCGAAAAGCTTATATTTTTGAAAAGCCATGGCGGCGTTATTGAAAACAAACGCATGCTTCCTGTCTGGCTAAGTAACGAGTGACTTATTAAGTGACATGTCGCTGAGTAAAGTCCGAGAAATCCTCCTGCTATGAGCGACGTGTTGACAGCTCGGTAAATGAAATCCAGCATTCTTTGCTGCCGGCGAGCCACTCGAGCTACACTTGGCATTTTCTCAGGGATTTGCATGGCGAGTGTAGAACATCATCCAGAGGCACCAACAGGGAAATACACACTTCCATCAGTGGCTAGTGGGCAAGCCAACCACACAACACGCTACCAGTCACACGTGGGGATCAGACTCCTGTTCAACACACAGTGTGTGTGTCAAAGTGTGTGTGTGTCAAAGTGTGTGTGTGTCAGTAATATTTCTCCTTGCTCTAGAAAGCAACAATGCATGGCCTGGTTGTGTTATTACCTTAGCAACAAGCTGCCTTACTTCCTGGCTGAGCTGAGCTGTGTGTGTGTGTGTGTGTTGCTGAGAAACCTTTATTTTGCAGCTATTCCCTGTTTACTTGCTTGTATGTCTGTGGGTTTAGCACATTTATGCTGGAAGTGTACATGTGTGAATTGAATATATGAATGTATAAATCTAGATTTGGGTTCTTTGCCGCAGCACCCAGGCCCACTGTGTGCAGGATACGCTTCAATGTGCACGCCACAAATACTGGATTACGTTTGCACAGGCCTGTTACTGCACCAGCAGCTCAATAGCCCTTCTGCTTGGGGCTTACTGTAATTGTTGCAGTTATGGGTAATTAGCTTGTGAACACTGAGGATTCAATCTCAAATCAATATGAGGAGGTGTGGGGGGTGGTGGGGGGGGGGGTGCATGTGGAGGCTGCTGACCCACAGGTGCTTTTAAACAAAACAGAAACACAAAGGAAATGAGGAGCTGATATTAAAGCTGTGATGATTAGAATCTTGGCATCAATAATTCAACGCCACCTTAGCTTTCCGACTGGCATAACCGGGCGATTGGTGTGACAAGCAAGAACCTCGCTGAGAAGACTGGCAGCTTCTTGCACCTCTGTGAATTTTCCATTCTTTCCCCAATGAGATGGATTTGACAAGAAATCAGGAAATGATTCCAGCTTAATGAAAGATCCAGAGGTTCTGGAAGAGTGATAGAAGAATGACCCTGTTTAAGGATGGTAGTCAGGAAGCATTAACAGTAACTGCGGAGCTCAGAGTCCTTGTTTTCTTGAATATGGTATCATTTACCTGACAGTAATTATAGGTGTTATTTTAAACTCCATACAAAAATACTTTGTCATATCTTGATGAAAGACTGTGTTCTAGCTTGTCTTAACCTTGCCCCCCCCCCCCCACAGAAGGGCCACGTCTGATTCAATGTTTTTGTGTTCCATTTTTCCCTCTTAGTTTAGTTGTAGAAGAAACGCGTTTAAAGTCTTTTTTTTTTTACTCTGCCTCCCTTAATAGCTGTTGACACGTTTAAAATAGTAGAAAGAGCCAATTATGTGGCAAATAGTTGAGCAACATGGATACCGGAGCAGGAGCGACTACTGTGTTCTGGGTCGGTTCTTTGATTAGCAGATGTATAACTGAGGGTTCTCTGGGCGTCACTGTCAAACCAGAATGTTCGTAATGTCGATGTGTCAAAAAGCGTCGCCCTCTTGTTTAACACCTAAGGTGCTCGTTGGCCTTGGTAATTGACTCACGGAGCGTTCAGCGGATAAAACCCTGGGACTTCGTATTTTGAAGTATATAAATTGAAAAACTCCTGTTGGCGAGTGGACGGTACCACGAGACACGGGACTGGGGTTCGACTTTGCTTCTGACTATAGTGCAAAAGTACGTGTGAGCTGCTCATTCACAGTCTGTAACATGTAGTTTGGATGTAATTAACTTCTAACTTCACCAACAGAATTGCCAAGACGGCTGTAATGTAAAACATTAAGCAGCTTCTTGTGTAGAAAACTAAACGGCTGTACTGGTTGAAATTGTAACTGAGAACCAAAACTTACCTCATTCTTGTCCTAACCACAGGTTACGCCACGGGGCGAAACTGTTGGGTTGCATACGTACATATTTTTAAAAAATCACTACATTTTTTATGCATTCAACACATGAAAGTGTCTTAATACGCAGATGGGTAAGTAGTATTTTGCTCATGTCTCTGAGGGAAAGTTTTAAGCCTGTTTCACGTCCCAAACTGAGTAATTGCTCGAAACTAGAACAAACATTTTTTCAAACTGAAATAAAACAATTTACCAGAAGAAAATGGAAAACTAAAAGAAACCCAAACTATTATTAGCTGCTAAAATAATAATACAGAAAAAACACCAAGTATCTGGCCTCATTCAGTATTTTTCTGTTTACATCGTGTAATGTTTTATTCAAAGTCTTCTGTCCAGGTCTGACAACTGCATGCGGGTCCTATTTACAGTACTGCCGCTCCCAAAAGTCTGAGTGTTGTAGCCTGAAACCTCCAATACTCACTGTAAGAGATGAAACGAGAATTGTTCTTCATACTGCGTCCTACATATAAAGGTTGCTGACATGTTCTGTTGAAAATCCATAGGAGCTCGTCCCGCTGAAGCAACAAAGCAGCAGATAATGGAAAACAATGCTGCATCTCCTGGCCACATATTACAGTCGGAGGGATAATATCGTTCTCCGTGGCCTCCACCTCTTCCATCCGCCTTTGCTCTTGTGCTTCTGTGCTTGTCTTGTGCTTTTTAGATGCTTCATAATTGGTTGTCTCACCCGTTGCCCTAAACTCATCCCATCTGCACCTTCACATGCCCTGTTTCGCACCATTTGTCATAGTATTATTATAATAATAATAATAATTATTATTATTATTATTGTCATTTGCATCTCTTTCCTCCTCATTCAGGTATTTGCTGTGTGGAGTTCTTTGCTTTGATTTCCCTGAGGAATGAAAACATGTAGATACAGTATGTGCCAGAATACAGTTATTGTTCAGAATTATGAATGAAAAAGGCACAATTTTTATTTTTGTCCTGATCAGGAAGCTACAGTGGCAGGACAGATGTGACGTATGCGATTTCTGTATTAATTGGTCATAAAATGTGACGTGATCATTTTAATGAAAACACACAAACAGCAATAATCCTTCATGTCGTTATTGAACGCACCCCTTAAACATCTGACGTGCTGATTGGAAAAAGGAATTGAACCCTTGTGTTTAATAACTGGTTGATCCTCCTTTGGCAGCTGTACGTCCAAAAAAAGCTTCCGGCAGGAGAAGATTGGACCTGCACAATGTTCAGGAGCAATTTCCTTCCTAACAACAGTGCTTCAGTGCAGCCCTGCGCTTGGTGTGAAAGGCCTTCCACGACTTTCTTAAGGCCTACGCTTTGACTAGATCACTCCAAAAGCTGACGGTTCACCGTTGGAAATCATTCTGCAGGTTTAGTGTCTGCTCGTGTTACGGTAAATGGAAATCATTAGAGGTTCAACGTCAGATTCACTCATACGACAAGCAGCTGTCCCAACATCCCCTGACCTTGAAATTTGGTGTGCTGAGAACTCAGAGCAGTCCCTACGTTGTTCTATAAATTAATACGATTAATTGATGAAATTATTTGCTGCTCTTGTTGTTATTTACCCAAATTGAATTAGGTGCAAACGACAGATAATACTGCTTGAAGATAAACACATTCCTTTGCGCTCATGTTTTGTCCTTGTTATGGGATTTCTGCGGCTCATTATTTCTGTGCATCCTGACATGATTTCTTGCTTTCTTGACATTTTATCAGTGGTTCATGTGTTATTTTTGAAAAGTCTCAGTGTAAATACAGCTGTAGGCTGTTGCTGTCACGACGTGATGTTGCAATGTGAGATGCAAACTGAAAAAGCATCGCATCATGCAACCAAACAGCTTCAACCAACCATTTGTGTCTATTAAATTAATTTGGTACAGTTTCATTATGATAGTTTATTAATGATCCCTGGAACCTTAACTAACCCCACTGCAGCAGTACTGGCACTTTTTTCTTCCACTTTAAACGCTGGTTAGAGCGAAGGTAATATCTAATATCCATGCATACCTGTGATAATAAAGGAGTTTATGGGGTTAAGGGGGCCAATCCATGATGACTCATGCTCCCTGAATGACTTTCACACAATTTGAGCTTAATAAATTCTGGCATTGTCATCTTGAAAAATGCCACTGCCTTCCGGGAAAAAATTGATGAAAAAACCTGGTCATTTAGTATATTCAGGTAGTCAGCTACTTAATGCATCAGTTAGGCTTGAATAACTTGTTGCCAGCTGAGACATATTAATCACTGCACTAATTATCCGATGAAAGGATCTTTTTGCTTTAACTAAGGAAAAAGGAAAGATCTGTAGCATGATCTTTTTCACAAATCATGCTACAAAAGTAAAGAATTTAACAGGCTTGCTGTGTAAAAAGTTTCGAATTTCAACAGTGTTTTAGCACTTGGAAGTTTATCATGTAGCAGCAAATCAAGTCCAATTTTCCATGAGTACTAGCTCTCAAGCTAAAGAGCCATCCAAGTACACGAAACGAGGAATTATCATTTTAGGGTGCTCCACTGTGAGCAGAATTATTTGGATCCAAAATGGCGCGGTTGGCTCACAGGTCGTGCATCAGATCCTTTTGATGTGATGGTCAAAGCAAAGTGATTCCATTACTTTATACTTAAAGGGGGTAAAGTGCCTCTCGGGTCATTATAGCTCAAGGCTAAAATGCTAAGCCTGAGAAACCAGATATTAGGACAGACCTGTCCTGAGAGGAAGGCTGAACAATGCTTGACTTCATGTTTGAGGCTGTACAATCTCAGTTAAAGTCATTTTTCTTGACGCTTGGTAAACACGCAGATGCCTTTGGTGTCATAAACACCGAATGTCACTGACTGCGTAAGATGCTTGATAGTAATATCAATGCTTAAATAGAGGAATAGCTGCAGGTCACCTTGACCGCGGTGTACAATGAAAAGGAAGCGCAGTGTTTACCACCAGCGTTGCTCTGCCTCACTGATTTACCCTAAATTAACGGAACTGCTGTCGCTTCCTGACAAACTCGCTCCCGTTCCCAGAGTTCTCTGCAGCCGTTTGGAATATAAACAGATGCACTGTGGTCACGGCAGGAGCGGTTCTGAAAAGCCGCTAAATCTGCTTTAAAGGATGAAGCTCGTGGCCTTTGTAAGCGAGAGTAATTCCACTGCTGCCATTGTTGAACCACTACCGCCACGATTTTGGAAGAAATCGTCTGAGCCCTTTGTGTGTGTGTGTGTGTGTGTGTGTGTGTGTCTGTGTGTGTGTGTGTGTGTGTGTGTGTGTGTGTGTGGGCTCGGTGGCTCCCACATGATTGGATTCAAATATGTCACTAAAACTGACTGAACCTGCCTATGTGCTTTCCTTCCTGTACTTCTTTGCTCATGTCTGAACAGTAATGTTGCTTTTAGTCTTAAATAGTGAAATTATTTTTGTAAACACTGTCTGCTGTGTGTTTTTAAATCATATCAATGACAAAGTTGATGTTGTATAATTTCAGGTTAATTCTTGGGCTTGAGTTTCAGTTCCGGAACCTGCTTATTGTTATTACACTAACTTTCCTTTCAGGACAAGGTTTTCCTCATCCCAAATCCACTAAGAGCACGAGTGACTGTAGCTACGCAAAATGTGCCTGATTATGCAGCGACGGCATTTGGACATCGGGAATGTTTTAGGAGCGTCCAGAAAGATTCCTGCGGAGTGTCTGGGAAATCTGGGAAAGGTTTTACAGCACACAGGCTTGTTTTTGGGTCATCACTCAGGAGAGCTGAAGTGTTGATTTCCAATGGTACAACCTAGAACCTTAACACAGCCAGTGAAGAACAAGCCAAATTAAAAATGGAATTAATGCAACATCTTTTCGTCTCTTATCAAATGCTCTGAAATTAAACTGATGGCCATAGTGGAAAGTAATTTCAGTGCAGGAGTTGCCTCCTGACCTCGTTTGACATAAATCAAACAATGCGAAGCCTAAGTACGATGTGCTGCATTAACCAATTTTCGGACTTTGGCCTCACCTTGGTTTCATTCTTTAACCTAATCACAACTAAACTGTGCTTTATGTGTTGAGAATTGTTACAGGGGAACTGCCAGTGAGCAAAATTACATATCTGTCAATATGAAAGCAGCTATTTCTTTGCACAACTTCAGCTACATCATCTTCAATGACGACGACGACTACAAGTGTGCAACGGCACGGCACTTTGCAGTTTCCTATGATTCCTAATCTTCCAGTTTGTCAAAGAATTGTAGGTCTCTGTATAAATTTCTCTGAATGTCCCGAAAAGTGGCGTGACGTGGAAAATCCTTAATGCACAAGGATCTCTTCTTCCTTCTTCTACAAATTCGCCCAACCCCAAGCTAATGCCACATTGGACCTTCTTGTATACAAGCCCCGCTCTCAGGCTCTACAGTACAACCCATTTCAGTACCAGCGATTGGAAAGATTATATTATAATTTCAGACACTTTCGAATAAAACTGGTCCAACTGGTTTGACAAGTCTAGCAGAACAAATGTTTCCAACAATGGCCACAGACTCAGGAAATCATACGTGCTATGAGTCATCCACACATTTATATTTGCTCCATCCTTAGTGAAGTCCCAAGACAGTATCACTGTATATTTTTCCATTTTAAAGCACTGCAGGACCTCAGCAGACAGAACCTCTATGCTGGGACTTGTTTCTGCCCATTATGATTCACACCTCTGTGATTGCAAATCTATATTCTAACCGTGTTGGTCCTAATGTGTTAAGTTTATTTCCCCTGCATAATTTCACTGAGAATAATCTTTATTTGCACAGTTTTGATACAACGTGGACATTTCCTTTTTCTAGAAATGAGACTCATACACAACACTGGGACACTGCAGGACACTGCAGGCAATGTCACATTCGACCCCACCCTCATCTGGAATTTGGAATTCAATGTTTTCAGTTAATTGCACAGTCCCACACCACCTGAAATTGGGCTGGACGTGGTTTTCATGTGTATAACAACACAAAATCTAAGCACAGAGAACAAAATCATGTACTTCTTTTTAGACAAATTACCAGCTTAAGTCGACTACAGTTCTCATGACAATATGTGTTTCTGCTTCTATTTAGCAGAAATAATGAGCCTGGAGAGAAAGGGGGAAATATGACACTTTGAAGCAATGTAATGGTTGAAAACGTTCCCTAAGAAAATAAGTATAGACATATGAGAACCTCAAATATGGCAAATTCTACAGACCAACAACAGAAACCGGTCCACATACAGCGGCGTAGCCTTTACACCGCAGAACACAGCAGCGTTTATTTAGGTGGAAATAGGATTAATTTAATATTTTAATTTATGTAAATCTTCTTGTCAGGGTGTCACAAACATACAGAGAAGGAAGGATATATTTAGAAATAATTAAAAATGGATCATTTCGATGCATTCCTTTCAGTCATGGGGTAAACAGCTGTGTTCTATGAAGCTCCATTAGATATACATCCAGATTAGTGACACCTCACAAAACACCAGCAGCTTTTTACCGTTCCCCTCATTTAATGTGCACTGCAGACTCATTGATCCATAAACTTAAATATTTATGTACATGGACGCTAGTATGCATAGAGCTCACAATCATTTCGGAAAATTGTGTGCACATTTCTACTACGGTGTAAATTTATTGAAAAATGGAAAAACTAGCAATATAAACCTACACACAATAACAGATGATGATTTTTTCCCCAAATTTAACTGGTTCTGTTGCATCTCCAAAAATCTTCATAAGATTGTGAAAAAATAAACTAACAAAAAACTTGCTTATTGGTGACATTCCAACTTCATGAGTTCCATCTGTCTCCCGCAATGGAATCACGACGCCCTGACGCCTGTAAATCATAAACAATATCTCAGAAATTAGAAAATCTCTCTCTTGTTGTAAGTGGACCTGTCCTTTCACCAAAATACACACAATAACGCCTCGGTCCTTTTATATCTGAAAGATATGTCAGAGATGTGTTTGTAGCATTGATTCCATCCCATAAAAAAACGCGATGAGTGAATGGCATCCAATAGTTGAAAACACTGGCATTATATATTATTAGCATTATATGCTTTGTCCTTAACAGAGCTTAGATCAGAATTAGTCACTCATCTGTACTCCAGTGTCCTGTGGCTCCAGTCCATGATTCTCACATGGACGTCGGCTGTTGGTAGAAGATGCAAATTTACTTTTCAAAGCAGCTGTTTTACTCGATTACTCGCATTGATACTCGCTCAATACTCCACTGACAAAATGCAAAAATGACACTTCAGCCCTGCTACAAGTGAAGCAAAATTCACAAGTAACCCACGAAATTATGACTGTAAAACAATATGATAATATAATGTATTTAC
The DNA here is from genome assembly GCA_033026295.1 of Channa striata. Lineage (NCBI taxonomy): Eukaryota > Metazoa > Chordata > Actinopteri > Anabantiformes > Channidae > Channa > Channa striata. Next base: position 25,550,160 of record CM065173.1, on the reverse strand, counting down.
TGTAATATACAGTACCATAAACCAAACAATAATGTTCCACCACCAGGTTTTAAAGGCTTGACAGCAAAGTTCACCTGTGTGTAGAACTTATGTCGAGTTGTATCATGTTCTTTTGCACTTTGCTCTTTTTGTGACAGTTTGGCACATGAATGGGATAAAGTTTATGCATGAGTCTGTTCAGCTTCCACAGTCCGGACGACAGATTTTAACACTGATAGTTACGGGGTGTCTTTCCGTTGTGTCCCACGTTACCATGTAGCTGTTGCCCCATGATTTAATTATGTTGGGTGATATTATCTCTTACACTCGCTGTTGAACAAGGCATGTGAAATAAAAACACATTATTTGCATCAAATGAAACTGTCTAAGCTTTAGCTTTTTGCAGCTAAAATTTAAACAACTTCAAATTTGTGCTCTACACTGACTCCACATGTTCGACAAAGGAACAAAGAAGTTCAATCTAAATGTCACATCAATAGGCTTTGGAAAGAAACTTTTGTGTAAAAAGTAGAAACGTGAGTGAAGGCTTTGTAAGGAACTTACTGCTGTATGATATACGTCCTAGTTAAGACCTTCCATTAGGTCCAAACAATGAATCATCTAGTCTGCGTTCGGATTTGGACCAGGTGTTACGACGAAAACTCTTCCTCACGCAGTCCTGGTCTGTTCGGCAGGGTCCGTCTGCACTGGCTAGCACAGCCCCAGTGGCTGTAGTTTCGACAGCTTAGCGGTTCAGGGTTTTGCCCCGAGACATTTCAGCATATGACCAGAAGGTCTCGGGCCTGCAGTTAATGATTGACCAGTCCACCCGCTAAGACACTTCTGTGTCCCCGCATTTAACTAGTGGCTGGTGGCCACATGTGGAATGAATATTTAACTTCAAACGAATGTTGAGGCTGTTTTTTGTATGTTTCACTTCTGCTATAACCATTTTATGTATATTATAATTTTCTGTAAAGAAATCAGTTATTTAAAATAAAGGGACATGAAGACATTGGATTTTAAGTAGAAATTTTGAATTTTATGTAGCTCTTTTAATCTCTTTTTAGTTCATTTTATTATTATACTTAAAATCCCACTCAAGGTAGATGTCCCATATTTGAATTTATTTTGTCCTGGCTTTACTGGCTCATCCCGGTTTACCAAGCGAGCTGTAAACTGACATGTGGGCACATTCTGTTTGGGCCCAAAAACTCATTTGTGTGTGAAACATCTGCTTTTTTCTTTTTTCTTCCTGGAATCTAAAGGAATTTACATTTCTTTTGGCCTGTGATCCACCGAGAAAAACAACTGGGCGACTTTCCACTATCCAGTTATCCATGTCGTCAATGTGTTTTTACATCTCTGTGCCCTGCTCGCAAGTGGCCAAAAATCCGTTAATCCATTTTTGAGGACAGGATTAGATTGGCCCGTGGATAAATCAAAAGAAAAGATAAACCACCTTGTTAATCTTTTGTGTGCATCTGTAATAACATCTGATTTTGCTCTTGCTGCTCATGTCCTGTCTAAACAAAAGACGGTTCGGCTTTTGACTCGTCTGTTTCATGCACTGACAAAACTGATACGCTCCTATTTTAATAAGTTCAGCTGTCTACACAGGCCAGCAATTACCTTATTTGTCTCCCTCAGTAGCGTTTTCTTTGCAGCTATTAGACCGTGAAGGCCTGATTCACAGAGCCTCATATAAACACTTGATGTTGAGATGTGTCTGCTGCTTAAAGTCAGAGAAGCACTAACGTGGACTCTAATCTCAGGCCCTGGTAATTGGCAAAATTCATAACTCTAATGAACTTGTTCTTTTAGTCTGGTTGACAAATGGAAAAATCTTTACATCATCAACAAAACAATTCTTCACATGAAAGGTGAAACTATTTAAAATAATAAAATGAAACCTTTTTTTTAGATGTTTTCTGTTTCACCAAACTCTTATTTTGACACTTCATGATCATTCAAGTAACCGCTACAAGAACCACAAAGGTCAGGACAGAGGAGACCCCCCCCCCCCCCCCAAACCCAATGTGTAACACTTCAAAACCTTTGAAGTAAATGTTGCCCCATGGAGACCAAATGAAGTGGACCCCTTGGTGAAGGTGAGACGTCTAGTTTTGTATTTGAGGATTTCAGCTGTTCCAAGTTGAGTTGATATTAGACTTTTTAAACATTCTATCCATTGTCAGTTGCTTTAGGAACCTTTCCAACATTTTTAGAGCAGTCTGTGCATTTAATGTGTATAAGTCATGTCATAAGGGAAAGAAATATTAGCTAAAATCGTCTTGGGGCATAAATGTTTAAATTTGTAACCTGACCAGTGGCTTTAATGCCACAGAAGACGTATGCCGATGTGTTTTAGGTAAGTCTATACAGCAAAACACAATGTATGTCCATAAAAGTTGTCCATACTGCTGCATTTTATGTCTGCATTTTGACAAAAGGAAAAAATATCTCAGTGTGAAGACCTATTCAGACAGTGCTCATGTAGATAGATGGCTCATCTTTCTGAAAAATATTACTTCACCAGATTCCAAACTGCTTCTAAATTCTCTGTGTAATAAATGGGATAAATTGTTTCGCTCACCAAGCAGTGTCCTCCATTCCGTCCTCCTGCACGTCCTATTCAGCCGTGTTTTTGTAATCTCAATGACTGTCAAGCCTAGATCATTTTTTCCATCTCTCCGTATGAAATATATGACTGCATGGTGTAACCAGGAATGCACAGAGTGGTGCTTTACAATATTCTCTTTTTCTGCATAAATGTCACCTCAAAGGTAAAGAAAGGTAACACATGTGAAAATGACGTCAAGGAAAATGAGAACAAAACAAAACTGAAATATAATACAGAACAGTTGTTATCTTAATAATTATATGTAATTTAAGAGGTGGCGTGTGAGTCCTTCAGAGGCAACAGTGATGCTGAGCTTATCAGCCAAATCAGTCTGCAGTTATCCAGGCTCTCGAGTTTGCTCGATGAAGACTGAAGTCCAGTAAGAAGACAAACAAAGGACCTGAAACATTTCCAGATTTCAGCCTTTTCCCTCCTGTAGAACAGCTTCAGCTCAGGGGTGTTACCTAGACACAGCGCTAGATCCCGGATCAAGCTCTGGATTCTGGACTAAGCCATTTCCAGACTAGGAACGTCATCTACTTTAACCCTTCTTTGGTAGAGAAAGCTATTCATTCGCACTTTTCTACTTGGCCTTGAGCAAACTACGGGACACACTGTAGTTTTTGGACATTGTCTTCATGTTTTTCAGGGCTCTTCTAATGGTGGACTCGTGAACACTGATATAAGAAATGATATAAGACGACACCCACGAGGTTCCTTGTGACCTTCTAGACGAGTACACGTCTAGTTGTTTTCTTTGTTGGTTGACTGGCTGTAGGCTGAATGTTTCCTATTTCATCACACACATTGGAATCTCTTTACCAGAGCTGTGATCGCCCTCCTTGCAAGGTCCTCAAAAATCTCCTTAATTCAAGCTGTAATGTGTTGTCAACATCTTATTTTATTAGCGAAGACCAGGTTATTTTGTCTTCAGATAAGACAGGAGCTCACAGGCTCTGGATTGGCACCTCATCCCCCTGTTCGCCTTTCAGGTATCAGGTGCATGTAGAATCTGGTAGTAGTTATGGCGTTGGGCAGGTGGCACTGATGAAACTGTACAGACTGTACATGTTTGCTTGTCTTTTTTGAGTCTTTGTGGGAAGTGAAGGCACGAGAAAAGGGGACTAGAAAGAAGTTTGGTTAACTTTGGCAGTGGTGTTTTGACTGAGCATCAATGTCAGGATTCAGGAAACCGCTGCTACCATGAGACATATCAGGTGTGTGGATGGAGACAGACAGCAGGTGTCACAGGACACCAATCAAAAAAGAATCGACAAAAACTTTTAGGTAATAGAGAAAAATGTCACTGACACTTTGAGGGTATTTTACAAATCGTTACCTCGGTGCTTGTGGGAATCGTTTGTTTAATGTAAAGGATATTCTTACCTTTCATTTTGTTAGTCCAAAGGAAATAAAAAGAGACAAAAACATATTTCAACTATATTCCAGTGATGCTGTTTTGCTTTTGTTCTGTGACTCTTTCTTTCCTCGGGGGTTGAGCTAAACAGAGATGCTGGGAAGTAAGTGGGAAGTCACGATTGAAGGAGGAGATTTGAGAAAGCTGGAGTATTTTGGTTGTTGCTTTCCACCAGCGATTTGAGACTAAAATAGTTGCTTCATACACGCAACTCTGATACAAAAAGTAACTTCATTAAAAGTGACATCTCGATGAGAACACTGGGTGCTTGAGGGTGACACAGCTGGTAAAAGGTGGCTTGCCTCCGTAATAAAAGTTTAGTCTGTATCAGTTTTACGTGTAGCTAAACAGAAGTTCCAGACGACGAGGTGCTGTGTTAAAAATACACCCGTGCCATCGCCCAAATCATCACCCGGGGCTGGAACACAACCCATTTAAATGAGACACAAAATCTACTCTACTGTATGCTGAGGTGAATATTAACAGAGGAGGCAAAAGTACACACTTTCACTTAAGAAGAAGCAGTGATTCAAATGCTTTTAACGAGTTAACGTGAAAAATTAAATTTAAAAATAAAAGTTAGAGCTGGGGCAGCTGGAAGGGGGTCGCCCACCGACAACTGCGTCATAAAAAAAGGATTTTAGGTTTCAGTTTTAAACCAACAGGTGTATTTGTCTTCAGAGCTACTGTAATAAATAATAATAATAATAATAACTTTGTTCATTATAAGAGAGAAATACAGTGTCAAGATAAAACCAGCGAATGAGATGAGCAGCAGTCGATTAAATGAGCATCTGACACGTTCACATAACATCTGTAGTCTTACATTAATCTGTATTTGTTACATGATAATCAATCCAAAAACTGAAAGTTGTAATTCACCAATACTGTGTTTTGCATCTTAAAACATTGTAATTAATGATGGTAAGTAAAGAATGTGTGACAGGACTCATAAAGGTGTTTTTCCGCTGTTTAACTACATCTAAATTGGATGGAGCCCACGCTGTGACTTTGTTAATTTAAAAGACAATTTCAACAGCAAAAGAAAATCCATCCTTAAAACTATTGTCATTTTCGCAGATTTCAGTAAATAGCAGATGGTCCCTTGCTGCTATTTATTATGGTTATTCTTAGTGAAATACTTCATAGTGAAGTTTTAACAGTCACAACATTTTCAGCCATCTGGCAAACATATTAATATCACATACTTTGTGGATTTTGTTTGTGAACTTTTGAAGTTTTGGTGAAGTTTAAACATTTTGGAGAGCCGCTGAGCTTTGGTCTTCAATTCTTCTCACATTGAGGCAAAATCATGAGTCATCTAGTTTATTGGTGATATTTATAAGCATTTTTTGTATGTGATGGAGTGTAGCTGCCTGTTGCTAAAAGTTACTGAGTAAAGCTAAGCTCAAGTATTTGAAAATGTAAAAAATAAAAAGTGCAGATTAAATGCGGCGAGTAAAAATAATAAAAAAATACATTCTTAACTAAACTACAGATATCATCTGCATAAAAAATACATTCTTAACTAAACTACAGATATCATCAATATGGGTGGCTGTAGCTCAGTTGGCAAGGCAGTCGTCCATGGACCACAGGGTCAGTGGCTTGATCCCCAGATCTGGCTACATGTCAAAGTGTCCTTGGGCAAGACACTGAACCCCTAGTTGCCCCCAGTGGCCGATGAGCACCCTGCGTGGCAGCCACGCCACTGTGTATGAACCAAAATTACTGTAAGTCGCTTTGGATAAAAGCGTCTGCTAAATGTAATGTAAATGTATCATCTGCATGTAAAATGCCGTATATACAACACAACAGTGAGAGTGAGTCAGAAGTGAGAGAGAAATTTTATCTCTAGATAAAAGTAATTGGATGAAGACGTTAAAGAACAGGACACCGTACAGACTGTGCACACTAGGAATGATCAGGATAGTTATGACAGTTATAGTTATGACAGTATGCATGTATTTCAGGACATTCTTCCTTTCCGACTGGCTCGTCTGCCTCTCTGATGGGATTGTAGCATCAGGGATGTTGTTTACCCATTACATTACATTTTAATTAGAATAATGGGCTCTGCAAAAAGAGCGTAGCGTGAAAAAGAGATGGATGGTAAACAGGCAATTGGTGAGCACGGGCATCACATTATGAATGGGCATTCAAAAAAAATGGCTCTCATTATGCTGGTTGTGTGCTTAAAAGTCCTCATTTCCCCCTTTACCCCCTTTTTTTATGATTTATGTCATATTTTTCCTAAGCTATAAGTAATTTTGATGATTAATGACTTGATCTGCTTTTTGATTCTGCAGGGTCACTTTGCTTTAATAATAGTGTCAGCTAAATTCGCACATTCTAAACAAAGTGCTTTGGGTGTGCATTTTTCGAACGTGTCACAACTCACGACTCTCTCCTTAACAGAGCAGGTTTAATGACCCAGAAGGTTCATTCAAATCACAGTCTCTAATGTTTCGAAGAGTCTGCAGCTGCTTTAGCATTTCTGTGAGGATATCATACTCCCTTATGTTTCTAATGGAAACCCAAAGTTTAAAACAAGATGCCTCCAGCCCCCCGCAGCCATTAACTGATTAACTGATTTGAACAAAAGGTGGACAGCCTGTCGATGCCTGGGCGTCAAAAAACGCTGCTTTGGTCCGTTCAGTCGCTTAAGGTGACACTGTACCTGTAGCATCAATACCAGACGCTGTTTTTCACAGGGGGTCGAATAGTGGCGTTCCTGAGCGTCCAATAGTAACGCAGAAAGTGACACAATGTTGACTCCAAAGGAAGATTCAATGTCTGAGGCTGCGGTCTAAGAACGTGTTGAGGCGGATGGACACATGCTTTACTGGCCCTTGAAACGGACATGTTATTCGATACGTTTTTATAGTAAAAATACAGTCCTTGAATCCTTATTCATTTTCAAGTGTTGCCGATCAAGACAAATAACTGGATCCGTAAATCCATCATATGGACGTGATTTCAAGAGAAAGTTTTTGTTGGTTTCCAGAGGGGCTTGGTGGTGCAGTGGTTATCGCAGTCACCTCCCAACAGGTTTGAATGTGTCGGCTGCCTGGTCCCTTCTGCGTCTTTTTTTCCTTGGTACTCAAGTTTTTGTCGTCCAGGCCAAAGACACACAGTCTGACTGTAAGTGACACAGCCTTGCAACTCATCCAGTAGTTGCTGAGATATTTTAGTCTGCACCAAAGTAGTTGACCAACCAACTGAAAAGCATGTAACACAAGAACAAAACGTGTGGATTTCACAGTTTCATTAGAGCTTGTATATTGAAATTATTCTTCATATGTTTTCAACCCCAACACACTGGCTTAAACAGGCTCCGTGTTCTGCTAGTAAAAGAAAGAAAACCTGTGTGTCGTATAAAATGTTTCATATACATAATAGAGAATAAGGAGTTGACCTTGTTGCTACTACAAAAACTATTTAATGCCTCTTTGCACCAGCAAAAGCTCCTTCTTCCGAAGCGCAGTAGAAAGTGAGTTATACAACAACATTAAAGCAGCATAAATGCATTTTTACACATGGTTAAAAAAAAATCATTTTTTCATTTTTTAACAAATGCTTCTCATATCTGAGGTCACTAATTTCTAATATATTCCCACTTCTTGCCTGTAATAGTCTATAACATGAGTTGTGCTGCTCCAAAATTATGTTTGGTTGCCATAGCATCAGGCATTTTTTGACACTGACATCTCTCTTTTTCCAGCAATGACCTGCTACACACTCACACACTTGTACGAGCGTGGAAGTTCTGAGGAAGCGCTTACGTTAATGTTCAAACTAGAGGCACTCGTACTGTCGAGAGCACCACCTATGGATACGTGCCGCTGGGTGTTAAATAAGTAAATTCCGTGTGTTGAATACAGTTTTGCCCTCGGTCAATAGATGGGTTATGTTTTATAAAAAGAGCTGTTTTACTTTGGAGTTTTATCAGGGACAAATCCATGCTCTGAGCATTCATAGTAATGTGCAAAGCATCCACTATCTCATTATCCTAGAGGATGCAAAATCCTTTATTCTTTTTATTCTATCTGCACATCACAGATTAATTTGCCCGACCTACAACTGTGGGACAGCGTTTTCATTTTCGCTAATCTTAAGTGGATGGAAGGAGCCTAAATTCTAGTAACTTCAGTTTTGAATAGTGACACAAGCTGACGCTGAGCTCTCCTCTCTACTGCCAAACTACTCCAAGGTCCTAAGAGGCTCCAGCACAATTTACCTTTAGAGATCAGCTGCAACATGTCAGAAAAAGAAAAAAAACAGCAGGCCTTGATGGAGTTTTACCTGGAGGCCTCAGATGCTGCAAAACCTCAGAAATAACTCCAGCATTATTTCTGAGCTGAAGAAGGGTTGCGTCAGTAGCTTCAGGCCAGCCGCATAAACTATTCATAATGCAAGTATCTGAGCATGTGAGACCGAACTCTGACACCTCGACCCTTCACAGATTAGGTTCAGGAAAGATAGTGAGCGTGGACCTCTGCTTTTCCATTCATTTCAAGCAGAAAATACGCAATTAAAATCTCTGACAGAAAACTGTAAAAGGAAAGATGACATCGAATTAGCTGGTTAATGTCACATTGACGCTCAAACCTCAGAACCGGATACTGGATGAAGACATGGCATCTATTCATGCAGGTGAAAGTTACTTAGAGTACGTCCAAAAATAACCTTCCAGATTCCAGTCTCTCCAGTCCCTGTGTCTCTACAGCTTGGGACCCATAGAACATCCGCACAAGCTGCTTTAATTTAATTTAAATAACAAAAAAGAAAAATTCCACATTTTATAGCCTCTACATTTGTGATGATTCTTTATGGCAACAATCACTTCCCGTCCCGTCCCAAAGCCCAGTGGTTGTTTGAATGGCAAATTTGAATATTTAGTGTATCGAAACAATAGTGAAGCGCCCATGATTCCATCTTTCAAAATCTTAATGTTAACAAACATTAACAAATGCTTGTGTGATTGCAACACCTGCAATAATTCCATTATAATGTTCAGAATAATTTTATAAAAAATTACAGTAAATGCCCGTTGGTACATGATGTGCTGAAGAGTTCTTCAACGCACTTGAGTCTCACACTTTTAACTAGCGACTCGTCCCCAGTGGACCATGGTCTTACAGCTGGCGTATACCTTTGAGGCGCCCACGGTAAAACACACCAAGATTCGGTTGATGTAACAGAGCAATTAATGATCAGATGTCCATCAGGCAGCCACCGTCCTTCCCTTGGAATCAAATATTGGTGCTCGTGGGGCTTCCACATGAGACGCCAAAGGACACGACAAACGTCAACATTTGACACTTTTGGGAAGTGTCATTATCAGACCCTGTGTCGGCTCTTTCAGCCGTCTGGGTTTAAGTCTCTGCCTCTTGTGTTATTGAAAATAAGACATATTTAAAGACTTCACTGCTTGACTTTGGGCTCCTCTTGTCAAAAAACCTTATTTTTTTGTTTCGTATTTCCTTGTGGCCTAATCAAATTTTCTTTCCACAGCTATATTTTATTAACTTAGTGGGACACAAACATTATGGTAGATGCAACATATCCCTCACTGCTTATTAAAAATATGTCTTTTATTCAGCCTTCTGTCTGTGGTTGTCCAAACTCTGTTAGACCCAAGAGACAAAAGATAACCCCGATACCATCATTTCAAAAAGCTCTTGCACAGCCCCGGAACACATCACTGACAGACTTATATCTATAGTCTATAACATCTTCTGAAAAAACATAATCTGAAAATAAATATTAGCCTACTGTTCTGCTGCGACTCCCTGACTCTGTAATATCTGTTGATCTATGGCCGTCAACATTTTGCCAGTGCACAGATGTTTGCAGCAGTGCAGCGTCAGTGGTGTCTGCCGTCCCTTTGGACCACTGGTTATGATGTTCTGTCAGCTGGGTGAATTATAGTCAATTGGTTGCATAATCAACCCACACATTCATCATAGATGCTGTTCCCAATGGCAACCACGGTAAATAAGTGAGTCCCTCACTGTGATTCCTCTGTAGGTCTTTAATTTAATTCTATTCTATGATCAACAATTGCTGTGTCTCCTTCTCTGCCCCCCTCCCAACCCTCCCATCACCACCGTCCAACTTCGTCCTTTCTCGTCTTTTTTTTTGTTAATTTCCTGTTATCTGCCTCTGGGTGTCTTGCGTCTCCCTCTGTCTGTCTACGCGTCCTCCCACCTCATTCTGTCTCACTCCCTTTTCACTTTCGCCCTCTTTGTTTCTGTTTTTCTTCTATCACTTTCTCACTTTCACGTTCGTCCTTCCCTTCCTGCCTCTCTCTATTTCCCAGACAATAGAGCAGACAGACATACTGGGAGCTGGCAGTGGAGCTTAATGGAGACACATTAACAGAAAGTTACTGATGCGCTGAATACATTAATTCAGGCTCCAGAGAGCCACGGAGTTCACTGATGGCTTTGTGTAACTACTCGCACTCCCTCCAATTTTAATAACCATACTGAAAGTTCAATGTGTTTCCAGTTGCTCTGAGTTGTAATACAATGTCAAAATGTCATTTTTTGAGTTTTTCGTGGCTCTACGTTTACATTTAAACATTCATTACGATCTTGTTATTTTCAGTGTTTTGTTTAATTGCAGCCAATTAAACAGAAAATCGTGTTAAAACTTCAATGAAATGAGCTAGAAAATCTTGTACACGTGGCATTTCAGCAGCAAAACAGGTTGTGTTGAGACACTGGGGGCCCTTAAATTCCATGTGCAAATGCTATGAGCCTGACTAAAGGCTAAATGCTTAGAAGTGAATTTAAAAATGAAGAACCGCTAGTATGGCAAGCATCTATTCTAAAAAAAGGAAATGTTTTGTTCGGGGAAATGACACTAGATTCTGGTTAGAATTTTTTTCTAAATTAAAAAGTCATGTTCTTATAAAAAATTGAATTTTGCTTAGCTCCGGACTAACCCCACTTTCCAGTAAACTCCAGTTTTTCTAAAATGCAACATGTTCAAAAACTATTTGCCTATTTTTGCTGTATACAAGACTACAGATGCATGAAAGTTTGTGGACGGCATTGACTACTCGTCGTGACCCGTTTTCAACAGGAGACAGATGTGGACTGCAGACAGGTAAGTCTAGCACACACACTGTGTCTGAAGCTGCGCTGTTGTAGCACGTCCAGAATCACGCCTGACATTTTCCCGCTGAAACTTCCACTGACCTTCAGGGAGACGTTGCCTTAGTGGCAGCATATGTCTCGCTCTAATCCCACAACACACTTCAACATCAGTGAAACCAAGTAACACATAAAAGTGTGTTTGATGAGGGAAAGAAACGTCAGATTACAGTAAAGATTATGTATCAGAGGACTCTAGTCAGCGGTGATGTGATGTGTTTGTCTTTGTGGTAACGTGACTTGTGGTACTGAATTTCCCCAAGTCCTGATCTTGTAAGGTCACACGGAAACACAAAACTCAGTGTGCTGATGTGCAGAGGAGGAGCTGAAACAAAACCTATTGGCTCATTTTCTGGCCATGGTCCTAAAAGTCTGAGTCCTGAACGGAGAAATCAGTGTCCTTGCATTTGCAGCGGTGGTTGTTTGTGTGTCTCCGTATAAAGAGACAGTCCATTAAACAATGACTGAAGACAAACGTGTCTGTGATTGTGTCTGTGTGTGTTAATCGTTGGGATGGTGTAGCTGCTGGTCCAGATCAGTTCGACTTTGCTTTAGTCCACAGCTCGTCTTAAGAGCGAAATGTAAATGGATCTTTGATTTCACTGTGTTGTTACCTGTCGTGGAAAAACGTTACTGGGGAGAGCAGTCAGTGAAAACCCAAAGATGTCCACACCTCTGCTCAGATGAAAAATCAAGATGCAAAAACAGCCTTATAGTGATTTTCCAGTACATCAATAATTGCAGTTTCTGACGCATGTGGTTTGGGTTTATTCTAGTTCTTAAGTAGTATTTAATAATAATATACATATACTGTCTTCTTCTAAAATGTATGAAGGTTTGGACATTTGATAGATTATATTTCAAATTATTAGATGCCCTATCTTTCTACTTAGACTCTCGTTCCAAATTACATGACTTCAGTACAAAACTGTGTGGAACATAGAAGTTTAACTGGAGGCAGTAGATTAAACCGACCAAACTGGATCCAATTATTCCAACTTTATCCGAAGTTCTTTCATTATTACAGAGTTATTTTAGGTCCATATTCTTCTGTAGACTCAGTCAGTCGAGGATGTCACCCTCAAATCAGTGAGAATTCTGTTCTCTGTAGATTTGTCTACCATAGAACTCCAAGTCATTAGGTCTGTGCCCTTCAACACTGATAGATATCAGAAATCTGGAAACTTCAAGAAGCAATCGAGAGACGGACAGTCGGAAAGACCGGAAGGCAGGAACGTGTGATGAGACAAGGGAGTCATCCGGTGGAAAGTACAGGAAAAGCTACGTGTCATCAGCATAGCAATGATAGGAAAAGCCAAGTGAGTTGATGACAGAACCGAGGGATGTAGGACCCAGACCTGAGCCCGGGAGAAACAGGCTCCTGCCAGGATACCCTGGATGTTTGTCCAGATAACAAGACTGAAGCCAGGCCTGAGCTGTCCAGTCTTTAAAGTCCAGTCTTTCATCCAAATCCTGTACACTGAACCGTGTAAGTATTTGGATGCAATACTTACTTATTCCATAAGCACATGGATTCAGGGAATCCTAAATTAATAAAATTACAGTTTCAAAGTGTCTGAGGAGTTCTTCAAAAACATGAGTGAACTTGCAGAATTTCCTTCATTCAGCTAAAGTTCCGGAACAAATGTTTACGAGTTCTGACAATAAAAACATAACGTTTGAATATTTAACTAATACATTGAATTACTTATAAGTTTATTTATGTTTTTAATGAAAACAACATAAGTTTATTCCACAAAATTCCCACTGCTGCCTTCAAGTGTCTTTAGAATGGTGCCTTTAAAAAAAAAGTTTCAATGTCTTTTTAACTCGCCAGTGAAGAGTTTAATTTCCCGTGGGAGACGAAGCTCCCAGAGCACATGGAAACGGTGCCCATGACTAAAACTGTAACATGAGCTTAGAAAACCATGGGCTTAGGGAAAAGTTAAAAAACAAAATCAGGCTAACCGTGTCCTTTGTCCTCTGTCCCAAAGACATTCATTCTATATACCTACATATATATACACGATGAACTCATCTGTTCTCTCCTCTAATCTCTGATCAAGCAGTACAATCTGTGTAATAGTTGTAACATTTATAGACCACATAATCAGAATATTAACCGCCCAGAGCTTCTTATTTTAATTAACTGATCATAGGTTATTTTCTAGAGTCCACATGATGGAATATCGATTTTAATTTCTTTTTATAATTTTTCATAGTTGTTTACAGTCAATTTTGCCTTCAACTGATCTCAACCTCTGAATGTCTGGTACCAGCCAATGGTAGATAATTTAGGAACGCAAGTATAATTTGAACATACTTTGACCAGGTCCTTGGTGGTTAAAAACACAACTCCAAATTAATGTAAGATGTTGCTCTGTGTCTGCTAGACGTAGAAATGAGCAGAATCAAGGAAGAAAAATAATAATTACGGCTTTTGTCAAAGCACAAGCTCCAGGTATGCCCCAACCTTCACACCTTTACTTTACACTACTTAGAGTCTGTGTGGTCTATAATTGTCTAAAAAACTTAATCCAGTGGTTATATTCAGTTAGGTGACAAATATAAGCAATCACACAATCAGCCAAGTTGTCATCAAGCTGTCGTTTTAATTGCAAGTAAAACCAACAATATTTTTATTACATTTTGCAGGAATAAGTGCAAACGTCAGGAGCAACTAAATCAACTCTTGTTACATTGGAATTTGGTAAAGACTCAGACTTTGTGTTTTGCTTGCACCATCTTACCTTGTTTTTGGAGACAACAGAGGCCTGATAACCAACAGGAACAATGGCAGGAGTAACAATATAGTCCAGATTGTAAGAGGTTTGGCCTTTCTTCATTTCCTCACGGGCTGTCCTGAGATTACCTTCTCAAGAAGTTGAAATCAGCTTGCTTTGTTGCTCGCTTCATGAACTTTTGAAGACACTAGGCTCCGATCCAATTCCCATTCGCTGTCTCCTTTCAGTCTTCAGAACAAGAAGCCCCAGATTAAATTCATCTTCTTTGGAAAGCTGCCATACTAGATGCACTTTAAGGCCCGAGGGGTGAGAGGCAGGCAAAAAGCCCTTTGGCTGCTAATCTGCCCCGCACACCCAGCTGAAGCTGCAAGGCATTTCTCCAGTGGCTGTCTTATTTGTTTCATCATCAAAACCCTTTTTTGGGAAGGATTTGCCCCATTTGGTGTGACTCTACAGGGAAGAGCAGGGCTGGAAAACAAAAAGAGAACGAGAGAGTGATGGTCATGCTTTAGAAGACAGTGGACAAAAAGGAAAAGAATATTTGGAAAGAGTTGGGGAAAAAAGTTGAGCTGCATTGAAAAGATGAGGGGCTTTTAAGGGGACAAAATAAAAGGAAGAAGAATTAATGGGACGAGTGACAGACAGAGGAATAGCAGTCAGTAGGGAGGAGAGGTAATGAGGAGGGGGAAGGGGGGAGAGGTCTGGCCAGGCCTTAATAGAAAAGAGAAGAGTTCTTGGCAATTTGAAAAGACGGGCATAAAAATGTCATCACAAAAGACATAATTGTATCCTAGAGAAATAAGATTTAAAATGAAAAATATTTCCTTTTGCACCACCTGAAACACTTCCCTATTAAAATGATGTATTTTCATTTTTTCAAACGCTTTTGGCAAGACGTCCTTAATGCAGCCGGCTGTATTGTCACTAATAAAACACTGGGAAATCCATTAGCTTCCAAAGATATATGAAATTGGTCTTCCCTGTAAAAGTCTGAATTTATGGACGAAAAAACAATAAGAAATAATTACAGCTAATAATAAAGATAATGCACCCTTTGGAATGTTACTTAACTCGTGTTGTAAGAGTAAAGGGAATGGTGGCACTGACTGTAGATCCAACGTAGCTGGAATAAACTTTCTTCATAAAAATCTTTGTAGTAGCAACAGTTGCCTGACAGGAAACTAGTGTCGCCAGCTCTGAGAATTTCCAGCAGCAGAATTTGACGTGTCAATATCTAACGCTGTGGGGTGAGAATGTCTTTCCCCACTAGATCCTGGGATTTTTGTTTTTTAAATAATATAATATAATATCCATATTTTTCTGGATTACAGTCACAAAGTTACCTGCATGATGCTAATGCCTCTGGCAGCTCCCTGCCCACATGATGGGTCCAGAAAAAAACACTTTTTTTTATCTTCTTATCTACTAATTCACAATGGGACAAATATTTTTGGGCCCATGTGCATCATGTAATGGACATGAACTTCCAATGCCTCCGTTTGGCCACTACACCATAGTTGCTTGGCTACAATATCCTGCCCCAGGGGCTTTGATCAGAGTGAAAAAGACCAGCAGAAGCAATAACTGAAGAAATCATAAGAATACTGGAATTACCTGTGACCAGTGTGAGACCTGTGTCAGTACTCCTGTTTCTGCACCACCTGGTGTTCGTGTTACACCTGAGTTAGTCATTAATTTC
Organism: Channa striata; assembly: GCA_033026295.1. Lineage (NCBI taxonomy): Eukaryota > Metazoa > Chordata > Actinopteri > Anabantiformes > Channidae > Channa > Channa striata. Next base: position 25,534,532 of record CM065173.1, on the reverse strand, counting down.
AATAAAAGCTATGTTCCACTGGTGACATTATCATACTATACTTTCCATGCTGCAGCATTTCCTTTTAATAACCCTGCTTTGCTAGAGTATCCAAAACTCTGATGAATAGTCATGGATAGCAATAGTGTGTCATTGCTGTACATATTTATTGACATGACTGCGGGACACATGGTTACTGTATATGAATGGAACCTGCCTTGGATGTAGACATATTTACTGCATTGCCAAACTTCCTGTGTCACCTGTTTTGCATCAGTGGACGAGCTTTGCAGTGATACGTGCTAGTGTGACCAGGGCTTTACAAAGTGCTGCTAAAATCAACCTCTAATCTTTTTATGTTTGAAATTGCTTTGGATTTGTTCTGCTCCAGTAAAGCCTTGGTAAATATTGCATGTATATATGAACATGCGTTGACATAAACTAATCCAGTATAATTACTGCTCAGAAATAGAACTACACAAGCTGCCACATCCTAGTCAGAATGATTGAGAAGGATCTACGACGACCATATTCCTACACTGCTGCACTCACGGCCGTGGAGAGGTAGGGAGGTTTACGTCGACTCGAGGGAGGCAGGCTCGTTTCTTCTGCATGAGCAGCACAAAAGATGGATGGATCTTAAACGAATCACATGAGAGGGAGCAGGGGAGAAATGATGAGAGAGGAAGTGACAGAAAGGGGGAGAAACGAGAGCGAGACAGTCACCATTCCCCCTAATGGAGCAGGCTTCTGCGGTGCTTTTCCTCCTGATTACACTAATGACCAATTTGAAGCAGTTTAAGAGCTGCTTTGTAGGCTCTCTCTCTCTCTCTCTCTCTCTCTCTCTCTTTCCCTTCTCTCCCATCCTCTCTCCATCTTCCTCTTTCTTACGTGTCTGGTCTGCTTTCCTTATTCTTTCTTTCATCTGTTTTATTCACTAGGTCCTTCTCTCTACCTCGGTGTGTGTCCTCCAGCAAGCTGTCGAGTATACAAAATAAAGCCAAAAAGAGAGAGAGAACGCCATGAGACAGTGAAATGGGTGGAAAGGGCAAACCACATGGAAACATATGTAGAAGCAGGAGGCAGATTGGAGTTTGTTAAAGCAAATATCTCTAAGAGGCAGCTTGTCTGGATGTGGAAATGGTCTAATTGGATGAGTCAGACCTCAAGGGGTGGAAACCTAGATTTTTAGATGTCCAATTAGGCAACAAGCAGTGAAATTAAAAGAAAATTCACTTTGATCAAAATAAAAAAGTGGACAGTGAACAGTAGATGCTTGACCCGTGTTACAGTCCAAGCAGTCTGCTCAAGTATGAATCGTCTTCTCACAGCCCGACAAGGACGTCAATAATGGACTTTTCATAGGTATAGCTAAATACCGTAGGATGGTCCTCCTTTTGAAGACCCCCAGAGAGTCCAGAAGCTTCTTAGTGCATCATCTAAGGCTCAAACGGTCTGGCCTCACTAACTGCAGCTGCTGCAGAAACAAATGCCGACAGTTCAGTCGGAGTCAACGTCAGCTGACATTTGCAGCTATGCTCAATGTTAAGGTTTGGTCCGAGCGGGAGAGAAACACCTGAATCGGAGAGGTGTCACAACACCGTCCCAATACTTTTGCTTCCTGTATGTTCTTGCCAAACTTGGGAAATGATGTTTGTGTGATTTGGCTTCTCCACCACCCTCCGACCTCCATGCTCTTAGGTTGGGCCTCACTGAAATGGTCCGACATTAGTTTACTTTCTGCGGATAGAGCTTCTGACCTTGACTTCACTTGCACATGTACAGTTCCTTCATTTTAGCTTCAGCAAAGAAGAGCACTGTATTTTTCTGCGGACATGCCGATGGCATTGCTGCTGTTTGTAAAGGACCCAGTTCTAAAGAGTTTTTCTTGCAAAAATTGTCTGATGCAAGAGCATTGTGAGAGAGAAATGGGAATGTAAAATGTAAAAGAAGAGACGCAGGGATAAAGAGGCGACAGATAGGACAGACTGGGACTGCCAGACCACAGGAAGAGAAGGCAATCAGGGGAGGGAATATATAGAGGAACGAGTTGAGAAGGAAGACATTTTAGCAGAATAAAGTGGGTGTGTTTGCCCAGGAAAGAAACGCATACCTACGTTTTCCTGCTTGGTTTTTTGAATAGGTTCAAAAAGTAAAGTTAAAAAGTAAAATGTGTATGTTCGACATTCCTTGTTAACATAAATTAACATAAAATTTCCTCCATGATGTTATAAATGTTCTATCATTTGCAGCGAGGTTGAACTTGGCCACTCTCGATGCGTCACCCTTCTCACTTGGCACTTCGTTCTATTTGGATTCGCATTACTCACAACCCATACGTATGCACACCGACTCGTGCTGCAGTGACACTTCCCTCACCATCTGTGCCAGATATGTCAGCAATAGACTAATTGCACACCCAAACCACGTTGTAATGTCACAAGCTAGGTGAGCTTGTTCAACAAGGAACAGAAGGAAAACCTTTCCGGTTTGCTCTCTTTCTCTCTTCGGTGTCTTCCTCGCGCTGTCATTCTGACAACCTGTGCTTCTTGCTCATGTTCCAGTTTTTCTGGCTTCATTCTGTCCCTCTCGACTTCATTTAACTTCAATATTTGGGAATAAATTCAGTTTTTCCCCCTGTAATTTGTTTGAGCTCGTTATGCTTTCAACTTCTCCCTGTTTCCAGTGCCCTTTCCTTTCTATTGGTATTGATGGTACACAGAGGGTGTGCTCCACCAACTTTAATCATCCCCTCACTTTTCACTGACATTGATATTTTTAGATTTTAAATGTACGTTATGTAATATACTTACTATAATAAATCATAAACCACAATCAGAGTCTAAAGAAGCATCCACACCTTTGTGATATTTGCCGTTTGTCCTGTTCAGGGTTGCAGGGGGCTGGAACCTGTCCCAGCTGCTCCCTGGGCAACCATTTGCACTCTCATTTACGCTTTCAGGCAATTTAGAGTCACCAGTTAACCTTACTTGCACGTCTTTGGACTGTGGGAGGAAACCCAAGTGGCTGGAAGAAACCCAGGAACATGCAAACTCCAAACAGATTCAAACCAAGGACCTTCAAGCAGTGCTGACTACTCCACCGCTGTGCTGCCCATTATACATCAGTACAATACCATTAGGGAGGTGCTCTTTCTGAAATGCCCAAACACTTGGCACCGAGCTGCTTCCTGATGAAACACAAATGACCAACATTTACTTGTGTCCTTGAACACAACTTGCTTGCAAGACACAGCACATCTCTGGCAAGAGAAATGATACGACGAGGCGACGTTGACACCAACTACGATCCTGCATGGATTCCATCATCTTGTTGATTAGCTTGCTGATTAGCATCTGGCACACGGTATTCGGCTTAAGTTGTTTTGTAAAAACACTATCAAGGTTAGAAAGAAAATATCGAAGTCATGTCTTCATAATGTAGGATACGTTCATAACGTAGTTACTGTCTCGAGGTTTTTGCCACCATATATTTCTATTTCATAGCACCATGTGGTCTTACTGTGATCACCGTGCTCTTACTTACAGCTCACTATGTGGCGATGGTGCACGAGCACAGGCAGAGAACGCTCATTGAAAAGACGTGAACGCTAAACGGTCGCTGCATTGCAATATCAGCAAGCAGCAGCAGAGCCACATCGCTGCCATATTAGACTGACAGTAGAAAATCAGCTTAGTACTTTTACTTTTACTTTTGCATTTTGCGACATGTGAGGCCCAGAGTGGGTTTGCTGACCCTGCTCCTCCATGACATTATTCCGAGGACCGGCGATAATGTTGTTGCTGATTGGTAAATATGACTTGTTGCGACTCAGTTACGCACCCCAGCACTAAAAACCCATGCGCTACTGGTAAATAGTTTCCCTTCTCAGGCCAAATGTATGAATTACTGTAGTCTACTTGACAATTTTAATATTAAAATGAACAAAAACTGCTGAGAGAATGAAGAAGAAAACAAAGGCTGCATTAATTCTAATTAGTAATGTGTGGTTCTTTTTCTGGGTCTGCTTCTGTGCCATTATTTTGGAAGAGAGAGCAGCTGTACCAAGGCAAAGTAATTTCCCTCTGGGATTAATGAAGTTGTTTGAATCTTGAAACTTCGAAAAGAAAAGAGGAAAGTTTAAACAAAATTCAGACTATGCAATCTTATGATAGAATTTTGGAACAAGTCATCTTTTGTAGTTAAAAAATATTCCAAGTTAGTTAAAGTCTTGTGGAAAGACAATGATAGTTTTAGGTAAATAATCATTTCATTTATCAAAAATAACTGCTGAGTGTCTTAGAATTCCCCACCATATCGGTGTGTATGTTCCCATAGACCTTTTCAGTCCAAACACCACAAGAGTTTGGCCTCTTAGCCTCTAAACACTGTAGCAAAGGTAACACGCTCATGGGAATTGTATGTTGTAGTGTCTGCATTTTTGTTGTTGTTTGACTTAATTGAGACTACGTTATAACAACTTATAGAAAAATGTCATAATGGTGGGAGTAACCGTGTTATTGCTGAAATCCGCCCGCATTTACCACTTGAACTTAACCTTATGTGTTAGATAACAGATGAGTCTTTACATATTCATGACAAAGACCTCAACGTTTTTCGTTGTTGCAGACCCGACGTAAATCTCAATTGTGAATTACCACTTATGTGTTAGAATGAGCAATATTTTTCCATAGCCTGGAGTGCAGTGGCTCCAGGCATCACAGTGGTGGAGTGGTTAACGCCGCTGCCTCACAGCTAGAATGTCCCCAGAAGTATAGATTAGAAAGTCAACATATAGCGTAGGACTCGTCGTCGCTTGTTAAAACTTTGTTGTTGCGCTCGTCTCGCTCTTGCTGGCAGGTTGATAGCGCTCTCCAGTACTTTGACATTGGACTGCACCATGCTTTGAAACACACGATGTGTCAGTTATATATAACATGAATAACTTAGGTCTGTGTCACATCGTGTCTTTTACAACTTCTTATTGGGCAAATGTTAGGCCAATTATAAAGCGCTATATCCATCTGAAGTGACTGACCTTCAAGCTGCTGATCTCGGGCTATCAACACGTTGAAAACGTAGTCCAATTCTTTAATGTTTGAGGAGATAAGAGCCAATGTGAACACATTTCCTTCAGCTTTAAATGCAGTTTGGGTTTGGTCCTAATCACAAAGCTTAATGCGTTGAGCTAACATGACTAACTTTGATAACTTTATACCTTTAAAACTCTACATGTTGGCATAATTTTCGTCAGCACATTTTAATCATTTAGGCATTTTGCTGGAAGCAGCACTATCACATCAGTTTGTGGTGGACTAAAGCTTGTCATCCTACAAGGAACCCCAACAGAATAAGGCAAAGATTGTGTCGGTTGTCTCTCAGGACGTGATTACTGGGTTATTTCTTGTTTTGGTTTTTTCAAAGGTATCATTCTTCATAAAGAACAGAGACCCTAAATTGTCATTCTATCATGTTTGAGTTGGATTTGACAGACCATGATTGCTTTTGTGCATTTTAAAAGACACTAAATTCTGTCATGTTTTCACAGTTCGACACAATTTTCATTCCCTTAACACCAAGAGCTTTTCAGTCTGGAATGATCTGAAATAACTTTGGAAACAGCGTTTAGACTATCTACAGTGTTGCTGATAAAATACTGAATTTACTTATATTTAAAAAAATTACTTTTTGCTGCCTGTATTTCATATTCTTATTTGTTGTGTCCTTCTGTCTCTCATATGGAAAAGTCATTTAAAAGAACAGAGACTGCTGTCTTGATCACCGGACCTTCTCCTTGGCACCAGCAGGGTTTTAAAAGACCTCTCAGGATCCTCTAAACTTTAACCTGTGGCTACGGGGTCGTTCATATTTAACAAAGACCCCTGGGAATGCCGGCCAATAAGAATGTTACCACGTGTAAAGACAAGCAGATGAAGAAAATGCCCATCTGTCATTATCTGTCCCTGACTCCATCCTCCCACCTCGTGAACTGTATCGACTGTAAAGTTCTACTCTCCTTTGGTGCGTGATGCATTCATAATTTTGTGTTCAAACTCCTTTATAAGCAAAAAGAAAACACTAAATGTCTGATTGTTGGCCACTGTCTCTCATTTGCTTGCACTTGTTAAAAATGTCTCTTTTTTAAACTTTTCTCCATCTTCATTGTCGCAACGATGCGTTTGAGATGTAGAAGTTCTTTCAGACCCCCTTTATTCACCTTTCCCTGTCATTCCTATCACTTCCCAAGAAACTTCACTGGTGCAACACAAGCAATGGAAAAATGGCCAACAGTCAACTGCTAAAAGGTTAAATCACTACAAAACTATTAAGTGCAGGGGTTGAAAAATGAGCAACAGGTTCATGGCAATACATAGAATGTTCTCATGTTTTTTTTTTTAATGAGCTTTAGAGAATAGGCCTAGTGCTATTATAAAATTTTCTATTTGACATTTTTCTTTCTGACCTCCCTTCTCTTTATGTGGCACAATCCCCCAAGGCTCAAGTTCCAAAATTTACTGAAACCAAAATGTAATCCTGGGTGTTAGTTGCAATCAAAATAAAAGAAAACTGGAGGCAAACACAAATAATTTCAGGTGCCACTGTCAGCCAAAAACAATTAGACAGCCGTGTTAAATACAACGTACATTTAAAGGTAAATTTACAGGTGTTCAGGTGTATGTACAGAGTTGCACTTGCTGTCCCTCACTCTCAGTTATCAGTTAACGAACGAGTTTCTCCGTAGGCCGTTCAGTTGTAGGTAATCGTGTCACATCGTCCATTCTTCCTGTGAAAGGGTAGAGGTCGGCCGTTCTGACCCTGTCGCTTAATAGTAACTTTTTTATCAGTGAATAATCAAATGTTTTTAAAGCTGTTACAATTAATTGGAGTCATTGATGACACCAACGCTGACAATCCTTCATCAATATTTTAACCTGAAACATAAAATATAGTTTTCTATTACTTTTGGCAAGACAAAGCTAATAATCTATCTTGTGGCCTGCACATATACTTCTTAAATCAGGGATTGCAATATGTAACCAGTGCCTCTCCAAAAAAGTTTATCACTACATTTTTTTGGCTCAAGTTAAAAGAGTTAAAAAAGTCCAACTTCTTTTCAAAAGCGGCTTAGTGCAAAAGTTTCCTAATATGACTGAGGAGGTTATAAATACAAAACTCTGTGCTAACGTCATTGCAGAAATGCTTGACAGGCAGAGTTGTGTCAGGCAGGCTAAGTATTGCTCATCATTTGGAATTTTGTCTCTCTCCTTCACCGCTGATATTTTCTGTTGATGCAGAACAATGAGTTCACCGCTCACCTGGGCTTTGCAGGACTTCAAATAAATGCTAAAGCTGCTAAACGTGATAGAGAGTGGATCGTCTCCATTTAAATAAGCAAATATTTCATTTTGTCATTTAGCAGATGCTTTTATCCAAAGCGACTTCCAGAGTAATTTGGTACATACATACATATATATGGAAATAAAAGTTTGAAGTTACTTTTCCATAACCTTTTATACCAGAAAATAATTTGTAGATGGCAATAAATTGTCAAATTACTTTAAAATACAGGGACATATGTAATATATGTCATCCAAAAAACTAGTAAAAACTAGGATATTGTTATATTCCATATTGTAAGAAAAAGCATCAGTGGTATTTGTGATGCTGCTGTATTTGTGATTTCAAAACAGTAGCCTGTACAGTTCTGTGCTGGTTTTCCATATTTAAAAATAATTAAAATGAATACAACTATGTTTTTGATGTATATTTGCTGTACAGAGCAGGGGCCCTGGGCTAAACTCTTGCTTTGTGTTCATTCTTCAGCATCTTTTTGCAGCTATTTGTGTTTTTTTTCCCAAAAAACACAATTGTTTTAACTAATCGTTTCATTTTCATTTAATTTATTATGCTCAAGACTATGATTCCATATGGTTCCAAAGGTTCTTGTTCAAAGTGCTATGAAAAGAAGTGTTTCATGAGATGTAAGTACAAGAGAAAGCAGAAAGGATTTTTTAAGTGCATAGGAAGATGTGGAAGATGCATTATGTGAAGCTGAGTTGGTCATCGATGATGACCCCCAGATTTCTGGCCGACTTGTGGGGACAGTAACTGCAGATCCATCGGTGTTGCTGATGTGTCATGTCGAAGGTCTGGCAGCTAGGACAAAAACTTCAGTCTTGGCGAGGTTAAGCTGAAGAAAACACCCAGAAAAATACTGGGTGTGGCATTTGTAACCTGAAAGATTAAAGAACATTTGTTTGCAGTGTTTTACCATCTACGCAACATTCTGGCATTAGTCCAAAACCTCTTTACCTCTGTTTTGAGCTTTACAAACTCTCTACCCTGTTTTGCTGAACTCTACCCCCCTCCTAGCGTTGAGCATTTTCAGTCATGCGTTACCAGCTTTGCTTTTCATAGGTTCATTATTACTTTTTTAATGTGGCTAAAGGTTGAATTGAACTGTCAGGCTGAACCAAAAAGCTAATTCTGACGATTGCAAAACCAAAGCAAAATAGTTTATGAAGAATAGTCTATAAAGCTTTGTAGAGCAGTAGTTGGGTGATAATTCCATGCATGCCTCACTACTATCAAACCCTTCCACAGTAAACATAGTCATTTGAGCCACTTGTAATATGAAAAGTTTATTAGCACAGCTTCAAAGCATGAATTATTCACTTCTAAAAAGTCAAGCTATTATAGTCACATTTATTATGCTGTTCATTATGTATGTTATTAACAAGTTTACAAGTTTTTTTTTACCTGGGTGATAGTGACTTAACTTTTAAATGGACTTTCTGCTGCAAACATTTTAAAACTCTTCTTTGGGATTTCCCAGTGAGGCAGACTTTTGAAAAACTCTACTCATGCATTATCAAGTAAAGAATTTACAGGCCGTACAGATTCTTTTATGAACGTGTTCTTTGTAGGGGGCGGTTCCTTTTAGGAAATGTACCAAGAAAAGCACAGCAGGGAAACACTGGCCTTTGTTGTCAACAGCTACTCTGGCTATTAATGGAATTTTGAAAGAGCGTGAATTCACTCATCATGTGCTGAATGCATGAATGTCTGTTAAATTTACTATATGAAGTAACTGATATTCAATCACTGATGCAGAACAATTACTCTGTGTCTTTCTTCCTGACAGACATTGAGAAACAGTTCAGTGATGATGTAACTGTGCAGTGAAATATTCTAAAAATGCTTTGTGTCATGCTATAAAAGCTACAGTTGTGTCAATAACTTCAGTGATAAAACATTTAACTTTATATTTAACATCATTTTGAAACAGACTAGTCACTAAACTTTGAAAGATTAAATGTTTCTCAACTGGCAAAGTTCTTAATGGTTCCATAGTAATATTTTCAGTCAGTTATTAAGAGTTTTTATGTTTTCCACCAAACGGTAAAAACAATCATGGCAAATAATGTGAATAACCATATGAATGTGTAAGTATTGACTTGGCAAGAACATAAAAATGTGAAGTGCAGCTGACACTGAAATGTATTTAGCCAAGATGGCCAAAAATTGTAGCCTGATGTTGCCAAATTTGAAGTTTAATAGTTAATAGTTTGAATAGATACGTGGTGCTAGATGACATGACAGTCCATTAATCTTTGGTTACTTTACATTTCGAGACCAGACTTCAAGGTAACACTTCCAAAAATTGTTAAAACTTTTCAAGTCATCCTTTGGTCCTGGCTAAAATTGCTAAATTGTTAGTAGTTTTATTGTTGCACAATATCAAGAAGAAGCGTGATAGAATGGTACTTAAACACTTTAAAACCCTGTGTACTTTTTTAAAAATTAGGAACATAAACATACACTGCTTCAATTTCCCACCCTATTTTTCTACAGACGTGGAATCTGTTGACTTAACACTAGTCTGACCCTGGTGATCGAAACTGAGAAAAATTTAAGATATTTTAAGATTTTTTTTAAAATAAAAGGTAGAACATGAATTTCCCTACCATCAGACCCTTAAGACGTGACATAATAAACCAGAGGCGACAGTCTCATGGTGGCACTGCAGGGTGAGTCAGGGGAGGATGAATGTACAAACTTTCATAATAATCCAATCCTGCTGTAGAGCCACGGCACATGAAGGGTTAAAAACTCCCACAGAGGCTTTAACTCACCGTAATACTCATATCAATGAGACATTTATGCAAAGAGAGATAAGAGATAAATCATGCAATGTAACGTCTTTAAAAACTGCTTAACATTCACAGCTTACTATTATTCATGTGCAGCAGGTCTCAATTTATTGTGAGACTTGATCTTAACTTTCCCTTAAATTTACTATGACAATCATCCCTCTGGTCTCTAAATCTGAGAACTGGAGATTAATGTCACGCAAAGGCCGACAGTAAAACACTAATAAGTCACGGCATTAAAGCCACCTGGTGGTAGTATGTGCTTGTATAGAAGGTAGGAGTTGTGCAGAGGCACTAGTTTGCTTTCCTTAGTATTCAAAGAAGCCACTAAGGATGTTGCCATGGCAACTGAATGATTACCAACTCATCACGTGTGCATAATTGTACAAAGAGTACGCACTGACGCGCTGCAAGAATGGGACCCAGGAGTAATAACTTAGGCGGACAAAAACAAGATTTTTTGTATCACAAAGAGACAATATGAATTTTTCTTAGTAGTTTCACTTTTGTTTCATCCAAATATGCACAGAAGGGGGAAACTGCTTTGATATGGCAGGAAAAAAAAAAACGACCCAAGCCGTGCACACACACACACACCTGAACAGGAGCAATCGTGCTTATTAGCAATTTATTTCCATGGTGTTGCCTTTGACCAAGCAGCAGCACAGCGCCCAACTGGGCCAAGTGGACACCAACTGTCACTGTTTGAATCCCCGGAGATTTACAGGCTAATTAGCCCACTGAAGTGTGAAGCTGAGGGTGCCATGAGGTCAGTGTCTCAGGCAGACAGTTTACAGTTCGCTAATCACCTAAAACTCTGTACTCCTCAGAAGAAAAGTGATCATCACATGAGGGACGGGCATGAGACCAGCGCTCATATATAATGAATCCCTCTGTGGAGAGGCCAGCAAACCCTGGAACCAGCTGGGTATCGGTTGCACCGCAAAAGACCCCATAAAGTTCAATGCTAATTTTATGCAAAGCAGCTTGATTGCATAAGTAATGTATGTGTGTGAATGGGTCTGAGGCAGAGAGGAGGAGAGAGCATGCGTGGCCTTCACCCTCACTGCAGTGTAGAATTACGGCTGAATATAATAGCCAGTGTACCAGCCGTGTGATCAACCACAGGCTCGTGCACTGACATTACATTCGCTTTATTTATTTTGGATGCTTCCATATGTCACCAGTTTTTGTTCCTTTATGCAACATAATTGTGGAGGTTGGTTTAATGGAAGGCCGTGCAGTAGGTGTGATTTTCTAGTCCACCACAAGCCATGATCGTCCTGTATCACGGCTCCATGGGGCAAAGGTGTAGCGTGAAATGAAACTATAAGCATGAGGGGAACAGCAGCGTGCACATATTACATAACAAATGCACTTGGCAGTCTTGTCAGAAAGCTGTTTCTAGTATATCTGCAAAAATAACTCTTACTCTTGCTAAATGTCAAAATAATCCTGAAATTCTGCATTATAGGATGAGGTTACTTATGGATTCTTTGCAAGTTTAGTTTGTTGCTTTTTGTAAAGGCATGGATCAGCACATCCATACAAGCACCTTGTTTCCTTTTTGCCTGCAGCTTGCGGTGGTAATGTCAATCAATGCACCATTCCGTCCAGTGGACTGGCATCTGTGAATCCTAACAAAATCTTTACAGCTGCTAAACGCTGAGGGAGATGAACTCTCTTTATGATAAACTTTCTGCTGTAATTTATGTTTAGTTCAAATGTGGTTATGCTAACAGATGAAAATAAAATGTGTTTGCATCATCACTGGAAGTATATTAGTTTGCTAATTATTGGTTCAGTTCAAGGCACCACTGTGCCTAAGCGGCTCAGTCTAATGACTTTTGACATGTGCAGCAGCTAAAGTCTGAGCGATGGCCACCAGTCACAACCAACAGGAAGCCAGGTGAGTACCACCGTCTGTGCACTGCCAAACTTTGTGAAACTTTGCTCTGATGAAGTTCAGAGATTGGCAAAAACCGAAGCAGTTTATTGCCCGACGTCAAAGTGTTAAGAGGAAAAGCTGGACAGTTTTTTTAACAATGTGTCAAAAATGTCACGTAACATTATTTAGGGAGACAGAACAATAAAAGAATGATTTCAACATACAATTCACCACAAATGATGGTGTCTAGTTCTAGATCTGCTACAACAAACACACATGAGCAAACAAAGAAGCTCTTTGGTACAAGCTATTGATTTTATTACTGACACACATCAGAACTTTCAGTCAGCTTGTGTATTGATGTCAAATTGATACGAGACCGACAGAATGACGACAAGGTGTTGGTCCCGGCATTACATATGCACCATTGTATAATCAGCACAGTGTGTTCCGCTATCATTATCTTAAAAGCTGTAACCCATGTAGCCTGGCATTATGCAAAGAAACTAACCAGGCTAAAATGAAGCAAAAGTTGCTTCTGTTTAGCTGTAAATGTAGCCGAACTGCGCAACAAGCCTTATAAAAAATGGCTTTTATATCTCATCTGGAGTTGCCTCACCTAACAGTTTAAGAGTTTGCTGGAGGATGTATCAATTAATGTTAATTTACCATCATTATGGCTCATTAACCCAAGATTTTTCATCAGCCTCATTAGGGGCACGGTGCACTAAACGAGACTAAGGAGGCAGAGAGCCTGCTATAGTAAATAAACTGATCATTTACCAGAAATTACTTATGCATAAAGCCCTCAGCATTTCACAGAATGCAAGTTTCTTTAATGTGTTATTGGTTATATGTTACGTTATGTCTTATTTTGATTGATGCTGATGTAAAGTAACAGTAAGGTCGTATATTGTGTTAAGTTTCTCTCATTCTTTTTGGACTGACCTTCCTTAACCTTCCCAGATTTTTTGCTGCTCTCACACATTGACACATCGCCAGCATTTCAGGATGTGTTGTGATGAATATGCAGTGATCAGGATCAGAACCCTTGTACAAACGGACCAGTAAAAAAAAAATAAAATGATGCAACAGGCAGAAACTCTCACCACTTCCAAACACTAAAAACTCCAGTGTTCTATCTGAGAAGAGAAAAACTGGACAGCTCCATACATATTGTGTACACAGTAACCTCTACGAAACGAGCACCAAATACTGGTCCAGTTGGGTTAAGGTCTGGTAATTGACTCGGTAAGTCGAAAACCTTCTGCCTCTTCGCTCTGATGAAGTCCTGTGTCCTGTGTTTGGGTCGTTGTCTTGCTGCACGATGAAGCTCCTTCTAATTAGTTTTGATGCATATCTCATGAAATTTAAAGACAAAAGTTTCTGTAGAATTAATTCTGCTGAGACCATCATAAGTTACAGAATAAAAGCAGCCAAGCACACGAGTCATGATAGGAACTTTTACCAAAGACTTTAAAGAGAGTATTTGATTAGTTCTGAATGGTTCTTTCTACTTCCTGTGTGTATGGCGCTGTGAACCTTTGACAGATAGGTGACCTTAGGCTACAGCTTAGGGTTTCTCCACGTAAGCAGAGACCAGCATCCAGAACGAGTGGGCGTGATTTTAATATTCCTGGACTCCTGTGATTGGACAGTTTTCTGCTCTGTCTCTGTCTGTGTCCCATCCGAACGACCCTCCACAGGCTTTATGCTCTGAACTCTGAAGTGTTTTAAGAGGTTCGTACTTTGCAGTGTAAAAACTCTTACCACCACCAGCAGACATTTCATATGTTAAAATAATGTTCATACTACATTTAATCCCAACAAAATGAAAGTATTGGGACCATTTTTAGCTCACTGGTTATGGTTCTGGTAATAGTGAATATAGTGTACAAGTGCAAATTTTAAATAAATCTTTAATGTGAGGACTTTGATTGAAGTGACAAGCTGTTCTTGGAGACAGAAATTCTATTTGTAACTTATTACTGCGAAAAACCTTTTAATAGTAACACATCACTGGCAAACACTGTGGATATCTGGTTAGTTATTAATGGTATTTAATCTGCTATTTTAAGTCATCCCAAAACTGTGTCACACACAAGATGTTTAGCTTGTTGTGAAAAGCATCAGTTTTTCTGCCCATTGTGTTATTTTAAATGGAGGTTTTTGAAATCTTAACCCCTGTTCTATGGAAGTTTAGTATTGGACCAGGATGACCAAGTATGTAAGGTGTTAGTCTTAAGATCCAATGGGTAACCACAGGGCAGCAGATCATTTGGTACGGTCGTTGTTCACGGACCACGATCAGTGGTTCAATCTCTGGTCCCCTCCTTTGCTGCATGTCGACAAGACACTAAACCCCAAGTTGCTCCTGGTGGGCCGGAGGAGTGTGTGTGTGTTTACCAAATTACTTTGTGGAAGAGATGCATTGTGGGTAACAAGATAAAAAAGGCGCTGCTGTATCATCAGTGTTGTTTAATGTTTCAAGGTGTAAATTAAATCACTACCAAAGAAAAGCTAAAATTACTTGAAATCCATCTTTACATTTTTCATCCGAGTGTGTTCAGTCTGAGTAACCCTGTTCTGACAAAACCTTTGGAGAGGACTGTAAACCAAAGACTAGAAGAAAGTGTGCGGTGTGTACATGCTCACAGCTGTACTTCTATGAAGAGCCATCTCGCAGCTCCCATTCAGCAGGTGGCCATTTACATCCTCCTGAGCTGCAGTGAGACTGAGTGCTGCTAAGTGTTTCCATCAGTAGCAACGATTATTTACTTGGAACAAGGACACCGGTTCTTTGCAGGTATTTGAAGGGTGAGCATGACTCAGGTAGAACAGACGATATAGTAAATATACACGTGATCATATGATGCCAGCACCACAACCGCAGTCAGAGTTACAGTGTCCTTACAGTGTATCCTGCCTTCTTCAGTCAGACTTTCTCTTAATCCGTTTAAATTTGGGAAAACAACCTCATGTAACCACTATTACATTCGTTTTCATAATTATTAGTTTCCATATCAGTATCTCAACCTTGCATTACAAAGTTATTAGAAATAATACCCATAAACAAATAAATATCATTGTACAGTATTTTGGATAGTGTTGATTTTGTGTTAAGGTGTTTGTCAGTAAACTAATTTTGTGTTTTTGCTGTCATGAGGCAGGTGCAGGAGCTGGTTTGGTCAGAGGACGACCAAGCGCTGGTGTAACACACAAATATATCTAGCAGTGGAGTCATTTTATCCAAAATGTGGTTTATCACTTTAAAACACATCCACATCTCTTCTCTAACACTAAGGACCCAGACACAGGACTTAAAAAATATGTTGCATTGGAACGTCATGATTGAGTCGTTATGTTTTTTCAGTTCAGGATCGTAGGGGTTCGAGATGTAATTGAGTGACACACAGGGTCCACTTCAGACAGTCTATGACAGGGTCACACATAAAAACTATTTATCCTTACGGTCACACCTATGGGCAATAGGTCACCAGTTATTTAAACCTAGGACGAAAGAATGGAGTACGCAGAGAAAAACCCAAATAACTGTGGGAGGACATCTAACCTCCCCGCAGTAAGGCCACAGTTGTCAGGTGGATTCAATCCAGGGACGTCCTAGCTGTTAGGCAACCCTGCTGCAATAGCCTCAAATAATTCATTTTAACAACAGTTGGCACACTAAGCATACAGATAGATGGTGGCAAAGAGGATTATGCTGCATGAGTGATTTGAGCAGTTTCCATGGATGTTTTAACACTCTGTCTTTGGAACATTGCACTTTCTGTGTAATCCCATATACATTAATTTTGTTGGACAATCAAGTGGTTCAATGAACAAAACAAGAAATGCACTGGATGACACTTTGAATACGCTAAATGAAGTATCCCGAGGGTCATATTTGATGATTGGTGCTGATTAATGAACAAGATGTCCAATCAGCCATTCAATTCTCCCAAAAGCTTGAGTAGGGTACTTGTTAGAGAAAGGGGAGAATGAGAATGAAGAGTAAAATCAATGCTGTCTCTGTGTTTGGACTCTGTCCCGGTCTGAATGTTAAGAAATTTTACACAGATTTAAAGGGGCACTGCGCTTATTCTCCACATCAAGTTTAATTTATGTCACAGCGGGAACTGTTCTCTGTCCTGTGACCAATTGTATCATGTCTTCTGTGTCCGTAGAGAAGCTTTCTGAAGTCATTACCCTGCTTATCCTGATGACGTTTTGTAATGTCATTAGAGCTATTTATGCTTATGGTTGGAAGCTAAAAATTTAACAGTACGCCTGCTTTGCAAATTGATGGAGGGGGGATTAAAAGCCAGAGAGTGGCCTGTGAAAGAGGTTACTCATTTGCATTATGCAAAATGAAGGTAGCTACAATATGTATGTAGTGTTTGACTTGCACAAGGGACTGAAGGTCAGGAAATCTGATTCAGTTTTGACTTTTCTTTGTGGCATTTATGCTTAATTGATTGGAAACAATGATGATATAGTCGGAAAAAGGGTCTTGTGGGATTTGTCTAAGCCACTTCAAGACTTTCCATGAACACAACAACATAGGACGCAGGGCAGATGCAGACTCTTATAATTTACTTTTTACCACTATTCTCCAGATTTCTATGAACCCATCATTGTTTACATTTAAAATATTTTCTGTTCTGGAGTTTTGGAGACTGTATAATCATTATATCATCTGCATATTGGTTGATTTTTTCATCAGTGACATATATTCCCAGTTTAAGGGTGTAAAGTAAAACCAAATTTTGTAAGACACTGATGCTAAACAGCTGTTTAAGGAGATGGAACTGTGGGGTGGAAGTGGGGTGCAAGGTGGATGCCTGGAACTGCCATCCCCATTGCCAGTAAAAAACGTGTCCGATTATTAAGACTTAAGCCAAGTAACAGAATAATAGGATTTTGAGGTACCTGTCCATCAGTTAAATAAGAGAAGTTAAGAAATCACGGACAACATTCAAACCAGTGCCATTTCAGACTTTGTTGTGTAAGACTTTGTTTAGAATTTTTAGAGTTGCTGATTTGCATGAAGTTGCTCTACCTCCAAATTCAAAGCTACGAGAAGCACTTGCTTGAAGTTATTGCCTCCAAAGGTGGGTCAGCCTGTCAATAAAACAGGCCTGTCACTCTTAGTGTGTTTGACAAAGACATAAAACATCAAACCAGTTTGCATTTTATCAGCTTAGACTATGTCTGTTGAATATATATATTTCTTATTTAGCAACGAGCAGATCACATTTCATCACCAAGATATCTAGAAAACTTGGAAGTTGCAACGTTGCCATAATTAATTGCTTTCACATTTTTTTAAGGCTGTATATTATCTTTTATTCAAAATTGTTTCTGTAAATGACAGTGTTGCCGCGTGCATCAGAACACACATAATTCTACCTCCAAAGACGATGTAATTTATTCTCAAAAAGGACTAAGAGCTCCACCCCGACATAAAGACAGTCAGTTGTGTGAGGGGTCGTGTTCATTTGGTTTGAATCACGATTCCAGCTTTTCTTCATCTTCTTTTTGACACCTACTTTATGTGCCCCGCCCTCCTCTATATGTCCACACACACACACACAAAAACATACCCCCAAAAAAAAAAAAAGCAACTATGAAACATTTTCAGTCGGGAAATAACGTTCTACTATCAATTAGGGAGCAGGGAGGAACTAATGGCAGTCTGCAGCAATATGGGAATTAAGAAATTAAGTGGTATTCCCCTTTAACCAACGCTCTTGAAATTGCTTTCCCAGGTGCATTGGTTTCTGTGTCAGACTATGAAATCTAATGAATCCGGTGCAATAAAATCCCCGTACTACTTTCTCTTATCTTTAATTTGATGCCCGACTTTTGTGGCGACCGCTGTTGTACAATCACACTCTAATTCCCCCCGAAGCAAAATTTGCCCAGTCTCATGACACGCTGGCACCAATGATTAACTGCTAGCAATTACTATTTGAATAGGGGGCCCTTCTTGTCTTCGCTCTTTACCTCACAATAGACAGACTAGCTATTAATATCGAAACACGACAGCGTCTTTGTGTGCCCTGTCATTTTCACTGGATTTCTTAATTTTGGAAACAGTGTCACACTAGTCATTTGAATTATGTGCATGAGTTAGTAACAGGGAGATGTACAAAATTGCATTGCAATGTAATTCTGAAGAGGAAGATGAAATACAAGAATACAATCGCGCATAGACACTGTACAAGACAATACCGAAGAGAAAAAGCAGGGATTCGTTTGTCTGTGGTAAAACACAGCTCATCAAAAGAGAACATTCAGAAGTGGCAGCTCTGACACAAATGCAACAGTATCTTACTTGAACAATGACATTTGTCATCTTCTTGTAATTGTGTTTCTTATGGGTTTTTATGTCGTTTTGAAAGGCAGAGAAGATTATTTATTACAATTACATCCCTGTTCACCGTGACAATTATCCCCATCATTAGCCATTTTACAGCTTTACAGATTTTATGGGAAGAAAAAATTTGAGAAGATTGAATCTAAAGTGACAAAACAGTGTTTCCCAATTTATATATGGCACCTAAAATGGCTCAAAGTGTAGATGTTTTTTGAATTTTGAAAAAAATATTTGAATCTCTAGGGCCCAGAAGACAATGATGAAGGTTTATGGGATAAGCAGAATTACCTCGAACTTCCACTTAATGAACTTTAGGTGACACCTGATTCAAGGAGATGTAGCTTAGTGTTAAAAGGGCATGCTTTGCATGTATGAGGCCCCAGGTTCAATCCCTGTCCTCTCCATGTACTTTATTGTTAATTTCCCCGTTGTGGGATCAATAAAAATACCTTAACCTTAACCTTAAATCTGAGAAAATGTATTTGTGTGTTTTTGAATTGCCCTGATATTGTCAAGCTTCTGGACGCAGTAAGAAGAGAAAATCAGCTGCACGAGCTGTTGGGTTTTGTGCCACATTCAGGGTTAGATTTCATGGAAAACACAACTGGCAGCATCTGTTTTATTATAATAATTGGCCCTTTTTTCAGTTATTTTAGTGTGTTTGTTTGCTGAGAGCTACACAAGTTACGGATCTTGTTAAAATGATCTAATGTGAAAATGAATGATTTTTTTGTTGTTGTTCTTTTTTGGGCCATTAAATTATGCCTTCACTTTTATTCATAATCTATTAATGCACTTTAGTCCATTGTGGTGATTAAGTCTATGAAACCCTTATTTGATTTAGCCTTGCTTTAAAGGGAAAGACTAATGTGTTCTTTCTGGGATTCTGAGGGTTTTTTTTGTCAAAGTACCTCAATATAAGAGCAAAATTTAATTAAATCAACATCTTTGATTTAAGCATGACGTACAATCCATAGTGGAAAAGAACACTGTACTGGGACTGCGTCGACTTCGTCTTGGTTTTGAAATACAATAAGCTTGTTGGGTTCAGCCACCAGACTCAGTTCGGTCAGGTTCAGACAGAAGTCTATGGTATGTGGCTTATTGCGTAATTGCACTGAATTATATACAGACAACACATCTCATATTAGGTTTATATTCTGTTTGGACAGCAATGATCAGCATTTTGGCTGCAGACTTCTTTCACCTTTAATATGAAATGACATCATCATTATGAGTGTGAATTGCACACTGTCAACCTTAATTTGTGAGTGTTTTTGGAACTCCTGCAGAGATCCTTGAAATTCTTACGTCTCTTTTTGTATCATAGAATCCTCAGTCTCATTTGTTTTCTATTCAGCTTCTTTTTATTTTTTGTTTTAATTTACCTGATGTAAATGTCTCAATGACAAATGTAATTGCATCAATGTCTGTAAAAGATGTGTGATGGTAAAATCAATCAGACCCACTAATAATGTACAGTGTAAATTTTACATGATTAAAAATCTGGCTCAAAAACATTTAATGACATTTATATGGAAATGCTGTTCAGAAATTCGCATTTTGTAGCATTTATCCATTTTTTTTTTCTTTAAGTATTAGCATCTGCAAAACCTGTCACCTTAAAACACATATTATTTCCAACATAATTTCATGATAACTATGATAATGATCCATCAGTTCGACTGATTTTCACTGCGAGAAATTGCCTTCCACGGATGAATGCGTCATGTTTGTAAAGCTTCACACGTGGTGATGTATTTTAAAGGTTTCAGTGCAGACTAATAACCTGACAGTTATCTTATGATCCAGAGTCGCAGTGTCAGAAAGACAGACAGTGGATAGATTTTAATCAGAGCACGAAACGCCGTCAAACAGTAACAGATTGATCATAAGCGTGATACCTGTAAAGACAGCTCTTAGTAAACACAAATATATATTTCTGAAAATGAATGTGCTTCAATAAGTGCTATGATATAAACTGCGTGAATGAAACGTGGCAAACTGCTCTTGAGTCATGAGGAGACAGACCTTCACATAGTCCATTATCATCCGGATTCAGTTTTTCTCTTAACTCGGGGCGACCAAAGTTCAGGTTTTCACAAACCCACTTCCTGAAATACAACTCTGGTCATTTCATAATAATAAATTTGCCCGTGCGCATCCATGACACAACGTTACAACTGAGATGCATGACTAGTTGGCTGGTTTCAGAACCGCGGACAGCGCTTTTATCGAGCGTAGTGTGTGTGTGTGTGTGTGTGTTCTCCTCTGTCTGTATTAGTGAAAAAGAGCAGAGAAAAATCGATAAAAAGACAGATGAACAGACAGAACAAACTGCTTAGTTTGGCTTCTTCGCCTGCTCGCTTTTCCTGTTTGTAAATAGAACTTTCGTCTCTATTTCCATTCCCCCGATTCTTTCAGATTACCGAGGGAAGACGACAGGCAACGTCAACGAGAGGGAGCGAGAAAGAGCGAACAGATGTTTCAGCAGCGTGATGACAAAGTCTGATGTGTGATTCTAAAAAGTTGACACATGTTGTATTTAGCCTTTTTGGAGGTTGTTACATAATTAATATAATGAATTTTGTTCGAGGATTAAAGATAAAATACTAATCTTTGGGGTGGATTGAGATGGTTTTTATTGTTGTCATTGTATTATTAGTAGTTGGTTGAGTTAAATTGGAACCAAACAAATGCAGCTCATGTTTTTGAACTTCACAAGAACTGTTACTTTTGTGTTTATTACTGTCAATTTACAAAATGCAAAGTATGCAAACAAAAGAAAAATCCAAATCAAATCAATATTTAGTGTTGCCACCTTTTGCCTTCAAACCAGTATCAATTCTTATAGTTACACTTTTGTAGGACTATACTCTGATGTATGATCGATCATACCAAACAGGTGTTTATGATCACGTGTTGGCTGAAACCCCGTCATGACCTGAAACTGAAACATGTGTAGGAGGATTAAAGCGTAAAGAAAAACAGGAAGAACGGGAAGTGATGGCATGTCCCCCACAGAGCCCTGATCTCAACATCGTCGAGTCTGGGATTAAACGAAGAGACAGAAGGATGTGAGAGCCTTCATCCACAGAAGATCTGCAGTTCGTTCTCCAAGATGTTTGGAACAACCCAGCAGCCGAGTTCCTTCAAAAACTGTGTGAACCGGACCCAGAAGAATTGATGCTGGTTTGAAGGTAAGGGCTGGTCACACCAAATATCCACTTCATTTAGATTTTTACTGTTGTTCATTCACTGCATTTAGTTGATTTATGAAAGTAAATGTTTAACACTTCCATTTTTTTTTGTTTACAGCATTTTGTCACACCTGCCTGAAACTTTTGCGCGGTACGGTATTCCTGCTGGGTAATATCTTTTTTTATTTGCCTGTTGAGTGGTTTAATGCAAAGAGGTTTTAAGGTTTACTGCATCATTTACTTCTGTACATACCAACATAAATAATGTTGGAAATAGTTGTCCTTATATCGCACATTTTTGTCATTATCCAAATACAAAAAGACAATTTATTGTAGGACTCTCATTTCTTGTATTATTTTGGCTCAGTGTAAACTGGGTTTGTGTTGTTTCCTGTTAAACATCAGAATTTGACTTTCTTGTCTTGACTTTTGATGAAGAACAGAAAAAAAGTAGCACATAAATTCACTGTTTTTCTTCTAATTATTATTCAACTCTATTGATACTCCTACACTCAGATCAGTTATTGTCTTTTATTTATAATCTGTTACTGCTTAAAAACACCATAATAATGTAGTTCAACTAGCCACAGACCAAAGCTTCCTGCTGCCATTGATCAGAAACAGTAGTTTCCAGTGCTTTTCGCTGTCAGTGGACATTAAATAATGAGTTTCTGACAGTCACGGCTTGAAGCCAGTTTGTATTGAACATAATTAAGACACCTCGAAGTAAAATGCATTTAGCTTTGTCAATAATTGCCAAATGAACCAGCACTAGAATTATAACAATTCCATATTTCGTCGTCTCTTTTTTATAACTAGCTGGAGCCCGACTGCTGATATTAAATTAGAAAAAGGAACAATCAAACTCCGTCCTCCCCCGTCCCTGTATCAGCTTGGGGATGCCAGCATATCATCGCGTCCTGCTGAAATATAGGAGCCTCCTTTCAGCCTCTCTTCAAAGATACAACATGTGAGTACACAGCTTTATGCTTTGAAATGCAGCGACGTCAGCAATCGTGTGCTGATGTGATTCCTTTAAAGAAAGCAATATTAGATTTCCGCCTCATAAATATGTCATTGGGTGATTAATTCTTAATCACTACACAGGGTTTCAGCATATTTTGTGATGGTGAAGCCTCAGTTGGTTTGACTCCAACAGTGACTTCATAAAGTCGACCTATCGACGGTGTCTTGCGGCCTGGGAAATGAGCTAAAAAGAGAAACTGCTTGACAGCCCTGTAAACTCCTGTGTCTTTTTCTATTTGTCTCTGGTTTCCTCTGCCTCCCCTGGTTCTCTTGAAAATAGACCCCCCCTCCAAAACTTGACCCCCCTAACCTCTTTCTCCCTTTCTGTCTCCGTCTCTGGACACAGCTAAGCTCCTACTACGAGGAGCAGGGTGTACGGTCCACAGTCGGGAGCAGTTTCTACTGTGGCTCGGGGAAGCAGATCTAACTGGACTCGCGTGTTTCTTTTCATCTGTCTTAGAGCACTGGCAGAGCTGGCTCCCCTGGCCTGTGGCTCTTTGAGGAGCCATTGTTCTCTTATAGCTTCTTCGAGGCCCAAACTTTTCATCAGCTCGCCCAAGGTCCAGCCTGAGGGAAGCCAGCTGTGTTAGGTTAGGGCACCTATGGAGATCTGGATACAAAGAAATTAGGCCCACACTGTTAGCCAGGGTGGTTGAGGAGGTCATGAGAGCATTGCCAGAGAACCTGATGGTGTTGTGGTGGGGGACAACTGTCCTGGTTTGGTTCTCTGGGATGAAGAAACAGAATAAATGAACAGTAGTGTGAACAAATATTCACAGGCTAAGAGTTGAATGTGCCTATTTTAGAGTAGTGGATAAAATAGAGGCTTTCAGTCCTATTTGGAAAGTAGGGAGGGTACTGTGTGTGGTGGGCCGTAAGGGAGACCCCTTTGTAGGTATGTAATAAAGAAATGCTTTTTCAATCAAATTCAATCAATTCCCTCTTTCTCCTTGTGTTTCTCTTTTTTCTCCTTCTCTTTTTCCCCTCATGTGTCTTTTCCCTCTCTGCCTCCTACTTTGTCTTTTTAAAGTGCTCGTCTCCCCTGGGGACTCTCCATGTCATTATTCCAGTCCCGGATTCAAAATGTCATTTAAGTCATTGCTTTAGTCAGAATTCATTTCAATTAGACCCAGTTACCCTGGGACTCCCAATCCCTCCTTCTTCTTTTTGTTCTGTGTCCTTTTTTCTTCTCTCCACCGACGAATGGGAAAAAGGCGACATTAACGCTGAAAAAATGACCCCGTATTGTACTTTTTCGTTTGCAGACCTTACATAGTCGGCTGTGAAACCTCAGTGACGATCACTTAACTTTTATTAAGTGTGATTCATCTGTCATTTTTTAGTCATTTTGCACCACATGTATCAGAAAGACTAGTTTCTTGGAAGCGAGTTCCTTTAGCATCATCTCTTTGTTAATGTTTAGCATTTTTATATATAATATTTTTTAGTCTATTTGTCGATATTTGACTAATTTTATTTACAGTTTGTGTTGTTTAGCTTAGACCGAGGTTTTGGTCCTGGGCGTGTCTGAAACCCTGACCGCCCGTGTCCGGCAGGCCCCATTCAGTAAATCATAAATGCCCTTTAAAGCTTTCATGGCTCAGTGCACAGAAAAACCTCTGCAAAATTGTTCAGAATGTGGAAACGTGATGGGACAATGAGTGCGTTTGAACCGTACGAGTGGAAGTCCAGTCCGGTCGATCCAGTACTGCAAGGCAAAAATATGCATCACCATCTGCAATGCTTAAAGGGCTACCGCCAATTTCCAACTTGCTTTCTACGGCTTCAGTTTATGACGTACATGTACATGAATGCTTCTAAACATGCCTCTGACTTCCCTATATAAAAATAATTCTCTGCTTCTAGCTGAAAAACTCCAGAGTTCAGATGATGTCATCTGGGGGAGCTGTGGAAAAGCAGGTCTGATGGAAACACGATCTGAACTGAAGGTTCCTCATCTGGAGGCGTTTTACAGCTAGAAGTAGAGAGACATTTTATTGTAGAGAGATATTTTAAAGTAGGGAAGTGAGAGGGAAGCAACCCAAACTAGAACCCAAAGAATCGGGTTCAAAGTGAGTGAAGGTGCCGTATAAAGCTGATTGGGGGTGTCACATCGTCGAAGGTTGTACTCAGTATACACGAGAAGGCGAGAAAGAGTGACGTCAGACTTTAGAGTACAAGTAGACGGATGTGAACAGAATCACTTGTTCACTTTGGGATCCTCTACTCCAACTTTTAGTCTAGTTCTGCCATCACTGCACGACAGGACGGCTCAATGCGAACTCTGCCCCTCTGTGGCGGCTCAACATCATTCCGTCAGTTGAATCCCCCTGTCTTCAAAAACTGCTTGAAGACAAACCTCATCTGGAAGAACTTAGTCGCCCAACATGTTCTCTCCTTGTGTCATAATTCATCTGTAGCACTTTCCTGGTGTCAAAACACGTTTCTAATTTGCCCTGAGGACTGATTAATGTGTTCATCTGCACCTTGTGAACACTTTCACTGAGGACTCTTTGCTTTATTTCCATTGAAAGAATTTCCACAATCCAGAAACAAAGTTATTGTTGCAAAGTTTAAAAACTTTTCTAAACCACATACATGATTCATGATGTGGTTATCGAGCAGCAGATGGAAAGCAGACATTTACAATATACTGTAAAGCATATGAGAAAAAACTACAGATGGTTACGCTGCATAGTAAGTCCGTCATCACCAGGCTGATAATGTAGTCATTTCATCACCACAGGCGAGAAGACAATTTCTGTTTTCTTTCCTCCATTTCTTAAATCAAGCATATTTTAAAATACACAATTTCAAAGTGTCGGTGCTTCCTCATGTGTGATCTAAACATACATAAAGTATGATATGAAAGCGGTTACTGTACATCTGTTGAGGGGTTTAAAGTGACGGTTTTGTGAGAAAGCGGCATACATGTTATTACCCACATCCAGGCGAGACAGCTGCCAGCCACGGGTCCATCTGCCAGATGAGAAAGAACAACACATGCAACGTCGGAACACTTGATTACTTCCAAGGACCATTCACTCCGATCCATCCTTACACTGAATCCCCATTCGCCTACTGGTACATGTCAGTATTCAAAACAAAGGCTGTGGGCGCACAGGTTGATGTGGGCTGAGTCTTCTGTCAAGTCACTTGTCAGGCCAAGATATACTGAATAACAAATATGGAGCATTTAAATGTTAACGATCGCTGCCACGGTGATAGAACTGTCCGGAGCTGTATAGATACTTGACTGTAAGAATATCTGCACCAAGAAGACGTCTATCAGCCAAACGGTGTTTGGACTAGGATGAAAGACGAGATCACAAACTGCATGGTTGGTATAGACACGAGGGCAATCTGCCATCCATTGTGCAAATTGAGTCTGAGATTCAGAGGCGATTTTCTTTCCAAGGACGGTAAATGAAGTTAGAAAAGATGATATGGGAAAAGCAACTCACATTGTCCACATTTCTGGTTTGGTGAGGCAAGAGTACGGCTTCGGGTCAGGTGGGGGAAGGTAATTATGGCTTTTTGCCTCACATGGCGGCAGAAGGGGGTTGAACGTTTTACGGAATAACGTGTGGACAAAACGGTCTGTAAGAGCATCAGGTCCTTATTTGTCACAACAATGTCAACTGTGATGTTGTCTTGGTGTTTAGTGAGGATATTACTCCATCTACAAAAGGCGGCAAACGTCTCGAATGGTGACGTGGTAAATGTGACTTTGAATTTGGTTATCATACTTATGAACACTTTTACTCACTTATGAACAGTTTTTGCACAGATGATGTCACTGCTGTAATGTGTCATATGAATATAAAATGTTATGAAACTGTTAAATTTCGGTGTCACACAGTATAGGGACATAACTTAAGAATGTTTGCAAGTCAGTGAAATTTGCATCCACTGCTCTACATCAGAATTACATGAATTTCCCGAAGCACACTTAAGGCCAGATCGCTGGGCTTTACACGTTATATCACGGTATTACTTGTATTACTGCCGTTTTGTGGTAACAGGTAAAGAAAAACTTAGGTGGAGCTGAAGAGAAAAGTTTGACGGCAAAGATGAAGTGAAAAGAACGTCTGCACTTTCCCGACATTTACAGACAGTTGGTAAAAAAACAGGAGACGCTACACGATGGAAACCATCACCTTCTTCCAACTTTTTCTACATGTGCTGCTGCCATCAAACTCAAAATGAGCAAATATTTTCCACGAAATGTGTTGTTGAGGTGATTTCTTTCTGATGACGTCCAGCAAGTCGAATAAGCCAAATAAGCCTGTGCGTGTTTGTGGTTCTGTTGGTTGGTTGGTTGAATAAAGGTTAATACAAAACCTGGAACAAAGAAATACATAAGTTATGAACAAGCTTTTTCATTAGGAAAGTCAGACATTTATCCAGATTAAATTCTGCCTGCTCCGCGGAAACTGTGCCGTGCTTTGTGTTCCTCTGTGTGTGTACAGGCCTGCGTTGAGGTAACAGTGTGGAAGCTCAGCAGTGTTCTGCTTTGTCTTGATATCAGCCTAATCTCCCATTAGTCATTTCAATTGCCAGGCTCCACTGACGGAGCAATGACACTGGGAGAGTAAGCTGGAGAGAGAGGGTGAGACGGATAGGGGTGGGAAAAGGGATAAGGAGGGGGAGGAGAAGAAAAGGATGAGGGTGGCGGAGAAAGAGATACGGCCGATAAAAACGAAAGGAGCTGAAAGGCAGCAGGAGGAGAGAGGGTGACGATGAGAGATTGGGAAGATACTCAAGTCGAAGAAATGAAAAGGCAGAAGGAGATACACAGGAAGAGGTTTGAATAGCTGAGGTGGAAAAAGGAAGCAGTGATGAGGAGCCAGCGTTACACAGGGGAGAGCGAAGGTGAAAGGTGTGAAACAAAGGACAAAGGGAGGGAGCCGACTTTTTCATAGCGTGAAGTGATAAACTCTCCGCTCGCTCTTTCCTGTTCGGATTTTCAACCTTTCTTTTCAATCAGCCGCCTCTCCGCAGCGATAATTTCCTTAATCGTTCCAATCATCCAGCTCTCTCTCCCTCTGCCTTCATTCTCTCCACAGCTGATTGTAGCTCCTTTCTCAGGTTCAAGTCGGTGACATCCGACACCACCGACGCGCCATGTTGAAAATACACGCAGCTTTATGTAATACGCAGCGCAGAAGCAATTTCATGAGAAACTCCAGTGACTCGATAATCGACGCGCAGCTACAGTGTTGATACGGCGCGCTGGCTTTTAACGTGAATTACTTTCACAGTTGCACAATGTGCTGCGCGTTTGGCTCGATGGTACGAAATGCAAAACGAAAGAAAGGGAAAGAAAACTGTGGGATGTGAAGAGAAGAGACAGGCCGGAATAAAGAAAGTGAAAAGTGCCCAGAGGTTGATATCACTCTCCCAGCTGAAGAAAGCAAAAACGCTGCAGTGTGAGCTTCATGTGTGCTCCTGTTACACAAGCGTGAGAGGTCACGAAGGGCTGGAGAACAGAGACCACAGAGATCCACAGTTACAGCCAAACACAGTGAATATCTGCAGCATCACCACAAAATGTTACAGCCATTATTAAAAGAAACTCTTGAAAAACTAATTAAATGAAAATAACTCTGCTAAGATCGAGCGTGAAAATGTGCAGAACTTGAGTTGTATTTCATGTCTAATTAATAAAAACCGGCAACATTCTTTGCTCAGTGAAGAATATTTTCGTGCTTTATTCAAGGTAACTGAGAAGCTGAATTTTTAAGCTTTCATAAATACATGTTTATCTTCACCTAACCTCAAATGGGGTGTTACTAATAAGCAGAAGCCTCATTCATCAAGGAAAGACAACAAGGACAAGTTCTACATGTGTGTGTGTAAGAACTGCCTGTTGCTATTAATCAAACATGCACATCTGTATGGAATGAACAGTGATGAATGCGTGTGTGTGTGGATGAATACATTCACAGAAACTCCCATAAATCACAGTTGAATTGGTTCTGAATGAGCTTCAGTTGGTCCATAATGTTTTACTTGGCACCTTCACACGAGGCCTGGCCAGGAAAGAGACAGTCCTGGGCAGAGCAGGTGACACGGGCTCTCGACACTGTGTCACCGCTTTTATTAAAAAGAAGAAAAAGAAAACTGCATCCATTCCTATTTTTAAAATATATATATACCGGCAATCATCGAGGAGGTCCCTGGGAAGTAGCTATTTCAGTTAGAAATAATGGTGCTAAAATGTCACAGGTTATCATTAATGTAGAGTGATTAAAGCTCGGCCGTTAACACATCCTCAGGATTTGCCGGGCCACGCTCGTCAAACTGGGTCTGGGTCAGAGAGCGTCGTGTGCACGGAGCCACAATTATCCTGCACTCCGCAGAGGACAAACTGCAGGAGGCCGATGTCAATTTAAAATAACTCGAGTGCCGAATGATTTCCTTGTTCTCAAAATCCGGTGACGTTCCTCCGCTATGACCTTGTGGAGAAAGAAAGTTTCCAGTTGTACATGAATCTAATTATTCTCCTGCATGTCTAAAAGGGTTCGACTGCTCCGTTTATTTGCACAGAATCAAACAGGTGATCCACGCACACTGAAAACACATTAACGCACTCTGTGGGATTTAATGCGACACTTGCCTCCAATAATTCCACTGTTATTGCTGTTATTAATATCTGTGCCGTCACGACTATAAAAAGTCAAAATGTCAACAGCGAAAATAGTCTAAGGCAGTACAACGGAATATCGCAGGAAAAAAACATACTGTACAACAGAAACGGCAGCCAGCGTTCCACTAACTTTTGGCTTGTCTGTGGTAATTTAATTTACATGAACTAAAATGTTCAATTCAAATAATACGACACGTTTTCATTACAAAGCTCCTAAATCATCTGCTGTTTCTCTTGAACTAGATCCCTGTTAGCAGCAGTTTTACAGCTGAAATGACAAAGATGATCCCACATTAGGCACATTTTCTTATCGTGGAAACTGTCACGTGGAAACACAGTTTTGTGTCAAACATAGCTCGGCCTCCACTACAAAACACGGCTGAAGATAAAACCGCGATTTGTGGCATCTCAGCTCAGTATTGTCGCCCCGGGATCGTGGTACTGTGTTTACATAATTAAACTAGCCTAACTCAGGTGTATTATTACTGTTCATCACTATTCATATTCATATTTAGTCTTATTTATATTTTGCTACATTTCCCACAGGATCAGTGAAGTTCATATCTACTGTATCTACTCGACAGTGTCTCTTTATGTATTTATCTGTCTAGTTTTGCTCTTGGTGGCCTACGACTGTCAGGTCTGACTTATATCATGTAATCTGACTTCATATTCTGCCTCATAATTACTCATATATTTCATCATTCATTCATTCATTGCATTTCTTTGTTTGCTAGTTTCAGATTTTTCCATTTTAAAGCTGCAGAAATCCTTCTTTTAATCCAGCCTGAAATTGTAAACAGCACAAAAAGCACTTTTCCTTTTCACAGCATCTAATTAGCACATGGACGCCCACGACGCTCTGCCTCATTTTTACTGCACCTCATTGTCAAAGCACAATTACTTATTCTGCACTTTAAAGATTTTACTCATATGACTCATCATCAGCGATGTAATAACTTTCCTTTACAAGGACACTAATAGGGATTAGGCAGGTACTGTGCGTAAATTCAGCTAAAAACATTAATCCGGCCACCTGAGATAATACAAAGCAGCAGATACGGGATGGAGTAAGTGCGTTCACATTAATTGAGGTTTTAAATGTTTGGGGGAGTGATTAGCTGTAAAAAATAATTATTCGAAGGGCAGCAGGAAAGGTTGAGGTGGAGTCTAGAAGTGCAAGTTGTTCTTCTAAAAGCTGAAAGTTTAATTCATTGAATTTTGCTTTTTATGATCGTGATAGTTCTGTAGCAACATAAAACTGTCCCAGTGTGAAGAGCTCACTGTTCAACGATGAGACTCTAATAGTTGCAGCTTCACGATTTTCTCAGAATCGGTACAAAACCATCGAGTTGAGCTTCTCCCACTGAGGGATAAAAGAGGCAAATCAAACACTCACCTTCATAGTTCACAGGTGTTTGTTTTATTATTATTGATTTTTTCTCTTTAAACTACAAAAAGACATTTAAGCAGCTAAAACAACAAAACAATGGGAAATGTACTAATATGTTTCTGTACCAACTGTATTTATTAAAGTTAACAACTCTTTTTTAGTTTAGACAGGTTTTTATGGTCTGATGATTAAAAACTGGACATTTTAAGTTGAATTGGCTATGAAATAAACCATCTTAGGTATTTGTCTTGAAATTCAAGAATGAGAATTTACAATTTACAGAAGCTCTATGTGACAGGTCAGCAGGTAAAGAACTGTCAGTCATATATTTTTCATTTTGCCACTCTGGCATTGTGTGATTGGGAAAGTCACATTATTGAGATTGAAAATGAGAAGCAAGGACTCCTTAAAACGTCTTCTGATGTGATGGGAAAACAGATGTAATTCCAAACACACTTCAGTACATTTCATACAGTAAAATCTTTATTTATTCTGCCAATGTTAATAATTGTCTTTGTGGCATTTTGTAATGAAAAATTATGATTGAATGATTGTCCTGGTTCTGGCCTATTTAAACAGTAAACAGAAATCATTTATGAAGCGCTTTATGACGAGTAGCATTAGAGCCTGAGGGCAATTCTCATCCAGCCACGAGGCCCAAAAGTCCTGAAATCCCAAAGACACACGGAACTGTCCATCCTCTGGCAGGACAGAAGTGCAGCATCCTGGTTCATTTTATTATTTTTGGGTGTAAACAAATTTGATGTCATTTTTTGTGACTTAAAGATAATAAGCAACTGGTAAGTAAGTCATCACTAAAACGCCAACCTGAGGCCCGAACGACCCAAATCACCAGCAGTAGATGAACATAGACGGATTAGCCACAACATAAAGACCCCTGGTGGTTTTAATGTGGTGGACAGAGTGTGTGGATTACTGTGGTGGCGTATAATCGTGGATCCGGCCGTGTGAAGCAGTTTTCATTTTGTCACGCGATTTGTGATAAACTCTAAAGGAGTGAGATAACAGGAAACTTTAATTACCAGAATTAATTATTGTTTAAGAAGTCTGATCCTTTTAGAGATATGGTGTTTTTTAAGATGTGAGCGTGTTTGCTGCTCACAGAACAGCGAGCAGAGAGGCGCCGCTACGCCGCTGTGTTCGTACACACCGTACGTTGAAATGAAGAGATAAGGAGAAAGTCATCGCCGAACAACCGTGAACCTTTTTCATCTTAATTTCTCTGTCCTTTGACCACTGTCTCTATTCTGTCTTCCCCGTGTTTGTCCCTTTGTGAACATGATGGATGAACAGGATTTTCTCTCTGTGGGATGGTGGCCAGTAGATCTCAGTGTATTTAACCGTAATCCAGGCTTAACTTCTTTTGGCATTTTAGTGGTTACTGTATTAATGCATATTTATTACACCCATGGTGGCTGAAATATGAGAGGCCTTTACCTGAGCTCACACCTAGGGAGACTTTCCCTAAAGCTAAATCAATCTTAACGTTTCTGCTGACTTCAATTGAACCAGTTCCAGTGTTTAGCAGCCTTTATGATTTAGATTCAGACTTCAGTTTAATTTAAACATGATGATACATGAGTATCACATGACCATGTGATTGAGTGAGTAACACGTTCATACTGCAACATTATCTTCAGTCAATGCAAAAGCTGGAGCAATACAGGTGCCTCACCGAGACTTCATTAAAAGGCTTTTACTGCTGTACTAATCGCAATGTTACTGTGAATAATCCGAGCAGTGTTTCTCAGCCAAAGGTCAAAGGTTAACTCAGTCGGACACACACTGCAGGACACAATTAATCGCTTATGTTCTAAAACTCCAAACAGCTCAGGCTGTTTCTGCATGACTGCCGACAGAAAACAGTCTGAAGAGACATTTACCTAAATGTAGGTAAATGGGGCTCGTAGGACTGACCTCAGTTATCAAATCTTTCAATCATAAATGAAGCTTAAATGTCAGTGTTTACACTACGTCATCAGATCTCACCTCTTGTTTCCATCGTAGTTAGTTTTAGTTGGATCTGGTCCGGCTGACGAGCTGCGAGTTTAATGCACTTAAACCCTGTGGAGTCGATAATACCTTGAGGCCACCTGAGGGTTGTTGTTCCACCGGACCATCATGTGAAGGATCTGTGAAGTTTGACTCCCCTGATTGAACCTTTTAAACGAGAGCAGAATTTCACGCAAATCCATTATGAAACATTATGAATTGCACGTTGATTTATCATCAGGGACTGGTGTTGGCGGTTCTACGTCATTCAACTATGATTAACTTGACCAAGTACTTTTACCAAATCTTAACCACAGAGGTAGAATGTCGTGAAACTCTCACAAGTCATGTTTAGAATGGTCGTGTTGTCAAAGAGAACAAGTTAGAATTAAAACTCAGTTCTTCGTGTCTGTGACTGAACGTCGAGCGATTCCCCCTTTGACTTTGTTTCAACCGTGTTTTAGATTCCTCGTTAAACTGCTCTAAAGTCGTCTCGTCTCACAATCACCCTCTTTCTGACTGCTTCCTCCCCCTGTATTCAGCTGTCCAGACACAGATGATTCCAGTCTTCATAATCCAAAAAGAAGAAAAGGAAAAGGCAAAACAAACAAACGATCACAACAAAAAAAGAAGATGAATAAAGATTAACACACAAATGCAGACACACACCAAACAGCAGAAATGAAGCGCTTGGTGAAAATCACAGCAGAGATAATTAGAGCCACGTCCACATGAGCGTCTCTCTCGTTGCGAGCCTCAAACATCACTGATTAGCGTGATGGCAGCGTGGTCAGGTCCACACAAAGGAATGCACACACGCCGAATATGACAAAGGCATTTGCAGCCAGAAAAATACCCACAACACTCTCTCCGGTAAAGCAGTAAATCACTTTTTATCTCCGTGAATCAAACGCTTCAACTTTCTAATTTCTTTGTTTCTTTCCTCTTATCTTTCGTTTCTCTCTCTTCCCCGCGGTTCCTCTGCCTCGGCCCTTCGAAGTAACGCCGCCGCCGGAGCAGCGCAGCCGTTATTGGCCGTTAGACTGACAGTCGAAGTGAGGGAAGAAAGACGGTGGCTGGTGGAATGAGGCAGAGCGACGCGAGGGGCAAGAGAAACTTCAAGACAAACACAAAAGTAGTGAAATGAAATGAAATTCGGGGTTTAATTTGCCTCAAAGACGACACACTCAGGCGCTAGTCAGTTCCTCTGAGAAATTAGCAGACTTCAAAAAGAACCTAAGGGAAGAAGAGAAAAAAGCGGGAAGTTGCTCTGAAGTGCCACCCAATTAAAGCAGACTGCGAAGTCAGCTAGCGGAGCGCAGCTAATGTGTTGACACGCTGTTAAGGCGGTCAGACAGGTTTCCGAGCCGGAATTCCGAAGGTGCTGTGTAAAGCAGTTAACGCATCATTACCACCATCATTTACAGACTGCAAACAAATACGACTGTGGCTGAGGAGACTTTTTACATCCAAACCGTTTTCTTCACGCTACAACTCTCACACGCCCGATTTACAGCGTGCGACGGCGCCTCTTCGCTTCCCGTCCAACTCGACAGGATGACAGATTTAAAAAAGTGATGATGTTGATCACACTGAATTAATAGGGGATCAGTCGAATTAGTTGTTGCGTTTCCAACATTCCCAATTAAAAAGGATCTAAAGTGCTGGTCCTGTTAGTGGTCATGAGTGAGCGGAAGCCCACAGTCTGTCTCCAATCTTCAAATCAACGTGCATGTTCACCATCAATACAACTATAAATGTCCAGTCACCGCTTTTTTAGATTGTTTTACGACTGATACTATAAGAATGAATTACTGTAGCTCCACAGAAACATCAGCACATATCCCCAAAAACTGTGACAGAGTGGAGATCGTCATGGAGATGGGCAGCGTATTGCAATTGGATCAAACTGTTCCAAATATAGACTGTACTGAAGCCGCATTTAGGCTCGACTTCCTTTTTATTGAAATAGCAACAGTAACATCCTGGCTTATCACTGACATTAATATGCTGCTGAGATGACGCTGAGGAGCCCTCAGTGCTCACACACACACACACACACACACACACACACACACACACACACACTTGTAATGGGAGCTTCAATTAGAAATTCAGGCAATTCCACATTTTCAATTAAAAGTTGAAAGCAAAAACCATTTGACATTAATATCGGAGACACACGCGGTCTCGGCTATGTCAAATCTTTCTTAATTAATTGTAACTACACGAGTTTAGGAGGTCAAAATGTCCCCCAGTTAGAAGGGCATAATTGTCAATACTTAAATCAAATGGAAAGATGCGTGTCATGTATTTGCATGTTAATTGAAGCCTTTGCATCGCTGTGGCTGCGACATTAGTGTTTCTGCTGAGCTCAAATGAGAACATTAATCTGCAGCGTTCGCAGCTTAATGACTTTCGTGTCCTTTCTGTCATGTGTTTACTACATTCACAAGGTTGAACACATAGTGTGTGAAACCGTGAAATGTCATCGGTGACTAAGATGAGACGCAGCCCGTGTAATCCATTAATAGAACTAGTTTAGTGCCCCCCCAGATGGAGCCGACTGACTCAGACTAGTGTAATCCAATCAGCTGTCAGTGTCTGGAAGTTTGAGCATTAATGAGGATCTTCGTGTGTCAATGGATGATCTCATCCAACGACTCCTAGCTGAATAAAAGAATTCTGCTTTGCATGGAGAGAAAAAAAAACCAACAGCAGTCCAAATCCTGAGAGACTCTATAGTCACAAATGGAAAATGTTGCCATCCATCAATGTGATGTTTTGACTTAATTTATTCTTCACTCGTGACGTTGTCACGAACCTGAAGTCAAATATCTTTACTTCCTGTGTGTAGTAATACTGTGTAAACACAATAACGGGATAATAGAGACGTGGACTTTTCCTACAGTTGGTAGCAGGCTAATAGGAGCTTAAAAGGTTTCATCGTTACGAGTTTACAGTTTATTTGCATTTCAACCGTTATCTGTGTATAACAGCAAGTAAACAGGAAATGAACCGATATGTTAGGAAACATAACCCTTCACAGCCGTATAGATGTTCACAATGATTTGAAAGAGTCAGTGATTATTATAAATAGTTTTATATATTCTGTTGTTTTAGTGCTGCCTTATTTAGTCTATATTCATTTTGTTTGCTCTGTGTTTCGAGATGTGTGTCAACTTAATTTAGGGGAAAATAGACAAGCGTGTGTTTGATGACTTAATATGCTTCACATGGGACACAAACTATTTGGTTAGTGACAATTAAAATTCTTGCATAGTTTACCATTTGATAAAAGGGTAAAATCCCTGTTAGACGCCAGACTCGCCTCTTGTGGACACGTACTTCTGCCGCCCAAGTTTAAAAGGAACAGAGAACTACAGCGAATGCATCTGAGCGAGCGTTTGCTAGTAACTGAGTGTCATTGTGGTGTAAGTGGTGCAGTGTCCAAAATCCGTCCCTTATTTATTATTATTATTATTTTCTGTCATCGCTAACACAGTGTTGCACAGGGATGATTCAGATTTGCATTGTAGTTTAAAAAATTTTACAGAACTTTGAAGAATATACATGTCAGTAACATGAAACAGAATAGGATAAATATCCCACGACATAACTGCAAATATCAACTATTCATTACTTTACTTTATTGTTATACAAATACAAAGTCTGCTTTCAAATTTTGATTCCTGTTCATTTGTTTAATAAATAAATAATAAAAAATAATACTGTTAATGGAAAGATTAGCTCACACTCTGATGGAAATTGTGTCACTTCTGTGCTCAGGCTTTATTTCACTTTTGACTTACAGCGATTTATTATGTGTGGAATTCTCTAAAATGTTATGCTGAGTGGAAAGTGTGTTTTTGGGTCAGCAGTTAGATTGAAAAAGTACGAGGTTAGAAATCCACCAGAGTGCGGTCCAATTAGATGATTACATGTTGTAGATGTAGAAGGAAAAAATAAAACTGGGCGCCGCAACCCACTTTCATTCAAGCCTCCATTACACGTCCTATTCTCACTGTATCTGCTTTCAAGTTGGACACAAAGACGTGGACAAAAATAGCAGAAGAATTGCACTTGACAGTTTTTGTAGCCAATTTTCCTCAATTTCAGCTCTTCATGTTTGCCTTTGTTCCGGATATGGACATCCTCTGTCTCTCTGTGCCAGCCTGTCACTCGCTGCTTCCAGCTTATATAACAGGTTAGCAGGTCTTTCCTTTTTGATCCAGAAAGTAAAAAGGAAAAAAAAAAAAAACGGTGGCTATCCTGCTCACCCCGGGCTACTGTCAGAGTGTCACATTTTCTAAAACTCCATTTTCACAAATCAAACCATCTCCATAGTGAGATTACCAGCATAAACGCAGCATTCCACCGTTCGTTCTCATCTGTCTGTCTGAATCTCAGTCTTCCCTTCTCACTGCGTTGTCTCTTTTATAAGTTCTGCTGCTGATATCGTTCTTCTTCCTGTAAATCTGAGCAGCATCTGTGATCTCCCCATCTCCTTCTCCACTCCCTCTTTCCTGTGGCCCCCGTGGAGTCGGCACAGTTGCTTCTCACATGTCCGAAGGGCAAAAGAGTCAGACGACAGTGAATGAAACATTAAACGGCACCGAGCCCGACGTGTCACTTGGTTTCATCACATTCGTCCTGGTCTTCTCGGTAAAACTCACTCGAACTTCTAAATAATGTTCCTACGTGGGATTGTGTGAGCAGGAGGAACTGGAGTCTGTGAATAACACACACACACACACAGAGCATAAAGCATTCAGAAACACTCTCCTGTTGTTTGGTATTCAGTGAAATGCTGCCAATAATTCCAGCGTCTCTCCTGAAGCCCAACAACATCAGAGTCGTTACAACAGCGTGAAGACAAGACGTCACTT
Organism: Channa striata; assembly: GCA_033026295.1. Classification (NCBI taxonomy): domain Eukaryota; kingdom Metazoa; phylum Chordata; class Actinopteri; order Anabantiformes; family Channidae; genus Channa; species Channa striata. Next base: position 25,496,959 of record CM065173.1, on the reverse strand, counting down.
TTACTTTACGGCCGCGCTGAAACAATCAAACTGAAAGCCGCTCCTCCACAAATCTCCACGGCAGATTCTCTATGACAGTGTGATCATGTCTTAAGATGAGGCTGTGCAATGTTTCAAAGAAAAATGTATCAGGAAAGTGGATTTGTGAGCACCACAACGCCCGTTAATTCCTTCACGGTAGATCGGCCTCAATCTGCAGCCTCACACGGTGGTTTCAGTTTGTTTAAGTGTCCAAGTTTCACTGAAACATTTTGAAATGGTTTTAATGGTTCTGTTTAGAGACTCGCGGCTCTGAAGCTCAGTCACTTCAGACTCAATAAGTAGATCAGATTTGAAACGGTGGATGATGTTGGTTCCCGAGGGGTTTGGACCAGGTTTGTGTAATTTGGTCAGAATAAATTTGGTGTAACTTTAAATATTTAGAACTAAAAAGAGACAACATGAATCCCTGTTTATTCTTTATGAAACACCACGTTGATGAGGCTTTTTGCTTTAAAGCCCCCGTCCCGCTGGTTTTCCAAATGTGTCTGTGGCTGGAAAGAGGCGAGACGGTTAATGACCACCGCTGTAGTGGTTATGTTGCTCAAAACCCAGCACAACTGTGTCTGGCTCCAGTTTGTAAAGACAAATCCTCTCAAACAAAACCACAACCTTTTTCTGACCTTCACCAAAAGGTTAAAGGAAGGGATGAAATATGGAAAAACATTTTCACAATCAGTCCTCACCCAATAATAATAAACACACCCAACCATGACGGTGGGGTGGGGGGAGCCTCTCCACCCTGGACAGGTCTCCGGTCTGTTTCAGGGCCAACATAGATGGACAAACAGAGATTTAACCTAACATGCATGTCTTTGGACGGTGGGAGGAAAAGGAGAACGCAGAGAAAACCTACAGAACCCTGAGAAGACCATGGAGGTCCACAGAGACGGACTAGGCCTTCATGGCCTAATGTTACAGTTGGCGAGTTCTACACTCAGGAAAAATGACAGAAAACAAGGTCTGAATAGAGATTACAGTTTGGGATTAATAATAATCATCAAAGTCACTTTGTCATCACAGGTTCTTGTGAGTAGATCGATTAGATTCTCGTCTAATTTAAAAAGAAACTTGTGCAACAACACAGTCAGAGTGAAAAGGGCCGAACACTTTGTGACGCAACAGTGCATGTCCGAGTGTTACCGCCCGGTGAAGAAGTTGTCTTTGCTCTGAAAAAACTAGGTTGTGAGGGCTACGAGGACATTAAAGTATTTTGCGATTGATGTGGTTTTCAGGTCGATTAATCTCCCAACTTTTCCACCCTGATAGCGCCAAGGATAGCTGGAGAAGAGAGAGAGAGAGAGAGAGAAATCAATGACACACAGAGAGATGAGGGAGATGAAGGAGGAGGGGCGGGATGGGGGTGGGGGCGGGGGTCTCTGAAAGACATGGCAGGAGGCAGAGGGGCAGAAATAGACACACGGCGAAAAGACAAGGAGCGAGGGACGACGCGGCGCACAGTCGGAGAGCGGCCTAATAGGCCAGCGCTACCTTGAAAAGTGTAAAGTAGGTCTGGACAGTGCAGGCTATTTGCAGAGCGAGCGGCATTACACATTGTTAATAGGTTCAAGCAGGGCTCTGCTCATTAATCAGAATGAGAACAGACACCAGGAGCAGGGGAAGAGACGAGGGGAGGCGGAGGCGGAGAGTGATGGATGGAGGCGGACATCACAGGAGCAAAATGAGCTTTTTTTTCTGCTTCCGAGCAGAGGTGAACACATCAGGACATGAGTCTCCTTCTTCTCTGCCTCTGTCTCGTCTCATCTGTGCAACGATCTCGGGATCTGCTGCTCTTCCGCTCTCGCCCAGTAATTAATGTGTTTTCTAAGCCTCAAAGTATCTGCTGGTTTAAGGCTGATGGCATTAAAAATTGAAAGTGGAAAAATGTCAGATTGTGGTTTTATGGTGATTATCGGCGTGTGCCAGGATACCTGTGTGCCGCGACTTACAAGCTTGAAAGTGTCCGGTGAGTTTAAAGAGCGTGGAGTCAGTTTACTCAAAGGAATCTCCGCCCCTCTCATTTCCGAGGAGTCGTGCAGGTGGGTTTCCACGGTCACTCGGTTTTTGAGGTCAGCCTGCTTTCAGCAGATTTATGCGCGTGTCATATTCCTTCCGAAGTCCCTGGACTCCAACAGATATTTAATGACTAGGAAACGTTCCTGTATCCGTCCCGTGACTTGTGATTTTCAGCAGCAGGTAACTGCACTGATCTTCTGTCTTTGTGATGTGGATGATGAACTGGAAGGTCCAGATTCTGACTCATCAAATCTCCTTTTAACTGTGTGATTGAGGTGTGTTGCTTTCAAGGCGATACATCTTTTTTGCAATCTTATACTTTTCGTCCTAGATGTTTAAAAAGTTTGCAGAGATCCTTGCAAAATTACAATAAATGAGATTGTTCCACAAATGAATTGGACAGAGGGATGAGCCTCGCTGAGAAACTCTTCACAGGAAGCATCAAAAGCATCTCTCCACAATAAGATAAGTACATGTCCCTTAATTTTAATTTAAAAACAGCATCTTTCAGTTAGATATTGCTATTATTTCAACAAGTCATATGCACATTTAAGATGGTTATGATCATGCCCCCCCATTAAAAAGGTCTGTATGTTTATAAATGACCAGCTGTAACATAAGAAATGTTGCTCATATGTTGTACTGTATATGCATCAGTAGTATGAAACACATCATAATAAACCGCAATGAATCGTTTCCATGGTGAGATGGAAACCTCTTTTCTCAGGTTTATGATGAATCATTCAGAAAATTAAAATGACTAGAATCTAATACAGTGGAATAAAATATTTGGCACAATTTCAAAAGACATTCTCTTTGGAGACCAAAAGTCTCAATCCTACAAAAATTCTATTGTGTAACAAGTAAAAAGAGCAAAGAAGCAATTTTATGATAAAAAGTCTTTTGATATGTATCGACGTGATTTCTTTGAGTCAGACTGCTCAAACCTCTCGTTAGTTTAGATTCCGTGTCTGCACAGAACACAGTCTGGTTAAAAGCCGCCATCACCTCCATGGAGGGATTTTCAGAAGCGATTTCTCCATGGTGACAATAAACAGGAAGACCTCTGTCAGTCTTCCTACGACTGTTGTTTTAGGAGAAGGTTGAATTAAATTTACCCTAAAATGTTAGCTGCTAAATTGTTAAGTCACAAATTGCCACAGTGGAGCTGGATTCCCAGAATGCAGCACTTTGCATCTGATGTGCAAATTGCTGTTATGTAAAAATACCTGTCAGCGATGACGCAGAACGATGATTCAGGAAAGTCTCTAATCTCACACACGCTGCTCGCTGCACAGCAAAGAGCGATTTAATAAGGTGATGGCGAAAGAGGGACTGTGAGGGAGCGAGCTGGAACACAGCGAGGTGTAAGAAGTGGTTTCCAGGTGAAGGTTCAGACGGCCACGGTCCGGCTAAAGTTACGGGCCAAAATCAAACCAGCAATTTAGAGAAAGAGCAGCAAGTTTCCTCCACATCTGATCAGTCCTCCTCTCTGAGACAGCGACCGGCAAGTTGCCTTAGTCCCGCAGCCCCGGGGTCTTTCTCAGCCCCTTCCGGTTGCCGTCCTCCACATTGTACACGGCACCGGTGTATGAATATGTGAGAATGTTACACGTGCTAAAATACAACAAGAAAAGTCTGGGTCCATCCGTCCAGCCAGTCCACGTCCTCGTGACGCTGCCCAGGTTGGCGGTGAGCTTGGAGCGTCTCCCGGCATGTACCGGGTGAGAGGCAGGGTCGACGCGGGACGGTTCACCGTCGTCTATCACATCACCCGACTCTGACTCAGATATCTTCAAATGAAACAGCGTCGTTCCATCGTGCCATTTACTTTGGCATGTCAGGGAGGAAAGCGTGGGAGTCATCATCTGGCATGTTCACCGTCTAATATCAATGAAATCTGGTGAGTCTTTCATAACTCTACAGATTTTGACATTTTTGCTTTATGAAAAAAGTTACCAATTTGGTACATTAATATTTTGTGCTTTGCATCTTATTGAATCGATGACTGCTTTTTGGTGTTGGTCTCCTTATGATTTTGTTACCTGTTTATGGCAATACCTCCCATCATTTTGCCCGTGTAAATAGTAAACATATTTAACATATTTGAATAAAAAACTAAAACAAACCAGTAACAGAAACTATTGGCTTCTGGTAGATGTTTTTTGTAAAGATTCAGTTTGTTCCAACAGGAAGTGGATAATCAGCATGAACCCCTATGTTCAAATTCAGAAAATCTTAGGAAGAATATGTAATCTGACCTGACTGGCAATAATAAAAAATACTTACTTACTTACTCAGGTCCATGTTTTTGTCCCACGAGGTTGTGAAAAGGTTTCAACTCCTGTCCATCATCCCACTATGATTCACTGCAACATGAAAGCGTTTCTAAATAATGCCAAGATTCGCTCAATACAATTGTGAGCCCAGAAACAGAAAATAGAGTTTCACATTAGAGTTCAAGGATCAGATTCTTTAAAATGTTATAATTTTTAAATCAATCTGAATCAACACAGTATAAACAAATCTCCCAGAACTAGAAATGCATGAATGCATATATGTATATTCGTGTATATGTCTGATTTCAACCCAAGGACAGTCAGACCTGATAGTGGACAAGCAGCATGAATTGTTAGAAAGTCTCAAAGATTAATAGTGAAAAAAAATCTATAATGCATTGTTTTTCCCTCTTTCATTAACATTAGGAGTCTGTAGAATCATTGTGGCTCCGGTAAATGTGAAGTACATTGGAACTGAGGTTACAGTATTTTTATCTGATGATGAAGCTGTATCAAAAAAAATTAAAACATGTACATGTTGGCAATTCTTAGTAGCCTCCATTATTCAGTAGATTATAGATCCGCCTTTAGCAGCACTAGCTTGTTGGACTTTATCACTCTCTCACTTCACTGTAGAGGAGTTTTGGCCCAGTCGTCTTTACACCATCGCTTCAGTTCATTGAGGTTTTTGGGGCATTGACCAATCGCAGCATTTCCTTTGGGCCGAGGTCTGGACGTTCTAAACCTTATTTTTTCCATTTTGCAGCCACTCTGATGTACATTTAAAGGTTTGCGTCCACCAGGGTCCAGTTTTGGCCAAGCTTCGGCTGTAGCCCAGTGGAAGTCTTACGGTTTGTTCAGATGCAGTTTTGCAAACCTCGGTCAAGCTTTCGTGTTCTTAGGAAATATATCAGAGACCTTCCAAACCAACGGACTTTAACATTTAACATGCTCAGTGCGCCCTGTGGGGTCTGAGATGCAGCTCTTGTGTCTTTGTCTTTCTCTGACCTTGGGTTGAATGTGCTGAGATGTTTGTGAATGACTTTTCTAGCTGTAGAATGTTGGATTCCAAATTGTTTAAAAATGGTCTTTTCAGAACAATTGCTTCTCTAAGACCGTTGTTCGTGTCTGTCCCTCTTGGCAAACCTGATGCTCTAAAGCAGCAAACTGCCAACTTATAAGATTTTTCCTTTCTTTTCTTTCTGGCTGCACTTTTCCTAAGTAAATAATGACATGGTATAGAAAGTTATGTGTTGCTGTATGTCTGAGGTTGTATTTGCCTGAGACCTGCTAAGATCAGATAATTTCTATTGTGTTTTTACAAAAAACACAGGAATAAAAGGCTAATTTTTGCCCATGACTGTAGGTTGTTTGTCCCTATCTACACTTTAATACGACACAGAAGTGTTTGTTGAAATGCCACCCTCAGAAGCAGGTGTCTGCACCACTTTTAGTGCCAGCTAGAATAAAACACTTCAAACTAAAAACTGATCCAAAAAAAATAAGAATAAATAAAAAATGCAGTTGGCACAAACCAACCTGATTTGTTGACATCGTTCACTGAACTTGGTTATTTTGGGTCTAGTACATGTAAATAAAGGCCATTAAAGTTCCTTCTGACTCTCATTTGTTAAAATATCTTCACACTTCCAACTGAAAAACCTCCTGATGACATCACTCGGAGGCACCTACAGTTCAGATTATGTCATCTCATCGCTCACACTGAGGAGCTTATAATCATGGTCAACCTGCTCCTCCACCTGAACTCCTAATGATGAAAAACTCCTCCAGGTGATGTCATCTGGAGGAGTTTTCCATCTAGATTCAGAGGAATGTTTAATATGGGCAAGTCAGAAGGAAGTTAAAAAGCATTAATGCACATTTACACACTAAACTAAAGCCGTAGAAAGCAAGTCGAAATCTGCCGGCGTCGCCCTTTAAAACCACACACTTTGTGTCAGTATTTGAGGACAAGCGGCGTGTTGATGTCACGAGACTCTGTTGCATTAGCATGTAAAAAAAAACGCACAATTCTCCCGCGATGGGAATGACACACCACATGATCAGTGCTGACAGCGAGTCTGCTTGCTTCTATTTCCATAGCAGACGTATTGGCACACGGATCAGAGTCTGGCAGCAATACAGCAGGACCTTAACCAACCTGATTAAACTGAAGAAATAATTTGAACATGACTCAGGTCTCTAGATACAGTAGATCTCAGTTACTTGGAGCCCGATAGGACTCATGTTTCATATTTCAAGAAGCCATAATTGAAAGCATGTAGTAAAGTTTGGACAGAGCCAGACTAATAGTTTCCCACCTGTGAGCTGAGATTAAATTCAGGAAACTGTTTGCAGCATTTCAGTTGAGCCATAATGTCGCTGTGGTAGTTTATTGCACTGATGTTCACAACGTGTTAAAGACCTTTTGTACGTGTTATTAATACGTGTAAAATCAGTCAGGCTGGAAATACAGAGTTTCACATTCAATCACATTTATGTTCAGCATTTTTCTGTAAAACTACATCATGTGAAAAGATGATACTTAGTTTTTATAATTATCTGGTTCCAATAAGCCCAAATAGCAAATAGAAATAAAAAATGCATGTCAAATTAGAGCTGGGGTCTTTGGAGGACATTAGCAATCGTCTTATCCGAATGTGCCAGTGCTTCCGTCGTGGAAAATTAGCCTCGGATAGTATTTAAACGGTTAATCATAAAGCTTCACGTCGTCCCTGAAGAGCCCTAAAGGAAGGAAACGTTTTAATCGAGCTGCCAACTTTGACAGGAAGACGAGATCATTTCAGGGACATGTGAAGACACTTTCATCGTCCTAAATAACGTCAGTGAGGGACACGGGAAACTGGACTCTTGAACTTCCTGTGTCACATACAAACACAGTGTGAGTTGTAGCTCAGGAGCAGAAGCTTCCGTTTCTCTTTCTCAGTCTTCAACAGGAATCCAGAGAAACGTTTCCCAGCCGCGTTACTTGGGGGCCATTTTCCATTTTCCAGTTTTTGACAATATCGTTTTTCTGAGGGGGGAGGTATCACTTTCACTTTCCGGAAAATAAAAACAATGTTTTATGATGAGACTCTGTGCCTTCCCCAACTCAAAGAATTCAACAAAGAATTGGAATATGCACAAGATTTAGCATATTTTACAAAAAGATCTTCACTACGCTGAGGCTGTTTGCCCTTGTAACACACTGCCAGGCACTGCTGCGTGCACAGTATTGTGCCAAACCTCCCACATGCATACACACACACACACACACACACACACACACACACACACACACACACACACACACACACACACACACACACACACACACACACACACACACACTGACTTCAAATGCCAATTTCACCTCCCACAGAAAGAGTTTATTTTCTTCATTCCCCGAGTGAAAAGAATGAATTTGCAATTACTGAAGAGCAGTAGAAACGAGAATTCACATTTTATTTTGAAAGTCCTGTGTCAGTATCCACGAGTGCAAACCCACTGAGTCTACAGGAGGGGTGGTCGTAGTGACGGGGTCACGAGCCTGAACACTGTCTCATTACTGCTTAGAGAATTTATCAAGCACCAGGACTAACGGTGTCTGAGGGAGACGCTTGACACACCGGCACCAACTGCTTTTTCAGGGCCCGTAAAAATCTGCCTTTAAAAATACTCGTGTCTGGACGAACATGCGGTGTATTTGTATTTATTAATTTTCATTATTCTGGCCACTGAACTACTTTGACATACACGACCAGTCAAAGGTTTGGACACACCTTGTCTCTCTAATGGTTTTCCTTCATTTTCCCCAACCCCATTAAAATTTCACAAACAAACCCTGGTGACTAACTTATTCATCGGGTGAATGCCAAGAGTGAACAAAGCAAAGGGCGGCTAAAATATTAAACATGTTTTGAGGTAATTCACACTTTTTTACAATGTGTGTTCGTGCATAGTTTGGATGCTTTCAGTGAGAATCTGCGATGGAAATAGTGATGAAAATAGAGGAAAACAGTTACTGAAAAGGTGTGTCCAAACTTTGTATTAGTAGCGATTTGGACTCAGCCCCTCTGGACGAGCATCTGCAGTGTATCTCGCCGCTGAGCCGTGTGCACATCAGCGTGTGATGACCATAAATGTTTTCAGCCTTTTCAAACTGAGGGTGTGAGGAGTCGATGAAGGCCTGTGGTACCGTGCTGCATGTTTGGCTGGACTGGCTGGTTTCTGTGGCACAATGAGTCATTAGGCTAAATGCTAACAGCATGTTTTCACCGCCTTAGTTAACGTGTTAGCGTGTAAATAAAATTCAGTTCATTCTATAATGATAGTTTGCTCAAAACTTTAGATTTGTAATAATGGTGCTAGAGATCAGGGCCACTAAAGCAAGTAGGATATTTAGGATATTTATTTTTTAAAACTTAAAAATTAAAATTTTATGAACTCAGTTGGAAAAATAAACTGATTTAATGAAAACTAGACCAGACCTAAATTAAATAATGTGACTGTTTTAGTTTAATTTTGAGATGTTGATGTGACACAACATGAAACTTCATATCAGCGTAATGACTGTGGATCTTTATCGCAACAGAACGAAAATAATTGAATCAGAAACCCACAACTTTTATTCCAAATTTCATAGTCTCCTCTCCATGTTATATAAGTTTGTTCTGAACACTGGTTGGGGATTTTCTGGAATATCTGAAGCAAAGTTCTGCAGTTGTTTACCACAATGGCACAAACTGGTCGGACCAACAAATTGCAGCTTGTCCATCTCTACCTGGGGAAGTATGAGAATATCCCAAAATACTGTCATGGATGCAGCCTGTTTATACCGAGAGAGAAATGGAGAATATCACATATGTGTGTGTGTGTGTGTGTGTGTGTGTGTGTGTGAGTTCTGCTAAGGTGATGGTGAAGGTCGAACGTAGTTATGTAAAAATTGGGCTCAGGTGGCAAAAGGATTTTGCAATGAGACAACAGATGGAGAATTTTCACACCTTTAACTTAATTCAGCATGGCAACACACACACACACACACACACACACACACACAAAGGCAAGGAGACATGCAATTACCCACACCGACCCTTAAATTCACACTGTAACTGTCCCTCATTTATGAAAAAGGACTGTGTGCGTTTGCATATTGATTCAACTCTGCTAAATTATTCTCTTTCTCTCTCAATCTTCTTCGAAGGTGAAATTAAACAAGCATGAATTAATAAAAAAGGTGTGTCAGGTTTGTTAAAAGTGCCGCGGCGGCTTGCAGTGTGTCACAGGGCAGAATCCCATCATCACAGCGCTCTTTCCTTGCAGTCAGCCCACACGTGCGAGCAGAGCTGGGGCCTTGACAATGTTTGGGAACCTTTTTACATATTTGTATATGTAACCACACGCTCTTTCATATCGCCAGTGCATTATTGGGCCCACGCCCACAAGTCGGCTTTGTGTTCCCAAAACCTGTCATTTAGGTGTAGATGTGTTCGCCGCCCTCTGACTGATGACTAACAGCTGCTGTCTGCAGTAAAACTGCGGCTGCGAATCCAAGGGCCTTTTCGCAAACACTCATGAAGTGTGGGTCGATCTCACGATAACGATCACCTGTGTGGCAGCGTGGCAGGGTGGACTGCCACACAAACAAACAGCCGGGGGAAGGAAGTTCAAATCCCATTAGCTTTACTTACCAGCATAATGCTTCATGCAAAATCAGCTGCTACAAACGTTCCTTTGTCGTCAGAAGCAACAGACATTTTAAAAAAGCAAGTTACGGTGAAATAATGAAATCACAGAAAGCACCGTGGGCGCTGGTCACGTTGGTCAAAAAGCAGACGTTCGCGGGGGCGCCATTCGAATTAGTCTGCTCCCCGGCGGATGCACTTTAAAATCTAAAAACACACAAAGTCCATAAGAAAGCATGTGTGGAATGACGCCGGCGATGCAGCAATGTGCTGATGAAAAGCAAGTAACACTGAGAGACTTCCAGACGTCTGCGGGGAAACTGCTGTTCGACCCGCAGAAAGGCACTAATTAACTGGCCGTGGATTCAACAGGCTGCAGAGCGCCGTCAAGTCAAGCCAAGCCCGCGTCGTCGCTATAATTCATCAAACACGGAGAGCACTTTAATTCAAAAGAGGAAGGGACGGCCCGGCAGGAAACTATTAAAGAGATCAAAACAACGCGCCGGTTGCAGCGAGAGTTAAATGGCCTCTTCAGAAAAAGCATTTGTGTGAACCAGACAAACCTAAAATTGCCTGGACAAGTAAATAGTGTTTTTTTTTTTTGTTACTAACGACGGGCAGATAAGAGAGGAGGAGAACGAGAGCTCTCACACAGGGAAATTAGTGCCAACCTCTCATTTCCAGTGTCGTTCGCTGGTAGATGCCCTGTCACCTCATCATTAAGCACCAAAGAAAATATTTCCAACTTATTTGCTGTAAAGTAAAACAAATCCATTAGCAGAGTAAAAACATCATATTTGAATCAGATTTTTTTTCTACTACATCCAGTTCAACTGTGTGTGTGTGTGTGTGTGTGTGTGTGGATGAATGGGCTGGATCGACAGCGTACTGGGTCTTTTCCAACACGTTCTCATCCCACAGCGTTGAATTGTGTTGTTTTGTCCACCACCTTATCAGTGTCACTGTCGTTCACTCCAGGGGAGCCACACAATCTGCACAAAAAATCTGTGAAGGTTATGAAAATCAACGTTACGGTCACAGTGAGAAACAACAACAGTAAAAACAGCATAAAAACAACACACGTACTTCCCCTCTACAGAAACCACGTCATCATTAAAGCTCATCTCGCACCAGACTGAACCCTGGTTTACGAAGGTAATGCTTTACAAATCCTACCACAATTAGTTTTAACATAAACTAATATCTAGCCAAAGATGGAGTGAAATGATTAATCCCTGTTTATCACGACACTCACTGAATATGACCTGCACATCTCCAACTCCAGGTCAGCTGTGATGCCCCAGGGTGACTCTGAACCACGGTCCCTCTGACGACAGACGGACCCCTAAGACATTTCGCACAGCTCGTTCAGTTTGCTGCTGCTTGGTGTCGTATGTTTGAGCAGGTCTGAAAACGAAGCGTTAGCTGACAGCACGTCTGCTTAACGTGTGAGAAATGTATTTCCCGGTGCGTCCGGCGTGCGCTGGCAGAGCTTTGCTTGGCCCAGATAATCACCGTGGTTATGAGCAAATACTAATATGCCGTTGCTTGACGCTGAAAAGTAATTTTTCACTCGGGAACATTGAAGGATCATCGTCCTGAGTTGTTTTCAGTCGTGTGAGACAATTCTCGCGTGTCGATTTGCTTGGATTATCTGTGAAACCAAACGGCTCCACTAATTCTGACCGTGCTCACATACCAGACGACAGCAGCCGACAGTGGGGCTGCCGTCGACCTGCAGGCTTCACTCCGCCGTCGACACACTGGCTGTTGTCAGTTGCATGCATTCACTAATATTCACTAATAACTTGCATGTTATTATAAATTGCATTCTCACTAATAAGTGAAGAAATGCACAGTGTTTTTCCAGGTAATATTTGCTGGTGGACGTGATAATAACTTCATTAAGTCTCACTCTCCACTTCGGAAGCTTGACAGGCTTCCTAAAAGACACATGTGCCTCCTAATATTCCAATACAAATACTGTGTTGTATGTGTGAAGGCAGAAGTTACCGGCTGAAATGAGATGACAGGTGAGTTATTGTGTGTTCTGCTTCAATTCTCCCTCCAATTAAAATGCACAGGCAGTCAAATATCCACATCCATATGCTGCTGCTTTAATAAGCTCCGTGTGAATACATTGATTGTACTGTACGCTCCTAATAGACAAGGGATGTACATTTGCCGACATGTGAATATGAAAAGGCAGAGGATGAATCCTTTACTCTATAAAGACGTGTATTTCCTCATATGTTACAGAAACACAAAGCCCAGGAAAACGAGCTGTAGGAGGTGTTCTGATCAGGTTTAGAAGTGTTTTGGAACGCTCCAAAGTGGCAGCTTGACAATGGCACCTTCATTTTAACTGGAATGCAGAGGCAGTGAAGTGGCCGTGTTGAAATGCATTAGCTGAGAGGCCTCTCGATCACATGTGCAGGGCTGGAGCTTTGTGAACAAGTTTCAAACAAGGTTTTACACCAACAAGTGGCGGGCGAGGTGTCACACTTTGGGAGCTCGGCGATCGGAAAATATCTGATTACGCTGCTCAGTTTTCCAGTGTTGGTGATTCAAGTTTTGGAAACTAACAGTTCTTGCTCCGTGGAGGGAACATACAGCAGTCGCTGTAAACGATTTTAGTATCTTTCATGTGAACAAACTCTCGCTTGAATCCTGTGATTCGTTGGGGTTATCGAAGGCCGCCCGCTGTCCCCGTCTCCGCCACATCTTTTGAAGTCAGACACAAACCCCCTGCAGCATGGAGTTAACATTCATGCCAGTCACATCCGGTCATCTGGTTCGAGTGGTTCCAGGGGATGCTTCCTGACCACGTCATGCGCTGTCCCAGATCTCACAGTTTTTCGAGCGTGTTTGATTTTGCGATTGCGTAAGACAAGTTGTGTAAGTTGTGGCAGAACCATTGGGTGTGTAAACACTGAGGAAGCTGCGGAGGCTCAGGATCTCTTCTTTTCCACCGTGACCAACGCGATGCGCCGCTAACTGGTGGCCTCAGTGTGTGCAGACCGTCAGCAGAGAAAACCGTGAAGACGGAAAGATTTTTTTTCAACAGGTTTTAGAATTTACAACTGACACTTGTGACCAGTGACATCACAACAACAGTGACCTACAGGACCTCTGACTTTCTCCGACGTCTTTTACTTCCATTTCCTCATGTAGGTGCTATAGTTTGTATTTTAAAAAAGCCTGTCATCTGCTTTTATTGTCACCACTATTCAGTCATCATGTCGGAGAAAAGATGAAGATAAAGATAAAAGATAAAAGGTCAGAGGAAACATGTGTTAAGGAGAAGACAGACACCATGTCCCCCCAGATTGGTTCCAGCTTTTTAAATACTTTACATGTGGTTTGGAGCTGTGAAGACATCTGCTGTAGATCTGTAAATCCTTATTTTAGACCCTTGGAAACTACAGGACACGCGCAGTTTAATCCATGACTCCCCCTGTCCTATATGTAAGGCATTAATATTTCAAGATGAGAAAGAATCTTTTGAAATATTGGTCTAAATATAGTCATTCTGTGGTGTTGAATACCTACATCATTAACACACATAGAAACAACAGAGATATTCCAAAGCCCATGTGTAGAAAAACAAGTTAAATCAACACGTGACGTCTCATAATGTGACTAAAGTGGAATAAATGAAGAAGAGCCAAAGAATTAATAGCTTCACCTAATTACTCTCTATGCAAATTCCTTCACTCTCCCTAAATTATGAGGCTCATTGTAATATTTTCTTAAGCCGTACAGATTAATGTTTGTGTTTGTGTCTGGTGCATGTTGTCAAACTATTATTTTAGTGCCAAAAATGTTTCTCAGTTTTAATCAGTTTGAGAGGTTGGGGGGGGGGGGTTGGGGGGGTTTATTCCTTCTTGAACACGCACACACACAACTGCATGTCTGCAGACTGACGCACACGCTGCACAAACACATGCTGCACATTCACGCTCAGTTTTCACCTGATATCGTCCGTTTTAATTTCCCTCCCACCCGTCAGTCGCCACTGACTGAATGAGGGGGGGGATCATTTCATTTGTTTCAGCAAACACTAGGACACAGTCGCTCAGATACAGCAGGTTTTTCTGACACAGTCAAGGAATCCACTGATCTGTTCACTGCAGCGCGCAAACACCATAAAACATATATGTTCACGCCTGCGGCACGTTTTTACAAGTAAACACATGCACATCGACGGCACGTGTCACGTTTGTTAATAATGACTTAACCAGCCTGAGAGGAGGGAGAAGCCGTTTGTCAGTTTTGCTCTGATGAAATAAACATTTCTATAACTTACATATGTACCGTAATCACCTGTTTAACATTTGAACTGAGGTCCAGCATCACATGGAGCCTCCACGTCTTTAAACAGATTCGAATGGTTGAAACACCGTGGACACGGTGAACCTCACTGCTCCCGGTTTGCCTGCTCCCAAACTACGTTGCAATTAATTTGTGCCTTATTTAATTTAGAAAGTGAAATGGGAAAAACTTGGTCTGTCTTTCATCATCATGATTGATGCTGTGTAGCACAAATAACACGACTCTGGAATGCATGAGGTAGATTCCAAACTTGGCATTTGGAAAATGCTTGAAACACACGTACGAAACCACAACACGGTTGTCTGAGGCCGTGCGTGTGCAGGTGAGATTTAGCACAGTGACTTTAGCATTTAGTTCGTGGTTCTGAATGTTTTTCTGATCATGCAAGGCCAACATGTTCAACCATATTCACCATCTTATCGCAGTTTGTTACCGTAACATCAGTTAACTAGCACTAAAGACAAAACTAAAGGTAAAAAAAAATAATTCAGTTAGACAAGTATTGGACAAATTATTGTTTTCAGTAACATGACAGACAACATACTAATTCACGGCGGACTGGGACATATTGGTCAGAACCAAGTGGGCACCTGTGCAAAATGTAACAGAAAGGGGAAATAGGACGGACATGACGTCACACTGACCTCGACCTTTGACGACTGTCACTGCACTTGGGTCCTGGTGGATGTTTGAGTTTGTGCTCAATCAATGACCGTAAGTCTTAACAATTAAATTACAGGTTGATGTCGATTTACTGCAAAGTTAAAGTTGTGCAGTTCTTTGGTCCATGAAACAAAACCTGCCTAAGGAAAATGATATTTTGAGCGTTGCTGTACATTCACATGTTGTGTGTGAGACTGAGCAGTAATTCAAACCCCACACCTCCATAAATCACTGTGCGTTAAACCGGACGCACATTCACACGATTGCCAACTGAAAAATGTAACCGACAGCGTAGGAATTTCTCAACCCTTTCTAATAAAAAGGAGGCACGTTCAAGTGAAAAGCAGGTTACTGTCAGACACATATCACAGCATCAAGCAGGTGGACGGTTTTCAGGTCGAGCTTAGACGAAAGCCGCCGCTTGGATGTCAGAATCCTCGGGGGTTCTCTCACAACGCTGATGCTTTAGTTGTCCTCAAGTGAACTGCTGTGGATATTTACTTCAGGGAATGTGAAGTACCAGACACCAATTAATGCATGCGACCAAAACAGTGTTTGTATACGTGCATGTGCCAAGGTTTGCTCGGCCCGGTTTGCCACACTGTGGGTGGGAACTGAGACTCCAGTCTCGTCTGTGCAGCACATTTCTCACTGAGCGTTTCTCGAGCCGCTCAGTTTGTGAGGGGAGTTTTAAAAACACACTCGCTCTTTCAACCCAGAGATTCTCCGATGTGACAATTTTCGGCCGTGTCGCGTTTGCCTGCAAGCGACCTCGTCCAATTTTCCCCGTCACTTTATGTGCTGCGAATAGTAAAACTATCAAAAATATCATTGTGTCTATTGTTTCATGTGACCTTTCACAATTCTGAACACCATTTTTCCAAGCGGACACTTGCTAATAGTTTAATGCTTCGGGTGTGTGGGCTTTTACTTATACCGCGCATGATTTGAAAGATATAGAACAAATGATGGTGCAGGGTCCCCTGGGGCTGAGCCCTCCTTGCTGTTTCACCACAGAAGCTGTATCACGGCTAAATAGTTTAATAACCCAGTTAAATATTTTGCAAACTTGCCAGTTTATCGAATTTGATGGGAAAAGTTCTTTGACGCGTGCTGTACACAGCCAAACACTTTGGCCCTGTGTCCTGCAGACGCTCGAGCAAAAAAATAGACCAGGCAATTTAAAGAACCCATTTCCAGAGAGGGGGACATTTTGCAAAATACAATAAAATCTAAAGTCTGTGAACAAAAATCGATTGAACCTTTATCTGATTAAAAAAAACAAAGGAACATTTCTTTCAGTTTTCAAAGATCAACTAAACTGTATTTTATAAATAGAAACAAATTTAAAGTTTGATGCCTGCAACTCACTCAAAGAAGTTGCTACAGGGAAAAGTGGACTTGAGTCCAACATGGTTCTGAGTATGTCAATGCCAAGTCTCATACAGAGTTTGTCTGTGCCTCCCTTCAGTCCAGGTTTATCGCCCATTTAAAAAATCACACGTCGAAAACATTTTGCACTTATCAATCTGTATTGTATAACTGCTCTCACTGTCTCCCGCTTTACTTCCGTTTCATTGCTTTTATTTTGACTTCTTCACTTCCTTTCCTGACCCACCTTGGTGTCTCTAGTTACACCTTCATCATCAGCATCACAGCTGTTACTATGTCTGACTTTCAGTTAAATAGGTGAAACCTGTCGAAAAATATTCAAACCTGTTAACACAGCGGCCAGTTTCGAGAAGTTTCAGTTCGACAGCCGACTGTTCGTACACGCGTGGACCAGTTTGTGAAATTTCAAGCCATCTTGTGCTGGTTGCAGTAACTTGGAACGTTATGTGTGACAATGTGTCATTCTGGCGAACGTGACTGGGCTTTGGTGCCGTATTAACTGTTTTGCAAAAACTGACTTCTGTTGAGAAATATGTGCCTGGATGATTGAATAACCTGCTGTGCAACACAGAAGATGTAGAACTTGTAGTTTCTTTACAGTTTATCCACATTTACGTGCACTAATGCAAATGAAGCATGTGTAAGAATTACCTGGACCGAAGGTAGATGCACGTTGTGAGCAGACGTTTGCTTCCTCTGTCATTCCTGTGCGCACACACACACACACACACACACACACACACACACACACACACACACACACACACACACACACACACACACACACACACACACACACACACACATACACACCAGTTCAGTAATCTGTGAGATGGCAGAGGGCTGAGGAGATTAAAGAAAGACTAACTGTGAAGTTTCAATTCGGCCCCTTGTGATAAAGATCTTTCCTAGGAGCGATCAAAAGAGGGAGAGAGAGAAATGGCCGGTGAAGAGGAAGACAAAATCTGTGATGTGGAGGAAGAGCGAGATTGTAGGAATTTACTGGCTGTGTCACAGGTGACAGCTACATTATTGTTCTAAAATAGTATTCAAACTCAAAGAGGCACAGAAAGCAACAGAGATCACAGAAATGGAGACGAGAAGGAGAAAATGACGATAAAGAGTCCTGATGAGGAAAGATTACTGTAACGGCTGTTCTTTCCTCTCAAGATTATCTCCTGCTCTTGCAGCCTATGCCATATAAGTATTTTATTTCTCTGAGGCGCGCGTGAATCTTACATTAATTTTTAAGAGCTCTCAGAGGCAACGGCACAAAGCAGAATGAAGAATAGCAGGAGACTGAGATAGAGGAAACGCTACATATCATGATGGGCCTCCGGCTGATGATGTGATTCTGGGCAATTTATACTGAGGCAGAAAAGAATTCACAAATATGAACCAAAATTCAAGTAATGACCGTGTCTCCAATAATAGCCAGCACCAAACATAAAAGCTGGTTCTTATTCAAAGATACAGTTTACTTTATAATGAATGAAAGACAATATTTTATGAAAGGATTTAGGCAAAAGTAACTGAATTTAGTCGGTGGCAGATGTTTTGTCCAAAGTGATTTATTTAAAACATTAAAGTAAGGTCATATTTAGGGAAAATAAAGTTTAAGTTTAGATGGGACAGTCAGGAAAAGGAAAGTTCAATTATTTAACTTTTGATTGTGTATGTTTGTGTCATTATAGAGATATGTTTCACAATAAGATTTCTGTTTATGGGACGATGAATAGTTTAACTAGAATTAACAAAGGCTTCATACAACACATGATGTAGTGAATGGTGATTTCTCTTACGGACCTCAGGAGCTTGTATTTATGGGTACATATATAGTCTGCAATGACAGGTGGCATTTTGTGATAGAGGTAATATTTGCAGTTAATTAAACAAAACTCATAATTTTGTAAAATAATGTCTGCTTTTCTAAAGCGTGAAACTAACAACTTGTTGCACTGATGACAAAAAGGTGGAACAACAAGATGGAACAACAAGGAGACTGTGTAACCTCCATCAAACGTGTCCATGCAACAGAAATGTCATATTTGCTGCACTTTTCTCTAGTCATTTTCAACCATTTAAGGTTTGACTTTTTTTTAAGATGTGTAAAATGAATGTGTAAAATGGGAAAGAAAAACAATATGCACGGTAGTAGTGACAGAAGTGAATGGAAACACGTGTTACTGCTGGAAAATGATTTATTATAAAGTAACTACGGATTTAATATCACTGCTTGGAACTGAGAGACAGACAATGGTCAACTTTAAAATGACCATCTGCCAGAAACAGTTGGCAACTTCTGACAGAAGTTAGAATGTTTTCAGGGCAGCTAGACCAGTGGCTTTCTCAAACCCTAATGATCTACACTGACATTTACATTTAGTCATTTGGCAAGAAAAAAGCAGAAACGTTTTTTATTTTTTCAAGTGCATCGGAAGATGGGGAAGAGTCTGTTTTCAGCGTTTTTTGGAATATCTTCATCTTGACGCTCGTCATCTTAAAAGCAATTTAGTGTCCAAATTTACAACTTTCAGCTACATTCTACTTTCTGTTGTTCGTCATTGTTTAGGCAACCAGATCGCCATGGGAACCCTGGCTGAGGGCTTTTAATATGAAATATCTGTGCAGGAAGTGGCACTGAAAGAATAAACCAAAAAAGGAAAAAATATAGTGGAATTATTTACTGAGTTGAAAGCTAAAGCAGTAGATAATTTGTGCTGTAAAAATGAATATTACAATTTTAAGACTTAATCAAAATTAAGATAACAGGCAGGTGTGGAGGAATTTAACAGCATCAACAGCAAATTCAATTGGATGAATCGGATCACATCAGAAAACAGGGAGGCCTGTTGCTGAATGTAAGAAAATATACGCGTATGTTTTTATATAAAATAAGTTTGGAATATTTAGACGGAATTCATAGTAACCTTCAAATTCTGGGTCACCTGCAAGACAAGCAACAGTAGCAACGACTGCAAAGGTCAGGACTGCAGCTCCCAGCATGAAACGGAACAATCCAGGAATGAGAAAGAGAGCAGGCTGGAGGGGAGAGGGAGACCGAACGAAAGTGAAATCCAGGGAAAGAAATAGTTCGAGGGCGATAGGCTGATGATTCATTTACGTGTTTATACCTATTTTACACTGTTCATTCCCCTGCAACAATAGGTGGTAATTTCCCCCGTGTTGATAAATTACATGGCTCCACACATGCAGAAAACACTGCTGTGCTATTATGAGAAAAGGCAAAGTGGTTTGGAAGCATGAAACGTTGGGGCGGGGCGGGGCGGGGGTGGTGGGGGGGGCAGAAGTATGGAAAAACAAATGCCAGTGGATGGAAAAGGGAGCGCGGGGTTAATGACAGTGTATGGAAAGAGAAAAAAATAAATAAAAAACCTCAGAAACGTGACAGAGACAAATGCGACGTGTAGGTGAAGCAGATTAATGCAACGATGCTGACTGTTAATCTGGAGGAAGAAAATGGAGACAATGAGAAATGTGCCAAATTGTGTGGGTGCGCTAATTACTAACCACTCACTACCATCAAAGCGTGAGAGACAATAGGAGACAACAGGGACTATTTCAAATCCAATTGTGTTTTGAAACCCCCCCCCACTGGTCCACACACACACACACACACACACTCGCTGAGAGCATAATTAAAACAGCCTGAGGTAGAGCCAGTCAGGAAGGTGTTTCTGTGGGGGCACTCCGAGCGTCCCCGGCACTGTCGAATCCTGCCTTGAGCTTTACCCTGGCTGCATGCCATCCTCTCTCTCTCTTTATCCTTGAAAGCAATATAGAAGACGCGAAGGATTTTTAAATGTATTTAATTATTGTTACGCTGCAAGTTTACAGGATTGTAAGAAGTAAAATTAGGGTTTAGTGGAAGCCAACGCTAAAGCCAACCTGCACAAACGCATGAAAGGAACGAGCCACTAGTTTGAGCAAACTGTTTATTGAGGATTATCCCATTTAGTATTTGTACTAGATTAGCCACTGTGGGCTGGCTGGATCACTTTCTGTATCCACACACTTCACTGGGGAAACAGAACTGCTGCCTGATGGCGGGTTTATAGTCACATTCAGAGTTTAGACAAAAATGTGCAAAATGCCAAAAAGTAAAAAGCTCATTTCTAAAAATGTATCTAAATTAATACAAAATCAAAACTTACAACAACTAACTGCCAGACACAGACGTAGTATTCACCTCAGTAAATGTGACTCATCTAAGCCGACTTCAGAAGGCACGCGTTGTGTTTCAGCTTGTTCCAGCATGAAAACACCTGTCGGTTTCCAGCACGAAAATGACGACTGAAGCGTCAGACAAAGCTCCACATAAATGGCTCAGAGACATCGAGGTTAATGTTGTGGAGACTCTGAGTCCGAGCTCAGACCTCAATCTAATTGAGAATATGTGGCTGGACTTGAGGAGAGCTGTTCACTCGTGATCCCTCGGTGACCTGACCAAGCTTTAGCAGTTTTGCAAAGAAGGGAAGCAAGAATGTGTCCACATGTGCAAGGCTAATAGAAACCTGTCCACACCGAAATTTTGTTGCCAACAACGTTATGAACCCCATATGACGGCAGGTCGTGAGGCTGGGGAAGCATGTCTCCGACTCACTGACCATCAGCACTGGACCCCACCCAAGGCTGGTTCCTCTCTCCTCTGATATTCTTCCTGGGCACCAACAGCTGGACATCTGGATATCAGCTGGTTTAACTCCTGACGTTTGCAGATGACACCACCCTGTGTCGTCTATAGGAGTGAGATGGACCGTCTGGTGTCATGGTGTAGTACAAACAACCTGGAGCTCAACGCTCTCAAGACAGTGGAGATGACAGTGGATTTCAGAAAGGACCCAGCCCCCCTCCCCTCTGCAACACTCAGGTGACCTCTGTGGAGTCTTCCCGCTTCTTGAGCATCACCATCACCCAGGACCTCAAGTGGGAGCAGAACATCAGCTCCCTCACTAAGAAGGAGGAACTTTGAAAATGTGTCGCACTGTGGAGTTAGTTTCTCCACGTGTTTGTGTCATTATGTTGCGTCATAAGGCAGCAGTGTGTGGCACATATCAAAGAACACATGCCTGTTCCTTCGTGAAGTCAAAACCGGTGATCAGACATCTTTGCCGTCGGTGTTTAACGCCGCTGAAAGGCAACAGCTTCATCAAGTTTGTTCCCTGAATCAGCACATGCTTCCTACCATTAGTCTTTCTGTCTGCATGACACATGCGGAGTAAAGTTCACGCGACAATGACAAATGCTACAGGATGTGGTGCATGTAGCGTCAGCGGAGGAGCAGCGAGTGGGTCGGCTGTTTGGGGGGATGCTGAGTGGGATTTAGGAGTTGTATTTTAAAAATGCAGAACACTATTGATGCTGTGAAGCGGCATTCGCACCTCCACCTATTTAATCTTCACAAATAGACAAAAATGACTACACGCAACTTGACACTGCAATGCAACTGTGAAGCCATTCTGTGTTTACTTATTTATCACCTCTTTGTCAGCCCACATTACAAATTTTCAGTTTTCAGCTTTTTCCAAAAATGCACTCTGCAGCTTGGATTCCGCACCCAACAGAAGCCTCCAATTGTCTCCCACTTTGAGATCATTGATCATTATAAGTGGTGTACATATATTTCTACATTTTGACTAAGGCGCATTTATTTGCCCTAAATAGCGTAATTCTTTTTGGAAAATGACATTAAAATATGTGCATAAAAATACTCACTAATGCCAGATTTATTCTCACTCTTGTCTCGATGCTGTTTTATCTCCTACGAGTAAATTAAAGTCAAGTCACAGGTGTATCTTCTGCCATATGTAGACAGCTGATATCATGGCAATAAAAACTGACTTATTCCACTATGTTATTCATATTCGAGCTCCAAACATTTTGCCAGAGTGAAAATCAAATTCATTCTCTATAGATGTACTATCTGAAACAAAACTGAATGCAGACTGAATAAACTGCGACTATAGTGGCTAGAAAGACATTTTCATCTATCAGATGGCTGGAATACAGATAACAGTTTTTGCAGAAATTCACAGCCTCCCCCAAATGAGACTGTGGCGAGTGCTTCAGTAAAGGTCTAAATCTGTCATTACAACAATACTGCCAGCTATACTTTCTCAGCAGCTCCTAACAGTGTGCCAGTGCATTGTTTTTCCTCACAGTCCCTGTGGTTTATGAGTTATTATTATACAACAAACTGGGACAAAATCCAAAACGGGCCTTAAAATGTGTCCCACATAGGTTACCAAATGCATATAGTCTTTTTCGAACAGCAACAACTCACACGGCTCAGACAGTTCAGTCTGAACAGTTTTATTTTGGACTTTATCACCATTATGGTGGCAAGCTTCATCAAACCATAATTGACTTCTGAAATAACCTTGTTCCTTATTACTTATGCACTTGGGAGTCCTTTACTCATTTGGTACATTACTTTTCCGCGTCTCCTGCGAATGCCCTTGACATCAGACTTTCTTTTGGTACATCATATTGCTGAAATAATAGTGTATCTTGCTGCTTAAGTGCTTGGCACACTGTCTCCTTAGTACATTGACTCACCAATTTATGTTTCTCTCGCTGAAACACAGTTGGCAGTTTATTAGTTTTAGGTGTTCTCCAGCAGAACGTGTTCATGGATGGCTGATCCACTGCAGAATCTACCTCATGCTACACTTTTTGAGGTTAAATTAGGGGACCAACCCGCAATCATTCCTGCAGCCATTTCATGCCCAAGTCAGTCAAGGACAAGAAGTGCAGGAAACGATCTAAACCACAGACCCGCTGTTTGATCTTGACATTCAGCCACAGTTTTGTACCAAAGAGAAGTTGTAGAAGGATTATACTAACACTGGACACCAGTTACTTTGTACTTTCCCCGACACACTTTTTGGTGAAATGCTTTAAATAAAGCCTGAAAATAATAAGTATTTTCATCTTTTACTGTGCTTTAACATTGGATTGAGATCACTGGAATTTACTCACACCGCCTGAACCCCTCGTAAAGCCACTTTCCGATGAAACACAGATGATCCACACGCGTCCTGCAGCGCACCTCGTCTGTAGACCCACAGCTTTTGACGGAAGAAGACGCCACATCGCTGCTTCTTTACTGTGAACTCCAAACGCAAAGTTGAGTTACAACAAAAAGAGCGGAATTGTCCACTCCAATTACCATTATAAATACAGTTCAGATCAGGTGATCGACAAAGCCACGTTTTTTATGCTACTTTTCCTGATTCAATCCTTCTGAAGTTATGATTGTGCGTGGGACCGGTGCTCAGATGTACATTTGTGCAACTTCAATAGTTGGGATTGGGCAGCTAATGTCTCGCCCAGGGACACTTTGACCCCCCCAGGGGGGTGGAGGTGCAAACCACCAACCTCACGAATTAAGCAGCTGTCACTAATTTAGCTCATGAATGAAAAAAACAAACCAATAAATGAATGTGTATAAAAGCAAACATTTACAATGACAAACATTTCTGCATTGAGTCCAATAACTACAATTGAAGGTGCAATAATAAACTCTTGCTAAGCTGCGTGTGAGGCGAGGAGTACTCACGGCCGTCATGGGACATAAAGTCACTGCTCTCGGCCCCTGGTAACTGTGGTTTCCTGCATAAACTTTGGAAACTTTCCATTAGGTAAATAGACACTTTATTAATCCCAGAAGGGAAGTGTTTGAGTTGCAGTAGCAACAAGTAATAAGATATCAAAGTTAATATAGTAAAAAAAAGTTAAATAGCATTAGTATTAATACACTGTACACTGCACAATTTCGTGAAGTGAACAGTCCTAAAAAGCCAGAAATATGTTTTTATTGTGTACTGAATTGCATTTGCACATGCCGTATACTGTTTGCACTCATGTGCGTGTGCAAAAACAGTGGATGTTACAGTTATTGTAGTTATATTGCGATAAAGAGATAAAGGTCTGCCTCCTGACATCGCAGAGTGATTGTACAGACTAATCAATTTGATTTTAATCTCTTATATAAATGGTTATGAATAAACTATTATACATTCTCAGTAGATGGGTTTAAAGCTTCTTTGTTCTTCATTTTTAACAGTGTATATCTTCTTTCTTCAAACACGAACTTCTTCAGTCAGTGAAAAGTACAATTAATGGGTATTGTGCTCCATTTGAACTTTTAATGCACTGCAGTGTGATCAATTCATCATTTATCATGAGACCTTTTTACCTCAAATGACATTCAGCTGGATAATCCTCCGAGTCTGGCAATCCAGATAATTAATTTTCTTCTTCATCTCTTTGCATAGCAAAGAACTGCTCAGGAGTGAATGCTCATTAGCAAATCATTTCCATTGTCAGATTTGCATGGGGCTGTCTCAAGAAACGCTCATCTTCTCTTTGATGGGTCTTGCATATTTGGCTTGAATATTTTTCCTGGATTTCCCTGCACTGCATCATAATACTACGTTATGCATATATATATATATATATATATATATATATATATATATATATAAACCAGCCCGGTTTAGCACCTACCTGGACTCTTTTATTACTGAGCCAAGCTTGTGTTACATAAATAGTGTGTTCATCTGTATTTCACCATATGTTGCCACATAACCTGTTTATATTGTTCATCATTAATGGAGCCTTCACAGATGTGCAAGTTACTAATGCCATGTGCATTATTGGAGCCGCACATCATCACAGCTGCTTTTTAACTGCGCACTGATAAGTAAGATTGCTTCCGTACTCTTTAGCATGGAGGATCCATGAGTCGCAAAAGGAATTCCTTTGACGTATCACACAACAGCACAGTTTTTAACTTCACGTCTGTCCACTTTAAATCAGCCTGAGCTCAGAGAGGGCAGCTCAGTTTGTTTGGGGTTGTTTCTGTACATGGGTGAGTTTTCACTTACATGTGTGACGCAGAAACAAACTCTATTCACTCAATATGGTTTTCATAGATTCCCCAAGATTCTTTGAATCACTTCATGATAATATCTTCTATAGATAATGGAATCCATTACACAACTTTTCTAGTCTAAATAGCCCCTAAAGATCCAAACCTTTGGATTGTATTGGTTTTTTCTTTGTCTTTGACGACATGTCAGGTCCAATAAATGGACTGAAACATTTCTTACAATATTTCAAAGATATGTTGCCGTCAATATTTGCTTTGACTGGTTTGTTTTGTGGCTGCAAGTACAAATGCTAATATCCTTAGATCCGTCAACTGATCTTCTAAAGGTCAGGTCTTTGTCAACTTGAGTGGTCAGAGTAATTTCAAACGCCTGCTGTAAATTATTCATTTTCAAACGTGATTTATTATCTTTATGAGGTTATTTTATGAGCTAGTCTGTGAGTCTCTCTCTCCATCTCTTCCTCTCTCTGTTTTGGTCTAAAACAGTACAAAGCAGTAAAGCTCCTAAAAGCTCCTTTGAGAGCCTGTCTCAGGTGATCTAAACATCATGTTTTATGCATAAGTTAAATCCTAACAACATGTCCTGGGTGAGATAAAACATAGAGGTAGAATGTGTGTGTGTGTGTGTGTAGAGGATGTGTGTGTGAGCACTGGCACTTGTTTGTGCCATATTGCATGTTAATTGTGCAAATAGTTATACAGTGTAATGTCATGTGGCCAGTAAAGGCCTGCTTCAGGTGAGTCCAAAGAGTCATGTTTTAAAGATGAGCTGTGTGTGTTTGCTTGTACTGTATTATTAATACTACGAAGAGCGCAGGGGACGTCCGCAGAAATATCCCCCTTTTGTTTTAACATGCCCCCAAACGAGGAATAACTGTGTTTGTATTTGAAACATATTAATGTGCAGTGTAGTGAATATAAAAGCAAAAAAACACTGTATTACAACCTCCTTTTTTAACCTGTCATCCATAAATTCCATCCGCATGGTACAGTAATATGCAGTTATAGGTAACACAGCATTAAAGAGCCAAGTGTACAGTATTTAGAAGTAAAGTGAGTGTCACGTTTTAATTAATAAATTTAGTTCTGAAGCTGATGAAGTCAAGACGTTTATCATCAGCGTGGGCCGCAGTGCGACGCGCTCGTAATTGCAACCCTAAACGCATAGAGCCTTTTTCCGGGGGATCATTTAAACTGACGTTAGTTAATTCATATGTAGACATAAACCTAAGAATAAGAACCCTCTGAGACAACAGCTGATGGTTACACCCTTAGTTACATCCTGATAGGGAAACAGACTGGTGTTCTTGAAGAAACGACTCC